>CM029612.1:21154730-21754730 GCA_017311315.1 Dendrocalamus latiflorus | reverse complement strand
ATCATGGAGGCCGGGATGCAAAGTCCGGCTTCAAAGTAAGCCACAAAGACAATTGCCTTCGACTTCTCGGGGTGCGGTTCTGTCTCGTCGCTGGCCGACAGTCGCACCTCCTGACGGTCTGACAGCTTCCCTTCGCGCAATAGGGTGCGGATCGTCTCCTCCGTCGCAAGCGTCGGGCCCAAAATGCGGGAGCATGGACCTTCCATTTTCTCTATCGCCATCCACCATTTGTCTACCAGTGTTGAATCGCGCCCCTCGAGCGTATACTTCACCTCGAGCGGCGACGACCACCGGGAGATGGCGTTACCGTCGGCCTACTGAGCGTGTTCTTTGCCGTATGCCATTGCTCTTCGGGAACTAGACGACGACGGGGGCAGTGCGGCGGCAAAGAAGGCAAGAGTGCAGAACACAGGAAAAGAGATCGGAAGGCGTGAGGAGGAGAGCGCAGACGTGGTGCCACAGGGGGATATTTAAAGCCCCTTCACCTTCTGCACCATTGGTAGGTGTAACCAGCGGGAGACGAACCGCTCGTCGCCCCACGATTGAAGCCGAAGCGGCGTGGCCACCCATGCGCGCATGCCCCGTCAGAAACGGACGCACGACCGCGATCGTGCGATGGCCTGACAGCGCACGACGCGCCAATCGCGTTCCGCCACGCGTCCGCTCCCTTAGTAATGAATGCAGGCCGCACGACACGGCACGCCCTCTGCTGCATGTCGGCACGATTCTCGGAGCCGTCACTGCAGCATCGGCAGGCCTTTGACCGGTCAACCTCGGCTGCAATTCCGACCCAGGATCCACCTCCGTAGAGCGGCTCCGGCTCCAACTTCGGCTCTGTTCACACGAAGAGGCACCCCGCTGCGCCCTCACAAGCCTACGCAGCGAACTCGCAGATCACCTCGACCTCGATTGCGCGGGGTTACCCCAGCACCTACTCTGGCCTATATTTCTGGGGTCCAGCCGGGCCACCGACTCGGCCTCGCACATGGGGGAAACTTTGTGGCCCAATCCTAACATTCTAATTATCTTTACGCGATTAACATTTCGCAAATAATACCCACGGAATTCGGTCGGATGCAGGTTTGGCTTCGTCTTCACGAACCGCCCCTGATGGACAGAGTGTGCAGACATGCAAACACCGGCCTAACAACGCTGACGTGGCACCGTCCTAGAGTCGTGGAATACAATGTGGCCCATCGGTCTCCAGCCCGCGCGAAGACCCCGGAGCCAGCTCTGACCGAACTCGTGGAGCAGCGCAGATGATCACCTCGGCTTCGCAAGTCCACGCTGTGAACTCAAACATCACCTCAACTTTGGTCGCGCGAAGCTACCCCAGCACCGGCTCCGGCCCACATTTCTGAGGTCCAGCCGGGCCTCTAAATCGGCCTCACTCACCGGGGGTAGCTTCGCGGCCCGACCCCCCACCAGCAGAAGACCAGCTAGACTGGCCGAAGTCCAACCGGCGGGAGTTCAGCGGGCGAAACAGAGGGCGACGTACTCAGGCCATTGACCAGGTAGCCTCGGCTACGACCTCAGCGCGGTTGTCGCCCTGCTCTTACCAAACGCCGCACGCGTAACCACGGCGCGCTGATCCACAGCAAATCTTGACTTGATTCTCATAAATAAGCCTCCTTTTGTTCATCAACGCCCGCTGATATTAGCGTCCGTAGACGCAATCATCAAATGCAGATGAACAAAAGTAGGCCTACTCGTGAGAAGATAACCACGTGCTGACATGTGGTTGCAGTTGCCCACCCCAGATAGGTCGGTGTGATTCCCGCCGCTAGTAAGACGTCCACCCCGACCCCCGAAGCTGTTGGGCCACAGGCCGACTCCACGCCTGTAGCGCGACCCCGAAAGGCACCTCCGCGACGCATCTGCTTCAAACCCACCTCCACGCAAAGACCCCACACTCGGCTGCAGCGCCATGAATGCCAGCTGGACCTGCATTGCGCCTCGGCACGTTTGCAACACGAGCCTGTATCCGAAGGACCCCGAGGCCGAAGACGGCTTCGGCAGCCGGTCCGGATCCATATCCTCGGTACAAGGCGGGGACTACACCAAGCAATAAGGCTCCATCAAACAATACAGAAGTTCACAGGCCGTGGGGATGGAGGGGGCCAAATGGCTCGACAACATGGCTTTGGCCTGTGAAGCCTGTCACCATGGGAGGCTCCTGTTGTAGGGGTGGCCCCACCTAAACCCAGCCGGCCTGTTAGAAGTCTGTAAAGACCGGTATGGAACATATGTAATGACATAAATACCCTTGAGGGGGTTACTCAGGTGTAAGGGCAAGGTTGTAAAAACACTCCCCATGAGGGTATATATATACGATACAGGCCGTGGGGAAACCCTAAGCATTGCTCACCTAACTCTCCACTACCATACTCTCTCTCTCTGTTTAGTCTGTAGCCACAACAATACACATCACAGACGGTTGGTAGCTACAACCTTCTATGATGCGTGAGTATCACAGACAGTTGGTAGCTAGAACTGTCTATGATAGTGTTCTTCACAAATGGTTCTAGGTATAAACTATCTGTGATGTATTTATCACAGACGGGTCATAAACTATCTGTGACAACCTCTGATTATCACTGACACATAAATTCAAACGGTTCAAAAAATCGTCTGTGATGACAGTTTTGAACTGTCTTTGATGACCCTTTTTGTAATAGTGGTGGTATGTTTCATATGATCTAAGTTTTCATTGTCATTCACAATTTTCTATTATATCACTAATTTTCATATGTTTCATACACAGGTGACTTATCGCTACTCTGTACTCATAGCAAAAATAATTATATATTCTTGGGTATCTGCTACCTTCTTGAGCCACTTATCGAGTTGACATTGATACTTTCGGTGGCAACGACATTTGTTGAGAGAATATTTTCAGCAATGTATATTGTCAAAACAGATTTACACAATAACGTAGCGGATGAGTGGCTCATTGATTTGGTGGTGTACTACACTGAGCGAGAGATCTTTAAAAGCATTGATGATGATAATATCATAAACCGCTTCCAAGGCGTGAAGTCGTGTAGAATGCATTTGCCCCATGATTCAAATTTGTCTCGTGATTCAAATTAGCTTATTTGTGCACTACTACAAAAGAGGCTAAATTGGACGCTTACATCATAGACAGTTCCTAGGAACCGTCTGTGCTGTAAGTATCACAGAAGGTTTATACGAATAACCTTCTGTGGTATTTTTACAGACAGTTATTTATACAAACCATGTGCGATGATACAAGATATCACAATCGGTTTATTATTTAAACCGTATGTGATACTTCACAGATGGTTTGTATTAAAAACCGTCTGTGATATATTTCCCACCCCGTATCTCCCAAAATTTCATATTCTCCCGCCTAAGTCGGAGTAAGATTCAGTTTTGAGACACTTTTAGTAAAATAGACATAACTTTTGCATACGGTGTCCATTTTCGACATTTTTGTACTCTTTGGAAAGCTAACGACAAGCCCGATTCAAACAAAGACCTGCTATGCTAGTCACCCTCTAAGACTCTCAAAATTGGCCATCTTTTGCCCTAAATTTGTATTTTAAGTTTTCAGTTTCTGTTTTTGCCAAAAAATTTGGTATTTCCTTCGGAATTTGGGTTTTGTTTCAACAGCAAAGTTGTAGATCTCATCGAAACCTTTCAAATGAGTATATATAATCCATATAAAATTTTGCTATTTTATCTTTTGAGACTAGCTATTTATATTGTATCGATATATTGTCTTTATGACGCCATTATTGCAGGCTGTTTTTGTTATGAACCATATGTGATATCTCCTATTATCATAGATGTTTTTGTTATGAATCATCTGTAATGTCTCTATCATAGACGGTTTGTAATCCGAACCGTCTGTAATGTCCCGCCACGTCACCGATCCGCGGCATATCCCCCAGGATCCCGATCTCACCCGTCCATTCTCTCCACATCAAACGGTAGGCACTGTTCTTCTCCCTACCTCTCTCCCCTTATTAACCTCCTCTCCCTACTCGAAGAACCAATACAACCAGTATTACTCCAACTTGTTTGTGTGCAGCAAGGGTGGGGAGGGGTTCGGCAAAGGCGACTGAAATTTCATTTGAGGCAAGATGGAAAGGAAGAAGGCAATGATAAATCTGTACTATTCTAAGTCGCGGCATAGAATCTGTTGATTTTGTCATAGAAGCTGAAAATGATGTTCGTTGCCTTTCTGTTTCTGCTACATCAAATATTTTCCGCACCACCTGTTTTAGATTATAGTTTAATGAAGGATGTATAAGTCTAACTTGCATTAGCTTGAAGTTTCTTGTAGTGTAAGCATTTTTCTGAATTTGTGGCCATGAAGCTTATCTTTGTAAAACTGTAAGTGTCCTCTTATGTATGCAGTGCTATGGGTAACCTACTCAATATCTTGTGATGTTGTATTGGTAGATTCTAATCTTAGTGAAAATAGAATATGTTGCTGTGTTTGTTGGTGTATTTGCTTGTTTTCAAATGATATAGTTAACATTTTCTGAGGCTAGATGAAAACTAGAAAAAAAAATTTGGTATAGAATGAACTATCACAGATGATTTTGTGGTATAAATTGTCTATAAAGAATTATCACAAACAACTCGAATCAGAAACCGTCTGTAATGGGGAAGTATCATAGACGGTTCGATATACCAACCGTCTGTGATACACATCACAGACGGTTGGTAGCTAGAATTTTCTGTGATGTGTGAGTATCATAGACAAGTTGGTAGTTAGAACCGTCTATGATAGTGTTCTTCACATATGGTTCTAGGTATAAACTGTCTGTGATGTATTTATCACAGATGGCTCATAAACCGTCTGTGACAACATCTGATTATCACTGACACATAAATTCAGACAATTCAAAAAACCGTCTGTGATGATAGTTTTGAACCGTCTATGATGACCATTTTTGTAGTAGTGGTGGTATGTTTCATATGATCTAAGTTTTCATTGTCATTCATAATTGTCTATTATATCACTAATTTTCATATGTTTCATACACAGGTGACTTATCGCTACTCTATACTCATAGCAGAATAATTATATATTCTTGGGTATGCGCTTTTTATTATCGAGATACCTACTTCGTATTTCTCTGTTTTTCGTTGTTTGTCTCCAAGACTCTAATTGTATAATTTCTGTATAAATTTGAAATTCTATAAGAGTAAAAGACTATATTTATGCTAACTTAGTTTAGTTTAATAAATGATTCAGCTCATCGTAATTTTATTCTTGATTTCGCTACTGCCGACCAGGATTAGTAACTTAGTACTGCCTTCCTGGTTTTTTGGACCCTGTGGTTGACTAACGTGACACGATCAGTAAACTCTATCCTGTGAAGCCATCAATAAATATAGGATGGAGAAAATGATCAGTAAATGTAGGATGGCCTGACTTCCAATATTCTTATGCGATGGATACGAAAATCCCAAGAAGTTGGCCAGCAAAAGAAGCCCATTCTGATTCTGATCTCAGCTGTCACTTTGACCATGGAGGCCTGGAAGCATTGTTCCATGGAATCAGACAATTAATTGGTCTTCAGGTCTTGTGAGGTCAAGAGGTAAACTAATGTTTACACAGCATTTGGTTTGCAGAAGGCAGTGCTGTTGTTGCCTAGAAAGAAGCGTGTTGACTCCTTGGCAAGAAGAGCAGAAGAAAAACATCCAAAGGGTTGGTAACGTAGTGCTGGATGAGGTTTCTGGTCCGCTTCAGTTTGTTGGGCATTACCATCCCTGTCCAAGACTGTCGGGTCCTTTTCATGTTTCATTATGATGGCTATATATTATAATCTTGTTCTTTTCAGTTTCTAAAAACTACTTTTTGGTTTTTCTACAGTACTTTATTTATATCAACAAAAACTATATGTGAGTTTCTGTTACTCTGTAATCTCTCGTATAAACAACCCAAAAGCTATAAGCCGCAGCTAAAAGTCACAAGCCGCAACTAAAAAGAATATGCTCCATATCTACTTCTGTTTATATATGACTTAGAACATAGAAGAGTTGGGCACACGAAAGCATACACATACATGCAGTACTGGTTTAACTTCAGGTCATGTCACAGCTCGCTGCATCTAGATGGACATGCATGTACTACTTCTGCGTGCCGGTGAAAGCGACAAGTGAGTGAGCAGTTGCAGCTTGAAGCATGCAAAAGCAAAGCAAAGCTCAATCATGCTGCGGCTTGCATCAATGCCAGTGATCGTGATCGATTACTTTGTTGGGTCATTTACTTGTTTTGATGTGATGTCGCATCCCTGTAGATTAGGATCGATAGGGAAACAAAAATCTTTCGAGCTCTATGTGTTGCCTAATTGAATTAGCCTCTTGCAGACTCATAGCCATAGGCTTCTTTCAAAAAAAAAAGTCACTTCATGGGCTTATTGAATGTCAGGTTGGAAATTTCTTCGTCAGGCATTAGTCTTGTAAATTTCGATATGCTATCTCATCAAGATATGAAGTACATTCCATCGAATGAGTTAGCTGCAGTACTTGCTGAGCACAGCTCTCGTGATGTAACTTACATCATACACCTAACTTGTAGATTCTTGTAGAACAAAGCACACAAGACAACTAGACACAATGGAAGGGAAAGCCTGGTTTCTAAACAATGAGAAGAACATATATAATAAAGCCTCAATGCTTATAATTTCCAAAAGCTAAATTGTACAAATCTTAAAGAAGTTGAAATTACACAGTGAAACATGTTTAGTTGTGATTGAAAACCAAAGTTACAGCACCAGGCCAGGATGAACAATGACAGGATATATCACTTTCATATCGGCCACACCGATCAAGATTACGGCGCCAAATACATATGCGTCGTGATCAGTGATTCTGATTCAGGACAGGAAAAATAATGCAGGGACAGCTGGATTAGTTGTTGGCCAAGCTGGAATCCTCTCCTTGGGGTACATAATCTCTGACATCTGACACCTTAATCAATCATGCTACGAGCTACATGCGACTGCTTTCACTGAACTATATGAGGAGCTAGCATGCTACTGCTTAACTAATCGACGTCAAACAACAGCTGAATGTAAAGCTAGCTAGCTGATGCAATGCAGTATAGGTAGCTCATTTGACTCTCCAATCCAATCCATTGATCTCTTGCAGAGTACTCAACTTTTTTATGTATCTTACTTTTTTTTCTCTTTCTTCTATCAGGTCAATCGGTGATTAGGGAATAAGAGCTCTCTCTCTCTCTCTCGTGTTAACATGTTATGCAAGATAAACAGAAGGACGGCGCGCACGGTGCCTTGTCTCCACCGGCACTGGTGCCACGTGGGGACAGAGGACGGCAGCCACGTACGGAGTACTAGGTACGGTCAGCCCCAGTGGCGAATTCACTGGGTAGGCTTCATCAGACTGAAGCCTACCCTCCACCGGTTGACCAACAACCCCTCCCCCCGGGGCTCCTGGCTCCCCTGGCGGCCGGTGCTACTGGCTCCTTGCCAACCATGCTGCAAGCCGGCAAAGACTGCAAACAAGAAGATGAAGAAACAAGGCTGAAGAAGCAGCGAAGCTAGGCCCAATTCACGTCCGTGGTCCGCCCACCGGCCCACCGCCCACATCCCCACCGGTCCACATGGTACCCTGTTGGCCTGTTCTTGTGTCCAAAAATTCCCCAAATCCAACCCCAAATCCCCAATCCATTCCCTTCCCCGTTCTCCCAAATCCCCAATCGGCACGAAGGCAGTGAGGAGTGGGGACTGAGGTTGCTCACTCGTGCTCAAGGTGCCGACCACAACAAGATCTGGAGGCGGGGAGGCCGGAGCCGGAGGCGCCGAGGCGGGGAGGCCTGAGCCGGGGAGGCGGGGGCGCAGGGGCCGCGCCGTTTGAAGCCCGCGACGCCGCGGACTGAGAAGTGGAGACCGGAGGTGGAATCACGTCGGCCGCCGGGGTGCCGGGGAGGCTGGAGAATGGAGGCCAAAGGGCGAGGGGCGAGCAAGGGCGGACCGCGGACACTTCTGCGGGCTGCAGCTGCGCTGGGATTAAGTGAAGGCAGAAGCAGTCCACTGGGCAGAAGCGTGAATCGCCACTAGCCTGAAGTGAAGCTGTTGTCGGCTGCTGCTATTTGGCTTGGCGAGTACTGATACAGTGATACTATTCCTGGATTCCCCATATGGCCGAACTCATTGTCTCATTCCTCAATTAGTTGATTACTTGATTAACAATTTATTAGAAATAGTGTTGTATTGTTGTATATGTTGGATATTGATCTCAGGCCAAACAGCTGAGACGAGGAGACGTGGGGAAACCCACGTCCACGCGCCCTGATCGGGGGTGACTTAACCGCATATGGTTACGGTCCCCTGCTGCACATCGCTAGATATAAGAGGAATTCCGGCTTCTCACGCACAGAGGTTGGTTGCCGTGAGAACCAAAGCTCCGTACAAAAACCCTAAGGCTACCCGATCTACTGAGCGCTGCTAGCAACGGGAAGGCCGTCGCCGCCGCCTCTGCAGGACTCCGCCGGCGACAGCCCGTACACCGGCGACACTGCGGTCTTCACCGACTCTACCTCACGCCTGCATCACGCAGGCACGGGTCTTCGCTCATGGCGTTCATCGGTGACTGTAAGTCCCCAAACTCCCCTAACCCTAGGTGTTCTAGATGCTAGACTAGCGGCTTAATGAAGTGCATGATGATTAAGGAACCCACATTTGGTATCAGAGCGACTGCTAGTCTCCTAGAACCCTAGCCGCATGTTTATGTCTCGGATCTAGAGGTCCGGTTTAAGGCTAATGTTTAAAGCTCGGCTAAGAAGTTAGAAGGAGAGGAAGTTCTTCAAAAATCCTATGAAAATCCCCAAAAGCATCTGCCCACCCGAACCCTAAATCCCCAAAATCAAACGAATATTTTTTTTAGGTCAGCGGCGGGAAGAGCAACAAAAAAAATGTTGAAATTTTTTCTTACGTTGTTGCCGCCGCCGACGCCTTGTTGTCGCGCGTGCCACCGCCGCTAGTCGCCCCGCGGGAGCCGCCGCTCCGCGCGGCGCCGCTTGCCGCTTCGGGGGTCGCCGCCACCACGCCGCCTCCCGGGAGCGCGCCGCTGCCGCCCCTCCCGCCCCGCTCCGGTCGGGGCTGCTGCCACCTCGTGCGGGCACCGCCGCCGTGCTGGACTGCCGCCCCGTGCGGGCGCCGCCGTCGCCATGCGTTTCGCTCCGCGCGAGTGCGCGTGCCGCCGCCGCACGGGAGACCCGTTTTTTCGGAAGGGGAAGAGGCAAATGTGGTTAGGGTTTGGGGGCTGCGCCGGCGTCGGTTTTGTTCAGGCGCAAATCACTCTGAACCGTCTGATTCAATCGATGGCCAAGATCAGGCGGGGGTGGGGAAGTTTGATGGGCCGGTGCAGCCGGAAGTTTGATGGGCCGCTGGGCCGCTGTGATGAGGCCGGGGGCTGATGGGCGGCCGCGCAGTTTTATGAGCTAAGCGCATGAAGTTTTGGGCGATGAATGAGATTTTGGACTAAGTTTTATTTTTTGGGCCCAGCAGCGCATAACCTTATGTTTTTCAGCATATATTTCACGCATATATTTTGGTATATATATACATGAAATTGTTTTATGGTATATACTTCAGGCTGTTGAGGTTTTATTTTCAGTATATATATTTCATGTATTTATGTTTTATCTCATGTTTAATTAATGATTATTTGATGTCTCTCATGAAATTATTAACGGATAATGTTGCTAAGCTGCTGAAAATTATTATGCCCTTTTCCGCTGCGTAATGTTCTGCCCCTAATTGAATGGAACCAACGGGAAATTCAATTGGAGGGCTGTATTTAGTTTTACATGCTATTGCTCTTTGACCAACGTTAATTGTAATTGCATGTTATCAATTATGTTTATTTTATTATGTTTACTTTTGCCATGCTATTACTCTTTGACCAACATTAATTGTAATTGCATGCCATAAATTATGTTAAATTTTTCGTTTCTGCCCAACGGTGATGCGAAAAATTCTTATGAGCATGTTGTTAATCATACCAACGTAAGGTTAACATTCATGCAAATTAATTATGCGTTTTCCTAATGTAAATTTTAAATTTTTTCAGCTGCTTCTGTTTCCGCTCAAGTTAATGCAATTGAGCCACTTAATGGTAGTAACTTTCAGAAATGGAAGTTTACGCTTATGACGACTTTCCAGCTCTTGGGTCTGGACTATGCGTTCAGCTTCGATGAGCCTGTCGCTCCTACTTAAGGGGAGGACAATTTTGACGACAAAATGAAGGATTACAAAACTAATGCTGAGAAGTGGGAGCGGTTTAACCGCGTTTCACTTGCTGTGATGAAGAACTCCATCAGTGAGGCCATAAGGGGAGCAATCCCTGAAAAGGAAAGGGTAAAGGACTATTTGTCCTCCATCGAGGATCACTTTAAGGGGTCCTCTAAAGTTTATGCTAACACAGTGATGCACAGGCTCATGAACACTAAGTACAATGGTACTGGAAATGTTCGTGAGCACATTATGACCATAATCAATATTGCTGCCAGACTTAAGACAATGGACATGGCAATTTCTGATGATTTTGTTGTCCATTACATTATGATGTCTCTTCCTAAGCAATTTGAAGCTTTCAAGGTGAACTATAACACCATTAAGGACAAGTGGACCATGAGCGAGTTGATCGCTAATGTTTCTCAAGAGGAAGAGAGGCTCAAGGCTGAAGGGACTACTGAAATAAAGCTGGTCCCTCTAGAAATAGAGGAGGCTATAAAGGAAAGGGAAAGAAGGAGCAAGCCTACTCCCCTTATCAGAAGCCACAGAAGCCACCGCATCCACAGCACCCTAAGGCACCTAAAAATGCTTCAGGTCCTGGGAGCTCAAATGGACAGAAGAAGAGTGATGAATGCTATTTTTGTCAGTCGAAGGATCATTTCAAAGATGATTGTCCTGGATGGCTGAAATGGCTCGCCAAGAAAGGTACTTATGAAATTACTTTTGTTGATGAAGAATTTTGTGCTGATTTTCCCATAAATTCTTGGTGGATTGATTCTGGTGCCACTGTGCACGTTACGAATTCCTTGCAGGGATTCCATACGTTGAGAAGTCTCAAAGGGGAAAGAAGTCTAAGAGTGGCTAATGGGATGGAAGCCGAAATTCAAGCTATTGGATCGGTTTCTTTAGTTTTGAATAATGGTTTTGTAATGAAACTTAATGATGTTCTTTATGTTCCCTCGATGAGAAGAAACTTAATTTCCATTTCATTATTAGATAATGATGGATATTATTGTAATTTTGGACACGGAATGTGTTTGATTTATTTTAATAATGATAATGTTGGTCGTGCCATCCGACACGACAAGCTTTATATGTTGTCCCTGCAAGATTCTCATATATCCATGAATGTATGTGATGTGAATAAAAAGCGCAAGCGAATTGATGAGATATGTGGTCCTTTCCCTGTGACATCAGTGGATGGTTATGATTCATTTATTACGTTCACTGATGATTACTCACGTTATGGCTATATCTATCCTATTAAAGAGAGATCGGAAGCACTTGATAAATTTAAGATATTTAAGGCTGAAGTTGAAAATCAGCACAATCTAAAGATTAAAGTAGTGCGCTCGGATCGTGGGGGAGAGTATTATGGGCGACACGCAACTTATGGGCAGATTCATGGTCCTTTTGCCAGGTTTCTACAAGAAAATGGTATAGTCGCCCAGTACTCAATGCCTGGTGATCCCCAGCAAAATGGAGTAGCGGAAAGAAGAAACCGCACACTTATGGATATGGTTCGAAGTATGTTGAGTTACTCCACTTTGCCTGTAAAGTTATGGATGGAAGCATTAAAGACTGCTGCACATATACTCAATCGGGTTCCCAGTAAATCAGTGCTGAAAACACCTTATGAATTATGGACTGGGAGAAAACCAAGTTTGAACTACCTCCATGTGTGGGGTTGTGCGGCTGAAGCTAAAGTATTTAACCCACAAATTGGGAAATTAGATCCCAAGACTGTGAGTTGCCATTTTATTAGCTACCCTGATAGGTCTAAAGGGTATCGATTCTATTGTCCAGATCGTACCACAAAATTTAGAGAGACAAGGCACGCTGTGTTCTTGGAAAATGATGGCATCAGTGGGGACTTGGAGCCCAGGAAAATTGATCTTGAGGAAAAGCGGATTTATGTTGCTTCACCGCTAATCCGACAGACTGATTTTCCTGTGGTTGTGCCCACAGTTGATCCTGTAGTTGCAACTCCTGTTGCGTCTCCAGTTAATTCTGTGGCTACTCCTTCTGTTGAGGGCTCTGAAAATACAAGTGCAATACCTAATGATGAACCTTCACAGCCCTCTGTGACAGTTAATGAACAACCTGATGAGCCTGCTAATGAACCTGTCAGGAGATTAGAACGAGTGAGGAGATATGCTATCCCAAGTGATTATGAGATTTACTTGAATGAGGATGATCTTGGGAAGGTAGATGATCCTAGCTCTTACAAAGAAACTATGAAGAGTAAGGATTCATCCAAATGGCTAGATGCCATGAAAGATGAAATTGAGTCTATGGGCGCTAATGGTGTATGGGACTTAGTGGAAATTCCTAATGGAGCCAAAACAGTAGGCTGCAAATGGGTCTACAAAACAAAACGTGACTCCAAAGGGAATGTCGAAAGGTTTAAGACGAGACTTGTGGCGAAAAGGTTTACACAAAGAGAAGGCATTGACTATAATGAAACATTTTCTCCTGTCTCAACTAAAGATTCATTTAGAATCATAATGGCGCTCACAGCACATTTTGATTTAGAGTTGCACCAAATGGACGTTAAGACTGCATTCCTGAATGGCGACTTGTATGAGGACGTTTACATGACACAACCGGAAGGTTTTGTCGTGGAAGGCGAGGAACATTTGGGATGCAAGCTAAAGAAATCCATATATGGCCTGAAGCAAGTTTCTTGGCAATGGTACCTTAAGTTCGATGAAGTCATAAGGAAATTTGGATTTAAAGAGAATGATGTTGATAATTGTACATATGTTATGTTCAGGGGGAGTAATTACACCTTCTTAATTCTTTATGTGGACGATATATTATTGGCCAGCAGCAGTGTAGACATGCTGCAAGAAACTAAAAGATTTCTCTCATCCAATTTTGACATGAAGGATCTCGGTGAAGCATCTTATGTTCTTGGTATTGAAATTCACCGAGATAGGTCCAAAGGAACATTAGGTCTATCACAAAAGGCATACATTGACAGAGTACTAAAGAGATACAATATGCATAAATGCTCTGCCTCGCCTGCTCCTATTGTTAAGGGCGATAAGTTTGGGAAATTTCAATGCCCAAAGAATGACTATGAATCTGATCAGATGAAAGCTATACCTTACGCTTCTGCTGTCGGAAGTATTATGTATGCTCAAGTATGTACGCGCCCTGATTTAGCTTTTGTTACCGGGATGCTTGGCAGATATCAGTCAAATCCAGGACCGGACCACTGGAAAGCCGTTAAGAAAGTTCTGCGCTATATGCAAGGCACTAAAGGTCACATGCTCACATATAGAAAATGCGATAACCTTGAGGTTGTCGGTTATTATGATGCTGATTTTGCGGGGTGTAAAGACACTAAGAAGTCCACATCAGGTTATATTTTCACCCTCACAGGAGCATCAATATCATGGAAGAGTGTAAAGCAAACACTTACTGCATCGTCGACAATGCAGGCTGAGTTTGTGGCATGTTATGAGGCTACCGGGCATGCTATATGGCTTAAGAACTTTATCCCGGGATTGAGAGTGGTAGACAGCATTTCTAAACCACTCATTTTGTACTACGATAATCAACCCGCAGTTTTCTATTCGAGTAACAACAAGTCGAGTGCAGCTGCCAAGCACATTGACATAAAGTATCATATTGTGAAAGATAGAGTCCAGGATCAAACAATTAAGGTTGAGCATATTGGAACTAAATTTATGCTCGCGGATCCGCTCACAAAAGGCTTATCACCCAATATTTTTCGTGATCATGTTGCCGGCATGGGTTTATTGGAGAGCCTATGATCCTGGAATAAGAGGACCATATAAAGTAACCAACTCCCAAGAAGTATTATGTTATCCGATCGATATAGAAGGGAGCAGTATAAGTGCTGATGTCCAGCGGTACTTAATTGACTTTTGTGATGCATTACTTTGGTGTGAACTTTTATTGAGAGAGGGCTTATGATGTTTAGCCTTACGATCAAGAGGGAGAATGTTGGATATTGATCTCAGGCCAAACGGCCGAGACGAGGAGACGTGGGGAAGCCCACGTCCACGCGCCCTGATCGGGGGTGACTTAACCGCATATGGTTACGGTCCCCCGCTGCACAGCGCTAGATATAAGAGGAGTCCTGGCTTCTCACGCACAGAGGTTGGTTGCCATGAGAACCAAAGCTCCGTACAAAAACCCTAAGGCTACCCGATCTACTGAGCGCTGCTAGCAACGGGAAGGTCATCGCCGCCGCCTCTGCAGGACTCCGCTGGCGACACCCCGTACACCGGCGACACTGCGGTCTTCACCGACTCTACCTCACGCCTGCATCACGCAGGCACGGGTCTTCGCTCATGGCGTTCATCGGTGACCGTAAGTCCCCAAACTCCCCTAACCCTAGGTGTTCTAGATGCTAGACTAGCGGCTTAATGAAGTGCATGATGATTAAGGAACCCACAGTATATACTCAATGATCATTTAAGTAATTAAATACAATTTACTATTGTATCACTAATTTTTTAATTTTGATGTACAGATTGTTACCTACCGGAACTATATTTACATGTTTTAGGGATTCACTTGCCATTAGCGAGGTACCTCCATTGTATCTCTCTCTCTCTCTCTTTTGCTTTTATTCATGTATGAAACTATAAATTTGATTGCACAAGAATACAAAATTATGTTTCTTACAAATTAGTTTAGCCATTCGAGTGTAGGGCCAACAATTCTAGAAAAAGCTTATGATCTAGTAGAAAAACGTATATTTTTTTTAGCCCACCCTGATTTTTCATTCTAGATTCGCCAGTGGTCAGCCCATGAATTCCCTTTTCTTCCGGTGCCTTTACATAGGCTTGATTAGAGTCAGAGATCTCTAATCTAACCAGCCATGAGTTGTACTCGCAAGTGTAACAGCATGGATCTGCAGTTGATCCGACAGAGACCGAGTGCTGTGTGGCCATGCCTAAATCTGCATTCATGCAACTAATGCTCCACTTTTGCTTTCGCCTTTTGACCACCGCGCCCGTGTGACTCCGTCAGTGACGGCGGGGATCAGTCCAAACCCTGCCTTGTCGCCAGCGCCGGCCAAAATACGCCAGCACGAATGCATGTTCCATTTAAGGTATGCCGGTTTCTTCCATCCTACTCCTTCCTGCATGTGGCATGCATGGCTAAAGCAAGTATCAACGGTGTTTGCAATCTATCGAATATGAGATCTATAGTTATAGAACAGAAACTCCTAAATCAATGAGGAGAACAAATTCAAACAACAAAAGATAAATTCAGACAACAAACGACAAACCTAGGTTCTTCCCTGGCAATAGCGAGTGACCGATAGCGAGGGGATGAGGTTAGAGTTAGGGTTCGCTAGAGTTAAGGAGGGATTCACCAGAGAGCCCTCCTCGGTATTGGAAAGGACAAGGTTGTGTGTTCACCTTTTAGCTATGTAGCTTCCATTTCTATCCATAAAAGCGTCCTTTACCGCGATTGATGTCACTTTGTGGCCATTAATTGTTTATGTTGAAGCACTGCATACAGTATATCGTTTATATTCTCTAGAGAAGGTATGGCATGTTGGTGTCCCTCTTTTTAGCTTATATCTTATAGTTTTCTTTCAATAAACAAACATAACAGTTTTTTCTTGATTTTTTGAAACGATTTATCGGGACAGTTTTTTCGAAGGGGCTTATCGGTATTCTTTTCGTTCGCACAAATACTCACGCTAGGGCTAAACTCTATCAGCCGCAGCCGAAAAAAACTACCGTTATTTTGGACGCGGGAATTTGTAGGTATTTTGTATAAATTCCAAAATTCACGTACAATCTTTGTAAAAAAACCATGTTTAAAACAAGGCATGCGATTTTGTCTATACCTATTTATTGATGTATGAAACTAAGCAGGATGCAAGAGGGTAGAAACTAATCTGATATACACACAAAGCTTGAAGATATCCTGCATCAAAGCGCTTGCTGCTGCATGCATTATAGGGTGGGTTCTTTTAAGTTGTAACTTTGGTTTTTGATTTATAGTTTTTGAATTCTAGCTATTCACGAGAAACAATATACAGAAGAAAATAGTCACATACAATTTTAGCCAGTATAGCTAAACTTAGTACAGTGTCTACTACAACCTATCTGTAGATTCCGCCTTAAAAAAACACACCGTTTAAAAGCTAGCTATTGTAGTAATAGAATCCAAAGTCTAAGCCTAAGCCCAACTGAAGGCAGCTATTATATCATACGTATGTCGGTGCAGCCAACTCGATATCGATTTGGTAGTAGCATGCATGTGATGTTTATTTATTTTTGTAGTAGTTAGTGGGCATCTTCTTTTCAGCTTCTAAAAGTCGTTTTTTGACTTTTCTACAGTAGCTAGCTTTCAAACGGAAGGTCTTTCGAAGATAGGGTTTACAATTTGATAGTAATACATACTGTAGCAACTTCATTTATATCAGCCAAAACCGCACGTGAGTTTCTATTACTCTATACTCTTTCTCATGAATAGACTAAAAGCCAAAAGTTGCAACCAAACCAAAGCCAAAAAGAACACACGCATTACAAGATGCAAAAGCAACCAGGCGTTGGGCGACGCCAAACTTCGAACTGTCCACACAAATGTTACTGTTGCCATTTCTGCAAATTTAGTCCCCGACCACCTGTTTTTGCAAATATAGCTCTCTCTCTCCGTGGACCTATTGAGCTTAGCAGACACCTACTGAACATGAAGGAGTCGGCAGGCGGCCTATAGAGCCACGGTGCTCGGTAGCAGTTGGCGCATTGTGCGGCTATTGTAATAGCACTAATCACAATTAATTTTAATTAGTAATAATTAATTATGATTAATTACTAATTGAATACACTTAGTGCTAACTAATTGCGTAAAAGGGCTGGTGGCCTACTGCCGTATAGGTTCTTTTAGGTCAGTAGGTGTCTATCGAGTTTGATAGGTCCACAAAAGGAATTAGAATTTACAAAAAACGAATATTTAGAGCTAAATTAAAACAAAATAGCTATGGCCATCAGTTCGCAAACTTGAGCGTAGAAAAAATATGATCCGGTACGGTTCGCTAATAAAGTCGTATCCGCCTGTATTTCAGATGTGCCAATCTGCACGTACGGACGTACGAGTACCTACAGCTAGCTCAGGCATTAATGAAGCAAGCTAGCATCTCTGACTACTAGTCCTACTCCATATTTGACCCTGCAGGCTACCAGTACAACTAGCCACGTAGACGTGGCGCCACGCCACGCCAGCCACCGTATGGACCGAAGCAAAAGAGACGGCGATTCGCAGGGAGCTTCATAAAAAAAGCGAGGACCCGTGCGTAATTTCGGGAAAACAAAAGGATTTTTTTGAAACCTGCGGGGCGCCATCCAAAATTTTTTTTGAAAAAAACTGGGCGCAGGGACCTTTTCGCGAGGAAAAAGGACCTTTACGTAATTTCGAAAAAACTGGAGGGATTTGCCTCCCCCGACCGTACGCAAATCCGGCCGGACACGCGCCGGCCGAGGGAGGCGAAGGGGCGACGTGGACACCGCGCGGGGGCCGGAACCCCGCGGGGTGTTGAGGGGGTTGGATTTGGCTCCCCTCCAACTAAACCCATGATATGAAATTTTTTTTATTTGAATGAAAATTAAACTGTTTTATGTAAAAGTTTTTATAAAACTACTGTAAAATTCTCGAGTTTCAAACGGACCGTTCGATACGTCCTAATAATCTATGTAATAGCAACATAAAATTGCGCAAATTTGGGAGCATCTACCATGTACAGTATCTTTCAAAAACATTTTATGCTTATGTAAATGCCGAAATAACTGGGACTTTATGTACTGTTTGCGCATGCTCAGGTGTGGCGGAGGAAGGGTGCGGCCAGTTCTCGTAGCCTAAGATTACCAACCTACAGATCAAAATACTTACGTTCAAGTTAATATTTTATTTTTCTCAATGGTCCTATGATCTGCATAGTTTTCTTTCTGCAAAGCATATAGCTATATACCTCCAAAAACCTCACAATTCACTACTTCCCTTTTAAATGAAATCCCTCTTACGTACTTCTCGTCCAATATTGCTAGCGCATTTACAATACTAATGATTGCCAAAGCGTGCGTATACGTTGATCTATCGGTGTGCATCGTAGTGCATATCTAATAGTATAATCCCAGCTATCTCTTTACCTATACTAAATAAGTAAAATACTATATGTTGTGGCTACAGACCAAACAGAGAGATATGGTAGTGGAGAGTGATGAAGATGAATGTAATGGCCTGCCCCCTCCCCATGGCCGGTATTCTGTATATATATACATGGGGAGTGCTTTTACAATTATGCCCTTACAGCTGATTATCCCCATCAGGGGTATTTGTGTCATTACACGTGGCCTATTCCGGGCCTTATAACTTCCTACCAGGCCTGCTGGGTTTAGGTGGGGGCCACCCCTACGACAAGAGCCTCTCATGGTGAAGGGCTTCACAGGGCCGAAACCATGTCGCCGAGTCCTTTGGCCCCCTCCGTCCCCGCGGCCTGTGAACTTCTCCAAACTTGACCCGGAGCTGCGCTGTGGCCGAAGCAGGTGCGTACGCTCCGGCCCTCACCCTTCGAATTGGGCGGCGTGCTGCGGAAGTGGCCCCAGCCGAAGCAGACGCTCGCTCTTCCGGCCGTCCACGTGGTGAAGCGTGCTTGGCGCGGTGCGGGCCTTGAGGCGTCGTGACCATCAATGTGACGGCGGACTCCCGGCATTTGGACTTCTGAGGCGCGCGCGCTCCGCAGTCGTTGCGACCTTGCCGCCCGGTGGTGTGCTTTTTAATGACGGTTGGCTTGCCAGGGGGCAGGCTGTCGCATCGTGCCGTGCGCCTTCTCGTAAGTGGAGCGTGCGACGGTTTCCGGCGTGCCCGCGGTGGGGTGCGGACGGTTGCACTTACGCGCCCCTGGTAGCTGAACCGCCCGACACCCCCCGTTTGTGCTTCCGTCGGTTGGCATGCCTCCACGCTGGCGACTCTTCGCCTGGTGAGGCCGAGTATAAATATGTTAGCGTTGGGGGCCGTTCCCTAGACATCCCTTGCTGCACATCCCGTACCTGTTCATGGTTAACTTCTCACATGTAGGGAAAATTTTGTTCATCTGCGTTTGATGACTGCGTCGACTGGCGTCAATGCTCACGAGCGCTGGTGGACAAAATATGTCCTATTTATGGGAATGCTTCACAGCTTGATGCGGAAATGGCAAGGCCTGACTTGCTCTCGTACACAGATATGAAGTCATCCATACGCTCTGATCGTGCGAACGAGCATATGCTGGTGTGGCGACGCATATCTGTTTACGAGAGCATGTCTGCTCTTGCCGCAAGTTGACCTTTGCATGTTCGAGTTGTTGTGGTCGTATGTGCTGTTCTGCGTTCTTCAAGCTCGCTCCGTCCCCTACCCTTCGAACGGGTGACAGCGGAGGCTGGCGCCTAGTCAAAGTAGGCGCGCGCGCTCCGTCCCCTACCCATCGCACGGCTGGCGGCGAAGCTGGCGCCTAGTCGAAGTAGACGCGCGCGCTCCGTCCCCTACCCATCGCACGGGTGGCAGCAAAGCTGGCGCCTAGTCGAAGTAGACGCGCGCGCTCCGTCCCCTACCCATCGAACGGGTGGCAGCGAAGCTGGCGCCTAGTCGAAGTAGACGCGCGCGCTCCGTCCCCTACCCATCGCACGGGTGGCAGCGAAGCTGGCGCCTAGTCGAAGTAGACGCGCGCGCTCCGTCCCCTACCCATCGCACCGGTGGCAGCGAAGCTAGCGCCTAGTCGAAGTAGACGCGCGCTCTGTCCCCTACCCATCGGACGGGTGGCAGCGAAGCTGGCGCCTAGTCGAAGTAGACGTGCGCGCTCCGTCTCCTACCCATCGCACGGGTGGCAGCAAAGCTGGCGCCTAGTCGAGGTAGACGCGCGCGCTCCGTCCCCTACCCATCGCACGGGTGGTAGCGAAGCTGGCGCCTAGTCGACGTAGGCGCGCGCGCTCCGTCCCCTACCCATCGAAAGGGTGGCAGCGAACCTGGCGCCTAGTCGAAGTAGACGCGCGCGCTCCGTCCCCTACCCCTCGCACGGGTGGGAGCGAAGCTGACACCTTGTCGAAGTAGACGCGCGCGCTCCGTCCCCTACCCATCGAAAGGGTGGCAGCGAAGCTGGCGCCTAGTCGAAGTAGACGTGCGCGCTCCGTCCCCTATCCCTCGCACGGGTGGCAGCGAAGCTGGCGCCTAGTCGAAGTAGACGCGCGCGCTCCGTCCCCTACCCATCGCATGGGTGGCGGCGAAGCTGGCGCCTAGTCGAAGTAGACGCGCGCGCTCCGTCCCCTACCCATCGCATGGGTGGCGGCGAAGCTGGCGCCTAGTCGAAGTAGACGCGCGCGCTCCGTCCCCTACCCATCGAACGGGTGGCAGCGAAGCTGGCGCCTTCGCCCTGCGAACACCGCCACGTGGGCGGTGACTTGGGATCTTGCGATGCGGTCTTGCGCTGTAAAGGTTCCTGGAATCACGCCGGCCCCTGGTCTGCCAGGGTTAGGTTCCCGTACCGTGCGACCCGACGCGCACGGGGCACGCGGCGGCCTATGACTGGTGGGCGGCGGGATGTGGACGGTTGCGTGCTTGTGGCCGCTCGCCTCTTCCCTAAGCAAGGGGGACACGGGGCGGGCAGTGAATGGCGCGGCGCCGGAGCTGTTGTGATCCCCTGGCCCATTGGTGCGCCTATAACAGCGGCTAGGTAACGCCGTGCTGTGACGGTCCTTGGCGCCTGTGGTCGTGACCTTCCAGCGTTGGGTGTGGGGCGTTGCGCTGGACGGGCGCTTGTACGACTGCGGTCGCGCCTCGTACACGGACCTTCGCGACCCTTCGCTTTCAGTTATGGGGAATCGTGCGGGGTGGGCCTTTACACCGCTGCGGTTGCATCCGGCACGCGGATCATTGCGACGCTTTGGTAGCGGCGGTATGGGCGAGGTGGCTTGAAATAGCCCCCCCCCCCGGTAACAGCGTCCCCGCACCTTTACGCCCTCTTTCCTGTCTGCTCCGCCTTCTACACCTTCGCGCTATCTTCACCGTTTCAGTCTCTCCGTGGGAAGCGATGGCCTCCAGTAGCGAGCGCGGCCAGGCGGTTGGTGGCCCTGACATTCGCCGGCGGTCCTCGTTGTTGAAGGTGAAATACGCGCTCCAAGAGCGCGACCCGGCGGTGGCGGACCAGGAGCGGCTGGTGGCGGAGGAGGAAGGCACGTTCTCCGGCGAGCTAGGCCCCTCGCTCGTGACCGAGAAGACGATCCAAGGGCTCCTGCGCGCGGGGAAGTTGTCCGGGCGCCAGGAGGTACGATTGCCCGTCGCTGACGAGACGGAACCGCATCCCGAGAGGTCGGAGGCGGTCGTGTTCGTTGCCTTTTTTGACGCGGGGCTCCGGATCCCAGCGGCGGCTATGGTGGGCGACGTGCTGTGGACCTTCGGGCTGGAGCTGGCGCAACTGACTCCGAACGCCATGGCCCGGCTCATGGTGTACAGCTGGGCCTTGCGCTCTGGGGCGTGTTGGCCCAGCGCGTCGTTGTTCGCCTATCTTCACGAGGCACGATGCCAGCCCAAGGGCCAGAAGGACGGGACGCTGTCGAGCTTCGGTAGTGTCACTTTTATTCTTCGCCCGTCGTGCAAGAAGCTCTTCCCTGCAAACTCAACTCGCGGGAAGTGGGAGTCTTACTGGATGAAGCGGTGGTTCTACCACCGTGTGGAGAGCGGGAGCGGCCTTGAGTGCACAGGCCGACCGATCGCGTTCAAGCCCTCGCCCGGCCGAACGCTCGATGATGAGGACAAGCGGAGGGTCAAGCGGCTCGTAGGTGTGGCTGCCCGCCTCAACATGCGCGACCTCGCCGAAGAGTACGTGATGTACGGCGTGGCACCGCTTGCCTACGACTGGCGTCTTGCCGCCGAGAGGCGTCAAGACGACAATGTTTCGCCATGGGTCTGCTCGCTGCCGACGCCGCCCGGTCTTCGTAAGCCTAGATCGCGTCCCTCCTTTATTCACGCGAAATGCGTTATATGCTGATGCTATTCTCCTTTGCTTCAGGGATTTCCTTGGAGGAGGCGGAGCAAGCCGCGCGCGTATTCCTGGGGCCGTACACCGCCAGGGAGCACGAGCAGCGCGCGTCTGCTATCGCCGAGGCGGGGCTGGGGCGAATAAACCGCGTGTGCGAGGTTCTGGGCCTTGCCGTGCCGGACCGTGTCGCTCCAGACGACGGTGCAGCGAAGAAGAAGAAGGCCCCATCTCGGAAGAGGGGCTGCAGCGGGGCGCCTGTCGCGCCTGCTGCTAGTGTTTCCTAGGGCGCGGCGGACGCGGAGTCGGACTCGGCGAGGTATGCCGATTCAGGCTTGGGTGGCGCAGACGCCGAAGGCGAGGTATCTTCGGTGAGCGTCCCGGACGGCGAGTTCGCCGCGGGCAGCCGGAGGGGGGAAGTCTCACCGCCCGCCGAAGTCACCGAGGCGGAACCCGTGCGGACCGGCGATGCCGAGGTGGAGCTTTCGACCGCGGCCGCTGTGGTGCCGGAGGCGCCCTTCACGGGGGCGCACGGAGCCGTGCTGCCTTTACCGACTGCAGCCAAAAGCGAGGTGCCCCCTGCGGCAACTGCCACCGCGGAACCTTCGCCCCCGGGCGCGGCAGCCGCGGGGTCTCCCCCAACCGTAGCTGCGGGGGCGGCGTCGCTGCTGGCTGCCCCGGCTAAACGGCCGTGTGTGCGGCCAGAGCTCCACTGGACACCGCGACGATTCGTCGTGGCCACGGGCATCAGAAGCTTGTGGGACTCCAGCGCAAGCGCCGGGGACCCTGCGGCATACACGCCTTTTGCCCCTCTGGCCACCCTTCCCGCCGCGCAGGGACAGCCGTCACCCTCCCCGAACGCGGAGGCTTCTGCCCGCGGCGGGACCATTCCTTCTGCTACCGAGGGTACGGTGGCTTAGCTTACCTTGGTGTATGCTTTTGTGCCTTGGGGTGCTCACCTGTATCCCTGTTTGCAGCGTTGCTCATTCCGGAGGGGGAGCCCTTGCCGGAACACGGGGCCTTCGCGCGCGTAAGCCCTGCGGACTTCGTGCCGCCTCCGGAGACGCTGAGGGCGTGGCGCGGGATTGTGAATGACGCGGCCACCAGCGTCGACCCGCAAGTGCTGCAGACCTACGGGGCGGGGCACCTCGAGGACGCCTTCGAGGTGTCTGGGGTGAGGGTAAGTACTCATGCGACCATGCCTGGGCTAGCTGAGCTTGCTAAGTCTTTTCCCTTCTACAGACACTTGTGCTGGGGCAGGCCCTGCAAACGGCCTATGCTCGTGGCCGAAAGGCGCTCGAGGATAGGCTGCGGGCCGCCGAGGAGGAGCTGCGCGAAGCCTCTGGCGCCCGCTCTGCCCAGGACGCCCGCATCCGCCAGCTGGAAGCGGAATGCGCCGAAGCGAGGGCGCACGCCGAGGGACTTGTTGTGTCGGTGCGGGAGTCGGCCGCGGCAGCTGCTGAACAGAGGTTTGCGGCGGAGCTGGACGGGCTCCTGGAGCAGGTCGCCTCGCTAGAGAAGGAAAAAGGCGAGCTTGCCCTGACTCTAGCGGAGCGTAACCAGACGCTTGGCGACGCCTCGGTGGTTGCGTGGGACGCCATGCAAGCGCTGGAGAGCCATCTTCAAGGGCTGGTAACTGAGGTGCCGGACCGCGCCTTTGGCCCGGAGGAGTTGTCTCGGACGCTCCGCTAGGTCGGGGATGCCGCCAACGTCGTGCGCGACGCGGCGACGTCCTTCGGCACCCACTGCGCATACACGTCGGCATGCTTGGTGTGCGCGCTCCTGCAGCACCGCGGTTGTACGCACGTCGCCGGGTTGGATGACCCCCAGCTGGAGATGCCTGACGGGGCCGGAGTAATGTCCGGCGCCGTCCGCTCCGCTCGCCTTGCCCTCGGGCCCTTCTTCGACCGGATCTGGGCTTACGTCGGGCCGGATGCTGCACGGATCGAGCTCCGGAAGTCGCTCTACGGGACGGGGAGCCTCGGCCAATTTCTGGACGGAGTCCCTCGACGCGACGATGGCGGCGCTGGGCCCTCCGAAGGCGCCGGGAACCCGCAGGTCTGACGCCGTGGTGCCTAGGTGTAGGCGTGCGTTGTACTGTTCTCTGTTTTTGCGAATAAAGTACACACTTGCTGCATGCATTCTGACTTTCGCCTATATCCCGGGCAGCTTCCTTGCTGGGGCCGGCTTCTTGCGGCCGACCTTTCAACCCGGCGACGCCTTCGACGCCGGCGAAGGGCCGAAGAGTCGCTGGACGTTTGGGCGAGCCGGCCTTCTTCGAGCGAGGCCCCAGCTTTAGCGCGTGTTAAGGACGAACCCGCGGGATAGCGGCTTAGAGCGGCAAGGATGTTGCCGGACCTTTGTACTTGTGATTTTTCCGGTATGCAGACTTCCTGGCATTTTAGGATATGCGCTGTGTGTTGATGCCACCGTTGGCGAAGTAGCTGCGCCAGGGTTCCTTAGAACGGACAGCCCGTAGACTGGCGTGTACGGAGGCGGACCTCCGCACTTTGCCTTATTATAGTCCGTAGACTGGCGTATGTGGAGGCGGACCTCGGCACTTCGCCTTTTTTTATAGTCCGGAGACTCGCGCGTGCGGAGGCGGACCTCGACGCTACGTCTTATTTAGAGTCCATGGACTAGTGCGTGCGGAGGCAGACCTCGGCACTTCGCCTTTCTTTATAGTCCAGAGACTCGCGCGTGCGGAGGCGGACCTCGACGCTACGTCTTATTTAGAGTCCGTGGACTAGTGCGTGCGGAGGCGGACCTCGACGCTACGACTTCCTTTATAGTCCAGAGACTCGCGCGTGCGGAGGCGGACCTCGACGCTACGTCTTATTTAGAGTCCGTGGACTAGTGCGTGCGGAGGCGGACCTCGACGCTACGACTTCCTTTATAGTCTGGAGACTCGCGCGTGCGGAGGCGGACCTCGACGCTACGTCTTATTTAGAGTCCGTGGACTGGTGCGTGCGGAGGCGGACCTCGACGCTACGTCTTATTTAAAGTCCGTCGACTGGTGCGTGCGGAGGCGGACCTCGACGCTACGTCTTATTTAAAGTCCGTAGACTGGTGCGTGCGGAGGCGGACCTCGACGCTACGTCTTATTTAAAGTCCGTAGACTGGTGCGTGCGGAGGTGGACCTCGACGCTACGTCTTATTTAAAGTCCGTAGACTGGTGCGTGCGGAGGCGGACCTCGACGCTACGTCTTATTTAAAGTCCGTAGACTGGTGCGTGCGGAGGCGGACCTCGATGCTACGTCTTATTTAAAGTTCGTAGACTGGTGCGCGCGAGGGCGTCCCCCCGGTGCGTCTTTTGTTTATACTCAGGCCCGTCACCTTTGGCTACGGCGAGTGCACACGCGAACATGCGACTTCGATTTATACTCAGTCCCGTACCCCTGGCTACGGCGAGTGCACACGTGAACGTGCGTCTTTGTTTATACTCAGGCCCGTCACCTTTGGCTACGGCGAGTGCACACGCGAACGTGCGACTTCGATTTATACTCAGACCCGTACCCCTGGCTACGGCGAGTGCACACGCGAACGTGCGTCTTTGTTTATACTCAGGCCCGTCACTTTTGGCTACGGCGAGTGCACACGCGAACATGCGACTTCGATTTATACCCAGTCCCATACCCCTGGCTACGGCGAGTGTACACGCGAACGTGCGTCTTTGTTTATACTCAGGCCTGTCACCTTTGGCTACGGCGAGTGCACACGCGAACGTGCGACTTCGATTTATACTCAGTCCCGTACCCCTGGCTACGGCGAGTGCACACGCGAACGTGTGACTTCGATTTATACTGCGGGAACGCGCGCGTTGGCTAAGCCTGCGCGCGCCTTCACTGCGTACTTGCGCGTGATGAAGAAAGATTAGCGACAAACGGCGATCTTCATTACATCCCCGTTTGCGCGGGTGAGCAACTACAAGGGATGGATATACTAACCATTTGCCCTTGGTGCGGCCGAAGCCTCTAGTCGCTAGACATCTGCAGGGCCGGCCAAGGCACCTCTGAATGGCCCCGCGGACCTCCGCGCTGTGACGCCAGCTCTAGGAGCGCCGTTGGGCTTCGCGACGCGGGCACCTGGTACCTGGCTCGATGCGCCAGGCCATATCCTGGTCGCCTCGAACGGTGATGGTGGTCCGGGGACCCGGGATCTTCATGCATAGATAGTCGTGATGTGGTACCGCGCCGAAGGAGTTGAGGATTGGGCGCCCCAATATGGCATTGTAGGGGTACGGAAGGTCGACCACGTCGAAGGTGGCATCTTCGGCCCGCACATTGTCATCTTGGCCGAAGGAGACTTGAAGACCTATTTGGCCCAGCGCCCGCAGGGGCTGTCCCCCGAAGCCCTGCAGTGGGATTCCCGAGGGCCCTAGGCGGCTTCGAGGGATCCCCATCTGGTCGAAGGCCGCCGCAAACAATACGTTCGCGGAGCTACCGCCGTCCACCAAGGCGCACCCCACGTCGCATCCCGCGATAGTGACCCGGACGACCAGGGGGTCCTGATGAGGGAAGTCCACACCCTGGGCGTCGTCGGGTGTGAATGTAACTTCGTACTGCGCCCAATCCGGCGGTGCTTGCGCTGGGTATGCCGCCACGTGATGTAGTCTTCGCGCATAGGCCTTCTGCTGCCGTGCCGAGGCGAATTCCAGCGCAGAGCCTCCGGATATGACGTTAATGACCCTGCGGTGGGTTGCGTCCGGGGCCTACAGCGACAGGAGGCCCTCCCGAGGCTGTTGTACGTGAGCTTGGATCCGTAAGGTGCCTTCCTGGGGTTGCATCCCTTGCGCCTGTACCTGCACGGGGGCCTCATACGGGAATTGGACGTGGGCCACCGCAGGCGGACGCGTCTCTGGGTTCCTGTCCCTAGCGACGCTATCGCGGAGCGCCGCGATGGAGGTGCAGGTGCGGGTATCATGATTGCCGCGGCCGTGGACTACGCACCACAGTCCCTGGTGCTGGTCGTCGTAATCTCCACGACCCTTATCGTCGCGGCCCCTGCCACGGCCGCGCCCCCGGCCACGGCGCCCCCGACCGCCTCGGCCCGTGGGAGCACCCTCGTCGGAACCGCCTTCAATGTCGAGGACGTACCGGTTTCGCCTCGACCTCTGCTGGCCACGCTTGGGCTGATCGGACGACTCCTTATGCGAGGCGTCCCTGCGGTCGGGCGCATCCCTGGACGACTCCTGCTTACGTTTTCCCTTCGAAGAACCGCCCTTCGGCGGATCTTCGGCTTTTGCCGAGGCTCCGGCCTGGTTGGTGTCGGAGTCGTCACCTTGCCTTCGCCGCACGCCTTCTTCTGCCCTGGCATATTCTTCCATTTTGTCGAAGAGCTTCGCCACCGTCTTGATTGGCTTTCGCGCATTGTACTCGGCCATCGGGCTCGGACAAAGGCCCTGTATGGCTGTATTAACGATGGTGGTTTCGTTAACGTCTTTCACTTGGCATCGAATCTTGGCGAAGCGTTTGAAGTAGTCCCGGAGCTTCTCCGAGGGTTTTTGCTTCACAGCAAAGAGTTGGTCCGCGTCAACTCGGTCGACGTAGTTTCCTTGGAAGTTGTTGTGAAGGTGGACGCGAAGCTGCTCCCACGCGTAGATGGAGCCCGGCTCTATGGTAAAGAACCAAGAGAGCGCCACTCCTTGCAGCGCGAGGGGGAGTCTCTTCGCCTTCGTGGTGTCGTCTCCGCCCGCGGCTTCGATCGCGGTTTCGTATACGTGCACGAACTCACGGGGGTCCGTGTCGCCTTTGTACGAGTCGACGGCGCTAGGGAACTTGAAGTCTTCGGGCCATGCCGCCTGCTGCAGCCCCGCCGAAAGCGGGGACTCCGGGTCTACGCGCCGCAGCGGCACGCGGCTAGACGTGGGGGCTTCGCGACTGTCCGCCCTCTCCGGCGTGGGCTCGGTCGCGATTACTGGCGCGGCCTGCTGGCTCCGAGCCTCTTGCATATCTCGGACGGCTCCGCGAAGGTCCCCTAGCTCCCGCTGGAACGCGTTGAGGGCCGCCAGTAGGGCGCTTTCCACCGCCTGTGCGGGCGGGGTCGCCGGTACTCCCAACGGGCGGATCGGCGCGGGCACGACCGCGTCGCGAGCTCCCGAGCTGCCAGTCGCTCCGTCGTGGCTACCTCGAACCGCCCGGTCCGCGCTGCCAACGAGGGTCGCGGCGGGGGCGGCGAGGTCGGCTGTCGTTGCGTCGGTGGGGTCGGATGTCGTTGCGTCAGCGGGGTCGGTTGTCACCGCACCAGCGTCGACGTCTTCGACCGCCGGGTTTGCCACCGCAACGTCGGCGACGGGGTGGGTCGCCGTGGTGCCGGTGACGGGGTTGGTCGTCGCGGTGCCGGCGACGAGGTTGGTCGTCGCGGTGCCGGTGACGGGGCTGGTCGTCGCGGTGCCGGTGACGGGGTTGGTCGTCACTGCGCGAACGTCGACGTCCTCGGCCGCCGCGCCTGCGTCGCCACCCGCACTCGCCGCTGCCGGTGCCGAAGCCCTGGTACTCATACGACGCTCCGGCCCGGCCGCCTTCTTTCCCTTCGCCACCGCTGACGAAGCTTTTTTCGGTGCCATCCTTCTTCTTCCGTCTTCAGGCTTGTCCTTGTCCTCCCCACGGATGGCGCCAACTGTTGTGGCTACAGACCAAACAGAGAGAGAGATGGTAGTGGAGAGTGATGAAGATGAATGTAATGGCCTGCCCCCTCCCCATGGCCGGTATTCTGTATATATATACATGGGGAGTGCTTTTACAATTATGCCCTTACAGCTGATTATCCCCTTCAGGGGTATTTGTGTCATTACACGTGGCCTATTCCGGGCCTTATAACTTCCTACCAGGCCTGCTGGGTTTAGGTGGGGCCACCCCTACGACACTATATAAAGGAGAGATGAGGTGAGGAGGAATAAGACCTTTTCTTTTCAGCTTCCAAAGCTGTTTTTTGGTTTTTCTACAATAACTAGATTTTAAACGGAGTGTTTTTTTAAGATAGAGTCTACAAGTTAATTGTAATACACACTGTAGCGACTTAATTTATCTTGGCCAAAACCATATATGATTTTCTGTTACTCCTTACTCTCTCTTAGAACAACCTAAAAATCATAAGCCACAACCAAAAGGCATAAGTGAAAGAAAAAAGAACAGTCTCATAATATGCTCTCTTATGCAAGAGGCGACTTATATCTGCAAACCAACGAATATTAAGAGAGTGTGAGACAGAAAGTTATGACAAAAATAGTATAAAATAGTTGCACCATAAAATCTCTCTTGTAGACACAAACTTAATTAATATAAGGCCCGTAACGACGAATTATATCGACGTAGACTCGATTCAAACCTTTTTCTCTCTCTCCCTAATCCAGTCTATCATGTTGCTCACTACTACAGAAAACCGTATTACAGATGGTTCAGAAACGTCATTACAGACGGTTTTGTAAGCCGTCTGAATTTATGGGTCGGTAATGATACCAGGCCATCACAGACGGCTTTCGAACCGTCTGTGGTGCAAATATCATAGACGGTTTTTAACTAAAAACTATATGTGATTATCACGCACAGACGGTTTTTAGTTAAAAACCGTCTATGCTATTCGCTTCTACCCCTAAATCTATTTCTGTTTATTGGCTAGCCTCAGGAAATGCTAGCCATGCCCTCTGTAACATCCCAAAAATTTGAGTTTGAAAATGTGAAACTTTTTGAATTATATTGGTAATATATTATATTTGAATTTGGATTTTATGGTGTTTTTTTGGAGTTTGGTTGAGGTTCCAAAATTTAAGAAGCTCAAAAAGAAACAAGCATTAATAATGCCCTAAAAGGGAATGTGCAAATAATAGAAAAGCTAAAATTGTAAATACGAATCTGAAAAGATGATCCAATATAAGGAGGGAGAAACCCGAGTAAAATATAAAATCTCATTTTGGAAATAATAGCATAATTAGCATACAAAACCCAAGATTGGATGCTCAAAAAGAAATATATATATATATATATATATATAATTCAAAATAAAATATTAGCAAAAATCGAAATCCCAAGGCGGACTAAATAACATCGAAAATAGAGGAATATTGTATTTTGATATCTAGATACATAAATCAAGAGTTGAATTAAGAATCCAACAATTAAAATGTGTAATTTTAAAATACAAAATAGAAATTCAAAATTAAGAATCCAAAATGAGCTAAAGTCTTTCATTTTCTCTTTCCTATTATATTTTTCCTCTCTATTACATGCGGGCCCCACTTCTTTTTCTTTTCTTTCCTCCTCCCTCCTTTTCTTTTCTCCTCCCTCCTTTTCTTTTCTCCTTTTCCCCCTCTCTTCTCCCTTGCACAGCCGGACCCCCTCCTCCTTCGCGCGCCCGCGCCGCTCCTCTTTGCTGTACTCAGCTTCTTTTCTCCGCGTGGCAGCCATGATCCAGCCCTCGCCCACCGATTTCCCCTGTCGCCCCCGGTTTCTCCTGCGTCCCGTCTCATCGCCAAGAATGGTCGTGTCGCCGAGCTACTTTCTGCCTCTGCGCCCGCCGCCCGTAGCCTGCTGCCGCCGTTCCATGCCGTTGCCTACGCTCGGCTTGACCTCCCCTGTGCGCGCGCGCTCGCCTACAAGTAGCCTGGGCTCGTCCCTTTTCCCCTTGCTCTCTTCTTTCCCCTTCGAGCCGAGCGTAGCTCGAGTTGCCCGCATGCGCCGCCGCCGCACCACCCCGTTCCAGCTGTCCGATGAAGCTCCGACCGAGACAATCGGGCCCCACCGTGTGACTGCTTCCCCTCTACTCGCCCACCAAACTAATTGGGTTCTTGTGCGCCGGAGAGCCCCCAAATCGGCCTTCTTCACCAAGGCCGACCGCCACTGCCCTTCGCGCCGCCGCCATTGATTCCCCCTCCACGGCGCGAGGTTTTCCAATTCCACGCACCCGGAGCACCCCCTCGCCGCCCCAAGGATTTTTCGACCGCTGGCCAGGGCCCCCGCCGCCTGCACATCGCCGGCGACGCGGGCCCACCTCAGACCCTACCCGGCCAAGCCGCCTCCGTGGGTGAGTTCCCCTCAACGCCCTATTGCTCATAAACCGGCCAATTTTGCCTTCCTCCATGCCGGCGCCACCGCCCCCTCTTCACCTCCACCGCCGGTCGCCCAACCCGCCGCCCCACCGAACCACGCCGTCTAAGCCGCGCCGCTTTCTCCACCAGCATCTACACCTCCCCGGGAACCTATTTTTGCCGAACTACTCCGCCCCTCTGAACTCCTCTCGCCGGAGCTCTCGCCGCCAACCGTGCGCCCCGCCTGCTCTGTTTTGGCCGGCCGGCTGCTCAGCTTGAGATCCCAGCCCCGCCGCTTTATCAATACTGCTTCCCCCGTTTACTCACGAAACACCTAAAGCCCCTCTGGCTTGCTGAGCCAGCGCTGAGTACAGAGATTACCCAGGTCCCCGGTTCGATCCCTGGTAGCCGCACCTCTTTTTGCACTTTTCTTTAATTTGATTTCCTCAGCCTATTTTAATTATTAAAATTTGGGAAAAACTAGGAAATAATAAGTGGAATCTAATAAAATTATTTGAGACCTAAAGTAAGGTTATTGAGATTTAATAATAGATTAAGAGTTTTATATAAGTAAATAGTGTTCTAAATTTAAATCTAAGTTTTGGGTTAAGGGTATCAATACAAGTTGACATTGGTTAATTACCATATATGCCTAATTAATGTGTCTTTACTGTTTATCTTAGTTTAAAGAAATTAGGCGAAGGCGATAATAAAAGAGGGTTCTAGAATTAATAAACACCCAATCAAAAGACATCCAAGTTAACGTTAGGGAAAATAAATTTGCTACCATATTGACTATGAAAATAAGGATTTAGATTAAAGACAACCCAAACATAATGCATGCCCTAACATTTAGCATGCCATTGGTAAATTGAATCTTAGCGTTATGATTAGCTAATAATAATAGTGAAACGTAACTATAAATAGCTAGCCAGGCCATCGCCTAAGGTACATATATGCAATCTTAACATTAGATCTTGAATTGCACCACACCACAACTAAAGACATATAAACTGATAACAACTTTTAATCAGAAGGGTGTTTTTAGCAGAAGTGTCAGGTTAAAAAGATACATATATACGAATGTATATATATATATGTGATAATTATAATAAAGCAATCCCTAGGTCATCGGATGATTAAAAGTAGTCTACTTAATATAGCCATGTAAATAGTAGCCATCATTAGCATATCCTCGATAAATAAATCCCAACCATGGATTTAATCAAATATCGATATTAAAGTATAACTAGTAAGGGCATGCTCGGTCCTAGATAAATAGATCTAAATGACAGCGACAATAATAATAATAGCACTGTAATGGTAACTAAAATGCACATAAAACATCACCCCATAAAATGCTATACACCTAGACTCTAAAATTAATTCAGTAAGCCAAAATGCCCTGAACAATAGCACTCAACAAAATAATGCTAAGATAAACTTGTGCACCTACTCATGGGTCTAACCTAACTCATGGAACTTCCTTGATAAATACAAAAATGATAAAAAAATTATTAATAAAAAGGTCAAGCCTCGCTTTTCCCCAATCGGCCATGTATGGCCACCTTCCTTTCCCAAAAGCAGATAATTCCTGTAGGTACATCTTCACTTTTGATCCCTCGTATTTCTAAAATTTTCCCTCACGGTACAGCATTCAGACAACTCGTCCTCCTGCTCAAACCCAGCTACCGCTGTGCTTACAACCCATCAACCTAAATCATCCTTCTATTCTCCAACCATAATAAATGCATAATTTAAAGTAAATCGGGTATTTAAAGTGATTGGATTTATTTGGATCTCTTGAGTTATTTGCTTCTGTTTGGGTTCAGTCGTTTATCGCATAATTAGAATCTGGAGACATGAAGATTCCACGGATCAAGCATGGTCAGAGCAGAGTAAGGATGAAGAATAGAAGCTCAAGAGAAAGTAGCGTGTGAGCTCAAGACCGCGGCAAACCGCGCCAGGCGAGTCAATACTTTGATCATGTTGAACCTACATTTTCTGCAAATTATTTTTGTTTAAATTGTCAAATTGCATGCTGTTATTTTATATGCAAATACATGTTTAATTTAAGATTTTAGTTATATGCCCATTGTTTGCTTGATTAATATTACACCTCCTTTGGAATACTTGAATATGTGAACCTTGTCACCCTAGCAAAATTTTAATGATAACTTTTGAAAATAAGTCCCTAATTATATGCCATGCTTAGTACTGCATAAATACTCAGGGGCACTGAAATGCCTCAAACATCATTATCATTTTAAATCATGAGAAACTGGTTTGGGTAGTCATGGTGGGAATGACTGGTATGTTTTGACATGATTATTTTATGCTCCCCAAAAATCCTAACTTGCTTAAATATCTGAGCGGATGGTTTGGGGGCTGGTATGTGGTGCGGTGGGAGCACAAATTATGGAGTGTGGTAGAACCGCTCAGATACCACTAAGGACTGAATCTTGTCATGACCTTCTGTGTAAAACCGTACAACCACAAGTTTTGCAAAGTGCATCTTGGCTAAGTAGATTTATCGACTCCCCGGACTCATCTCACCAGGAGAGGTTAGAAGTGGATATGCAAGGGCATTAGTAGGCCAAAAGGGACACCAAGAAAAGGGTGAAGTTTTCCAGTCGTACTAGCGCGGAGGGAGGGAAGCCCGTACGCTAGTAGCCGTGGGGAACATCCCGTGCAACGTATGGGACCCACCGCAAGTGGGAACGGCCCATAGGGTGAGATGGCAAAAGGGACTAGATGCTTTGAAAAGTCACTGTGATGGTCTGCTCAACCACACTTCTAAGGAATCGTGTGGGGCAATGAGTTGATTGTCTCTTGTGGTGAAAGTGTACAAACTCTGCAGAGTCAAAACTATTCGAATAGCCGTGCCCACGGTCAAGGGCGGACATGAGAACTTAACTAGATATAGTTCTATTTAAAAAATGTTTGGAAAATGGGAATGGGAAAGCGGAGGGCAGTGGAAAGCCCTGATTTGAATTGTCCTGGGTGTCGTCCCAGTGGTAAGTTAAGCGGCTATAACGCTGGAGGATGTTATATGGTGTGATGCCATATGTATGGAAAATCATGTTAATATTCCTTGAACATTATGTTTTGTTCCAAAGTTGCTAGGTCTCAGGAAATTTTATATTGTATTTCAAATGGTGGCATTTCTATTCTTACAAAATAAATTATGGGAAGAATAAATAGAGTCGTAAGAAAAGAAGATGGCTGTTTATGGTAATTGCATAAAGAAGTTGGTGGATTCATGTTGATCATAATAGGGATAACGATAGTATGAATTCTGGGAGAAATAAATTGGTGGAGCCTAAATGAATATATAGGCTAATAGATGATTTAAATGATCTTTGGAGATTTAGGGAGTATAAAGGTAATTGTTGGATCACAACCCTGATACTTAGTATAAATTCTTGGAATATGTTGACAATGATGGGATTAATATGATTTGATCAAATACTAGATGGATAATTTGAATCTTGGGAATTTGGAGGTATGAAAATAACTATGGGAGATTTATCTTGATCAATGATAATCTTGGTGGATATATATTAGTGAATCATAAACCTGATCAATGATATTCTTGGTGGATATTTATTATAGAATTCTAGATCTGATCAATGTCATTTTTGGTGGATGTATACTAGCGATTCGTAGACTTGATCAATGATATTCTTGGTGGAGGTACAATAGTGAAGTAGTTAGAGATGGATTATAAGGTGATAATTGGAAGAGCAAATTATGGTTGTGGATCAGTAACAAAAAGGGTTGGATTGTTAGGGATTAGAATACAAAAGATACTGGTGGATTAATTAAATGATGTCGCTCACTGTTTCGGGGGTTAAATAGTAAACAATATAGGAAGAAAGAGATCGGTGGATTAGTTAAATGATGGCATCCGTTGTTTGGGGTCTTAGACAGCAATCAGTAAGGTAAGTGTGTCCTTGGTGGATTAAGTCAATTATGGTAATCGCCGTGTGAAGTTTAGGCAATAATAACAACACTATGGTTAAATAACAATAATGCTGCTAAAAGCGATTTTTGGCAAATAAAATAACCCGAGCCTCTCCTTTGACAAGCCATGCATACTATTTATTTGCATTCTGTGTATTGGCTCGCGGAGCACGGGGTTGGAGTGCTCACACTCGCTTTTGCGACAGAATTCAAAATCAAGAATCAAATCACCTCGCCTCAGCAACAAGATTTGACAAGCTGGCCGAGAAGATGAAGATGTCAAAGGCTAGGTCACGAACCTCCAGTTGGCTGCCTGTGGGCATGTCCTGAAGGTCCCACATGTGTGCTTCGTTCTTCCGCTGCTGCAATTTATTGAGTTCGGCCTAATCGGCCCATGAGTAAGTCTACTATTATAAATTTACGCTTCCGCATGATATGTACTTCGATAATCAGAACTGTAATCTGTGAGCACTATCTACTGATCCAGGGAATAGTGCGGTGGAATCACAGAGGATTCCGGATGGTATAATCTGGGGTCCTACACCCTCTGAAACAAGCAGATCAACATGTACATGTATACATCCAATTCACATCTCAATTCATTTCACAAACATAAAACACCCATTTCGCAAATCGGGTAGGTTACCCATATCGAGTAGGTTACCCATAGCACTGCATACATAAGAGGACACTTACAAATTTACAAAGTAAACTTATGGCTACAAATTTAGAAAAATACTCTTGCCATTGCCATTGCCATAACTCATTAAACTACAATCTAAAACAAGTGGTGCGGAAAAAATTTCAAGTAACAGAAATAAAAGGGCAACGAACACCATTTTTAGCTTCTATGCGGGCCTTCTTCCTTTCCATCTTGTCATTGCCATTGCCATTGCTTTCTTCCTTTCCATGTCGGCCTTCTTCCTTTCCATGCCAGCCTTCTTCCTTTCCATCCTGTCATTGCCTTCTTCCTTTCCATCTTGCTTCAAGTGAGTTGGAGTAGTACTGGTGGTATCTTGCTTCGAGTAGGAGAGGGGGTTAATAAGGGGCGAGGTGGGGAGGAAAACAGTGCCTGCCATTCGATGCGGAGAGAATGGATGGGTGAGATTGGGATCCTATGGGATATGATGCGGATCAGTGACGTGGTGAGACATTACAAACGGTTCGGATTACAAACCGTCTGTGATAGAGACATCACAGACGGTTCATAACAACAACCATCTATAATATCACAAAGACAATATACCGGTATAATATAGATAGCTAGTATGAAAAGATAAAATAACAAAGTTTTATATGGCTTATATATACTCATTTGAAATGTTTTGACAAGATCTACAACTTTGTGGTTGAGGCAAAATCCAAATTCTAAAGGGAAGATTGAAAATTTGGCAAAAACATAAACCAAAAACTTGCGACACAGGTTTAGGGCTAAACATGGCCAATTTTTGGGTCTTGGAGGGTGACTGGCACAGGATGGTCATTGTTTTTAGAGCGGGCCCGTCGTTAGCTTTCCAACAAGTACAAGAACGTCGAAAACGAATACCGTATGCAAAAGTTATGCCCGTTTTACTGAAAGTGTCTCAAAACTGAATCCTACTCGGACTCGGGGGGGGGGGGGTTAATTATGAAATTTTAAGGAATTGCAAGGCGGGAAACATATCACAGACGGTTTTTAATACAAACCATCTGTGATAACATCATTATCACAGATGGTTTTTAATAAGAACTGTCTGTGATACTTCACAGACAGTTCTTGATAAGAACCGTCTGTGATGTCTGCCATTATCACAGACGGTTCTTATCTAGAACCGTCTGTGATACTTCATAGACGGTTTGTATTAAAAATCGTCTGTGATAATGAAGCTATTACAGACGGTTTGTATTAAAAACTGTCTGTGAAAATAACACAGACGATTATTCGTATGAACCGGTTATGATACTTGCAGCACAGCCGGTTCCTAGGAACCGTCTGTGATATAAGCGTCCAGTTTAGCCTCTTTTGTAGTAGTGGCTAATCCTCCTAGTACCATCATTGTAAAGTGCAAGTTTTAGCCGATCCCCCGGCCTTTATTTTGTGTACCGACAATACCACACTTGGTAGCTTTGCGTAGTGACAAGACCACATGGGTATCTTCATGTAGTGAGAAGGCCACAAGGGGCCTATAAAAGGAGGTCGAAGAGATTTCTAAGAGAACACCACACAAGTAAACTCAACACTACACCGGCGCTTGCATCACCATACCGGGATGGACAAGAGGCAGAAGAAGCAATAGGACAAGATGAAGCAATGGGAGGAGACCCGCGACCTAACAAGGTCAGCTGTCGCCCGCGATAAGAAAGTAAGGGCTGTTGCAGCCCAAGCAGAACAAGCCCAGAATGCTACGAGGCCAGCTCCCCGCAATGATGCCACCCATAGCAACAACTTTATCCCGAACGTTCCTACCGAGTGTTCGCCGCAACACCCACCAGAGGGGGAGACACCCCTTTGTTGGTGTTGGGATCCATGCAAATTCTTCAAGTCTAAGCACCGCCTCAGCCTAGGTATGCATTATTGGGGTTGCGCAAACTACTTCAGTGACTATCTTGACCGTCGCCTAGACACCGCCACCTATCAGTAGCCAGTAAGGACCAGGTGCACTGTTTTTTCTCTACTTTTTCTTCTTCAAAGTACGCATTAACAACCTCTCTCGTGTATCCACAGTCCTCGGAACCCGTATGTGGCTGCCGCGGATGGATCGATCTTGAGATCCACCCATAGGACCAGTGGGCCCTCGACTTCGAGGAGTGGAACGTCACAAGGTCCTACGAGATCCGGGAGGAGGAGCGCCGCAAGGACAAGCAAACTGAGCGTATACGTCAGGAGACGAAAGCTCATCTCGAGGCGTGCACACGCAGGAAGCGCTAGGCTCGCGAGAGGGAGCGCAAGAAAAAGAGGGAAATAGCAATTGAGGCAAAAGAAGCCGCCGAGGAATTCAACGCCGAGCTCATAAGAGAAAATGCCTCGGTCCACGCAGTAGGTCGTACGAGCAATTGGGTTGGTTAGTCACACATGATGCTCTATGTTATGCGTGTAATCAAATGCTATGCGGCTTGTTACTCCCAACGTACTATAAAGTCTATTTTAATTCAGGCAATCTTATTTCCTCGTCTTTTCACATTCAGTTATTCCCATAGCAAGTCATCCAACAACATTAACAAACTAGTTCTCCTCCGTGTACGAATTCCCGGTAACATCACAATATCACTTACCTCCGTACTTACCGATCGTTCTTAAAAAAGTTTCACGAATTTTTTTGCACTACAACAACATACAACGATCATAAACTCTTATTACGAATCCAACAGATTATCTGCGAGTCTTAATCTACGAAAATTATAAATGGATTAACCCACACTACATCTTGTTTGCAGTCGCTACACAGCCAAGCGACTGCAATTGCAGTTACCCAGCCATTAGGTGACAGGCTCTAGTCGCCCAAGCGTCGGGCAACTGGAGCCTATCGCCCAAAGGCTTACAGACAGCTTTATTGTCACGCGACCGTTGGGTGATAGGCTCCAATTGCCTAACGGTTAGACAACTGGAGTCTATTTCTGTACAAAAAAAATGTTCGCGCGAGTATATTCCTGTTATTTCGAATAAAAATAGAATATTCATAAAAAATTCTATACAACAGCACCATTTAAGAGCGACAGCCATCGCTTGCATAATAACTGTAGAGCGCTGCTGTTTTAATCAAATTAAATTAGAGTGCAGATTAAAGGTAAAGATTTGGGTGGACCCAGGGCACAGGCAGTATGAATCTTGAAGCGAGTGGGTTTAAAATTTGACTGATATCGTCTAATTTTTTTGTTGACTGATATCTTTTTCAAAAGAAACAACCTAATGGCTAGACAACTCATAATATCAATCTATACGCAATAAACTTGTAGCAATTGGACAAGTATATCGAGAGTAATTGGACTACACGTCTACACCGGCCAAGTGTAGCCACAGTGTTGTTGCAAATCTGATGAGCTGGCAGGAATGTGCTCGGATCAATTTACTGGGGACGTTGCTCCAAGATAACATGACATTTTTGCATGGAAAGCTACACGAGCATATGGCAATTTCTTGTTAATGAAAAACAAATCGTACCGTCCAATTTCACAAAACTCATAGTAAATAGTATACTGATATAGTGTTCACCTAGTCCCAAAAAAATGTTAGAATATGCACCGTCCAATTTCTCGAGAAATTTGGACTTCCTGTCCCGTTTTCACACGGCATGGACGAAACCGACCGACCAGTACGTGCTCAAGTCAAACTCAACAAAAGCAAGAGAAACTGTAACCATCAAGCCGTGACGTACGGCAAGAATGTCATCAGCATACAAATAGTGATGTGTTCAGAAATATAAATAGTAGTTATTGAACTATAAGACTGCTAATACAAAAACCTAACGAATACATGTTGTGTAAAGAAGTCATATACGTGCAGGAATTTGAACTATAACTCTTTTCCTTTTTGAACCAAAGGATTTTAATTAATTCAACTTTTATGAAAACTGAAGAGAAAGATTGGAGGTTTAAATGTTACTCCTATGGAGTAATGATTTTAATCGAACGAGAAATTCTTGCATAGTTGCCTAGGTGGTTTGGATCCTCTTATTGCTGGTTAGCCTAAGCAAATAAGGATTACAATTTAGTACTGTACTGATTGCATACCAGGTAAACAGGCCATCTTGGACTAAGTACAGACTAAGTGGATCAAAGAATTGTATCTGGAATCCGTCCATAAAATGTATCTCCTCTCGCTAGGTCTTTTCTTTTTAGCTCATGACTTAAGGTTTTTTCCAAACAAGTAAATAGGATAATTTCTTCGATATTTTTTTGAAATAGTTTATCGGGATAATTTTTTAAAGTGGATTATCATCTTATTAGTATTCGATTCATTCGTACAAACGCTCGCGTTCGGACCAAAAATCATCCACCACAACCGAAAAGAACCATAATTAACTTTCAGTTCCTAATAAATGACCATGCTCGCCAGAAATTGCAAGGCATATATCGTCCGCTAAACCTCTGAATTACCTTTGGTGAATCGGAGCGAAAGTGGGGGCACTAGAAATTTCCTTTGTTTTGGGCATAGCATGAAACAATATTCGAATATTAAAATGTAAAGCTTGGGTTATGTTCAGATCGCATTTAACTACGTTGACGGGGATAAAAGTCAGTCCTTGGCAGTTGCTTGTCAAAAGGCAACTCGTAATGACAACAGATGACCAATCCACAGGCAGGGAAACAATCCACCAAGTGTTCTCTAACTTCCAAGAAAAATGCGAAAGTGACCATGTCAACACATCACTGCTAGAGCTCATTTGTTTTCATTGAGAACTACGTGTAAAATTTCTCAGCATTGTCGTTTCACTATTTAACCAAGTGTAAGAGCTTTATGCAACTCGAATGTCGTGTTGCAAAACCTCAATTGGGCACTAAATGCCCGGAGAGTTTGGCAGCCTAGTGCAAATACGAGTTTCTGAATTTAGTTCAAAATTTAAACCACACCCAAAAAAATCCACTCATCCAAACAACAATTAGGGTTTTTAGGCCAAACTAAAAACTTGCTTCTCAAGGCATCATGCATGTGCAGCAATTAAATACTTGCTTCTCAAGGCGGAGAAGAAAATAACACCAAACATACAGCATCGCTGGTTTTGATACGCGCTTCTCACTGATCACTGCCAGACTAGCGCCTGTGCAATTCCGAGTGACATACGTCACATACCTGACAACACGTGGAATTGGAAAAACGAACGCTCTCTTGGGCTGTTCTTGCTGCTCTGCCTGCCTTGCCCGTCGAAAAAGTCCACACGGCCACCCTCCTCCCCAGCCTCATTAGCTCGCCCCTCCTCTATATATTGCCATTGTCTCACACTAGCACATCGGATAATTAGCTCATAGGCCAAAAAAAAAGGTCTAGTACTAGACAGTGTTTTGTTTACGAGGGAGAAGGGGGGAACAGCCGAACACCAGCCAAGAAGCAGCAGCACGCAGGACACCTCACGCATTGTTGGCAAACTGGTTGAGGGGATAGGCAACTAGGCAAGAGGTGAGAGAGAGAGAGAGAGAGAGAGAGAGAGAGAGAGAGAGAGAGTCCTTGTTGGTGTCTTTGTTATTTGTTTGCTAAACTTTAGTTTCAAAGGATGATGGTTTTCTTCTCCTTGTTCTGTGTTCCATTATGTGTGGTTTCTTGCTCTTTTGTCATTTTTTTGTTTTTTGTTTGCTCATTTGAGTTCTTGGCATAGGTTGCAAGCTCTGTTATTGCTGTGTCACAACTCAACAATGATTTGGCAACATCTTTTTTTTTTTTTTTTGCTCTTCTTCTTTCTTCTTGTCATTTCCGTTTTTCTCCCATCTTGTTGGTGAAGTCCTATAAGCTTGGTTCTTGGTTATCTAATTGTTCTTGTTCTTTCCTAAGCTTAGCATCTAAAGAAATGGCTTTGTGTTGTTTGTTCCAGTTGGTCGGAGTAAAGATCTAGGCCATTGCAATGGGCGTCCTGTTCTCGTGTCTGGTCGATGACTACGACCCGTTGGAAGAAAGCATCCTCGCGCCCGCGGCGAGCTCCGGCGGCGCGGAGCCGACGATCCTCAAGGCCTTGGGCTCCGGCAAGCTGCTGATCGAGGGGTTACTCAGCTTCAAGAGGGAGCAGCTCAAAGCCAGCTCTCTTCAGGTGGAGACCTTGAAGACCGGCGACACTGCAGCGCCGGAGTCGGCCGCTCCGCCGATGCCGAGGGAGGCCACCAGGGCGAGGTTCGCCGACGGCGCCGCGGCGGCGGCGGAGAGCCCGAAGCATGAGGCGGCGGCGCTTAAGCTTCAGAAGGTGTACAAGAGCTTCCGGACGCGCCGGCAGCTCGCCGACTGCGCCGTGCTCGTGGAGCAGAGTTGGTGTGTGGACCTTACTGTCCTTGGGATGCTTCAACTTTGCGGCGGCATTGCGCATTCGTGATGCTAATTTTGGTGCTTTGTTTGGTACGACCAGGTGGAAATTGCTGGATTTCGCATTGCTCAAGCGGAGCTCGGTGTCGTTCTTCGACATCGAGAAGCAGGAGACTGCGGTGTCAAAGTGGTCAAGAGCAAGAACTCGAGCTGCCAAGGTATAAATTCTGCATCTACAGTTGTTACTTCTGAATAATCTAGTCAGCTATATGATCTGAAACTGGTGAATTGGACTAAAGATTTTTGCAAATTTGGACGTGTTTCAGGTCGGAAAGGGATTGTCGAAGGATGAGAAGGCGCAGAAGCTCGCTTTGCAGCACTGGCTCGAAGCGGTGGGTGTCAGTTCACCATGTAGCAAATGTTCAGGTTTTGTTGATGTTCTACCAGTGAGCTAATGTGCATACTGAAATTGTTTATGAACAGATTGACCCGCGCCACCGCTACGGCCATAACCTGCACTACTACTATCATTGCTGGCTCCACTGCGAGAGCAAGCAGCCTTTCTTCTACTGGTTAGTGCTGTAACTCACTCATCATGACTGTTCTCTCTGTAATTTTGACCGCAGAATGAAATTTCAGCTAATGGTCTCCGTTTGGTTATGCAGGCTTGATGTTGGGGAAGGCAAAGAGATCAATCTTGAAGGCCAGTGCTCCCGATCGAAGCTTCTGCGCCAGTGCATCAAGTACCTTGGTCCGGTAAGTGTTTACAAACATGAAGTAAAGGAACTACTGGAGCTAGAACACAATGAAGATGTAGGGTGGCTAACCTAACAAACCAAGCTTAAATCGTGCAGAAAGAACGAGAGGACTATGAAGTTGTAATTGAGGATGGCAAGTTCCTGTACAAGAAGAGCCGACAAATCCTCGACACGTCTTGTGAGCCGAGGGATACAAAGTGGATTTTTGTTCTTAGCACATCTAAGAGCTTGTATGTTGGTCAGGTAAATACACACATACCTTTATATTGGCAAAATCCAATTAACCATATAAATGTCAGTTCATTGTGTAACTTTGTCCTCCAATCCTCAAATGCAGAAGAAAAAGGGCACATTTCAACATTCTAGCTTCCTTGCCGGAGGGGCAACTTCTGCTGCTGGGCGATTGGTTGTTGAAAATGGAACTATAAAGGTATGTATTGATTATACTCATTGCTTGTAACGACTTTTACATCCCTTATAAGGACTTGTCATATGTTCAGTTTTATTAGACATCATGCTGAAAAAATCTTGGTTTTTTTTGTGACAGTCGATTTGGCCTCACAGTGGGCACTACCGCCCGACAGAGGAGAACTTCCACGAGTTCAAGAGGTTCCTGACGGACAACTTGGTCGATCTTACCGATGTTAAGGTGGGCATATTATGAACACTGAGACAAAATCCTCGGTGTTTCTATACTACAGTAGTGTGATCTTACATGCTCCTAAATTGCTGCAGATGAGCCCGGCAGAGGAGGATGAGGAATTCTGGCGTAGCCTGAGAAGGATCCATTCAGAGAACGACACGAAAAATACAGTAATCGACAAATCTGAAGACAAAACTGCTGCACCTGAAGAAACCAGCCCTTGCGAAAATGATTGTACGGAGAACGAAAGATGCGAGGGACCAGAAGTAACAATGCTGGATTCATCGGAAGAAACCGAAAACACCAAAACTTCATGCACTCGCAGCGACTTGTCTGAAAAGGATCAAGAAGGGAATGCGCAGGCACCCGTGCCGCGAGATAAGATCCTTGAGAGGATAAACTCCAAGAAAGAGATGAAATCATATCAGCTGGGGAGGCAACTGTCCTTCAGGTGGACCACCGGTGCGGGTCCTCGGATAGGGTGCGTGCGCGACTACCCATCGGAGCTCCAACTGCGGGCGCTGGAGCAAGTGAACCTGTCGCCGAGGAGCGCCGGAGCTGCCACCCCCCGGTTCGCCTCACCGCAGAGGCGAAGCTTCAATGGCCTCATGACAAAAGGATGTGAAACATCCACGCCGACAGGAGCATTCCGGTCACCTCTGCAACATGGACTGGTTGCAGTTGCAGCTGCAGCTGATTGATGATGAAAGGTGACTGGATCAGTTGCAGTTGCAGCTGCAGCAGATTGATGATGAAAGGTGACTGGAACAGTTGCAGCTGCAGCTGATTGATGATGAAAGGTGACGAGCAGTTTCAGTTGCAGCTGGTTGCATCTGAAACTTTCCTGAACAAGTGAAATACTACTGAATGTATACAGATGTGTATAGTAGGAAAATAAAGGAACATACTGCCTGTGTAGATGTAGATCTTGTAGGTCAGGTAATACACATATACGCATTGTTCAAAAGATGTACTACTATAGTTGTGTACATGGATAAGCACATGGATATACAAATTCTTTTTATCCTTGTAAAACATAGATATACCCAGTGGCCGTGAAAAGTTCATATAAATTTGACAAAATGAAGATTCCTCGTAGTAGTGTGAATTTAAGAACAGCAATGAAAATTCATCACAACAAAGGAAATAAGATTGATTACACATCAAATTAATTAAAAAAACCATGAATATTTTCTTTTTGGATTGTGGGGGGGCTTCTCGGAAGAGAGAAAGAACCCTCCAAAGATTAGCGTATGCTGCCATTTGCGGCGAGCACACGGTATTCTTGAGTAAAAGGCGAAAGAATAGTCCCAGATCCGGTAAATAACAAGTCTAGCAGGCGATTTGGGACTAAAAGAACAGTGTCACCTACGCTAGTGACGGCACACTGCAAAATTGATACGGTGGTTTCCCGCAGTCCAGAAGCAATGGAGCTTAGGCGGCCTATACGGCCTCATGGGCCACAGGCCTCTCGGTCCGAACGCTGCAAAGTGCAGAGACCCGTGACTATCCCCAGAAAGACGGGCAAATACCATTTCAGATAATGTAGTATTGCGAGGGAATAATGTAGTAGATGAAACCATTTCAGATACAGCCTCACTACAAATGAGAAAATTGTATTTTTGCCATCCGAAACAGTGAGCTTCGCAACTTTACCCTCCCAATCGTTGGTTTCGCAAAAATGCCATCCAAAACATTTACTTCTTGTTTTCTTTGCCATTTTCTCTATTTCTCTCCTTTTCCTTTTTCTCTCCTATAATCAGCCACGCAAAAGAACAAATCTACCCATGGGTAAATTAGAACGCACGGGAACTCAATCTACAGTGAGCCGATAAATGACACGGTAGGGAGCATGGGGCAATTTCTTGAGAGGTTGAAACTCCTGTCAGTTCACTTATGGTGGTATGACACCTTCTGGTCTTATTGGGAACTACATTACTTAAAGCTATCCTTTGATCTCATTCTTAGCACAAGAATAGATTTTAGGTTGTTACAAGTGAGTAAGTGACGTTTTGTTATTATTATTTTGGTACATCCAGATGTTTTGCTTTTTATAGTTGCCACTTGTCAGTTTGTTTTTTGGTGTATATTGAACACAAACTCAGAAGTCAGATGTAGCAAAATATTGAAAGAGATGCTACTAATCTCATCTCATCAATCTTGATGTCACCAAAGTAGATTGAGTTCATCGGCTCACTGTAGATTGAGTTCCCGTGCGTTCTAATTTGCCCATGGGTAGATTTGTCCTTTTGCGTAGCTGATTATAGGAGAGAAAAAGGAAAAGGAGATAAATAGAGAAAATGGCAAAGAAAACAAGAAGCAAATGTTTTGGATGGCATTTTTGCGAAACCAACGATTGGGAGGGTAAAGTTACGAAGTCCACTGTTTCGGATGGCAAAAATACAATTTTCTCCGCTACAAATATGGATGTGATAAAGTCGATGCATGGCTATTGGAATCTTCCATACAAAATACACCCCAACAGACAAGCCAATTTTCCATTCCCATCAGCTGCCAGCCACAAGCTCTGGCCAACATATGCCGGCTGCATATCGGAGTGACTACAGCAATTATAACACAGAGAGATGCTGAAAGCAGCTCAGCTCAGTTAGTGGTTCTGCATCCTGGCACTCACGTATGGCCGTGCAGATAATTACACGAAATGAATCAAGACACATTCGCTGGGTGCGTACGAGTCGACAGGAGCAGGGGCGGGCCCAGCGGGTAGTCCATATAGGCCCAGGACTACCCGCTCCGCCAGGCGCCCATCCGCCTCCGCCAGTCCGCCTCGGCGCCTCCGCCTCCGCCCCTCCGCCTCGGCCTTCGCCTCCGCCTCCGCCTCGGCGCCTCGGCGCCTCCGCCAGAAGGCTCCGCAACCCGCCGGCACCGAACCTCCTCCCTCCCCCGCCCCCGCCACCACCTCCGTGGCCGCTAGGAGCCGCCATGCCGGCACCAATGGCCCCCTCATCATCCTCCTCGTCATCGTCGCAGCCACATCCGCCGCGGCGGCGCGCCGACTCCGGAGACGCGACGAACAGATCCCGCAGCGTGCGACCGCCGCGGCCCACGAGGGGCCTCTTGTCCTCCTCCTGCGTGCGCGCGGGCTCGGGCCCGCCGTCGCCGACGCGGCGGCAGAGGAAGTGGCGGCGGCGCAGGCGGTACCTGGGGCTGGCGGCGTATGACGGAGCTGGGCTGCGCGACGGGCTGGGCGCCCCAGCCGCGCACCGCGTCGCCAGCCAGCGATCCAGAAGGCGCCCTAGGCGGCCGCCGAGGCGGCGCCTAGGCGGTGGGCGGCAGCCGGCCGCCGCGACTTGGCCCCTCGGCGGGTGGTCAGGCGGCTAGGCGGCTGGGCGGTCGCAGGCGGGAGTAGGCGGTCAAAGGCGGGAGCGAGGCGGCGTCAAACCAGGCGGGCGCGGCGGCGGCGCGGCGGCTAGGCGGCCGCCGAGGACGCCTAGGCGTGGGACGGCGACATAAGAAGCGGGCGCGTGACCAACTGACCATTTCCAGAGAGCGCGCAAAAGGGAAAAGCAGAAGCTAGGGTTGGGGGAGACTTACTGAGCCGCCGCAGCTCGACTGCTCGAGGGATTCGGGATTCCCAGCGCCGGCGCCGTCGAACCGCCGGATCCGGGATCCCTCCGCCTCGCGTCGTCGTCGCCGAGCAACCCGAGCTTCTCCTCCGCCTCGCGTCGTCGTCGCCGAGCAGCCTGAGCTTCTCCTCCGCCTCGCGTCGTCGTCGCCGAGCAGCCCGAGCTTCTCCTCCACCTCTGGCCTCCCCCTTCGCCGGATTATCCCCAGCCCCCAGGTACGCACTTCTTCGGTTCTTCCCCTCTGCCTACCCCTCCGCCTCCCCCTCCGGTCTCCGCCTCCGCCTCCCCTTCCGGTCTCCGCCTCCGCCTCACCCTCCGGCCTCCCCTCCGCCTCCCCCCTCCGGCCTCCCCTCCGCCCCCCCCCCCCGCCTCTGGCTTCTGGGCTCTGTCGCAGCCGCCGAGAGCGGAGAGCCCGACGAGAGTGGAGTCGTGGACCGGGGAGGGAGTGGGGACTGGGGAGACGGAGACCGACGCGAGAGCGATGAGGCAGAGTGGGACGGCCGCACGGCGCCCGCACGGGTGAGGTGTCGGCAGTCGGCTGGAGCCGGCTGTCGGCACAGGAGAGGAGATGATAATTTGTTTTAATTAGTGATGAACTGATGACTAATGAAGTAATGAGTAAACTAATTTGATGATGCATCATATATTCACATACACTTTTATTAATACTTTGTTAATTTTTAATTGTTTATGCTATGTATGTATAATTGTATATTGTATTGTATAGCATCAAGCATGTCATCTGTTGCTTCGGCGCCGGAGGTGAGTACCACTGAAGATAGCCTCAAAAGAAAATCGGGTGATGTAGGGTGGGAATACGGTGTGTTGGTGAATCCGAACAACCTGGACAAAGTAAAATGTGTTTTATGTGATAAGGTTGTTTCCGGTGGGATTTATAGAATCAAGCAACATATTGCACACATTAGTGGGAATGTTGCGAGATGCCCCAAATCCACAAAGGAAGACCAAGAGAAATGTCGAAACTCTATTGCGGAGGCAAAGAACAAGAAGAAGAGTAAGAAAGCTCATGAAGATGAGGTTAGGGAAGATGTGACCATTCGAGGTGATGGTGAGGATGATGAAGGGCTCGAAGAAATTGGAGGATCGGCACCTCGAAAGTTAGGCCCTATGGATAAGTTTACCAATCCAATTGATCCTCAAGCTAGTAGTTTAAGCACTCAAGAGCTTAAACGGCAACAAAAAATCACAGAGGCAATTTGGAAAGAGAGGCTTCATAAGGTGAAGCAATATGTGGCGAGATGGCTTTACGTATCAGGTATATCTTGTAACATATTTTTATTTTTACTCTTTAGGTGTACTCTTCAATGCTAATATGCCATTAAATATTAATTCATATATGCATTAACCTTAGGTGTACCGTTCAATGCCATAAACAATGATGAATTCAAGCAAATGATGGAAGCTGTTGGTCGATTTGGCCCAGGATTCGTAGGTCCTTCCCAATATGAATGTCGAGAGCCATTGTTGAAGGAGGAGGTAGCAAGAACAAGTGGTTTGTTGAAAGCACATGAGGAAGAAAGACTCATGACCGGGTGCTCTATTATGACCGATGCTTGGACGGACCAAAGGAGGAGGAGCATAATGAATTTATGTGTACATTGCTCATTGGGAACATGTTTTCTAGAATCAAAGGAGGCTTCGGAAGATGCACACACAAGTGAGTACATCTTCGAGTATGTGGATGCTTGTATTGAAAAACTAGGTCCACAAAATATTGTGCAAGTAGTGACGGATAATGCTTCCAACAACATGAGAGCAAAAGAATTGTTGAAGGCCAAAAGGCCAAATATGTTTTGGAGCTCATGTGCAACACATACCATAAACTTAATGCTTCAAGGAATTGGTAACATGGCAAAATATAAAAAGACACTTGAGCAAGCGAAATCTTTGACTGTTTTTATTTATTCACATCACAAGACATTGGCCTTGATGAGGCGACATACAAAGAGGAGAGATATTATAAGGCCCGGAGTGACTAGATTTGCTTCCGCCTTTCTTACTTTGCAAAGTTTAATTGAGAAGAAGGTTGAACTAAGAGCGATGGTGCTAAGTAAGGAATGGGAAGAATCCGCTCATACTAAAAAGGGCAAAGGCATTGCGGCAACGGGAACACTTATTAGTAGATCCTTTTGGAATGGTGTGAGCAATACGTTGAAGGTATAACATACTTCTAATTTTATATTTGTATGTCTTCTATTGTGTGCTATTTCACTATTTGATAATACTTATATTTTGCTCATTTACTTGAAGGTTTTTGAGCCATTGGTCAAAGTTCTCCGCATGGTTGATGGGGATGGTCCATCCATGGCCTTTCTTTATGGAGAAATTATAGAAGCTAAGAAGCAAATCAAAGAGTCTTTGAATAATGTGGAGAGTAACTACAAATTGATAATTGAAACAATTGATGTTAAAATGAAGGGAAGACTTGATTCTCCATTGCACATGGCGGCATACCTATTGAATCCATATTACAGTTATCGTGATCGATCAATCTTTTTGGAACAAATCATAATGGATGGCTTCATTGAATGTGTCGAAATCTTTTATCATGGTGATGAAGAAGCAATGGATCAAGTGCTCAATGTTGACTTTGACATGTTCAAGGATAAAAAGGAAACCTTTGGGAAAACTCCTTCACGACTTGGATGTCAAAAGTTTGATCTTATTCCCGGTAAAGTTGTTCTCACTTCTCAAATTTAATGAGTCAATACATGCAAATTGTCTTTTGTCAATTACTAATATTTTTGTTTCCTATTATGTAGCCAATTGGTGGTCTAAGTATGGATGCCATGTTCCTCGCTTGCAAAGAATGGCTATAAGAATTCTTTCCTTGACCTCAAGTTCATCCGGATGTGAAAGAAACTGGAGTACTTTTGACATGGTTTGAGACTAACTCTCAAGTCTCATCTTTTATGTCACTATTTCAATTTAAGTACTTAACTAATTTTTACTTTGCAACTCGTAGATACATACCAAGAAGAGAAATAAATTAGATGTTCACCGCCTCAACAATCTTGTCTATGTCCAATTCAATGCAAGACTTATGAACAAAAAAGAAAAGAGCAAATCAAAGAATATTGATGTTCTTTTAGCTTCGCACGCTACTTTTGCTCAAGGATGGGTTATTGAAGGTGGAGATGAGGAGGTTGACCCTGAGACGGGTCTTTCATGGAGACTCATTGAAGAAGCAAGTGGGGCTAATGAAGCTACACAACCTCGTAGGAGCACAAGAGTGAGAGAACTTCATGAGGATGATTTTGAATCCGAAAGTGAAGAGGAAGAGGAGGTGAACGAGGAACTTGAGAATGTTGAGTTCGAATCCGATCAAGATGAAGTGATTCCAACAAAGGATTACGGTCAAGAGGATGAAGATTGATCATTTTATCTATGCATGCTACTTTGTTCAAGTTTCTTTAAGAATTATTTTGTTATGTATGGTTAAGAACTTTTGGTGTGAGATGTTATGATGTGAACTATGTCTATGTGTGTTTGTGAACTTTTATTTGATATATGTGACTATGTTTTATTGTCTTACATTCATTTCTTATTTCTTTCATTAATCATTCTTTCATACTTACATAAATGTCTAAAGAGCAATAGTTGAATAAGTTTATCCACATACCAAAAGTCTCATGTATTGCTTAATTTTTAATATGCAGGTTTACATGAAGCATTTACATTAAGAATTTACATCAAGTGATGCAATGGATATCATCATCTATCAAATGTACAACATTACAAATTATTCCAGGTAACAATTCTTCCTCCAAACATCATATATGTCTTGACATCGCCTCGGCCGCCTAGGCCCCGCCTAGGCGGCCTAGGCGCTAGGCCCCTGCTTGCCGCCCGCCTAGCGCCTAGCGCCTACTTGAACATCGCCAGCAGGTTGAATCGCTGCGGCAGCGTCACCATGGCTGCCACTCCCTCTCTTCCTCTTCAGCGTCCGTGTGTGTGTGAGACGGGGTTTGGCTATTGGTATATGGCAGTGGGATATTTTGGCATTGGTGCTCTGGTTTTGGCCGTGAGAGTTTGCTGGCTGGCGGTGCTATCTGGGCATGTTGGCTCTGGCCGTGTTGATTGTGGATCTGTGGTATATAAGATCATTTCCATGCTAAATGGTTAATAGGATCATTTGTGGTATTAGATTATACCAACATTGGATAATAATTTTTTAGTTAGGCATACCCTGGATTCAAATCCTGGGTCCGTCACTGGACAGGAGCATCCACCTACCGTCATAGCCTACCTACCCCTCTTTCTGTTGGAGAAAGCAGAGCCGACTCATATTAGCTTTCTGCAGATAGCTTTTAACTGTGGCTTCTATAAGCTGCTGAAAATGAATAGTAATAGTTGAAAATAGTTTTTAGGAGAGTGCAAACAATGAAAAAGCGAAGAAGAGATGTGTGCATAACAGGAGAGCCAGGTGTTCGTATTGATTTTTAACTTTCTTTGGCTTTGTAAAGCAGTTGTTGGAAACAGAAACCAATACCATAATACCACCTTACTTCCTCTGAAGCAGCTCTATGTACCCTGACCCTCCCAATGAACAAACCATTATACAGCATCTAATGCCACCGAATGTGAGTGGGAACACTCCTGATGGTGATTCTTGTGTGCAGCCGAACCAGCAGAGGTACCAGGTTCTTCTGTGCAAATACCTGACCTTTTTATGTCATTTAGAGCTCTCTTGGCATATACTGTGAAGGCGATTGTGAGGACAACAGCAATAACAAAGGAGATTATGTTGTATGTAATCTCCACTGGCGTCATCTTATAGTTGCCACACTTCATGTCCGCCAACGTACGTATTAACCGCCCACTGCAACGAAATGTAGCAAGATAAGTAAATCGCAAGTACTTCTGGAAAGCATATTGAGTGCACTCAGTAACTCCTGGAAAGATGATGTGGCATCTCCAATGGTTATAGCTAGCAACTAACTATAAGACTTCCACATCATCTATATAGTACACACTAAAGTTAGCATTATAAAGAACTATCTATAAGGATAGCTATTTGATGCTTACATGCACACACAGAATTTATGGAGGCTGCCTCGTTTGGCGCTATAGACTATCTCTAGAGCTGTAGAGAGCTGCGTTCTCTTTCTTCATTTAATATCTTCCACGTAGGACAGTTGATGACATGGACTCTCTTGTAGATAGCTGCTATAGACCCATTGGAGATGCCCTTAGAAAAGCAATTGGTTAAGATCACTGTTTGTTAAGGACACGAATCAAATGATAAATGCACACCAATGGAGTACATGGGGTGAGGATGTAAACTTAGAAGACCTGAATCTTGATGGCAAAATCATGCACAATTAATTAAATCATAATCCATAATGTAGAGATTTGTATCAAACCTATAGATATAGATGAATGCCTCAGGTACCATTCCAGCAATTGAACCACATAGGTAAGGGTTGAACTTGATTTCTGTCACAGTTACAGCATAGTTAAAAATTGTATATGGGAATGGTGAGATTCTGAATAGTGCAACAACTCGAAACTGCTGGAACCAACTCCCTTCACCAGCAAGTTTAATTAGAGCTATCTGCTGAGGCCATCTCTTTAGCCATGCCTGCATTTAAGGAGCAGAGAAAGAAGAAAATTAGGGCCTAGCTCCTTAAAAAGATGTAGCTCCTAAAATACATGTCACAATAACATGGACCTGAGAAATTTTACATGTAGACTTTCGCGGCACAATGAGCCAATCCAATATGGTACAACCATGCCAATAGTAGTCCCAACTATAATAATCAAGAAACCCCAACCATAACCAAATATCATTCCTGCTAACCACATAGATGGTCCAGAAGGCACTAAAATAACTGGGAAGAGGGCCAAAGATGCAACAAGGACAACAGCCAATACTGGGCGCCCAAAAGCACTCGCTTCCCATTGCATGATTGGCAAGAGAACCTACAACAAACAGATAAAAATACATACCAGATTAACATAGGAGATGCTTTAATTCTATAACATAAATCAAACCGTTTTTCTGGAAAAAGAATTAAGATCAAACAGTTAACAGGTACAACATAGACCAGCATCAGAAACATGAGAAAATTGAAATTTTCTTAAGCTACAAATTAAATTTCGCTTAAAATTACAGTAAGTCACCTATGCACTCATTAATCATATAGAATTCCAAATTATATTAATATACTAGAATACGCATGGGAAGGTATGGACTAGTCAACTACGAATCATCAACAATTTTATTTTTCATAAGCTGAAACCTGAAGTTACGCTTGAGAGTTGAGACCTTAGCAGATGTGACCAAACGCAACATATAACAGACAGGTTCTGCAAAGTTGAATGGAGCAGTGCTGCTGATTCAAGTATTCTAAAGAATAAACAAGAATTTTAAATGAAGACTTGTGGTAAAACCAGCTTTAGCTTGTCCTTATTTTGATTCAGCCCTAACCGCTTTAAGATTTGTGATTGTTTCATGGAATTTTTAGTTGCATGCCACCCCAAAGTTTGTGGTTATAATAAAAAAACCCACCCATTTTGAATATGACAAGTGGGCCCTAGACCCACATGTTAGTGAGACACTAAGCGTCATTTTTTTCTGATCCACAAACTTTACGGTGGCACACATCTAAAAGCCCCTTGTTTAATTTAGAATAGTATGCAACAGATTTTGGGGGCACTGCTCTTTGTTTATCGTGGTAGGCACTACCACATCTTGATAGATTTGAGTGCCAGACAAACATAAGAAATATATATTCCTTATATAAACTATAAACCCTATGGATCACGTTCTGTAGGATCGAAGACAGCAATTAGAGGGGGGTAAAAGATTGTCGCCGCCTTTTGGAGTCTTTCAGCAGTTAGAAAAGATCACGACCACTTGAAACCGAATCACCCAGCCAATCGCCCAGCTTACGAGGCGCGATCAAGAAGATCCTGAATATATTTCTCTTGGGACATAAAGAAACCATCTGGAGTGGAAGTAACCTCAATCTCAAGGAAGTAACGAAGAGGACCAAGATCCGACATAAGGAACTGCTCACTAAGACGAGCCTTGACAAAGGCAATGTACTCAGAATCATCTCCCGTAATGATCATATCATCAACATACAGAAGAAGAAGAGTCCGACCACGAGACGAAGTGTGGACAAAGAGCGCAGGATCATGATCACTAGCTGAAAAGCCAGCAGCAGTGACCACAGAGGAGAAGCGCTCAAACCAAGCACGAGGGGCTTGCTTAAGGCCATAGAGAGAGCGACGAAGGCGATAGACCGTGCCCTCAGGAACAGAATACCCAGGTGGCAGATGCATGTAGACCTCCTCACGCAACTCGCCATTAAGAAAGGCATTCTTGACATCAAGCTGAGAAACAGACCAGTGGCGAACAGACGCCACCGAAAGAAGAGTGCGAACAGTGGTCATGTGGGCCACAGGAGCAAAAGTCTCGTCGTAGTCAACACCATGCTTCTGCTGGAAACCACGAGCAACAAGACGTGCCTTATAGCGCTTAAGAGAGCCATCAGAGCGAGTCTTAATCTTATAGACCCACTTACACGTGATGGGATGAGAATGAGATGGAAAAGAAACAAGATCCCAAGTACCAGTACGCTCGAGGGCAGCAATCTCCTCGGCCATGGCAAGCTGCCACTCAGGGTGAGTAACAGCATCCCGGTAGGAGACAGGCTCACGAGTAGCTGCGCCAGCAAAGGCAAAACGGGCAGGAGGCCGAATCGACTGGCGATCGCGGAGAGCGTAGCGAGGAGAAGATGACCCATCAGGGGAAGATGGAGCATCAGAAGAAGATGGAACATCAGGAGAAGATGATTCATCTGGAAGATCCTCAATACGAGGTCGACGAGTGTAGAAGATAAGGGGAGAAGGCACTGTAGTGGGAGGAGCCTGCGGAGTCGTAGGAGACGACACAGGCAGCGACAACGGCGGAGAGGCCACAGGGGGAATATGTGGAGACTCAGTGGGACAGGTGGACGAGGGCAAAACAGATATAGGTGTATCTGGAAAGGTCAAGAAAGACAGAGACTCCACAGAGGAAGCCGAAGGAGAGGCAAGACGTGGGTAGAATGGACGAGACTCGTCGAAAGTCTCATCCCGAGAAACCCGCATCCGACGACCAACAGGATCCCAGCACCGATAGCCCTTGTGCTCGGCACTGTATCCCAGAAAGACACACTCAACAGACTAAGCGGTCAGTTTGGTGCGTTCTCGAGGGGCGAGGAGAACGTAGCAAACGCAGCCAAACAGATGAAGGGTAGAGTAGTCAGGAAGAAGACCACAGAGACACTCAACAGGGATCGCTCCCTGAAGAGCACAAGAAGGCTGGATGTTGACGAGATAGGTGGCAGTGGAAACAGCTTCGGCCCAAAAGTGAGGTGGAATAGAGGCAGCGATCATCAGAGCACGAGCCGTCTCAAGGAGGTGACGATGCTTGCGCTCAGCGACACCATTCTGAGCATGAGCACCAGGACAAGAGAACTAAGCGAGAGTGCCCTGCTCAGCAAGGAAACTGCGCAGGTAACGAGAGAGGTACTCGCCAGCAGAATCAGCACGAAAGACACGAATAGGAGTGGAGAACTGTGTGTGAATCATAGTGGCAAATTGTTTATAGATAGACAAAGCCTCACTACGAGAAGACATGAAATATATCCAAGTATGGCGAGACAAATCATCTATAAAAATGATATAATATCGATGACCCCCTTTCGAAACGAAGGTAGCCGGACCCCAAACATCTGAATGAACAAGATCAAAAGGGCGCTGAGACACAGACTCACTATGAGGATAAGGAAGCTGAATCTGTTTATCTAACTTACAGCCCTGACAATCTAAAGACACGTCTCCTGAGACAGACCCCAGAAGACCACGACGAACTAAGAGCAACTCCAGCAGTAGTCCTCAAAACAGGGCCCCTACTTTTCATTTGAGGGCTCCCCCTACTTTTGAGGGCCCTGTTTTCTGGGCTACACTCCAGCAGGAGCCCTCAAAACAGGGCCCCTACTTCTCAATTCCCTCTATTTCCTCACACACTATATGCATATGTATGGGACAAAAGCACAATACATAATAAAATATTTATGATTTCACAATGAGGGACAAAATTTAAATATATGAATTCAAATACGAATATTCAAATTTAAATTCAAATTTGTTCCGAATTCAAATACGAATATTCAAATTTAAATTCAAATTTATTCCGAATTTAAATTGAAAGCACAAATATGAATTCAAATACGAATATTCAAATTTAAATTCAAATTTGTTCCGAATTTAAATTGAAAGCACAAAGTTCATCACATAACATCCAAATTTAAATTCAAATTTGTTCCGAATTCAAATACGAATATTCAAATTTAAATTCAAATTTGTTCCGAATTCAAATACGAATATTCAAATTTGAATTCAAATTTGTTCCGAATTTAAATTGAAAGCACAAAGTTCATCACATAACATTCAAATTTAAATTCAAATTTGTTCCGAATTCAAATACGAATATTCAAATACGAATTCAAATACGAATATTCAATTTTAAATTCAAATTTGTTCCGAATTTAAATTGAAAGCACAAAGTTCATCATATAACATTCAAATTTAAATTCAAATTTGTTCCGAATTCAAATATGAATTCAAATACGAATATTCAAATTTAAATTCAAATTTGTTCCGAATTTAAATTGAAAGCACAAATGTTCCACAAAAAACGAGGAAAGCTGAAAAATGAGAGCCGGAGTAGGGGGCCCCTAGGAATGAGGGGTGGGAGGGTGATTTGAGGGCCTCCTCAAATTTGAGGGCTCTAGTAGGGGCTCTGCTGGAGCTCGGTTTTTGGCTCAAGCCCTCAAATTTGAGTTTTGAGGGCTCAAGTAGGGGTCCTGCTGGAGTTGCTCTAAGGACGACAGACGGGATCCACACAGATGGCCAAGACGGTGATGCCACTGCTGGAAAGAGCCGATAGACGAAGTGGCAGAAGCGGAGAGACTGGCGGCGATGGTGGCAGCGGAAGGAAGGTGAAGCCAGTCAAGCTCCCAGAGACGCTGTGAGTCACGGCGTCGAGGGCCAGAACCAACCAGAGCTCCCGTGTGGCAGTCCTGAACACAACAAGAGTCAGAGTCGAGAATGACCCGATAACCAAGGTCAGTAATCTGCCCAGCAGAAAGAAGCTGCAAGGTAAGGCGAGGAACATGAGCAACAGAAGGAACATGAAAAGATGAGTTGCTAAGAGATCCTCGACCAGAGACAGAAAGACATGTACCATTAGCAGTAAGAACACTGACAGGAGAATCAAGAGGTGTAATAGAAGACAGAGTGGAAGGATCAGGAGTCATGTGAAAAGATGCTCCAAAATCAAGAATCCACGGGGAGGTACCTGACTGTGTAGGAGGTGGTTTCTCAGTGCCCGAAGAGTCAGTAGCAGAACCTGCAGAACCTGTCAAGGGAGAACCTGAAGCGGCAAGTAGGCGTCGAAGTCTGGCTATCTCCTGCTCGGTGAGAGAAGCTGCTGAAGAAGTCGAGGCAGACGTCGTCGTAGAAGCACTAGTGCCAGTAGAAGAACGGCGTGAAAGATGCCGCTTCTTCTTATAGCACTGGGACTCAATGTGGCCGGCCTTGTCGCAGTAGGAACAGTGAGGACGACCACCTCCAGACGGAGGACGGCCACCACCACCTGTGGTAGCCACTGGAGGAGGCAGTGTAGCAAGCGGACGAGCGGCGAGCACAGAGGGGAGTGGCATCAGACCAGCACCACTCAGACGAGTCTCCTCCGCGCGTATCTCGGTAAGAGCCTCCAGGAGAGTGACACGAGGGTGGCGTGCAAGGAGCTGGGCACGCCTTTGCTCGAACTCAGGACGAAGGCGAGTAAGGAACTCGTAAACCCGCTGAAAATCCAGGTTAGCACGTACATCCAAGCAGCACGGACAGGTACGACAGCCAGCAGTGCGAAGTGATTCCAACTGACGCCAGACAGCAGAACTCTGAGCGTAAAAAGCGTCAACAGTAGCATCACCCTGCTGAAGAGAGTGCTCCTGGCGGACCACGGACAGGTACAGGGCATCACCAGAGGGCTCGTAGCGCTAACGAAGATGAGTCCACATCTGGAAAGCCGAAGGGAGTCCCACAACCTCAGAAGAAAACTGAGGCTGGACACTGGCGATGAAGACAGCAGCAGCCCGAGCGTCGTCATCGTACCACTGAGTGTAGACGGTCAGACGATCCTTGTAGGAATCCAGAGCCTCCTGGTAGGCAGAGGCAGCGTTATCATCAGCTTCATCATCAGCAGCAGCCTTATCGGCTGTCGGGGGCAATGCAACAGGCGTAGGCTCCGTTGGAGGAATAGGGCAAGGCGGGCAGGTGACATCACCAGAGAGGACGCCCCAGAGACGAAGGCCACGCATGTGAATGCGCATGTGAGACACGAAGTCGGTGTAATTAACACCATCAAAGATCACCGGGCAGCGAGGGAGAGAAACGGTGCCCATTGGTAGGCGGCGCTGGACGGCGCGGCGACCAAGGCAACGAAGTCTAACAGGCGGCGCTGGACGGCGCGGCGGTTAGAACGACGTTTTTTTTTCTCGAGTCGGTTTACAAACCGACCGAGCGAGCCGACCGAGCCCCGAACCAGGGCAAAACCCTAGTTTTGGAGGCGGCCCTGCGCAGGCGGCGGCCCGGCGCGGGCGGCGGCGGCCCGGCGCGGGAGGCGGCGGCAGCGGCCCGGAGAAGGCGGCGTCGGCCACCAGCGAGCGGAGCGGAGGCGGCGGAAGGCGAGCGGAGGCGGCGACCAGCGGGCGAGCGGAGGCGGCGGAGGCCCGCCTCTCAGCGGCAACCTCGGCAACGGCGACCTCGGCAGCGACGACGACGAAGGCGGCCGACGGCAACAGCGGAGGTGGAGGCGGCACGCGGGAGTTGGCGACGGCGGCCGACGGCACGCGGGAGTCGGCGACGGCGGCGGAGGCGGCACGCGGGAGTCGGCGACGGCGGCGGAGGAGGCACGCAGGAGTCGGCGACGGCGGCTAACGGCACCAGTGGAGGCGGAGGCGGCACGCAGGAGTCGGCGACGGCGCGCGGAACCCTAGGTAAGCCAAAACCCTAGTTTTGGCTCTGATACCATGTTATGAATAGCGCTTGTATTCATATGAGGCCAATGGGCCGGTATATATACACAAAGTACAGGTGGTAAATATGCAAAGAACCCCTCATAACAATGGGGAATAACAAACTATACATATATCTCCAACAACGACCGCGTAGCCGATCACTCTGTACGACTGCTCGTCTGATCGCTTTGAACGTTGTTGTAAGATTCATAGCACCTGCAATCACAACCAATCTACGAGCAAAACAAGAACCAAATTGATTCAAGACTTTACTGGAGGATCTTCGTGGAATTACAAAGTGCACTTACAAGCACCCCTAAAAACCTTCTCGACGAAAGCCCTCTCAGAACCACACTAACACTTTCGCAAAAGCCACCGCAAAGCCACCGATTAGCCCTTAGCCTCCCTTGCTTTTATAGGCTAATGTCCAAACCGTGTCCGCCTTAAACACGAACACAAAACTCTCTTCCTCAAATCAAGGGACCCGAAACCCTTCCTAACACGGATTTTATTCAAATCTCTATCTCTTCCAAGTTATGGACTCTATCCGTAACTCTTTCCATCTTCTTAGTTATGGACTCCATCTACAACTCCTAAACTAACACATGACGAAGCCTCCAAAACAGCACCTCCTGTATCTTCATCACAGCTCATCAACTCCCGTATCGAAGCCTCCTGGACCGCACCGCTTGTACCTTCTTTACAAATCATCACCTTTGATCTCCACGTGCTCTAGCATGAGCCCGACCACCTCGTGTGACATCCTCAACCACCAAGACCTAAGACTTCCCCATCCTAGTCTCAGTTCTCCTCGTCGCCGGCCATGATCGTCTCCACACCCAATTGCACATGCAAAGACCAAAGAAAGTTTTCCTGACACAAATTCTCCACAACTTGACTGACATCAGCACATACTCGAAACACAACCTTGTCTATCCATAGACAAGAATCAGACCATCACCAAATACCAACCAGGTTGTCTGCAACCCTCAACCAGGTCATCCACAGCCACACATCTCATCGCTATCCAAATATCAGCCTTAGACAACTCATTACGACCACTATCTCATTGGGTACTCAAAAACACCAAGTACTCGAAAAATACCATCGCTCCACTCAAAACTCACGAACAACAACCATCGCTACCGACCACAAAACCATCGAATACCGCTTGCTACGAGTAATGATCGCTACGACTACGACACCCAATCGCCAAGACCACAACTATCGAGTACTGAGTCCTTCCGACTACCGAGTACCGAGTCCTTCCGACTACCGAGTACCGAGTTCTTCTGACCACCAAGTACTTCTATCTTCCGAGTACCGAATCCTTTGAATATTGTTCACTGATCACCACCAGCCAGTCATACTGCTGGCCTAATACGACTATTCAAGGTATTCGAAGATAGCAAGAATTGAAGCACTTGTACCGACTATGAAGTCTACGAGTACCGATCATAAAACCTACAGCAACCAATCACAAAGTCTTCAACTTCCGGTCGTAAAGTCTACAACTACCGATTAGTAAAATCTACGAATATCGAGTATCAACTGGTTACTATAACTACGACCATAGAAAAGGCACTGTATCTACGACCATCGAAAAGTACTGTAGCTACGATCATGAAAAAGCACTGTAGTTACGACCATCGACCAATTACTGTAGCACATGTCCTTACAACCTTCGACCGGTTCACTGTAGCTAAGACCGATTTACTGTCGTTTACGACCAGTTAAATATTGCTTATGATCGATTCACTATTCGAGGTCAAAATCTATAATTACCTGTCGTGGTCGTTTTGCTGTGGTCGAAGTCGGACATCAGGATGTAATCGAAGTTGAGCATAGTCGAAGTCTATCATTGTCGAAATCGGACGTGGTCGAAGTCGGACATAGTCGAAGTCTGCTGATTGGACAAAGCCATTCGGACCACCTAGCACAGAGCTGTTCGGACCAACGCTACAAGGCCGTTCGGACCATCGACTACCAAACTTGGTCGATACATGCTAAAATCCATCTTCCATAGTTGTACTGCAGTGATCAAAACTTTACGTGGTCGAAACTTGACGTGGTCGAACTTCCGGTCATACCGCCCTGCCGTGGTCATTCATGTTCATTTGCCGTGGTCGAAATACTGTTGTCGACCTATCTTTGCTTATTTGCTGTAGTCAACAGCCACCCTGAAAGCTTTAGTAAAACAAGCGCATCGACCAGAACTTTCACAAAAACAAATTCCAATAAAACCAAATGTCAATTATTCATCATCAACAGCATACACGACCATCAGATGGTCTCACACGTTCATCATGCGAACCATTCCATCAAACTTGTAATCGTTATTGAAGAGCCAGCGAACAATCCAATTTCAGTTGGTTCTAACAGGCAACATTCTGTGAAATTGGTGCATGTCCTACTGTTATTGTACTAGCATGTACTGAAGAACTAGAAAAAGGGAGGTCTAGTCACATTCTAATGGCCTAACTCCTCTATGATTAAGATTACCCTTCATGTAAGGAAAAAGACTAAAGACTGTATAAAAGAATTCTACAAAAAGTATCAGAGCTTACCTTCTCAAAGGCAAAGGGCACTCCCCATTTCACAAAGACATAAGACACTATGTTGCCCAGATACCCCGATACGGATACGGATACGCGATACGGCGATACCGCGATTCGCCATTTTCCCAAAAACACCGATACGGCGATACGTTTATATATATGTAATAAATATAAAATAAATAAGTACAGAATCACATATAGTTAGATAGTGCAAGTCCACAACTAGTGCAAAAGACCACACAAGTTCAAAAGACCACTAGTCCACAACTAGTGCAAGTGCTCAAGTTCATTAGACTAAGGACAAAATATTGGAGATAAATAAGCTAATTATATTCTATGTGATAACAGACAATGTGATGGGCTATAACATCATACATTCATACAATCATACATACACTGGTTCATGAAAAGGTGCACATCTATTTAATTAATTGGCTATAACATCATACATTCATACATACATACATACACTGGTTCATGAAATGACACACTAAATTTCAACTTTCAAGTGCTAACTACGAATGCAACTAACCACCTATACAGCTAAAGTGTGTCACATGGGGATCATATCATCATTCTGTTTTCTCGGTCTCCGGATAGACTAATCACATGAAGTCAAGTGCGCTATGATCCGAACACCTTCATGAATTAAGATCAGAGCAATATGCTTCTCTAGAAGCACCAACCCAAGGAAGAACACATGTGAGGGGAGAACTGGGGAATACAAACATAAATGTACAGATCTAGCCAGAAGAAAGAGACATACGGAGTGAGGAGCGCTAGCAGCCGGTAGCACCCAAGTCAAGTGATGAGCTACAAGCGGCAGTGGCACCAGAATGGGGAGAGGAGCGACGGCCTTGGGCCAGAGTGAAGAGGCAGAGCAGCCGCAGCAGCTAGAAGCGCCGGAAGTGGGGAGCAGCGACGGGAGGGAAGGGGATCGGGTGTGGAGGGGACTGTAAATCAGTGAATCACTAACAAACACATACAAAAATATGCCATACATACACAGATATACCCTAATCAACAAATCAGAGAAGGGATAGGGCTCACTGTGGAGGGGAGGCCACGGTCGGGCCGCGTGGAGGGGAGGCCGCGGCCGAGCAGCGCCGTGGAGGTGATGGCGCGGCCGGGCGGAGGCGGAGGCGGCCGGCGGAGGCGACGGGCGGAGGCGGCCGGCTGGAGGCGACGTAGGCGGCGACAGGCGAGAAGGCGGGCGGAGGCGACGGGTGAGGCAGGGCCGAGGCGACGGGCGACGCGCAGGCGAGCAGAGGATGGGGGGAATAGATCTGGGTCGAGCGGAGGCGGCGGGCGACCGGAGGCGGGGCCGATTCTTCGGGCTTGGGGCTTCGAGCGGCGGCGGAGGTGGGGCGGGCTTCGGGCTGGGCGGGGAGCAGGCGGAGCCGGAGTAGAAGCAGAAGCCGCTGCCGAGCAGAGGCGGCGGGCGACCGGAGGCGGCGGGGGCGAGCGGGCGACCGGAGACGGCGGGGGCGAGTGGGCGACCGGCTTTGCGTGCGTGCAGGCGGCGGGAGCGCGGGGGGAATAGATCTGGGGGTGCTGTGGGGGTGGGGGTGGGGGTATTAGGTTACAAGTATCGGAAAAGTATCGGAGCAGTATCGGAGAAGTATCGGGAATTATTTTCTTTTTTTGAAAAATCAGTAAATCACCGATACGTGCAGGATACGTATCGGCGCGTATCGGGGCAGTATCCGTATCCGGTACAGTATCCGATACCGGTACGTGAGTTTTGTGAAGTATCCGCGCAACGTAGATAAGACACTAATATAAGAAGGAAGCAGCCAAGCAGAACTTTCATCCACCAATTGAAGGATCTTGACTTTGGTTGCTCAGATAAAACTACTGTGTTAATGTCAGCTGTTGCATGTTGAGCTGGCGTGACAAGCCTCGCATATTCTTCATCCTTTGTGTTTTGCTCAGAATGTTCAATTCCCTTGCATGATGCCTCAGCTGAAGAGCTTCGTATGCTTGTAACTGTCTCGCCACCCCTGTTTATGAACCAAGGCAAAATTAGAATAAAAGAATATGATAATGCACAACTAACCAATTTTATTAACTTATCTCATTGAAGTCAAGCTGTCACATGCTTGTTCTGTGTACTAGAAAGCAATAAAGAAAGAAAAACTATGTAGAAGACCAAAGGTGCTACACTGCAGCATCAAACATCTCATCTGATCTACAGCATTCATTATTATAGCACAATAAATAAATGTCATTAAGATACTCTACTGTTTGGACATATAAATGTGTTTTACTCTCTAAAACTAATGCGATATTTTGCATATGTATCGTCTTTAAATACAGATGATCTTATCACTCAGGTCAAAATTCCCAACTCCCTGTTCTTTGTTCAGTGCAATACTCCAATTACACATCATTTACACATTAGCCAAACTGCCAAAGGCATCCATTTCTTCTTCAGTTCATCCACAACACCCTCAGCAACAACTGGTCGCTCAATTGTGATATTTCAAGTGAGATCGTCTAATACAGCTATGGTTGTAACATCGTTACGGAAAGATGTGGCTGAGCATGAACTTACTTGCACCCTCTATCCTGACTGTAGTGTGTCTTTTTGGGATGTAGAGGAACTGCATGCATAGCAGAGCTTTTTAGGGTTAATATTTGAAGGATGATGATTTGCAGCCTACAGCAAAACTGATAACTCTAGGTCCCTAGGACATGAGGTTTTGTCTCTACTAGTACATGGAGAGGGAGAGGCAACAATGCACCATGGGAAATGCCATGGGGACTCCCTACACCTTTCCAAGTGCTGCTTAAGCAACCAGGATTCTGGTGCTTGTGTATTCACAGATATTCACCGCATTACCACTATTAGTTATTAATTCCATTGAAATATTTGTTGCATTTTTTCAATAGTAACTGTTGTAGGGGTGGCCCCCACCTAAGCCCAGCAGGCCTGTTAAGGGAGTGTAAGGCCCATAATGGGACATGTATAGTGACATAAGTACCCCTGAGGGGAGAACTCATGTGTAAGGGTATAATTGTAAAGGCACTCCCCATATGGATGTAGATATATAAGACATAGGCCATAAGGAAAGAGGCATAAGCCATTCATTTACTCAACTCTCCACTACTACACTCTCTCTCTCTCTTTGGTCTGTAACCACAACAGTTGACGCCGTCCGTGGGGAGGACAAGAGCAAGCCTCAAGTCTGAAGGAGGATGGCACCAAAGAAAGCTTCACTGTCGGCGGCGAAGAAGAAGAAAGCGGGAGCGGCGAAGTCTCGCGTCAGCACAAGAGCTTCGGCTTTAGCAGCCGCAGGTACGAGCAGTGGTGCAGGTGCGGCCGAGGACCCCGCCATCGACGCGACGACCAACCCCGCCGTCGACGCGACGACCAACCCCGCCATCGACGCGATGACCAACCCCGCCGTCGACGCGACGACCAACCCCGCCACCGACACAACGACCAACCCCACCAGCACTGCCCCGACGGCCAACCCCGGCGGTGGCAACGCAGGCGCACCCGTGTTTCCACTCGGCGCAGAAGCGGTGAATGACCCCAGCAGCCTGGGCGCGCAGGCCGTGGTCACCACCATGCCGGTAGCACCGCCAAGCGCACCGACGGCCCCGGCCACGCCCGCGGTGGAGACTGCCCTGCTGGCGGCCCTCAGCGCGTTTCAGCGGGAGCTAACAGACCTCCGCGGAGCCGTCCGGGACATGCAGGAGGCTCGGAGCCAACACGCCCCTCCGGCGGTGGCATCTGAACCCGCCCCGGAGAGGGCGGATAGCCGCGACGCCCCTACGTCTAGCCGCGCCCCACTACGGCGCGTAGACCCGGAGTCCCCGCTTTCGGCGGGCCTACAGCAGGCGCCATGGCCTGAAGATTTCAAGTTCCCGAGCGTCATCGAGGCCTACAAAGGCGACTCCGACCCGCGAGAGTTCGTGCGTGTGTATGAGACCGCCATCGAAGCCGCCGGCGGAGACGACACCACGAAGGCAAAAGGGCTCCCCCTCGCGTTACAAGGGGTGGCGCTGTCCTGGTTCTTCACCATCGAACCACAGTCCATCTACGCGTGGGAACAGGTCCGCAACCGACTCTACAACAACTTTCAGGGGAACTACATCGAGCGCGTCGATGCGGACCAGCTCTTCGCAGTCAAGCAAAAACCCGAGGAAAGGCTCCGGGACTACTTCAAGCGCTTCGCGAAAGTGCGCTGCCAAGTCAAGGATGTCAACGAAACAACGGTCATCAACGCAGCAATACAAGGCCTCCGACCGGGGCCAATGGCCGAGTACAACGCGCGCAAGCCCATTAAGACGGTCGGGAAACTCTTCGACAAGATGGAAGAGTACGCCAGAGCGGAGGATGCGCGGAGGCGACACGGTGATGACTCCGACTCTAACAAGGACGAAGGCTCGGTCAAGAGCGAAGACTCGCCGAAACAGGGCCCTTCGAAAGGTAAGCGCAAGCAAGAGCAACCGAAGGGCGCCTCCGAACGCAAGGACCCCCAACACAATGATCAGCAAGGCGACAGGTCCAAGCGCGACCAACGCAAGTCCAGGAAACCTCGGTACGTTTTCGGCATCGAGGGCAACTCCGAAGACAACGCCTCCGCAGGTCGCGGAGGCAGAGGGCGCCGAGGCCGAGGACGGGGACGTGGCCGGGGTCGAGACGACCAGACCCGCGAAGAGTACGGCGACCAGCACCACGGGCAGTGGTGCGAAATCCACGGCCAGGGCAACCACAACACGCGCTTGTACCACCATCGCAGCGCTGCGGCAGAGCGTTGCCAGGGACAAAAACCCGGATGCACGCGCGCCCGTTGTGGCTCACGTCCAACACCCCCAAGACCAAGGAACACAGCCCCAGGAAGGCTTCCTACGGATCCAGGCGCATGTACAACAACCTCGGGAAGGCCTCCTCCAGTTACAAGCCCCGGAGGAAGCCCAGCGCAGGATCATCAACGTCATCTCCGGAGGCTCCTCACTGGAGTTCGCCTCAGCAAGACAACGGAAGGCTTACGCGCGGAGGCTGCATCACGTCGCGGCATACCCGGCGCAGGTGCCGCCAGAATGGGCGCAACATGAAGTCACATTCACGCCCGCTGACGCCGAGGGTGTGGAATTCCCCCACCAAGACCATTTGGTCGTCCAGGTCCTCGTAGCCGGATGCGACGTCAGGCGCGTCCTAGTCGATGGAGGAAGCTCCGCAAACATCCTGTTCGCTGCGGCCTTCGACCAAATGGGGATCCCTCGGAGCCGATTGGGCCCTTCAGGCATCCCGCTGCAAGGATTTGGAGGGCAGCCTTTGCGTGCCTTAGGCCAGATATGCCTCCAAGTCTCCTTCGGCCAAAACGACAACGTCAGGAGCGAGGACGCCATCTTCGACGTGGTCGACATTGCATACCCCTACAACGCCATAATAGGGCGGCCGCTCCTAAACACCCTTGGGGCAGTCCCGCATCACGGCTTCCTATGCATGAAGCTTCCCGGGCCGCGGGCCATCATCATCGTCCATGGCGACCAGGACATGGCCCGGCGCATAGAGCTCGACGCCAGAGGTCCACGCCACGCGGCTCGCCAAGGCACCTAAGCTGGGAGGGCGGATGCGGAGCCCTCGGGCAACCCCCCGAGAGCGTCCCGCGCTCCTCGCGCACAAGGTTGCCCCGGCAGCAGCGGCTCGTCAGCGATCGCCCCGCCTTCATAGCGGTTAGTGGTCGGTATCCCCCTCCCCTTCTTTTGTAATTGCACACCCGCGCAAACGGGAATTTAATAAAGTTCACCATTTGCACAAATTCCTGTTCTCTGAAACAAAGACACGCGTTCGCGCGCGCACTCTTCGTCAAAGATACGGGCAAGAGTATAAACAAAGACGCGCGTTCGCGCGCGCACTCTCCGTCAAAGATACGGGCATGAGTGTAAACAAAGACACGCGTTCGTGTGCGCACTCTCCGTCAAAGATACGGGCATGAGTGTAAACAAAGACACGCGTTCGCGCGCGCACTCTCTGTCAAAGATACGGGCATGAGTATAAACTAAGACGAGCGGGGGGACGCCTCCGCGCGCAGTCCACATACTCTAAATAAGACGTAGCGTCGAGGTTCGCCTCCGCACGCAATTTCACCGCCTGCAACGCGCGGAGGCTCGCCTCCGCGCGCAGTGTACGGACTCTAAATAAGACGTAGCATCGAGGTCCGCCTCCGCACGCACTCTACGGAGTATGAATAAGACGTAGCGTCGAGGTTCGCCTCCGCACGCAATTTCACCGCCCGCAACGCGCGGAGGCTCGCCTCCGCGCGCAGTCTACGTACTCTAAATAAGACGTAGCGTCGAGGTCCGCCTCCGCACGCACTCTACGGAGTATAAATAAGACGTAGCGTCGAGGTTCGCCTCCGCACGCAATTTCACCGCCCGCAACGCGTGGAGGCGACGTAGCGTCGAGGTCCGCCTCCGCACGCACTCTCCGGAGTATAAAGAAGACACGGACGCTATCCCTGCGCACTCTACAGAGTATAAACAAGACGCGAGCACCGCGCACGCACGGGCGTCGCCCCAGTGCGTACTCTTCGGAGTATAAATAAGACGTGGATGCCGAACCCACGCACTCTACGGAGTATAAACAAGACGCGAACACCGCGCACGCATGGGCGTCGCCCCAGTGCGTACTCTTCGGAGTATAAATAGGACGTGGACGCCGATCCCACGCACTCTACGGAGTATAAACAAGACGCGAACACCGCGCACGCACGGGCGTCGCCCCGGTGCGTACTCTTCGAAGTATAAATAGGACGTGGATGCCGACCCCACGCACTCCCCGGAGTATAACGAAGACGCAGATGCTATCTCCGCGCAATCTTCGGAGTATCAACAAGGCGTGGGCATTGGCCCCACGTACTTCAAAGCACACTTTACCCCGGTTAATCCTACGGCGGGCAAAGTGCACCACGGGGGCCCACCCCCACGCGCCGTCCGCGAAGTACCAAGGCGACGTGTTAGAGGCTGGATCCCGCGCGAGCACTCCCGCGAGCGAGAAGCACCAGAGGCTGGTTCCCGCGTGAGCACACCCGCGAGCGAGGAGCACTCCGCTGCCACCGCTTCGAAGGGTAGGGGACGCAGCGCTCGCGCGTTTACTTTGACTAGGCGCCAGCTCTGCTGCCACCGCTTCGAAGGGTAGGGGACGGAGCGCTCACGCGTCTACTTCGACTAGGCGCCAGCTCCGCTGCCACCGCTTCGAAGGGTAGGGGACGGAGCGCTCGCGCGTCTACTTCGACTAGGCGCCAGCTCCGCTGCCACCGCTTCGAAGGGTAGGGGACGGAGCGCTCGCGCGTCTATTCCGACACTAGGCGCCAGCTCCGCCGCCGCCGCTTAGAGGGGATATCGGACCAAGCGTGTGCGGTTATCGCAACTACGTGTATATCTCGCTTACGCTGCACCCGCAGGGCGCAACTCATCGCGTACGGGCGCGCGTAGAAACCCTCCGAGCTTACCATGGGACAATGTAGCCGGAGGGCGGCGATGCACTTCGCAAGATCTGGTCAAGACTGTTCTTTGTATTCGCTAAGGACGCTTACAAAGGCGCACAGACACCCCCGGCGCACCAGGCTGCTACTCGGCAGGCTCATCCTTAACATGCGCTCGTACCGTCCGTACCGACGTCCCACTCGAAGACGCCCGACTCGCCCAGAAATCCAACGCTTCCTCGGCTCTTTGCCAGCGTCGAAGACGCCGTCGGGTCGCAAGGTCGGAGATCAGCAGCCGGCCCCGGCTGGGTAGCTGCTCGGGACAAGGGGGCAGGAATCAGAACAGCGGAAAACAACTCCGTATTTTTGCGAACACAAAACAAAGAAGACAACCCGAGCTTCGGTTACAACGCACACCAACACGCGACAACCTCCTATCACACCTGGGGATCCACGGTGTCCTCCGGAGCCACGGCGCCATCGTCGTCACGCCGGGGGACCTCGTCCAGAAACCGGCCGAGGTTCCCCTCGCCGTACAAGTTGTTACGTAGCTTGACTTTGGCTGCGGCCTCGCCGCAGTATTCCCATATCCGCTCATGGAAGAACCTCACGGCGCGGCGTATAGCTCGCACGGCGCCGGACATTACGCCGCCCCCCGCGGGCATCTCCAGTCGGGGATCGGCTAACCTCGCAACGTGCTCACAACCGCGGTGTACAGGAGCGCGCACGTCAGACACGACGCCACGTAGGCGCAGTGACTGCCGAAGATCGCCGCGGCGCCACGTGCAACGCCGGCCGCCTCTCCAATCCACCGGAGTGACCGCGACAGGTCCTCGGGCCCGAAGGAGCGCGCCGGCACTTCGGCGACAAGCCCCTTGAGAGTGTCTTCCAGGGCCAGCATGGCGTCCCAGGCGGCTGCCGAAGCGTCGCCCAAGGCTTGATCTCGCTCCGCGAGAGAGGCAGCAAGCTCGCTGTTTCTCCCCTCCAGAGCAGCGATTTGTTGTACAAGGCCGTCCCGCTCTGCAGCAGCCTCTTGCCGCACCGCTTCTGCGGCCGAGGCTCGCGCCGCGGCAACGAGCCCATCGGTGCGCGTCTTCATCTCCGCGCACTCCAACTCCAGGCAGCGTATACGAGCATCCTGGGCGGATCGCCCTTCCGCAGCTCCCTGAAGCTCTTCTTCGGCGGCCCGCAGCCTACTCCGTATCGCTGCTCCCTCGCGGACGTGGGCACTTTGCAGGGCCTGGGCCAGCACGAGTGTCTGTGCGACGCAGGAGTTAGCAAACGCGAAGCGGCCGCAAGGGGGTCTAAAGGACAGACGCTTACCCGCACCCCCGACACCTCCAATGCATCTCCAAGGCGCCCTGACCCGTAGGTCTGCAACACCGGTTGTCCGATGCTGGAGGCCGCGTCCTCCGCAATCCCGCGCCATGCCCTCAGAGTATCCAGCGGAGAGACGAAGTCCGCCGGGCTTGGCCGCGCGGCACCTGTGTCGCCAGCACCGGGACCCCCGCGCTCAAGGAACGGTTCCTCCTCCGGGATAAATGTCGCTGCGAAGAGGAATTACACGTCACGAGGCGTTTAAAAAAAATCGAAGGAGTACCGCCATAACCTACCTTCGGTCGCGGGCGAGGGGCTTCGCGGAGACGTCTCCCTAGCCGCGGGTGGGAACGCTTCCACTTCGGCCCCAACGGACGGCGCTGTCTCGGAAGGCATGGGGACCACCGAGTCAGGACCTAGCGCCAACCGAGCCCGCGCCACGGTCACCGTGGCCCGAGGGGCTGGGAGGGCGCGGGGTGGAGGGACCTCGATGCTCGAAGCGGGGTCCCACAGGCTCCCAACACCGGTCGCCACAGCGAACCCTCGCGAAGTCCGCGGAAGGGAGGACTGCAGGCGCGCCCGCTTCGCTTGGGCGGAAGATACCGCCGCGGTACCCGCCACAGAAGGGGCCCCCCGGCTGCATCATCCGCTGAAGGGGTCTCCACAGCTACGACGATAGAAGTCGGGGACTTCACCCCCACGACTTCCGCGGGGGTTACCCCCACCTTTGCGGGAGGCACCCCCGCCTCCACAGGCGACACTTCGGCCTCAACCGCCGCAGTTAGCAAAGGCGGTGCTCCACACGCTCCCGCGGAGGGCACCCGCGCCAAAGCCATGCTCGGAGACGAGGACTCCGCACCGGTGTCGCCAGCCGGCACCACCACCTCGGCAACGGTCGCGGGCAACGAGGCCTCCGCGGCGCGCCCTCCGCTGCCGGCGCCTTCGCCCTCAGTACCCGCGCCCTCCAAATCTGAATTGGCATACCTCGCCGAATCCGACCCCGGGCTCGCCGCGCCGGCAGGAGCAGCGGCAACCGCCGTACGGGCCGTGGTCGCGGTGCTCCGGGTCCTCTTGCGGGACGGCGCCTTCGTCTTCGCGGCACCATCATCCTCGTGCTGCTGGTCCGGAGGCGGGCGATCCGGCACAGGAAGCCCTAAGGCCTCACACACGCGGTTTATCCGCCCCAATCTGGCCTCCGCAGTCGCAGCTGCGCGTTGCCCGTGCTCCCTGCCGGTGTATGGCCTGAGGAACACGCACGCGGCGCGCTCCGCGTCCTCAAGGCGAGTCCCTGCCCCAGACAGCACATTTACATAAATGCAATACGTACGAATGAAGAGGAAGGTATGGTCGAGACTTACGAAGGCCAATCGGCACAGGCAACGAGCAAACGGACGGGCGGACGTTATCATCCCGACGTTCACCGGCTGTGAAGCGCCAATCGTGGGCGAGCGGCGTTGCACCGAGCATCATGTACTCCTCGGCGAGGTCGCGCATATTGAAGCGGGCGGCGACCCCCACAAGTCTCCGCACCCTCAGCCTATCTTCCTGGTCAAGCACTAAGCCGGGAGCGGTCTTGAATGTAATCGGCCCGCCTACGCACTCAAGGCCGCTGCCACTCGTCACACGATGGTAGAACCACCGCCTCGCCCAGTTGACCTCCCACTTCCCTCGGGTCGCGTTCGCCGGGAAGAGCTTCCCACATTACGCCCACAGGATGAAGTTGACGCTGCCAAACTTCGACACCGTACCGTCCTTCCGATCCTTCCGTTGGCACCAGGCCTCATGCAGATACGCGAACAAGGAAGCGCTGGGCCAACACCCCTCCGAGCGCAGGGCCCAGCTGTACACGGCGAGGCGAGCCACCGCGTTCGGAGTCAATTGTGACAACTCCAACTTGAAGGTCCGCAGCACCGCCCCGACAATTGCTGCGGACGGAATGCGAAGCCCGGCTTCGAAGTAGGCAACAAAGACGATCGCCTCCGACTTCCCAGGGCGCGGCTCCATCTCGTCATCGGCGGGCAACCGCACCGCGTGGCGATCCGATAGCTTCCCATCTCGCAGCAGTGACTGGATAGTGTCCTCCGTCACGAGCGTGCGGCCCAACTCGCCGGAGTACGGACCCTGACTCTTCTTCGCCGCCCACCACTTGTCTGCCGCCGGCGGATCGCGCTCCCCCAGCGTGTATTTCACCTCGAGCGGCGAGGACCGCCTGCGGATGGCGTAGCCGCCCACCTGAGTACGCTCGTCGCAAGTCGCCATCGGCATCCACGGGGAACTCGACGATAGGAAAGGAGCGCAGGAACAGGGCGAGCGAATGCGGAAAGCAACGTGAACAACCAGAAAGCGCGAGGAGGCGTGGGCACAACACCACGTGGGGTTCTTAAGGGCCCCCCGCCTCCCACCGTGGGTAAGCGCAAACGGCGAGCGACAACCGCTCACCTCCCCACGCGCGAAGTCGAGGCGTCGCGGCGGTCCACGTAACCAGCACGCGACCGTGGTCGTACAGAGTCCTGTCACCACGCGACGCGCCACAAGCGTCCCGCCGCGCGTCGGTCAGCGCAAGCAATAAACGCAAGTCGCGCGACCCGGCATAGCCTTCGGCGCGCGTCGGCGCGGACCCCCGACCCTGGCCACACCTGTCCGAGGGAACAGCCGCAAGTCCGCGCGGCAGGCGCAACCGAGGATCGGCGAGCAGCGCAACCGCTCGCAGCCGGTGACACGCGTTGGAAAGGGGGCAGCTAGCGGGCGGCACACCTACAGCGCCGCGCCACGTGCCCCGCCCCTCGGGGGAAGGGGCTTGACCGCGGACGGGCCGTTGGCACACCAATCATGACCCGCCACGTGTTCATCCCTAATGGACAGGTGCGTACGGATATAGCAGCCCGACTGTGTCAGCCCAGGGGTCGGCACGATTCCCGGAACCATTAAGGCGCACTACCAGAGGCGCTCACCCCAGCGAATGCGCTGCCACCACTTCGAAGGGTAGGGGACGGAGCGCTCGCGCGTCTACTTCGAGCAGGCGCCAGCTCCGCTGCCACCGCTTCGAAGGGTAGGGGACGAAGCGCTCGCGCGTCTATTTCGACCAGGCACCAGCGGAAGGGTAGGGGACGGAGCGCTCGCGCGTCTACTTTGACCAGGCGCCAGCTCCGCTGCCGCCGCTTCGAAGGGTAGGGGACGGAGCGCTCGCGCGTCTACTTCGACCAGGCGCCAGCTCCGCTGCCGCCGCTTCGAAGGGTAGGGGACGGAGCGCTCGCGCGTCTACTTCGACCAGGCGTCAGCTCCGCTGCCACCGCTTCGAAGGGTAGGGGACGGAGCGCTCGCGCGTCTACTTCGACTAGGCGCCAGCCACCGCTCAGCATCCCCGGACCACCCCGCAAACGCCTGCCCTCCGCAGCTACTATCTTCCACGGCAGGAGAACGGTGGTTTCGGAACACCACCCCACTGCTCGTCTTGCAGGCACCGCCTCCGCGGGGCGGCACATCCGGCGGCATTCCCCACACACCGCACTGGCGCAGATCATGTCACGCCAAGTTTTGGCTTGTTCTCATAAACAGACCACCTTCAGTCCATCAAGATTTCCTCGGAAGGCGGGCTTGATCGCAAGCCCCGACTGAAGATGAGCCTGTGTAAGAGAACAGGGCAAACCTTGTCGTTGTATGCAGAAATACAGAGCGGGCACAGCAAGTGCAGGCAGTTGCCGTTAACAGACACTAACCAAGCTCCCGAGAAAAATAGGCCTCCATCAGTACATCAACATCCCCCGAGCCGTGTGGTGCCGCCATGGAATGTGGATGCACTAAAGAGGCCCATTTTAGAGGAGCAGCTCCTATCCGCGCGCACAATGCAGGTACAAGACTACACCAGCCCGCTATATATATATATATATATATATATATATATATATATATATATATATATATATATATATATATATATATATATATATATATATATATATATATATATATATATATATATCCCATCAACGGGAAAGCCCAACCGGCGGAAGTCCATCTGGCGAAAGTCCAACCGGCGGAAGTCCAGCCGGCGGAAGTCCAACCAGCGACAGTCCAACATTGCAGCATCGTGCCGTCACGATGCTCCAAGATCCGCGCCGGGAGAAGGAGCGTCGCCACATGGCATTACCGTGCCCCCCCTCAAGTCTCGCGTCGCGCCAATCAAGCCCCGCGGGATAGGCTGGCAGTCGCTTGTCGTCAAGGGCGCTCGGCGCCGGAGACGCGCGCGCGCGAGATGACTTACAACCCGCTCGAGATGACTTACGACCCGCTCCGCCTTCTATGCCGACGCATTTGGCTCCGCCAACATCTCCACTCCGGACGACGGCCTCGACCCCGCCACGGCAGGACTCGGCGGGTGACAAAGCCTTCGACAAGCCGCCCGGCGTCATGCCTTCGCAATAAGGCGAACACTGCACTTCGAACGTTGAAAAAGCTCACAAGCCGCAGGGACGGAGGGGGCCAAAGGGCTCGGCAATATGGCTTCGGCCCGTGAAGCCCTTCACCATGAGAGGCTCCTGTTGTAGGGGTGGCCCCCACCTAAGCCCAGCAGGCCTGTTAAGGGAGTATAAGGCCCAGAATGGGACATGTATAGTGACATAAGTACCCCTGAGGGGAGGACTCATGTGTTAGGGTATAATTGTAAAGGCACTCCCCATATGGATGTAGATATATAAGACAGGCCATAAGGAAAGAGGCCTAAGCCATTCATTTACTCAACTCTCCACTACTACACTCTCTCTCTGTTTGGTCTGTAACCACAACAGTAACAGAAAACAATAGTTAACACATGTGAAATGGAAGATTTCTTAAGCACTAAATTAACATGAAAATTTTCCAAACATATTCTAGGTGCAGTTTATGGAGCGTTGTAACACCTTTCAAAATTTGAACTTCATACTTGCATTGTGTTAGAAGAAAAAAAAAGTTCGTTGTGAATAGCATTTGTCGTTTGCTTTTCCTTTTTTATTTAACCTTTGCCAAAAAAAATCTCTTTTTTCTTACTCTCAACATAGATATAATTTACGCTTGTAATCTTACACTATGTAAGTAGAGCAAATTGAGTAGTATGCACATGTTTTTTTTTCAGAAATTTTCCATGTTTTATTTGATGCCAAACCGAAAGAAGTACATCTACAATTTAAGGGTCGATCAATGTGAAGTTAGTGCTGCTGAGTGCTGAGTGCTGCTGAGTGCTGTAAGATTCCCCAAATTGGATCCGGTTGTAACTTCTTCTCGAGCAAACAATTGTAAACACAAAGATTCTCCAAATTGGATCACCCCTCGCTTGCTCCCGCTCTTGCTGATGCATGGGCCACAGTGGCCTGCAAACGTAGCAGGCAATAATAGCCCAACACTCCCGTGTGTGCACGGGACTAGGAGGGGAACACGTAACCCGTGCTCCTCACATCACATGGTGCCCCGACGCTCCACAGCTCTAATGGCAGATCGGCGGCGGCAACTGGGGACGGCCGCCATTCCTCAGGAACCACCGCCCACATACGGACGGATGCGGCCTGGAGGCAGGTGATCGAAGGGCGGCAGCAGGTGGGGCCCATGTACCAGCAAAGAGAGAGCAAGATCACGAAACCTTGCCCTTTTTTTATTCTTCTTCTTGAACTACTTTTTTTAATTTCTTCTTTTTGTAACAAAGATCGAAGGGAATAATCAAAGAAGACGAACTCACACCACGCGCAAGATCATTTCATTTCCCTTGCTAAAACGAAGCATAGAGCTGATCGATACTAACGAGGCATAGAGCTGATCGATGCTAACTACTACTAAGCCGCAATCTTGGCCTAAAGATAAAGTATCGATCCAGGAACAAGTAACGACAGGTTAATGAACCTCCAAAACAAATTTGGCCACATCCACCTAAGCCCTAACTCCCAAAAGAAACAAACTTCTCACCAAGATTACAACCCGAAAAACGCAGAACAAAGTGGCCGAAATTAGGAAGAAATCTGAGCACGGGAAAAGGAACTGTGGCGGCTCGAGAAGTGCGTACCTGGCCATCTCCCCCGCTTCGATGCTGAGAGGGAGGACGCGTGCCATGTAGAAGGGGGGGGGAGAGAGAGAGAGGTCAGCGAAGCATTTGGATTTTGGAGAAGAGAGGTTTGGCTTCTCCCCCCTCCCCTTTTGCTTTCCCTGGTTTCTGGAAGCTTGCAGCAGAGGGGGAAGAGCGAAATCACAGAGCGCACGCGAAAAAAAAAATGGGGTGAAAAGGCAGAAATTTTTGTACGGATAACTCATTTTTTATTCGGAAATACAGAAATATACCCGCGACAAAATTTTTTACACAAATAGGCTCGAGTCGCCAAACCATTGGGCGAATTACACTTGTTGCCCCACCAAAACGCGACTTATAAAGAATCGGGTAACCGTTGGGCGATTAAATACAATCGCCTCCCCGTTAAGCGATTCAATTGAATCGCCCCCCCCCCCCCGTTCGGCGACATAAAGAAGAGTCGCCCAACGGGGGGCGACTGCATGTGAAACAGCCCGACGGCCGAGCCCCTTTTCTTCCCCACGCCTGCTCGCTCGCCATTCACTCTCTCTACCGCGTGAGAAGACATAGCAGAAGAGAGGAAGGAAGAGGAGGAGGAGAGGGGAAGAAGAGAAGGAGAGGGAGAGGAGAGGGAAGAAGAGAAGGAGAGGGGGAGGAGAGGGAAGAAGAGAAGGAGAGGGGGAGGAGAGGGAGAGGAGGAGAAGCCGCGGGATTTGCAGGTATTCTTCTACTTTTAGAAAATTTATTTTAGAAAATTAGTTTAGATAAATTTAGTTTAGAAAATCTAGTGTAGATATTTAGTTTACAAATTTAGTTTAGATATTTAGTTTAGAAAATTAGCTTAGATATTTAGTTTAGAAAATCTAGTTTAGAACATTTAATTTAGAAATGTAGATGCAGTTTACAAATTTAGATGTATAAATTTAAATGTAGAAAAATATAGTTTTTTGTATAATATTTGTAATGCATTATTGTGGAAAATTGACTTTAGAAAATTTGTTTAGATAAATTTAGTTTAGAAAATGTAGTGTAGAGTGTAGATATTTAGTTTACAAATTTAGCTTAGATATTTAGTAGAGATATTTAGTTTAGAAAATTAGCTTAGATATTTAGTTTAGAAAATCTAGTTTAGAACATTAAATTTAGAAATGTAGATGCAGTTTACAAATTTAGATGTACAAATTTAAATGTAGAAAAATATAGTTTTTTTTTATAATATTTGTAATGTATTATTGTGGAAAATTTACTTTACAAATTTATTGTAGATCATTCAATGTACAAATGTAGATGCAGTTTACAAAATTGAAATGAAGAAAATTTAAATGTAGAAAATTGTTGTGTCGAAATTTTGTATACTATTTTTCATGTATTATTGTAGAAAATGTAGTGTACAAATTTACATTTACATAATTTTACAGTTATGGCGGGTGACTGGCGGTACACGCTGTTGGATGAGCACTTGGACCGCGTGCACCGCGCTTCCCATCGTGCGCCGCCACCGGGGAGCACGGACGAGTCGACTGAGCTAGGAGTGGTCCGGACACGCACACCTCGTGTGGCCTGGGGACTCGACCCCCGTTGGACTGCCAGGTTTGCACTACGCCAACGTTTTAGTGTTACCATAAAAATATTTAATGCTGACCTTCACTTTATTTGCAGGCTGCGGGATGCCGGACTTCTCCCTCTTGCCCGGATGGTGCAGGCCACGGATGAGGACGGAGGTGCCTTGGCCGGGGAGGGGGACGAGGCGGGCGTGGAGCGATCACGACGCTTCCCGTTCGACCGTTCCCTGCTGACGGCTTTGGTGGACCGTTGGCGGCCCGAGACGCACACTTTCCATCTACCAGTCGGGGAGATGGCGCCGACCCTGCAGGACGTGTCCGTACTCCTTGGCCTTCCGGTCGCGGGAGACGCTGCCTTCCTACCGAAGGCTCCCACCGAGTGGAGCGAGGACCTGCTCAGCAGATTCCAGGGGGTCCTTCCACCGGCCGATCAGCACCACATCTTCGACGAGAGGCAGAAGCATGGACCGACGCTGAGGTGGCTGGCACAGTACCAGGTACGTGGTGTTTCAAGTCGATCGCGTCTTCGAAACTCTTATTTGTGTAATTAAATACTAATAAAAACTTGTTCGCATTCAGGTTGAGCGCATGGTTGCAGATGCTGACGATTACCAGGTCGCGCGCCACCTGGAGGCTTACTTGCTGTGGCTGTTTGGTTGGGTGCTCTTCACCACCACCCACGGCAACACCGTTGACGCGCGCCTTATCGCTTATGCGAGGGCGATTGCGGACAGCGAGGCCGTCCAGATCAGCTGGGGATCGGCCGCACTTGCCGCGACGTACCGCGGCCTGTGCGATGCGTGCACGAGGATTAAGGCGAACTCGATCCTCACGGAATGTCCCCTGCTGCTGCAGTTGTGGTCGTTCGAGCGCTTCAGTCTCGGACGACCTGTACTAGACGACATGGGTCCCTACGGGCCCGAGATGTACCCGGGGGGAGACATCGACCGGCCGACGATGGGTTCTATTTGGTGTCGTCGACGAGTGAGTTTTATTTTATCGTACTCAACTTATTAACGATCGTCGTACTAAAATAATTTGCCTTTCTTGCAGGTACAGTTCGCGCACGTGCAGGTCACGCGGGCGTACCACCCCTTTGTGGAGCAGTTGGACCGCCTCGCAGACTCCGACGTGCGCTGGGAGCCTTACCCAGCGGAGGCAGTGCAGGCCCGTGCTCCTGACGAGCTCTCTGCACTGTGCTGGCGCGACCAGACTTTCTGGCTGACCCGCCGGAAGCTCGTGTACGGCATCTACGTCGAGGACTACGCACCGCAGCGCGTCATGCGGCAGTTTGGGCTGCGGCAGACACTTCCTGTACCAGTCGGGCCGCCGATTCCGCCCCGCGTGCACGCGTGAGTGATCCCTTCTGATATTTTTGTACGTACTTACTATTGTGATCGCAAGTACTTACATTACGTAATGGTTCCATAAACAGGCACACCACGAAGGGCGTCAAGAAAGGCACGGACTGGTCCAGGAGGATGCAGCCCTGGATTGCGCAGTGGGAGGGTGCGCTGGATGACCGCGTGGAGGAGGACCGGCCATACGACATAGCCGACTACGCGGAGTACCTCATCTGGTACCAAGCGCGGACTCGTATCAGGCTGGTACATGTCGTTGACCCACCTGCCCCACACGTCGCCGCACCGACAGACGCGTACCCTGCGCACTTCGCACACGACGCTCACATCGCGGTACGTAACTTGTAATTTCAAAAATTCTCAAATGGCAATATCGTTTCGATGATGGACCATTCTATGTCTTTTTGTCCAGGCTGACGTCGGTGCCGGGCTGTGGTCGGAGTCCTCCGCACTAGTGTAGAGGTGGGGCACAGGTGGGGAGTTGACCCGCGAGGAGGCCGTCAGCTTTGCGCGACGGATGGAGGCAGGGTGTAGACGTATCGTCAACCTACTGTCCTGCACGAGGCTACCGGTGGTCTCCACACCTACGGCCAGTGCACCCCGACCACCAGTGCCACCCCGACCACCGTGGCACTACTCCGGAGGTAGTACGTGGACACGTCCACCTCCCCCGGAGCAGCCAGGGAGTTCTACGTGGACACGTCCACCTCCCCCGGACCAGCCAGGGAGTTCTCCTTGGTCACGACCTCCTACATACATCCCCGGCTTCCACACGGATGATTTCATGGCGCCATGTACGGGTACGCATCGTCCGAGCTTGTTTTTAACCTAAGACGACATGCAACGAACTAACGATACTACTATTGCAGGTCCTTACCAGCAGCAGGGACGCTTCTCCCCGGGCCACATCGAGGTGGACCAGTTTTTTGCGGACTGGCCTGGGCCGTCCTCCGACACAGCACCGGAGGTTCTCTCCAGCGGTGGCCTCCCCGGTGCACCGGAGGCCACACAGCCGGAGGTGCAGGTGACTCCACCGGCGCAGCCGCGGGTGTGAAACCCACCTGCTCGTTTTACTTTTTCGGACCCTCGTCCCCCGCCGCCCCGTAATCCGTTGCACCGGAGGACGGCCAAGCGGGGCCGTATGGCAGGACGCGCGCGCGGTGATGGAGCAGGTGATGGAGCACCTTAGGGTGGGGAGTGAGGGGTGTATGACATGCATGTAATGGATAAATACGCGGCATGTTACTGCGTTATATTATAAAGTTCATTTAAATTCAAACAATGCTATTATCTCTTCTTTTCGTATAGAAAATTATTTCTATATCAAGTAATGTGACAAATATTAAACATTTTTTACGAGTTTCAAATTACAAAATTCACAAAACCCTTAACAGGATCCATGCAGTCGCCTAGAGGTAGATTGGCGAGCAGGCGTGGGGAAGAAAAGGGGCTCGGCCGTCGGGCTGTTTCACATGCAGTCGCCCCCCCGTTGGGCGACTCTTCTTTATGTCGCCGAACGGGGGGGCGATTCAATTGAATCGCTTAACGGGGAGGCGATTGCATTTAATCGCCCAACGGTTACCAGATTCTTTATAAGTCGCGTTTTGGTGGGGCGACAAGTGTAATTCGCCCAATGGTTTGGCGACTCAAGTCTATTTGTGTAAAAAATTTTGTCGCGGGTATATTTCTGTATTTTCGAATAAAAAATGGGTTATCGGTACAAAAATTTCTGAAAAGGCAAAGCTGCGCGACAGGGGAATTACCGAGATGCCCCGCACTAATGGCGGGCTGGGCCGGTTGGCTAGTCCCCGTGGCGGGTCGGACGGAACTGCCCGTGCCTGGTTGCCGCCCTCCCGCCTCGGTGAAGGGGGCATATTTGTCGGCGTGCGTGTGTCGCCGACGCGCCGACTCGTGGAGTTCGCATTCCCGCTCCGATGTAACACGTAGAGGGCGGAGGGCAATTCAAAGCAAGCGAGGCGAGGGCTTGGGAAATCGTCCGCCCGTCAGACGCTGCCGTGTGGAGCAAACCGGGTGCAGCACGAAGTAGAGGCTTTTTTTCCCTTCGGCCTATGACTTGTATTTATAATTTATATCTTTTAAGTTATTTATTAGAATCGGTTTTAGCTGATATAAATAAAATTACTATAGTGTATATTACAATCAACTTTTAGATCTTATCTTGAAAAAACATTCTATTTAAAAGTTAATTACTTAAAAAATCAAAAAAACTTTTAAAAACTGAAAATAAGAGACGTATAGTTGTTCATCAGCCATGAAGCTTGGTTGTGTGGATAGTTCAAAACAGTTTTTGTTGGTTGCTTTTTAGTTCATATTAGAGTTTGTTTCGGCCTTATGCCAGGTTGTGTGTAAGTTTTAGTCAAGACCGTGCATTGTGCACCTATATAAGGCCAGTGCTTAGCCCCATTGTAACTTAGGCTATGATATGATATGAATTGAGAAATAGGAACCAGAAAATCACCATGGTTTGGTGGCCATTATTGGCGTGTTCTTGAGATTTTCATCGAGGAATTGCTCTTGGTGTGTTGAATCCAATTGTGGTGTTGGATTCTACTCGTTGAAACTTCGGTTTCTCTACCATTTGTTCACGTGCTATGGTCTGTATGGGAGAAGGTTTATCTTAGAGGTGTATGCTATTCTTGGGTGTGCAAGAACCTTAGAACAAGGATGGCATCCAACAAAGCGTATCGTGAAAGATCAGGGCCAAAACAACATAGTTCACCTAGCTTGCTAGGTGGATCCACATCAGTTGGTATCAGAGCATCCGTTGATCACGATACGTGCTAATTTTTTCTTTTCTTTTGTGCTCGCATGAAGGGAAGATGTTGGAGTATGACCAAAGCGTGTTGAGGCTACCGGCAGACATCATGCCATTGACTGAGGAGAGCACTCTGTTGAACTACTACATATGGATGGATGACTTGGAGGATTTTTTTCGGGGCCGGTTACTCTCTTCTAGCAAGAAGATGAGACTTGCTAGGCTGCGTTGCAAGGCGACACATTGCGTTGGTGGACGAACATGCAATGGGATCGTGACAAGCGAGGTCTTCCAACCTGCACTACATGGGAGGAGATGAAGGTGTTGATACAACGCAAACTTACACCATCTTCACACAAGCCCATGGTGAAGAAGGAATCCACTGAAGCTAGTGCGGAGGGAAAAGCAAGGGGGCTGAAGGAGTGGTGGAGGGTACTGCCACTATTCACAAAACCCTAGGGGGATGTGTTTGCTGTTGTCCATGAAAATATGGCCATAGCAAAAGACAAGATGAAGCTATCAAGCGAGAGTACAAAAATTATTACTACCACAGATCAAAAGAAAGAAGACTATGCACCGTTAATTGGGTCGAATTTTCAAGCTAGGAAGATTCCAATTGATGACATCGACAAGGTGACCAAAGGACAGCGGTGGAGTCTTTTCAAAACTCAATGCGAAGTCAAAGGCACGTCGTGCATGCTGATCATCGACGGTGGAAGTTTTACCAACATGATTAGCAAGGATTTAGTGTACGCGTTGGGGCTATCCACATGGAGGCATTCTGAACCTTATTATGTGGGATGGTTGAATAAGGCGGAAAATCGGAAAATAACACACAAGATGCGTGTGCCATTTTCAATTGGCGAGTATGTTGATCAAGTGGAGTGCGACGTTTTGCTATTGGAGGAGTACGGATTACTGTTGGGGAGGCCGTGGCAATATGATCGTGATGTCACGCATGCTAGGAGAGTCAACACATATACATTCAAGCATGAAGGCAAACGGCACATACTAAAGCCAATGGCGAATGATGCAATTAAATCTGAAATACAGATCATCGTAGAAAATAAGAAAGCTTTGAAGAGTACCTCGAAACCGAGGACGGTTTCGTTTGAAGGGGGAGGGGATGATGTGGTACCAAGTAGCACTACAACTTTGGTTAGTGTTGTTTTGATCCGACAAGATGAAGCCAAGGGGGAGGAAAGTGAGGATGGTGAAAACAAAAAGAATGTAATCACTATGGCGCATGAAGAAGACAAGGAGAAGAACCATGCCGGCCGCAGGGAGAAAACCCTAGTTCGGAACCTTGGGTTGGATGGAGTTATGTGTATATTGTGTGGGCCTAATCATGGTGAAGAGAGAAAGAGAAATTTCGTTTGGCTCAAGAGGATGACACAACATCAATCAAGTTTTAGTGCTTGCAGTTCTGTGCACAACATTCAAGAAGCTTTGAATGCTAATTCTAATGTCTCTAATATGCACAAAACACATATTTGGAAAGCTAATGAAGTCTACTTTCCAACAAATCAAATGGCACTTAATTGGAGCTTCCTACACAAAGTTATGGCAACTTCATTAGATGCTACACAAGCTGTCCGGAGACGCGCGAAACTTGCCAAACATAAAGGATCCGAGTATTGCAATATAAGTAAGGGTAAAATCCAGCCACACCATGGCTTACCAAAGGTTGAGAAGAATTCCTCAGGTTCCAAACAGATTTGGAAACCTGTTGAACAAGAAAAGAAAATATATAAAGATTTGAAGTCAGTTTGGATTCGTTTCGAGTCAGACAGGAAGTCCAACATTAAAATGCCCATAACTTTCACAAACGGAATCTGATTTGGATGTTCTTGGACTCGTTTGAAAGCTAATTCAGAGCCCCACACAATGGATAAGGTGCTAGCTACGGAATTCTCATGGTCATGTCACAAATTGAGAAAGAATCCGATGGCAGTAATTTAGATATTTCCTTTTTAGTTCATATTAGAGTTTGTTTTGACCTTATGCCAGGTTGTGCGTAAGTTTTAGTCAAAGCCGTGTATTGTGCACCTATATATGGCTAGGTCTTAGCCCCATTGTAACTTAGGCTATGATATGATATGAATTGAGAAATCGAAACCAGAAAATCACCATGATTTGGTGGCCATTGTTGGCGTGTTCTTGAGATTTCCATTGAGGAATTGCTCTTAGTGTATTGAATCCAATTGTGGTGTTGGAATCTACTTGCTGAAACTTCGGTTTCTCTACCCTTTGTTCACGTGCTATTGTGTGCGTGGGAGAAGGTTTATCTTGGAGGTGTATGTTGTTCTTGGGTGTGCAAGAACCTTAGAATAAGGAGGGCATCCAACAAGGCGTATCGTAAAAGATCAAGGCCAAAACAACGTGATTCACCTAGCTTGCTAGATGGATCCACATCACTAGCATTTTCTAAGGCTAACTGAAAACATAAAATAATTTAGCTATTCAAGTAGCTATCACATACAATTTGTAACACTAAACCTTTTGTGATATGTTAGGTATCGCAGACAATTATTAGTATTAGCCATATATGATATGTAAAATATCACAGAGGTTATGTTTAAGAATCATCTGTGATATCTAATATATCACAGACGATGTTTGGTATTAACTATATTTGATATGTCAGATGTTACATATGGTTATTTTTAAGAACCGTATTTGATATCAGACATATTATAGATGGTTGTTTTGAAAAACCGTATGTGTTGTAACTTATTACAGACGATTTGAAAGCCATCGATGATAACCACCTGTTATCTGACATGCGTCATATTTGCATATATTTAGCTATCATTTTACCCCATTATTTTTCGCATTTCAAGATCATTTATCATCATTTACACGCTTTTATATATTTAATTGCTCAAAATGGACTGCTTTACACTTTTTGTGCTTTTCCACAGGCCGGCGCGATCTAGGCGCATAAACGACAAATCTAGACTGCTCCATACAGGTGTACGCATCGATACGGATGCGTAGGATCAAACCGCGCTGAAAACGGAGCTTCGGAGGTCTAAATCAGAAGAAAACACTAATGGGGAAGGATCTCCTTGTAAACCCTAGAATCTTTGAGGGCTAAATTGCAAAAATGCCGAAAACCCCAATCCCCTTCTCCACCCGTGCGCCGCCGGTGGGGAGACTTGAGCGAGAAAATTGATATTATGCCACTCCTTTGGAGTGGCTTCGATAAAATGCCACTCTCTAGATGGCAATTGTTAAAATGTCATCCAATACATAATTAACTCTATGATTTGCCATTTTTGGGGGTTTTAACCATTTCTTTTTCATTTTTTATTTTTTCCCCCAAAATTGCATAGCAAATGTCCATAATACCCTCCTTGTTTTTGCTTGAGATTCTCAGGTACACTTCACGGTGGAAACACCGGGTTGGATCTGCCCCTTGTTGTCGCAGTTCACCGGTGATTGTTCTTTGGGGGCGGCGTCCGCCTTGTCATCCTTGTGAGCGGTGCTGTCTGCTGGATTCTCGGCGTCTTTCGCTGCCTCTGCTGTGGGGGCGTCTGTTTTTGTTTCCGATGGAAGAGGTGATGCAGAATTGGCCGCATCGCCATCGCCTTTCTTCTCCCCACTGAAGATGCTGGAGGTGGCACTGCAGGTTCAGTTGCCTGAGCATTCTCAGTTTTCTCACCCTCTGAGTGAGCAATTTCAGATTCAGGTGGCTTTCCAACCCCTGTCTTCTCCGATACAGGAGCAGAAACATCATTAGGTAGCTCCGAGCCTTCTAGCTTGCCTTCACCTTCTTCAGTCTTCTCTGTAGCATCTGCACTAGGGACCTCAGTCTTCTCTTCTTGAGCAGTTTCAGCATCTTTCATCTCCACATCAGTGCCTTTGGCTTCTGAATTCTCACGATCTCCAGTTTCAGCGGCATCCCCACATCAGTGCCTTGTTTCCACCGTGAAGTGTAGCAAATGTCCGTGCACGCGGGCGCGGTGCCTGCGGCGGCGACTTCCGGCGGCGGCGGCGGCGGAAGCCCTCGTTCGGTTGATTGTTTGGCCTGGATTGATTCGAACGGACAGACTCCAAAGTAATGGCTAAGGAGGGTATTATGGACATTTCCTATGCAATTTTGGAGAAAAAAATAAAAAATGAAAAAGAAATGGCTAAAACCCCCAAAAATGGCAAATCATAGAGTTAATCATGTATTGGATGGTATTTTAACAATTGCCATCTAGAGAGTGGTATTTTATCGAAGCCACTCCAAGGGAGTGGCATAATATCAATTTTCTCGACTTGAGCCGGCCATTTGCTTCTTTCTTGAACGGAAAAATTGCTCCCCTACCCCAAAGTTTAATGACGTTTGCTCATTTGGCCCATGATGTCTCACTGACATGCGGGTCCAGGGCCCATATGTCAGTGAGACATCATGGGGCAAATGAGCAAATGTCATTAAACTTTGGGGCACACGAGCAAATCCCCCTTCTTGAACCCCCCTTTGCTCTCTCTCCCCCCTTTTTCTCTTCCCTACCGGCGCCGGCGAGGGCCGCGCCATACTCGCCGGCGGCCACCCGCACCACACCGCCACCTCTCCTCCTTTCCTCCACCGCGCCTCCTCTTTGCCATCTCGGTGCGCCACCGGCTCGCCACCGCCACCACCTCTCGGCCGCTCCCCATCTCCTCCTTCCTTCGCCGCCGATTCTCCATAGCACCTTCTCCATTAGCGCTGCCACCTTCCTCGGCGCGCCACCCCGCTCCACCGCACACCTCACCAGCCAACCACCTCTCGCCGCTCCTCCTCCTCCGCATCTCAACTCCGCCTCCTCCCTCCTCTTGCCCTACTTCGGCGCCGCCACTGCTCTACATCCACTGCTTACTCCCGTGCGCCGCTCACCCCAGCGCCTCAACCCCACCTCACCGACGGCGTTTTCATCTTCCCCGTCTCCGTGCTTCTTCATCTACAATCTCCGACCACCGTCCTCCGCAGCTCCTCCGCCAACTCCACCGGGCTACCTCCACCGCGGCGCCATATCCCTCCGTAGCTCCGCCACCACTTCACCTAATCTGCACCGACCACTTCCTCCTCGACTTCCTCTACACCGACGACATCAACATCACTGGCGAGCTCCGACTCTTCTTCACCATCCCCGACTGCCGCTACTCCACGGCGCCGCCGCACTCTCCTCTGCTACTTCTACTCCATTCGGTTGAATCCATTCCCCATCTCATTTACTGTTCACTGTATTGCTCATTTTTGCATGTTGATCTGTGAACTGCGATGTATACATGTGGATCTTAATCTGTGCTCTGTGAGTATGTGAAGTGTGGATGTGGTTGTGAAATTGGTGGATCAGAGGATATGCTTTTGTGTTTGCTCTAAAATTGTTCAGAGATTGTTCTAAAATTGCTGTCATTCTAGTGTTGGTATTGTTGCAGTAGTTTAATTATACAATCAGTTCCTGCAATTTGTTATCTGTTTTGATGTTAGTAATTTGCGGTAATATGTGTTTATGATCAGTGTGTGTGCTTCCTGAGTATCGATGTCCTGTGCTTATCCTGTTGTCAGTGTTAGTATATGTGTATGTTTGAGTTGCGCGGATTAGCGAGCCGACGACCGTTTCCCTTCCCCTTGCTGTCTCAACCCTCCTAGTGCTTCTAAATCCTCCCTTGTGCTTCTCGACCTCTCCCTTTTCTTCTTGCGCGGTTGGTCGGTAGCGAGGTCGTGCAGTCGTTTGTGGTTCTTTGTTGTGTTGTCGCGTGTGACCGTCATCTAGTTAGCCGTCGATCGTCTTCCCTCTCTTTCTCTCTTGACTCCCTCTTTGCTTCTAGACTCCCCTATTGCTTCTCGACTCTCCTCCTCATTCTGTCTAGCGGTCGGTAGCTAGTTAGATCGTCGGCCGGTAGTCGCGTTCGTTCGTGTAGTCGTTGTAGTTCGTGCGTCGTAGTTGTTCGTGCGTTAGTCGTCGTTTGTGCGTCGTTTGTTTAGTCTCTCGTCGTGTTGTTCGTTCGGTCGTACGACGTCCATTCGTACGGTCGTTCGTCCCGTCGTCGTTTAGTTCATGCGTTTGTTTAGTGTGTTCGTCGTTTCGTCCGTGTGAGTTAGAGTTCGTTCTGTAGTTCGTTCGTCGGCTGCTTTGGTAGTCGTTTTAGGTTTAGTTTTCCCCCGTTTCGTTTGACCTAGCTTTAGCTGAGCACCGGTAGCCTTAGTCTAGTCCCTGTGGAGAACACGACACTCGCCGCTATTTCAGTGGCAACCCGTGCACTTGCGGGTGTGCTATTTTTGCACGATCACACAGATACATAAATTCAGACGGTTCAAAAACCGTCTATGATGATGATTTTAAACCGTCTATGATGACTCTCTCTATGATAGTGCACTTTGTGGTGTTTCATATTTGTACGTAAAAACCCTGTACTGTTTGTTGCACATGCAATCCTTTTGCCAAAAAAAGCAGGCACATACACATCTTGAAGCTAATCTAATGACTACGAAAATCGACTTACACTTTTAACAAAGAATCAGTTGCTCTGAAAATGCAGAGTGTACATTACCCACATAAATTCATATGGCGTTTTAAACTTCCACTGAGGATCAAAATCTTTCTTTGGCTGATGCTGAGGAATAGCACTTTGACAAAGGATAACTTGATGAAACGTGGATGGCAAGGATGTAGGACTAAGCCAGGAAATACACATGCAGTATATCCATAGACGCACACTATACGGAGGAGATGCATAAATAGAAAAAAGCTATTGAACTTATGATCAACACACACAAGTTTTGTTTGACGTAACGGCGCCTTGTTAAACAAAATAGACTAATTCAATGAGTGAGATCTCTTTCACGTTTATAAGTTATGTTTTTTTTTCTTCCCACAACCGATGCGCGACTACTCCCAACATTCTCTTGTTGACCTCATTCATTCTCTTACATATTACATCATAATATAACCAAATACATGGAAGCACACCAATTAACAAAGAAATAAATTAGCACTTGTCTAACAAACTACTGTAATCACACCATGATCCAAAGTTACCAAAAACAAGATTACCAAACTGAACTAGGAAACTTATCCCTTTTATCCTTACTTTCCATAATCTTGATTATTCGTAACAATAAATAATAAAGTTTATCTGCAAAACATATATAAGAAATCTAAGTGTAATTTTAAAAATGGAGTGGGGGCACATGGCCTAACTTAGACCTGCACCTGGTGAAACAGTACGAAGCACTCACAGCCGCCAGATCTTCATAAGAGAAAGTAGCAATACATTTTCACCGTTGGATCAAGACTTGCGCTGGAGTTAGCCATTGCACGTCAGCTCCCTTTCGCCCAACTGCATAGTCATCCAAGTCGGCAGGCCGAAGCAACGCAGGCAGATGTGGGTTGCCACACCCGCTCGATAAGGATGCTCAGAACCCGCGTCCTGCCCCAGTCCCCGCCAAGCTCTCCTCGGCCCGTAAAGATGGAAAATTTATTTATTTGCCACCCTTACGACTCGGGTGGCAACAGATTTGCCACCCGGGCCCATTGTCAGTGACTCAGGTGATCCCACATGTAAGTGACAGAGTCTCGGTGTCAATCTTAAGAGTGGCAAAAAATTGAATCTCCCCGTAAAGATTGACAGGGGACAATACGCCTCCGTCCCCATCCCCTGTGGGATCCTGCAGGGATTGAAAAATAATATTTATACATATTTAAAATATTAAAGTGATTTTATTAATTACTTTATAAGTCTTTTATGTATACTTATTCATGAAAAATATAGCTTTAAAACATAAACCATAATGTATAAAGATACCTTTTGTCCAAATATATGCAAAAAGAATACACATTCCATATTAAAAATCTACATTGTACCATATACAATTTTAATTTTTAAAACATAGCTTTAAAACATAAACCATATACATTTTTATTTTTTATCGAGTTGCCATAGGGCCCCATGAGGGGTCTTCACCCCCGCCCGTCAACTAATAGGGCCTGTCCCCGAGACCCCGAGGGGAGAGTTCCTCCCTCCCACCCCCATGGGGGTTATCTCCGTGGGGCCCACCTCTATAGGGGAAATTGCCATCTCTATGTAGAAGTGAGGCAAGGGTTTTAAAGAGTTGAGAGAGGGATAGAGATCCATGGATCTAAGATCCAACGGTCCTGTTGTAGGGGTGGCCCCCACCTAAGCCCAGTAGGCCTGTTAGAAGGATATAAGACCCAAAATAGGATATGTATAATGACATGTGTACCCCTGGAGGGAATACTCACGTGCAAGGGTATAATTGTAAAAGCGTCCCTCATGTGGATGTATATATGTAACACAAGCCATGGGGAGAACCCCTAAGCCATTCACTTACCTAACTCTCCACTACCACACTCTCTCTCTGTTTGGTCTGTAACCACAACAGTTGGCGCCGCCCGTGGGGAGGACAAGAACAAGCCTCCAGATCTGAAGGAGGATGGCACCAAGGAAAGCTTCAACATCGGTGGCGTCAACACCAAGGCTTCGGCTGTAGCAGCTGCAGATGCGGGTGGCGGTGCGGGTATGACGACCGTGAGCACCAGCGTTCGCGACGCGACGCCCGACCCCGCCACCACCACCCCGACCACCAACCCCGGCGACGACGCGGGCCTCGTCACCAGCTCCAGGGTCCTCCGCGCCAGCGCTGCGGGTGGATTGGGCGCACAGGCCGTGGTCGCCGCCGTCCCAGTCGCGCCGTCGAGCGTGCGGACGGCCCCAACCGCGCCCACAGTAGAGACCGCCCTGCTGGCGGCCCTCAGCGCGTGCCAGCGGGAGCTATCAGATCTCCGCGGGGCCGTGCGAGACGTACAAGAGGCTCGGAGCCAACGCGCCACACCGGTGGCTGCGTCTCAGCCCACCTCGGAGAGGGCGAACAGCCGCAACGCTCTTACGTCCAGTCGCGCCCCACTACGGCGCATAGACCCGAAGTCCCCGCTCTCCGTGGACCTGCAGCAAGCGGCGTGGCCCGAGGACTTCAAGTTCCCGAGCGTCATCGAGGCGTACAAGGGTGACTCCGACCCGCGAGAGTTCGTGCGCGTATATGAGACCGCTATCGAAGCCGTTGGCGGAGACGACACCACGAAGGCAAAGAGACTCCCCCTCGCGTTACAAGGGGTGGCGCTGTCCTGGTTCTTCACCATCGAACCACAATCCATCTACGCGTGGGAACAGATCCGCGATCGGCTCTACAACAACTTCCAGGGAAGCTACGTCGAGCGTGTCGATGCGGACCAGCTCTTCGCAGTCAAACAAAAACCCGAGGAGGGGCTCCGGACCTACTTCAAATGCTTCGCCAAGGTACGCTGCCAAGTCAGGGACGTTAGCGAGGCAACCATTATCAACGCAGTGATACAAGGTCTCCGCCCGGGACCATTCGTTGAGTATAACGCGCGGAAGCCACTCAAGTTGGAGGCAGAGCTCTTCGACAAAATGGAAGCGTACGCCCGAGCCGAGGAGGACGCGCGGAAGCGCAGTGGCGACAGCTCTGATGCCGGGCAAATGGAGGAGTTGTTGCAAAGGGGAAGCACAAGAGACAACTTGAGGACGAAACACAAGCAAGTGTCCGTAGGCAACACTTGTGAGCCCGTCGACGACGGGGTGCACCAAAACTCGCCAGACGACAGGCGTAAGCCCCGGCGTAACCGGCGAATACCTCAAAAGGCCCGCCATGTCTTCGCTGCGCAAGGCGTTCCCCGGGAGGCCGTGTTGACCTCGCGCGCCGGAGAGGGGCGCGAAGGAGGCCGTGATGAGAAGCCGCGGCGGAGCAGGAAATCTTAGAATACGGCAGGTGGTGCGAAGTGCACGGCTACGGGGGCCATTTCACGCGGACATGCACCAAAATTGCGGCATTACGCCAAGCGATGGCCCACGTACGGGCCTCGGAGGCACTAACCCCCGCAATAGCCCACGTACAGCGTACGTAAGGCAGTCCCTCGCGTGCTGGGTCCCCCAGAGACCCAGTGTCGTGGTATTAACGTCATCACTGGAGGCTCTTCATGGAGCACTTCCCCAGCACAGCTGCCTTTGCGGGCGTCCCATTGCAGCATCGCCTTCACGTCAGCCGATACCCAGGGTGTGGAATTCCCCCACCAAGATCCCTTGGTCATCCAGGCCGACATCGCAGGTTGCGACGTCAGGCGTATCCTCATTGACGGAGGGAGCTCCGCAAACATCTTGTTCGCGGAGGCCCTTGATCGTATGGCAATACCTCGGAGCCTACTAAGAGCTTCGAAAGCCCCCCTTCAGGGCCTCGGAGGGCAGCCCCTGAAGGCTTTGGGTCAGGTACGCCTCCAAGTCTCCTTGTGTCAGGCCGACAACGCCAGGACTGAAGATGACGTCTTCGACGTCGTGGACTTCTCGTATCCGTACAATGTTATACTGGGCCGGCCTGCCATCAACTCCTTCGAAGCGGTCCCACACTATGCATTCCTATGCATGAAGCTCCCAGGCCAGCGGGGCGTCATCACCATTTTCGGCGATCAGGATATGGCCAGGAGCATCGAAAACGGAGCTGGAAGCTTGCACCGTAAGGTGCACGTCCTCGCCGACAAATGCCAGGCGGACACGCCATCTGCTCCAGGATGGACACCTAAGCCCCACCCGGAGGGCGGAGTGAAGAGAGTGCCGCTCCAGGCGAGGGGGCAGCTCGTATCCATAGGCGAGGGCCTCCCTCCGGACGTAGAGCAAGACTTGCTCCGAGTCCTCCAGGCCAACATCGATGTCTTCGCATGGTCTCCGGAGGATATCAAAGGTGTGGACCACGCCCTCATCGAGCATAACCTCGCGATCCGCCCTGACGCCAAGCCAGTCAAGCAGAAACTTCGCCGTACGTCCATGGACCGGCAGCAAGCGGCCAAGGTGGAGGTGGCGAAGCTCCTCCGGGCGGGGGTTATCCGCGAGGTCCAACATCCGGACTGGCTTGCCAATCCGGTGTTGGTTAAGAAGGCCAGCGGCGCATGTGCATCGACTTTACCGCCCTCAACAAGGCATGCCCGAAGGACGATTACCCTTTGCCGCGTATAGATCAACTGGTCGATGCCACCGCCGGATGCGAGCTCATGAGCTTCTTGGACGCCTACTCCAGCTACCATCAGGTCTACATGGCCAAAGACGACGAGGACAAAACCAGCTTCATTACGCCGGTGGGGACCTTCTGCTTTGTCAGGATGCCCTTCGGCTTGAAGAACGCGGGCGCAACTTTCACCCGCCTCGTCGCGCTGGCCCTAGCCGTTCAGCTAGGAAGGAACGTGGAGGCCTACGTGGATGACGTGGTAGTAAAAACCAGGCAGCTCGCCTCTCACAGTCGAGATCTTCAGGAGACCTTCGACAACCTCAGGAAGGCAGGCATTAAGCTCAATCCGGACAAATGTGTTTTCGGCGTGCAGGCGGGCAAGCTCTTGGGCTTCCTCGTATCCGGGCGAGGCATTCAAGCGAACCCCGACAAGGTTGACGCTATCCTGGGCATGGAACCTCCCAAGACGACGCGGGAGGTCCAGAGGCTGGCAGGCCGCATGGCGGCCCTGAGTCGTTTCCTCTCCAGGGCGGCGGAGCGGGGCTTACCATTTTTCAAGACTCTCCGCAGTTGCGATGGGTTTTATTGGGACGACGACTGCGCAAAGGCCTTCGACGACCTCAAGAAGCACCTCGCAACCCTTCCTACTCAGGTGGCCCTAGCACCAGAGGCTCCCCTCCTACTCTACCTCGCCGCCTCAGCAACGGCGATCAGCGCTGTCCTCGTCCTCGAAGAGGGCGCGCTCCAGCGGCCCGTGTACTTTGTCTTCGAAGCCCTCCAGGGCGCCAAGACGCGATATACCGAGCTCAAGAAGCTTGCTTACGCGCTGGTCATGGCCTCAAGAAAGCTCCGGCATTACTTCCTGGCGCACCCGATAACGGTGCCATCCTCGTTCCCTCTGGCGGAGATGCTGCACAACAAGGAGTCCACGGGGCGAATCGGCAAATGGACGGCCGAGCTTGCCCCATTCTCCCTAACATACGCCTCCCGAACGGCGATCAAGTCTCAAGTTCTGGCGGATTTCCTCGCGGAGTGGACCCCTCCAGCTCAGCCCGCCCTCCAGGTCGAGGACCCGGTATGGACGCTTAACACCGGCAGAGCTTATGGTGTTGCGGGTGCAGGAGTGGGCGCCGTTATCACCACACCTGAGGGGCAGCGCCTGTTGTACTCGGCGCGCCTAGCGTTTCCAGCTACGAACAACACGGCCGAGTACGAAGCATTACTCTTCGGCCTCGGGAAGCTCAAAGCGATGGGAGCGAGGCGAGTCCTCGTCCGCACTGATTCACGGTTAGTGGCGGGCCATGTAGACAAGTCATACCAAGCCAAGGACCCGGAGCTAGCCAAGTACCTAGCAGCCGTACGAGCGAAGGAACGGCACTTTTTGGGTATCACAGTGAAGGCCATCCCTCGAGCAGACAACGAGCAAACCGATGTCCTCGCCAAGGCCGCTAGCCAGCAGCTCCCAACTCCCGAAGGGGCATTTTACGAAATCCTGCCAGCGGCGGCCATCGCGCAAGATAGCCGTGATGCGGCCCTCGTCCACCAGATCACCCAGCAGGGTGACTGGCGGGAACCCCTTTTCGCTTTTCTGCGGGGCATTGCGGAACCGGATGACCCCTCCGAGCTCCGGCGTTTGCAACACCGCGCTAGGTCCTTCCAGGTGCTCGACGGGGTGCTCTACAAAAAGGGGGTCTGCGCCCCGCTCCTGCGATGCCTCCCGCGCGAAGAAGGAAAGCGCCTCCTCGCAGAGATTCATGCGGGGCTCTGCGGCTCGCACCTCCAACCAAGGTCTTTGGTGGGCAAGGCATTCAGGCAGGGTTTTTATTGGCCAACGGCTATCGCGGATGCCCAGGATCTCGTGCGCCATTGTCAAGGTTGCCAGTGGATGGGAAGGGCCATCCGCAGGCCCCCGACAAGCCTCCATCCCATACCCCCGGGATGGCCTCTGGCGCGGTGGGGCATCGACATCGTGGGACCGCTTCCCAGGGCCCCGGGTGACCTGCGGTTTGTGGTGGTCGCTCTGGAATACTTCTCCAGGTGACCGGAGGCCGTAGCCCTTGCCAAAATTACCTCGACAGCTATGCAACGCTTCCTCTGGCAGAACATCATATGCCGATTCGGCGTGCCTAGGGAGATCACCGTCGACAACGGTCTGCAATTCGATGCAGCCTCATTCAAAGAATTTTACGACAGCGTCGGCATCACCCTCCGGTTCGCCTCGGTTGGACACCCACAATCCAACGGGGCGGTGGAGCGGGCGAATGGCGCTATCTCCGCCGCGATCAAGAAGCGCCTTGTCGGACTACCGAAGGGGAAGTGGCCGGGCGAGCTTCACAGCGTCCTCTTGTCCCTTCGTACAACGGTCACACGCCCAACAGGGTTCACGCCATTCAAGCTCCTTTTTGGTGACGAGGCGGTCACACCTGAAGAAATAAAGGCTGGCTCGCGAAGGGTCCTCGTCCAAGCACCAGACGAGGAGCGCCAATTGTCCATGGACCTCCTTGACGCGGACAGGGCAAGCGCAACACAGCACGTTATAAAGTACGTGCGCCAGATGGTGCGCGGTCGCGATCGCTCGCTGTACCCACGTGAATTCAGACCAGGAGACCTCGTCCTTAAGATGGCACTCCACGCGGAGACGGTAGGCAAGCTCGAATCCAAGTGGGAAGGCCCGTACATCGTCGCGGAAGCCCAACAGAAGGGAGCATACCGCTTAGCCACCTTGGAGGAGCAGACGCTTCGCCACACGTGGAATGCAGACAGACTGCGGCGTTATTACGCCTAAGTCGAGCATGTGGGGGCAAGGACCTTCCACGGCTGCGGCGGGCGCGAGCAGCCAGCGGTTAGTGCCTTACCTCTTGTAACCGCCCACCCGCGCAAATGGGAATTTAATAAAGCGCACCGTTCATGCAAATTTTCTCGTTTAATACCAAAGAGCGCACAAAGAGTTACCTTTGTGTGCACTATGCATAAGCATAAATAAAGACGCGTGGGGGGACGCCTCCGCGCGCAGTCTACGGACTCTAAATAAGACGTAGCGTCGAGGTTCGCCTCCGTACGCACTCTACGGAGTATAAATAAGACGTAGCATCGAGGTTAGCCTCCGCACGCAACTTCACCGCCCGCAACACGCGGAGGCTCGCCTCCGCGCGCAGTCTACGGACTCTAAATAAGACGTAGCGTCGAGGTTCGCCTCCGCACGCACTCTACGGAGTATAAATAACACGTAGCGTTGGGGTTAGCCTCCGCACGCAACTTCACTGCCCGCAACGCGCGGAGGCTCGCCTTCGCGCGCAGTCTACGGACTCTAAATAAGACGTAGCGTCGAGGTTCGCCTCCGCACGCACTCTACAGAGTATAAATAAGACGTAGTGTCGAGGTTAGCCTCCGCACGCAACTTCACCGCCCGCAACGCGCGGAGGCTCGCCTCCGCGCGTAGTCTATGGACTCTAAATAACATGTAGCGTCGACGTTCGCCTCCGCACGCACTCTACGGAGTATAAATAAGACGTAGCGTCGAGGTTAGCCTCCGCACGCAACTTCACCGCCCGCAACGCGCGGAGGCTCGCCTCCGCGCGCAGTCTACGGACTCTAAATAAGACGTAGCGTCGAGGTTCGCCTCCGCACGCACTCTACGGAGTATAAATAAGACGTAGTGTCGAGGTTAGCCTCCGCACGCAACTTCACCGCCCGCAACGCGCGGAGGCTCGCCTCCGCGCGTAGTCTACGGACTCTAAATAACATGTAGCGTCGACGTTCGCCTCCGCACGCACTCTACGGAGTATAAATAAGACGTAGCGTCGAGGTTAACCTCCGCACGCAACTTCACCGCCTGCAACGCGCGGAGGCTCGCCTCCGCGCGCAGTCTACGGACTCTAAATAAGACGTAGCGTCGAGGTTCGCCTCCGTACGCACTCTACGGAGTATAAATAAGACGTAGCGTCGAGGTTCGCCTCTGCACGCACTCTACGGAGTATAAATAAGACGCGGATGTTGTCCCTGCGCACTCTACCGAGTATAAACAAGACGTGGATACTCCTACGCACGTGCAGGCACTGTCCTTGTGCGTACTCCCCGGAGTATAAATAAGACGTGGTCGAAGTTCCCACGCATGTAACCACTAGGCGCGCTCGCGCGTCTACCTCGACTAGGCGCCAGCTCTGCTGCCACCACTTCGAAGGGTAGTGGACGGAGCGCTCGCGCGTCTACCTCAACTAGGCGCCAGCTCCGCTACCACCACTTCGAAGGGTAGTGGACGGAGCGCTCACGCGTCTACCTCGACTAGGCGCCGGCTCCGCTGCCACCACTTCGAAGGGTAGGGGACGGAGCGCTCGCGCGTCTACCTCGACTAGGCGCCGGCTCCGCTGCCACCACTTCGAAGGGTAGGGGACGGAGCGCTCGCGCGTCTACCTCGACTAGGCGCCAGCTCCGCTGCCACCACTTCGAAGGGTAGGAAACGGAGCGCTCGAGCGTCTACCTCGACTAGGCGCCAGCTCCGCCGCCACCACTTCGAAGGGTAGGAGACGGAGCGCTCGCGCGTCTATCTCGACTAGGCGCCAGCTCCGCAGCCACCACTTCGAAGGGTAGGGGACGGAGCGCTCGCGCGTCTACCTCGGCTAGGCGCCGGCTCCGCTACCACCACTTCGAAGCCTGAGGTTTGCGGCGCAAAGCGTTCGCAAGTCTGCTCGCTACTATCAGAACGAGGGGCGGCGTCGAGCCTGAGGACCCATACCTTACATGATACCCCAGCTCACAGCATATTACAAAACAAAAAAGAGCACAGTTGAGTTGGCGCTTAGCCCGTGTAAGACAAAAGTTGCATTACAGTAGCAGACATACACGGTGTGCTGCGCACCAAAACCTGGAATTATCCCTACGAGTCTGCGCCATCTTCGCCGCGACGGGTGCCCGCGCCGCCTTCGCCGCGCCGGGGAACCTCTTCGAGCCAGCGGAGCACATCCCCCTCTTCGTGCAACGTCCGCCGCAAAGCAACCGTGGCGGCGTCCTCGCTGATATAATTCCAAATCCGATTGTGGAAGTTTCGGGTGACGGGCTGGGCGGCGCGAACCGCATCTGATATCATCCCGGGCTGGACAGGCAAGTCAAGCTGGGGGTTCGTTAGCTCATTGACATGCTCACACCCAGCAGCGTGCAGCAAGGCAAGGGCAAGGCTAGCACTCATGTAGCCGCAGTGGGTGCCAAAGGCCTTGGCGCCGCGAAGGGCGACGTTCGAGCCCTCCTCGATTCGCCCAAGCGTCTCCATCAAGTCTTGGCTATGAGTGGCGTCCTCCACGTGCACGGAAAGCCCCCAGAGGGCCTGCTCCAAAGACTCCATCGCCCCCCACGCGGAGGCACACGCGTTGTCCCAGGATAAGGCCTTCTCTGCGAGGGAGGCAGTAAGCTGCTCCTTCTCCGCCTCTAGCGCGGAGATTCGCTGAAGAAGGGCGGTCCGCACCTCCGTTGCAACGCGCTGAGCCTCCTCCATCGCGCGTTGTGCGGCTTGTGCCGCGCTCTTCGCGTTCGCGCCTACCAACTGCGCGTTGGCGACAGCCTCGTCCCGTTCCGCCATCAGCACCCGAATGTGCTCGTCCTTGGTGGCGTGGGCATCGTCAGCAACACGCAGCTGGTCCTCCAGCGCCCTCCGTTCGTGCGCGCGAGTCTCTTCCAGGTCTTTGCTGATTGCAAGCGTCTACACGGGCGCAGGAACAAAGGTTATCCATTAGATAACCAAAGGACATGCAGCGAGAGCAGAGGCCGTTACCCTCATCTCTGAGGCACCCAGCGCGAGCGTCAAAAGGTTACCCCCGCAGGACTGCAGCGCCTGCTGATCTAGGTGGCTGCCAGCATACTCCGCCACCTCGTTCAAGGCGCGCAGCATCTCCCACCGAGGGACGAAGTCGAAGACGCCAAGCTCTAGAGCCCCCGCCCCAGCGCCTTCGGCAACAGTCGTGGCACACACAGTCCCCTGCTCAATAAGGCCAGCGGCGTCGTGGGCACCCCCGTTGCTTGATTCTTGTCCTCGTCTGGGAGACCTTGTCTCGCCTGATGTCGACAGAATAAGCGAGCAAATCGGAGAGAGTTTCGCGAAGTCGTGGGAGGAAAACGAACCACACCTACCTCCAGTACCCTCTACCGCGGTACTTCGCTGGGCCTCCGCCGGGGTCATGATCACCTCGCTGGCCTGAGCGACAACCCTCTCGGCTTCAGGAGCATCCCCGCTAGGCGCCAGGACCTCGGTCACCGGGCCAGCCACGCTGAACCGGCCCCTCGAAGTTGGCGGCGACTGCACCCAAGGGCGTTTCGCCTTTGGAGTCGCAGGCGAAGCCTCCGTGGTCACCTTGGCAGCCGTGGAAGCTGTCGTCAGCGGCAACGCCGCGGTTGCCGCTGGAGGTGTCATCTTCAAGAATAATGAGGCTTGGGCCCATCGCCTCGCCATCGTGTAAGGCCTCGTCGGGAGTTGCGTGCCTCCCCGAATCGGTCGACCCGAGCGCAGCGCCCGTCTCGCCCCTCATCGCCATGTTCTCGACCGGTGGCACGTCCGACGAGCTGAAGGCAATGGTCTCCGACTGGACCTCGCATCGAGAGGATGGCGCCACCGCCGTCGCGCCGCTCGGCGATTCCATGGGCACCGGGCGTTCCGGAACGGGAATGCGCAGAACCTCGCATACCCGGTTAATCCGCCCTTGCTTTGCCAAGGAAGTTGCGGCTTCACGGGCCCTGTGCTCCTTCGCCGTGTACGGCCCAAGAACCGCAACCACTGTACGTTCTGCATCTTCTAACCGGCGCACTGCACGCAGGAAAGCGGAATATCATACCTAAGGGTTTGCAACCACCCAGGTGGTACATGGCCCATGACGGGGATACTTACAAGGCGCAGAGGGCCTGGAGCGAAGACACCCCCGGGTGGATGCCGTCCTTCCGGTCGGGCCCCCGCCGCTCGTACTTCCAGTTACAAGAAAGCGGAGATATCCCGTACATGGTGAACTCCTCGGCGAGGTCACGCATGCTGAACCGGAGGGCGACGCCAGCAAGTCTCCGCGCCTGTTGTTCGTCGCCGGGCTGAGGAGTCACATCCGGACAGCGGTTGAATGATATCAGCTCTCCCCGGCTTCGGAGGCCGCTCGTGCTCGTCACAAGGTAATAGAACCACCGCCGTGTCCAACCAGACTCCCACTTTTCTCGCGAAGCCAACGCGGGGAACAAGTGCGAGCAATCCGTCCTCAGCACGAAGTTCACGCTGCCGAAGTTCGAGTACGCCCCCCTTCCATTTTCTTCGGGTGGCACCGTGCGTCATGCAGGATGGCGAACAACTCGGCGCTGGGACGGGTACCTTCTGTCCGCATCGCCCAAGTAAAGATGGCCAACCGAACGATCGCGGTCGGAGTCAGCTGCGCCAGCTCCAACCCATAGGTTCGCAGCACTTCGCGAACAAAGAATGTCGCCGGGATTCGGAGCCCGGCATCGAAGAACGCCACGAAGACGATCGCCTCCGACTCTCCCGGGTTCGGCTCCGTTTCGTCAGGCCTGGGCAAACGAACCCCGGCACGGTCCTCCAGCTTCTTCTCCCGAAGAAGGGTTTGGAGAGTCTCCTCCGTGATGCGACTCCGCCCCAGCACACGGGAGCAGCGGCCCTTTGACTTCTTCATGGCATCCCAGTGATGGTTGGTTTGCTTTTTGTCGCGCGGAACCAGGCGGTGCTCCGCCGGTGGTGGCGTCAGGCAGCGCTGGCTTGATGAGGTGCTCTCGCTAAGACAGCGCGCAGGATCGTCAAGGGCGGCACCCCTGTTACCTGGGAGGTCGTCGCGCGCAGCCATTCCTCTCTCCCCACTGCGGCGATGAGCAGGAATGGATGCGAGAGTAGCAGCAGGGCGCGCAAGAAAAACGGGAAGGAACGCACAAGCAAGCAAGCAAGCAGCCAAGGGGAGCATTTGCATGCCCACAGTGACGACTTATAAAGCCCCCCGTCTCCCCCACAACCAGAAGATCAAATGACAAAATTACAGCGGTTCGGCTATCCACGATCGGGCAGCGCAACCGCTGGCAACCGCGACAGGCGACGGTGGGTGGGCGATCAGCGCATAACGCGCCGATACATTCCTGCCGTGTGGCCACTTTCCCTGGGGAAGAGGCGAACGGCCGTGGTCGTATGACCACTGACATCCCACGACGCTCCAACCACAGCCTGCCGCATACCCCCATCTGGGGCAGAGCAAACAGAGCAGCCGCGACAGCCTGCCCCTGACAAAGGCCGGCGCGATTCCAGGCGTCATTAAAGCGCACTCCCAAGCCACGCAGCCACCTCTCCACGCTGGCACTACATCATACGAAGCACTTCCCGAGACTCGGCTGCCCGAGGCGGCCGAACAAGTTTACTTCGCGCCCACAAGTATCCGGAGCGCGAAGCTTGGCATGCCCGGACCTCGGCCCCGTCAAGGCCTTCGACCTGCCCGGTGTCTTCGACCTCGAGGCCGCGCGGGTCCGGGAGCGGAAGACAGCTCTCGCACCATGAGCACGAACGAAAGTGTGTCTTGGTTATCGAGGGTCACAGGCCGATGGGACGGAGGGGGCCAAAGGGCTCAGCGGCATGGCTTCGGCCCGTGAAGCCCTTCACCATGAGAGGCTCCTGTTGTAGGGGTGGCCCCCACCTAAGCCCAGTAGGCCTGTTAGAAGGATGTAAGACCCAAAATGCGACATGTATAATGACATGTGTACCCCTGGGGGGAATACTCACGTGTAAGGGTATAATTGTAAAAGCGCCCCTCATGTGGATGTATATATGTAACACAAGCCATGGGGAGAACCCCTAAGCCATTCACTTACCTAACTCTCCACTACCACACTCTCTCTCTCTCTCTCTCTGTTTGGTCTGTAACCACAACAGGTCCAAAGTTCAACTAGTATAATATGAAAATCTTACCATGTAGTCTTAAAACCAGTGTCGTGAAAAACATTATACTCTCGTTGGACGAAAGGGTACAACAAACAATTTATCGTTATGTAGCTGATTAATCATAACTTAACGAATGATTATACATTTTATAATAATATATTCATTTATATTAAATATTATTTTAGAATATTTTATTTATTAATATGATAACAAGTTATCAATATATAAAACATCATTAGTCATAAATTATATAGTTTACATGTTATCTATATTGTAGGAACAATTACTACAATCAGAGAGGATGAATAATTGTTTTCACCTTTTCGAAGTCTCCAGACGATTGATGATGCTTTCGACTACTCGGAGATCAATCGCCTGATCAGATGCCCAGCGTATGACCATTTGATCAACCGATCTATTCGACCTCTTCACTTAACTGATCGATCTATTCGGCTACTTCGCCTGATCGCTTCGGTCGTGGTCATATGATCCAAACCACCAGCAATCACCAGCGTACTTCACGGAAATCAAGAATTAAATAGATTTAAGACTACCTTTATTGCTGGAATTTTATGAATTTACAAAGTGCCCTTACAAGAACCCCTAAAAATCTTCTCGACGAAAGCTCTCTCAGAACCACACTAAAATTTCTCCAAAAGCTGCACATTAGCCCTTAGCCTCCTCTGCTTTTATAAGCTAATGTCCAAACTGTGCCCACCTCAAACATGAATATAAAACTCTATCTCTTCATTAAATCAAGAGACCTGAAACCCTTCCTAATACGGGCTTTATTCAAATCTCTATCTCTTCCAAGTTACGAACTTTATCCGTAACTCTCTCAATCTTCTTAGTTATGGACTCCATCCACAACTCCTAACCCAACACGTGACGAAGCCTCCAGGATAGCACTTCCTGTATTTTCATCGCACACCATCACCTCTCGTGTCGAAGCCTCCCGGACCGCATCGCCCGTAGCTTCTCCACGAATCACCACCTTTGATATGATATCTACGTGCTCCAGCATGAGTTCAACCACCTCGCGTGACATGCTTAACCGTCTGGACCTCAAACTTCCCCATCCTAGTCCCGATTCTTCTTATCATCGACCATGATCGCCTCCAAACTCACCTACACATGCAAAGACCAAAGAAAGCTTTTCCGACACAAGTTCTTCATAAATTGACCTACATCAGCACACACACACTCGAAGTACACCCTCATCTACCCATAGACAAGAACCAAATCATCCACGACCACCAACCAAGTCATCCATGACCACACTTTCTATCGCTATCCAAAAAACACCGTCAAACTACTCATTATGACAGCTAGCACAATGAGTACTTGAAAACAACAAGTACTCAAAAATTACCATCGCCCCACTCAAAACACTCGGAAAAACATCCACATCGCTACCGACCACAGACCCACCGAGTACCGACTATCGAGTATCGATCGCTACGACTAAAGTACCAGATGCTAAGACCATGACTATCGATCTCTAACCATCCGTTGCACCATTGATCACCGAGTACCGCACAAACTATAGTACCAACCACAAATTTCTGACAACCGATCGCTGACCACAATCGCGAAAACCACGACTATCAAGTAACAAGTCCTTCTGACTACCGAATACTATGACCATCTACCCCAGCTAGTCATACCACTGGCCAAACACGAGTACTCAAGATACTCGCAGATAACAAGAGTTAAAACGCTCGTACCGACCATGAAGTCTATGAGTACAAACCGTGAAGTCTACAATAATCGATCACAAAGTCTTCGACTTCTGACATTCTATGATTACCGATTACAAAGTCTAAGATTGACCAGTAAAGTCTATGATTACCGATCAGTAAAATCTACAACTATCGAGTACAACCAAGTACTGTAGCTACGACCATTGAGAAGCACTGTAGCTACGACTATAGAAAAATACTGTAGCTTACCATCACGACCAGGTAAGGTCGTTTTGCTGTGATGTGTTGTGGTCGAAGTGTCATAGCCAAAGTTTGCCATGGTTGAAATACCGTAGTCGAAATGTTGTGATCGAAAATGCCTTGGTCAAAGTCCGCCGTGGTCAAAGTCAGATGTGGTCAAAGTCTGCCGTGATCGAAGTTTGCCGTGAGAGACTGCCGTGGTCGATGATTGCTTTGAAAGCTTTAGCAACACACGTGCATCGACCAGGACTTTCCAAAACATAAATTTCAATTAAACCCAAATATCAATTATTCATCATAAATTTATGCACAACTACCACATGGTCTAACATATATGATACATATTATATACAAACTAGTGAATTGTGATTAAGTAAAAAATAAATTGGTTTGACAATTAAACGGTAAAAACAGTCGGCTAATCAACAAACAGGGGTGATTAATCGTTCGAGACCACTAAATTCTCTTCATATACAGGCTATTCGATATAAGGCCCATTAATCGTTCAAGACTGCTAAATTCTCTTCACATATATTATACGTGAGGGTTTACCAACCCGCGAATGATCGATCGACCGGTACGGCTGTTTTTCACAGCATTGCTGAAAACACAATCGCGCGGGGTTCTACACTGATTTAAGGACATTCGAAAATCACACAAACTTTTTGTGTAACCACGAGTGTTTCATGCATGGTTGATCAGTACAAATGTAGGGATTAGGGAACGAGATGATTAGTTCATCATGCAATAAAATAAATACCTAATCAATGTTTTTTATTTTTTAAACTTAAATACCTAAGCATTGTGATCATGCTGGTTTGGCTGCAAACATTTCTCACCTCTTCTCTCTTTTTCCAAAAAGAAAACATAAAAACAAATGTTTCTCTTCTTTTCTCCTCCAATTTACGAACCATTAGTAAGAGCCTCACATGCCTGTTGGAAATTGTGGCTCTGACTACTAGGTGAGAAAGCAAGAAACAGAGGAGAATCGAAACTTCGATGCTTGGCATTCAAAACTTCGATGCTTGGCATTCAAAAGTCTGATTACGAGGAACATTACATGCTGCTATATTTGTAGCATTCAAGAACCGACATCAACTCTACCGACTTATCTAAACCAACTAAACACAAATGGACGTGTCTACATTTCGCGCGTACGTGCGTTTATGATTTCCACCACATACCCTCACTTGCTATTTACAGTGTGTAAATTTAAGAGCAAACTAGTTAGTATAGACTTATGAATAAAGTATTGCAAATTTAAAAGCACACCAGTATAAATATTAGAGAAATCAATATAAATTTGAGAGCAATATTAGTGTAAATCCGAGAGCAAACTAGTAAAGACTTGTAAGCAAAGCATTGCAAATTCAAAAGCACACCAGTACAAATCAAAACCAACATTGAATTAAATCCATTGCTTGCCTGCGTACTACTGCCACCACTCGTCACCACACGCTGATCTCCAATCCCAGCAAACAAATCAGGATAAATTTAAGAGCAAAGTCAGTATAAATTTAGAGCAATTCAGGATATTATCCAAAAGCAAAATCAAAATTATTTAGACACAAATCATGCAAGCAACCTAAGGATAATTTGTAAAACAAATTCAGTATAAAATTTTAAATCAAATCATGTGTGAATGTGACGTAAAAATATGATAAAATGGGAAAGAGGAAGCGCTTGGAGAGACACAGATGATTGGAAATATAGAGAAGATTCGAATGGAAAAGCAGACTGTGTAGAGAGGGGAAAGGTAAATTGAAGAGGAATGGGAAAGCATGCTGTGTAGAGAAGAGAAAAGCCAAATGAAGAGGAATGACGAAGTATGCTGTGTAGAGAGAGGAAAAGCAAAGTAAAGAGGAAGGGGAGATGAGAAGGCCCATGGCTGGTACTTTTGTTATCTTATTGCTTTCTGTATTAGCATGTGATGAGATCAAATATGAATCCAACAGCAATGAATGTCGTGCATTCAACCACACGATTGCACACACGAGCGAAAAATATGCTTTTCCGAACACAAATACTATTGTTTAATAGTCTAGAGCTAGCAAATACCACATAGTCTGTCTACGTTGTCTTGCTCTGCGTGCACACGCCTGCAGGTCCCTTAGATTTGGTATAAGAGCAAGTATTATAAGAGGCTATAAGCTGACTGTATACTGACGTGGAGGAGAGAGAGAAGGAGAGAGAAGAGAGGTGGGCTGTAAGCTTACAGCCAGCTGAAGCACAAGAACCAAGAAACTTTGTGAGAGAAATGGGTAGGTCATACAGCCTTCAGCTGGCTGTAACTACTATATGAGTGGGCTGATAAGTAGGCTGTAAGCATCCATACAGCCAGCTGAAGGCTGTATTATAAGACTTGCTCTAAGTCACATTCACACACATGCATCTCAAAGCTAAATCAAGAAGTCAATATACACTTACAAAAAACAGGCAACTTCCAAATAGCAAAACAATTGAAAAAATGTTCCTATTTAAAAGCAACCATGCGCAAAGAGGCATGTGAATTCGCAACGAACAAGCAGTTGTTACTCTTACGCCGAAAGCCAAAAGGCCATCCATGCACGTGTATAAGCCATTATCATGCATTAATAATTGGAGGGGGCAAAAACTAACCGAAGAGAAAAAAGAAATTATCATGCATACACCAATCTTTTCTTTTTGGCTGCGATCGACCTAGCTTACATGTGAGGGCTAGATGAACTCTATGGTTACACCTGATGATTTCTGTCTGTTCGCAGGCTCTTCGAAAAAGTTGGAACAAACCACTCCAGTGGGTAACCTTTCACTCCAAACCAAGCACATTGGGCTTAAATGGGCAGCAGCTGGAGCTCAATTCTAGCACAAAATTTCTGAGCATGCACGTAAACACCATGTGCATCTCGCTCGGCAGTTTTTGCGCACTGGAGATGAATCCGCATGTGCAGACCATGGTTAGGTACTTAGGTGCTTTTCGCCTGAACGAACTTGCATGGGATTGATAAGGGCCGCACATTTTGACTTAAGCTTCTGGCTTATTTTCTATTATTTATAAATTTCACCTTTTTATACTTTTGGTTTTTTTGAGTTTTTTTACCGGTTCTTTTTTCTCATATTTGTTTGTATTATACATGATGAGCTATATTGTTTTTTTTCTATTTTTAAAATTTTTAAAATTTAATTATGCTAAATAAGCCTCCGTCGGCTACATTTGGCCAAGCTTCATAAGTATTCACACCCCCCCCCCCCCAAAGACACAAGTTTCATACTGATTGGACGGCTCTTGGTCTTATCCAAACGAGAACCCCCATAAAAATTGTCTCACTTTGGGCCAACAACCGGCTGCCAGGGGCTAGCAATTCCTGTTTGGAACATAGGATTTCTAAAGGAATTTTGGATCCTGCAAATTCCTGCGTAAGCTTACAAAACTATCCCTCTCGTTTAATTAACTTCATTGTGCTCATTACAATGCCTTTGTCTTGCATAACATGTTTCTCATTAAGGTAGGTGATGCAAAACTACAACATTTAACAAGGGGAAACTAAAGACAAGCAAAAAAATGCACACTCTCTCTCTCTCTCTCTCTCTCTCTCTCTCTCTCTCTCTCTCTCTCTCTCTCGTCCACAAAAACCACAAGCATGGCACAAGATGACCCAGGTATCAGTATAGCTTGCTATCTTACTCTGGAGGATCTCTGTTTACGACTTCGACTATGTCGTTCCGTAGGAAACATGTTACATATCATCAGGACCGTTACCTGTTACGACGAAAAGTCATTTCATCATCCACAAAATATTAATCAACTAATAGGGCAAATCTAGTGCGAACAATGAGTTAGGTGCCACCATACTAACCATTTTGGTTTAGAAACTTCCAAAAAGATTGCGAAGATAGTTCGTAATTCAAATACTCCCACGCAAAATCTCGAGTTACAAATTCAATTTATGTTGGCAAAAAAGAATGAAATTCCTAATAAACAATAACTCTTAAGGAAAATGGAAAAGGGGGTACTACGAACAGGAAAGTCTCCTTTTTGTTTGTCTTTCCGTCCTTAAAGAGTTTAGGAAACTCATTTTTGTTGTCTTCATGTCTAAAAAGTTTAAATTGAAACTTTAAAGGATGATGCAACACTCCATCTTTAGATGCTCAAAACAAAGTGGTTCATGCGGTAGCACCGTGGTCATGGTTTGCACTTGATATGCCCCTAGATTGATTGGATAAAACATGCACATCTACATTTAACTGGGCACAATGGTTGAATTCCTTATCAAGGGAGAACATGAACATCAGAGGGTTTTCGTTTTTCTAGCAGCCATGCATTGCATCCATACTTATCAATCTATTCAATGAACACAATGCAACATGAGATACAAAATGGCAACTTACATTAGCCGTATAGAAGATGGTCCAGTAACAGCAGCAACTTTCTGAGCCTTCTGTGTTTCAGATTTGTACAGTCCTTTGAGCTCTTTCTTGGCTTTCCGTGCTTCTCTCTTCTCTTCTTTCACTGCTGCCTAAAGGTAGACAAAAAAAAGGCGCGGAGGCTAACAATGTTAATTGAAAATAGTAAACAAAAGCAATTTCAAGCATATCTGAAAAAATAAATGATTTATTGTATCATGTGGTTTTACAAATAACTTTACAACATAGCACCATCAACTTAGCCATATTATAGATCACTTTGCAGTTCGAAATAACCACTGAGAAACATGATAATAACTAAGATGCCACTGTTTCATCATAAACTGACAGTAGTTTATCTGACACCAGTTTATCACAAGTCAATACATGTTAAACATGAACTAATACTTGATATTTATCAAAGGATTAAACTACAAAAGACTACACAGGTTACAGGTTCAATGTGGCATTGTGCCACATGCTTGGTCAGCTTTTCAAGCCTGGTGATGAATCAACTAAACAATATTAACATGTTTTCCCTGTTCTTTCCTTCCATTTTAAATTTTAGTTAATCAAACTCTAACTATGTAGTTTTCTACATAACCTGTCCCAAGCCAGAAAAAAGGAGGGTTGTGTTAGACTTGACAAACCATCGTAAAAAATCATGTCATCTTTTCTTGGAATGAAACCCAAATTAAATATATACAAAAAATGGGTGTAGCGAAGATGAGGACGTTGTGGTGGATCCGTGGTCACACAAGGTGGGATTGCATCCGCAATGATGATATACGTGATAGAGTAGAAGTAGCACCAATTGAAGAGAAGCTTATTCAACATCGTTTGAAATGGTTTGGACATCTCCAACGAAGGCCTCCTAAGGCACCGATACGTAGTGGAATTTTAAGACATACTGAAAACGCAAGAATAGACAAAGGTCGACCAAGACTGATGTAGGAGGAAATAGTTAAAAGAGACTTGAGAGATTAAAATGTATCTAAATAATTAGTTTTAGACAGGAGCGCATGAAAGTTAGTGATCCACGTACCGAAACCATAAGAAAGTTAAGGGCAGTGTTTTAGACTCTCGATTCAGATAGCAGGATGTACAGCTTAGAGTTTTAGCATTATAGGTTTTATTTCAAAGCTCTCATCTTTTTTTATCTTAAGAAGGTTTCATATCTAGCCTACCCCAACTTATTTGGGGCAAAAGGCTTTGTTGTTGTCGTTGTTAAATTTTAGTTAATCAGATAAAATACATGATCGTAAGATTCCAAATAGAAACCTAAAACCAAACCTATCTTTACCTTTCTTGCTTTCTTTTCCTCCTTCGTTTCCTTCTGATCCCCCTTTTTAAAATTTTCAGCACTTGAAGCTTCTCTTGGCTTTGCTTTCTTCTCCTTTTCACCGTTTCTTTTCCTCTGCGGTAGGTACTCTACCGGAAGTTTCTCTTTCCCTTGAAGCTTGATAATATCTTTCGTTGTAGCTGTTTCTCCAGGGAAAACTTTAGGAAGCCGTTTTGTAGGATTTCCTGGAGTTTGAATTTTTCCAGGGTGATTGTCAAGGTTAGAGTATGTGGAAACAATGGTCTCACAGTCCCAAACTTCAGATTCATCGCTGCTTTCTGAAACAAGTACAGCATCTTCCTCTTCTGCAGTTTCATTTAAATACCTTTCAGCATATTCGGCACATTTTTGGATCACATTAGCAGATTCATCCACCTCCTCTGCTGTGCTTGAGTCCAGTTTTCTACGAACAAAATCTGCTGGTGTTCTATATTCTTCATCAACACATACATTTTGATTGTGGAACAATTTCAATTCATCTATGACCTCAGTCGACAGTTCATATTCCCCGTTTCTAACACCTCCATCATCATCATCACTGTCTCCATATTCTTCCAAAGCAAGCTGTAAGTGGATTCACAAAAGGTCAAATTTTGAAGCATAGCATTTGCAACACACAAGACTGACAAGTCAAAATTCTGCACAAGAATTTTCTAGTCTAAATCAAAATGTCACAAACTGACAAACAGCAGGGGCTGATGAGACATGTAATACAAGATATGTCATCCTGTATGTTAAATTGAATTAGCTTCATGGACAATAGTAGGTTTCAAGTTTCAATGCAGTCCTACTCTACCACTGGTTAGCGCCTTACTCCACCCTGCTGAATCTTCTATCTAGAGAACACTTCACATCTACTGCATGCCTACATACAAATGGCAAGCTCACAAGCAAATATGCGCAAGTAATACAGTAACACAGGGAGTCAGTGCAGCAATATCTTCCTATAAAACACAGGGAACATTGTTATATATAATGAACATTAAATTATATCTGATACTGTCATATCACAATACACATGAATTCTCAATTACAGAAGGGTTATAATTGCAACAAACGCAAACTGCTCAATACAGGCAGTGATACACTAAAGCTGCAGACCCGTCGTTGTGTCATTTCTGTATTAGCAAGGAATGGAATCACTTAATATTTTCCACAAGCTAGCAGTCTTTTTTTAAAAAAAAAAATCACAAGCTAGCAGACCCTTTTTTTGCAAGACACAAGCTAGCAGCCTTAATAACAATGTTTTCACAATGTTCTGTATCACAAAGCAAACTGAAAGATTTATTATTAAGTGAAAGAAGCTCACCAAATCAAACTGTTCATCCAGCAACCGCCGCACCCTCTGCTTGGGCTCACTGTCTTCATCCTCCAACTCCGCATCCTCTTCCACATCACTGAACACACCATCCCCCACTTCCTCCTGTTCGTCCTGCACCTCCTCATCCCCCTCGGCCTGGTTTGCCATAATGACAAAATCCTCCTCCAAACCCTCATCCTCTGACCCACCATGTGAGACATCGCTCTCGTCAAGCAACCTAGCAACATCAGGGTCGACGGCCCTCTGGACCCGCCTCACCGGTGCCGTCTTCGCGGCCACCTTACATATCATCCTCCCCTCGTCCAACTCATCCTCGACCTTGCCGGAAGCAATTCGAACCCTGCTTGCATCATACGCCTGCACACAAAACAAGAATTAGACACTCCAATAGCAGAGAAGAATGGGCTTTGGATGGGGGAAGGAGCGACCTTGACGTCGAGGGGGAGGGGCTCGGGGCAGGCGGTGTGGCTGGGGACGAAGGAGGACGCGGCGGCTGCGGAGGGGCGGAGCTCGCGGAGGTGGAGGAGGTAGTTGTAGCCGTCGTCCGGGAGGCCGAGCTCGAGGATCTCCCGGCGGACGTTGTCGGGGAGGGGGCCGGAGGCGGAGGAGGAGAAGTGGTCGGCCGCGCCAGTGGGGGAGAGGGAGGGATCGTAGGTGTCTTCGTCGCCGAAGCCGGGGACGGAGTAGGCGTTGGTGTCGACGCGGACGAAGACACGGTCGTTGGGGTCGGCGGCGCCGGCGCGGGGGAAGAGGCGGAAGGTCGCGAAGTTGCGGGGCTTGCGGCCGCCTCCTCCTTCTCCCATGGCGGCGGCGGCGGAGGTAGCGGTTGGGTTAGGCCGTTAGGGTTTTAGGATTTGGGAGTGGGGTGTGACGACGGAAGAAAATCCAACGCGTTTGCACCGTTGGATCAGATGATCAAGCTTGATCTAACAGCTCATCGGAAGAGCCTCACTAGATATTCAGATGGGAAAGAGGAGGGGAAAATTTTTTAAAATAATTTATTTTTTTATTCCGAATTACAGTAATATATATGCATTTTATTTTTTGTAGTAATAATTATATATCACTCCACGGTTGGATGACTTGTCCTAGTCGTCCAATAGTTGAACAACACGTGTCCAAATTATCCAACGGTTAGGTGACTAGACCAAGTCGCCCGCCCAACCGTGAAGCGACTAGACTAGCTCAACTAACTCAGTCGCCTATGATTTAAAATAATAATAATATTATTATTTTATTAATCCAGTAAAAATAATTGCGGTGAAGTAAATGATATGCAATAAATTTAGCAAATCTTGTTTGTAGGATGTTAATTTCTAAAAAAGAAGGATAGACAATGTTGGTTAGTCTGTTCATGGTTTTCATAGATTCTTAAGGGTACGAAATCTGTTAGACTCGCAATAACATTTTGTGATCGACGCACGCTATTGCAGTGTGCTAAATTTCTAAAGAATTTTGTGAGGACGATTGAGATTGCAATGATTCATAAGTACGAATGTAAATGATATTGCAATGCACGAGGGAATTCATACAAAATCATGCTATAGTAACTACAAAATAAAATATGTACACTAAGAATGCAAGTATAGAAAGGCCCCTACATGCCGCCCGCCACACCACCCACAGCACCTTCTTTGTTGTCGCCATGCCCCACCCTCGGTCGGTGCCCGTCGGTACGGCCTCGCTTGGCCTTCCTCAGCGCAGGGTGTTGGCACCCCGACAGGGTGAGGTGGTCAGGAGCCCTACTAACCTGTGCTCCCAAAGCCTCGGGGTTGACTCCACCTGTGCCTGCATGGGTACTGGGGCACCGCCGAGTTGTGACCCAGAAAGAATCTCGACGAGTGCGGGCTCACATGCTCCCCTGACCTCTGTCGGGTTGTTCGTGAGGAAGTCAGTCACGTCCATCGGGGCATCCTCGTGCGAAGATAGCTGAACTCCTAGCTAGAGCGCGGTACATGTAGAACAAATATTGTTTATTCGTGCAATGTATCGACATGAATAAACCTGAAGAGACAAAACATATCTTCTAAGTGGGCCATGGCATGCGCCCAACTGTCATACCCGCCCTACCCAAATAGGCTAGGATACAACGTGTACTGCCCTGACACTGTCCACGAATGACGACGGTGCTAGTGTATACACGCGTGCCTAATATGAACCTTCAACCTGGCCCAACGGTGGCAGTGGTGGTGCCCAGGGTAGCCACGTTGCTACCCTGGCCCTTTAGGCTACTCAGGCACTGCTGGGGCACGTGCATGTGGCCCTGATGAGCCTCCTACCTTGTGACATCCTAAAATTTCAAATTTTATTTTCAAGAATTTAATTCCTGTTTTCATTTTGAGCCTAGAGTAAAAACTAGTAAAACTTGGAAGAAATGTTGTTCAAAATGAGTTTATCTAATTTTATTTGAGTTCATTGCATTTTATTAGAATTATAGGAATTTTCTGGGATTTATTTGGATTTTCTTGCTAATTTTCAAGCTTTATTCTTCTTTCTCGGGTTTATGAAAAATCTAAAAGAAAATAAAAATACCTCTTTCCTTCGGCCGACGCGTGGACGACCCAGATTGAGCCACGTCTCACACGCCTCGGCCCATCCCCGCCGTCCGCCCACCCTGCCTACCCTTCTCCTCCGCTTGACACCTGGCCGGCCCAGATCAACCACGCCCCCCGCCCCATTTCATCTCACCCTTCCGCCGCCACTTAAGCACCCTGGCCGCCCGATTCCCCTTCCCGCCACGCGGCACTATCCCTGCCGTCCGTGCCCCGTTTCTCTCTCTCTGCGCACGGACCTCACTCGTCAGCCGCCATGCCCTCCGTCTCTCCGCGCCCGGGCCCGCCTGTCGGACCCTTCTCCCTCCCCGGTTGTCTCCTTCCTCGCGCCGCAAATGTCTCCGTCGAAACCGCCGCCTCCTCCCTCTCTTCCGCGCCGCACGCCGCCCACGTTCTCCCAAAACCGCCGCCCCACCTCTCCATTTCCGCGCTCACCCCCCACTTCCCCTCTCCTCGCGCCCACTCCTCTCTCCCCGCACGGCCTCCCACAACCGCCGCCCACCTCCACCTCTTCGACGAGGAATTCCTGCGCGCGCGTCCCTCTCCGCCCCTTATAAAGCCCCCTCCCGGCTCCGCCTCCTCTCGCTCCACCTCCTTCCGCCCTCGCTCGCCTCTCCCGAGCGCCACACCGGCCCCGCGACGAGCTTCCCTCTTCCGAGCGCCGCCAACCACTCCGGTGAGCTCCCCTTGCCGCTCTGGTCGCCCCCGAGCCTCGCCGACGCCGCCTTCGGCTTCGCCGCGTCGACCCCGATCTCGCTCGCCTCTCCGTCGTGCCTTAGCACCACCGGACCACCGTCGCACCAAGAGACCCGAGGCGCCTCCGCCATCTCCTCGTTGCTGGCCACCACCGCTCACCGCCGAGCTTCGGGACAAGGTGAAACCAACTCCCCTTGCTCTCATTTCTCTCCTCCGCCCATCGCCGCTTGTCGTCGACCACTGGAGCGCCGTCGCCGCCGCGCCTGAGCGCCGCCTCCAGCCGGCGCTGCCTCGGGTACCTGCGTGGCAGGTGAGGTGGCGCCACGTCGGCGCCAACTCGGCTCCTCCCTGCCCCGTCAGCACCATCTCACCCCGTGCCACTTCGGCCGCTTCCCTCATCTATGGACTCGGTCCACATGGACCAGGGCCCACTTGTCAGTCGGTCCATCCAGGGTTGACGCCAGCATGACGCAATAAATCCATTTTCTTGTAGAAAATTAAATCAGCCAAAAAGAAAATCCCTGCTGACGTCATAATTCTGATTTTTCTTTAGAAAAATAATTCCAAAAATCCAGTTTAGTCATTTACTGTGATTTTGAACTTCCAAGAGCTCGTTCTTTTTCATCATAACTCCGATTGAGCCCATTCAAATTTCTAAATTCATTAAAAATTCTCCTCTACCATTGTTGGCCTCAATTCAAATTTTTGAAGCTGTTTTGAATTTATTTGAATTTGGTGGGTTATTTTCACGTGTAGACTACGACGATTCGGGAGATTCCTTCGACGACGACTCTCACCCCACTGCAGAGCAAGGCAAGTCACACTCCTTTAATTATGTTGATTCCAAGTTTCAGATAAATTTTATGTTGTTTTAAATTAATTCTGCATGCCTACTTTTAAATTAATTCTGCATGCCTACTTTTATTCACCATGCCTTCCTTGACATTGTAAACCCTTATACTTTGTCACCCTAGGTTAAAACTCTAGTTAGTACACTAGTATAGCTGGAGAAGTTTGGGTAGTAACTGCTTAGCCCAGCACAGATATGACTTAGGTTTGGGATATCTTTTTCACATGAAATGATGAGTTTTAAAATGTATTCTTGATTTCGGAGAGTCAAGAATAATGACAAAATATTTTTGGAACAAAATATAAAACCTAGTTTAGACCTAGGCTAATGGTTAGATGGTGGGTGCAGACATGCACTGTTGTTCGAAAACACAGTGTTGATTGCCGTGCACAGGGGTACGAGGTTGAGGCTAAGTCAATTAAGAACCGATCTGTGAGCTACCGTTGCAAAGCCCTATCGTACTACCACAAGGCTAGTATAGGACAGCCCTGGCTGATTAATTTACGGGTCCCAACCTGGGTCATGTCGTAGGATGAAAGTGAGCGTAGCGTAGGCCATGTGAAGTCTCACTCTGCTCAAGAGGGGGTCCCGATCTGGTGGATTCCTTACTAGGGTGAAAACTTATAGTTGACTTGGCCAGGTTGAAGACTTTGCATTATAAAGGCCTTGTCGTGATCTCCTCACCGCACACCAAAGGAAGTGTGGTGGCAATATGAGATGATCGTGTCTTGTTGGTAAAGCTGTACAACATCTGCAGAGTGTATAATCTATCCTAGATAGCCGTGCCCACGATCATAAGCATGCTGAATAAAGTTTTTCACAGATTAGACGTTGTTTTCAAAATGGTTTATGAAAATTTGGTCGTTCTGCCGTGATCATTCACCTGTGGTCATTCTACCGTGATCAAAATGCTATGATTGATCCGCCTTGGTCGACCGAACTTTCATAAACGTAAATTCCAATGAAATCTAAATGTCAATTATTCATTATCACTCGTTGCACATCTAAAAAACAAAAACCCCACCCTACAACTTAGAAGAGAGGAAAAGAAACCCTTTCATGGTGCCGAGAGCTGCCGTTGCCCCTTATCATCTCGCTTCATCATCTCCGCCTTTCCCATGGACGCCCTGCCACCCTGGCCAGCACCAAGCAACATCGGTGTCACCTCTCTTGCGCTAACCAAGTACAAGTCCAGAAGCCGAATCGCACTAGCTCCGGGGATTTTTCCCGTAATAACACTGAACTCTAACATTGAATATCAGAAAATTGACTAATATGCTTGGTGCATGGCTAATCTCAGCATCTCTGTAGCATCTTTCCATGGGGAATCCAATATGACGAGAGGCCCCAGAAGCCAAATGCCCGGAAAAAGTTCAGTGACAGCATATATTCCGGATCATTATATCGACACCATACCCCAGTTGAGGTTGATACCTGATACCAGATTCGTCAGGGTTATTTGGTACCAGATTCCTCTGAAATCTGAGCTCCAGAAGCCTTTGATTGTAACACTATGAAGTCTATGATGCATAAAGGTTTTCCACCAGGAATTTTTACAAAAAGGAGAAAATGAAATCTGAACATAAAATGCGAGGTTATGCTCAACTGAACAACCTTCTGAGTGGCCACAAATTATGATTGAAGTTTGCCTAGTCCCCTCGAAGAAATGGAAGTGCACTTGGCACAATTTCCCTGCTGCAACACTCACTGTGATCAAACCTTATTTGGTACAAAAAAAAACAAGGTTACACATCAAATAGCGGAAGGTGGACATGAAAGAGCGCTTCAATGGCTAGCTATGGCAAATTTAAGGCTGCTATATAATACAACTCCAAGTCTCCAACCCAAGCCTTTAAAAATAGGTCTCCAACCCATATTCGCCAAAAAGGGTCTATTACAGAAGGAATTACGTTGTAAAACCCACCCATCTGCTACCAGTTGTATTGCATGAACACGTATAGCCTAAACCCCATTTGCAAAGGAAAGAACGAAATAAAGCAGCAGCAACAAATACACACAATGCAAAAAAAAAAAACACTTAAGGACACGGGGAAAAGGAATCCTCACCAAAAAAGAAAGTTTTCCCCTAATAAGAAAAAAAGAAGCCTGTATAACTCAACGTTGGACTGGCCAAGCATGCACCGCAAATCCAATTAAGACAGAAAATGCACATGGACTGCCTGGTGAAAATTTGAGCAAGTCTTGAAAAACTAAAGACAATGAACAAGACAAATGATGCCTTTCCTGATTGAGAATTCACTACACTAAGCGAGGCTGCAAGGAACAGACCAAGTCATGTCTCGATAATCAACCAGAAGATCGCCATATTCTGCCTTCAAGGGAAATTACCATAACAGAAACATCGTCATGGTATTTTCGGCGATCACCCTGGGGAATATCCAGCAACTCATGAAAATCCATCCCTGCATGCATTATTCAACGCACAAGAAAAAAAGGTTAGTTATCAGAATATAAGATCTCCCATAAACACAACAATTCTTTCTTAGGCAATAATTCAAAGTTGAAAAGAATACTTGCATAGTTGTCTACGGGTCAATTCTAACATACGTATTCTATGTCAAAAGTGGAAAAAGGGTTTAGACCTGTCTTGGAAGCTACTAAGATATCATTTAGGGAAATCAGTCATGTGAGACCAATTTGTGAGAACCCACTCCTGCAATATGTGCACACTGCATCATATTTCAAGGATACGGGGATTGATGGAAGCTTACAATTCAACTCTATGCAAGACTGCTACATAAAGTGGTCACATCCAAGGTTCATAATTCAATGTAATTTGAACACTTCTACCAGTAGGATGCACTAGTTAAAAAATAGCATTAACACAGGGTCACGTCAGAATACATGGTATTTAGAGAAACTCTGGGATATCCCTTGAAGAATCATACATCATCAGTATTTTGGTACTCCAAAAAACCTACAAATTGTTTCCAGAATTTCAACAGAGCTAAAGCACGCACAACATCTTTAACAGTAATCCAGTACTAAGACCAAGAAGGGGTCAAAGAACACAAGAGTACAAGACCAGACAAAGAAATGTTGTAGAAAATCAAAAGTATTTTGTACAGCAAACAGCATGAGTTGATATGTTTTGACTAATGCCTTGACAAAAATCAACCATAATAATATCAAGATGAAAGTAAGCAGTAATAACTACTCATTATCTGACCGCAACATAGGAATTGAGTACATCATCAGCATACTTCACAGACAATGTGTTAGTAGAAATCCAGGATCGCAAAAAATCTACTCACTTCTACCTTAATCTGATTACATGGATAAATGCCTGCGGCACAGTATATAATGTATGAAGGCAGAACTTACCGTTCTTTTTTGCTGCACGACAAAGAAGCTCAGCTACAAGGTATTGAGCAGGGTCTCCTTCTGGCACATTTTCCATAAACCATGCAACATGCGAAACTACCTCATCATTGCTGAAATATTGATACAGTCCGTCTGAGGACAGGACAAGAAACCGATCATTTGAGCAGAGATGATGGTGAAGGACAGCAGGGTTGCAGCTGATATATGCTGAAGTCCCAACATAGTCAATGCGAAACATCTCAAGTAGCACGTCATTAAATTTTGGCTACAATAAGCAAACAAGATATCTCAGCCAATTGCACAATAGAATTATTCCATTCAACAGAATCTTCCCACATATAAACATGTCACTGGAAAATACTGAGATTATAAATGCATCACAATATACTAGGATTACTGTCAAAAGACCAAAAAGAAATAAAAAAAAATTATACTTGGAGTTTTTTTTTAAGAATTAATTCCTTAAAAGAAATAAAATTTACATTCATCTTTAATTGTTTGATTAGCAGGGTTACCCTCTTATTGTTGCCTTTCAATCAATATACTGGTACAAAATGTTATGATTTTCAATATAATGCCCTGGAAGTATGTGAAAAGCAAAGCTTCAGTTGTAATACATGCATGATAGATCCCCCCTGTTTAGTTTCAGTGAACAATGAAAGAAGATAGGAAGGATATGATGTTATGTTAGGTCAACTATTGGTTAAATTCATATGCAGGCTCTTATACAAATTTCACCAATTTTTGGGATTTTTCCTGGTGCATACACCAAGGGAAATGGAGCCCCTACAGTCCTTACGGGAGACTCAATCAAACCATATATAAATAGATCTTCCAATCCCCATCAATTCACAGATACAGTACTTCTGACATGATACTATGACCACCCATAATTCTATATTGCAAAGGTAATTGCAGCACTAAAAAAAGTTGGGAGGCTGGGCACATCATTGTTTGATATAAAGAAGTTGGACAAATTACTATCAATGGGCATTAAACATTCTATAAAGCTACCTTCTTTAGAAAGCCTGCACCAAATGCTCTAGTAACCTTCAACTGTCCTTTCACCCTATCATTAAATACAGCTTGTGGGTCATCAGGATGTTCTGCCCTAATCCTCAAGACTTCCTGCCAAGCACAATCATCAAATGAACTGTGAGACTGACAAAAGAATAAGAATCGACATCAGTGTAGTACACTACAACATAGAATGGTAAGCCTGACTTTATCAACGCAAAATTAAAGGAGCAAATTAAGTGCACCATTGAGAAAGGATAAACAATTTTTTTTTTAAATGTTCCTTATTTCATATCCTGTTCTACTACCAAGTTGCAAAATAAGAGCTGATTTCGTTCCAAGGAATTTCTAGTAGATGAAAGATGCCTTATCTACATCAAGATGAAATCAACAGCACATAAGGATACCCTTCGAAATAACATGTCTGGTTTGCAAAAAAAATCCACCTATTAATTCAACTATTGTCTCAAACCAATAAATTTTCATATAATATCTTTGCAAAAAAAAATTCACCTATTAATTCAACTATTGTCTCAAACCAATAAATTTCATATAATGTCTCTTTCAGAAGGTGTAACTGTAAATCAAGCTATTATTTTTCAGAATTAAGCAAACTAATTATCAAGAGAAACACATACTGAAGATGGAAAACAGAGGACCAAAGTATTATTAAGGTGGCACTTATGAACCTAAAGATTTGACATTTAGCAGGGTGAAGCCAGCAGACAAGCGAGAAATAAGCTCTAGATACTGAAATGACAAAAATGTGGATCCTGGGAGAGGGGCAGTTAAATAAGATACTAATGCTTATTGCTTACGTGCTGTTGAAAATTGTAATATGATTTATTACCTCTTGTAGAAGTGTTAGCTTATAAATAGAACTCTTTTAGGGTACACCTCTAACTTCTATAGAGTTAAGAGGCATCGATCGATCCAAATCGTTCATTGTTAAGTATTAATTTGGGTAAAGAAAGGCTAAGCCTGTTACATTTGGTTAACAGGTCATGGCCACATAAGGAATGTTTTAAATGATATTAATTGGTTTCCTTAATACACAAGCAGGGCAACACAATCATATGCAGATGTTGGGTGTGAAACTACTCAGCATGGACAGATGTGCAATCATTTTTCCATTTTGACCGGTATATAATTTGTGAATGAAGTGCTCCATTTTGATGAATTTCCTTTCGTATAGATCAAGTGTGCACCGCAGGTTCCATACATCAAGTAGTGACAAAGTTTGCACATTTTGTTGTTTTATGTGCTTTGCGTATTTGTCTATGGATCATGGCAAATCTGATGGTACAGACGCTATATGATGTGAAGCATGTTAGTTTTGTTTGCTACACCCATGTTCAATGAGCACTACTTGTCACATAATAGTTTTCCCCGCAAAAATATTTTGTTCATTCCAAAATTGCCGTTTCCTTTTGCATTAAATGCTAAGATAAAAAGAGATTATTACCTAATTAGTAATCATAGGTGATCTATTACATCTATGAAAGTAATAGGTCACCATGCAAAATCCTAACCATTAGATCATAAATAGTAGACGATCCTTGTGAAAGCGGTGTGCTGTTAAAAAAACCTTATAAATAACTTGATACCAATTTCAGGAAAAAAGAAACCAAACAAGAATTAACATTACACTCCCTAATTTTTACAACCAACAAAAAGTGTTAAGAACCAACATATTTACAAATTTGGCAAAGATTTCCCATCTGCAAATAAAGCAGGCTGTAGATTTTCTCAAGTGTATGTATGAAACTATGAATAATTGTATGGTATACTAAGAGATCCTGGAAGCAAATCAGGCACAGACCTTCTATTGTGTGCATATGAGCAATATGTACTGAATAATTGTAAGGTATACTAATTTTAAACATCTTTCGATATTCTATGTACCAGAGTTTGTTTCAGTCAATCTGAAATTGAATTTGGTATATTGGAAAAATGGAAATATTAGCGATTTACGTATCTGAACCATGACAAAAGAAGGTTTAGGGGCGGTGTTTTACGCTCTCTGTTCAAATAGCAGGATGCAGGCTTAGGGTTTTTGCCTTGTAAGATTTATTATAACGCTCTTGTTTCTTTGACCTTGAGAAGCTTTCATTCCTAGCCTACCCTAACTTGTTTGGGACAAAAAGCTTTGTTGTTGTTATAGAAAAATAGAAATATTGATGAATTTGACAGCCACAATACATGTCTCAAAAGAATTTATTTGGTACTCCCAGCATAGCTCAATTTGCATTCCATGCTCAACCGACCAGCCAAGGCCAGCAATGATGGCCCCAACATTCAACAACTATGTATATCTCAGAAAAATTCAAGCCTGCTTGGATGCAGCTTGACTTTAAGATTAACACGACGATATAGGTGCACTGCATTTCCATGTATATACATATATATACAAGTCTAGCATATATATACAAGTCTAGCATAAGAAATTGAGTTTGTAGTCAACTCGTTTTTGACATGTGAAGTTGCTGGAAAGCTTTGATCTTGTTGACCAGCCCAAAGAATAGTATGTAAAGACCAGGGCATCCTATTTTGTTTTCCAAATGATTTCCTCAATTGTTGACTTCCTGTTAGCTGAATTACCGGGCACTAACTTTAAAACCAATTATTATCATGAAGTTACATTATCAAGTAAAATCTAAAGTATTTATGATATGACACAAACTCTAAGATAATAGATATCGTCAAATTTACTGCAAATCATCACATCAAGAAAGCACGTTTTGTAGTATTACTATCATACAAACCGAATTTACTAATAACTACTAAGTATATCCTACTAAGGACTTATTCATATTGACTTCTGCTTGGAGTCTGGAGAAGCCAGAAGAAAATATGGACACCTGGCTTTATAAAGCGGTTTCCCAACTCCTCTCGCTCCCGTCTCACTCCGGAGATAAGGCAGTAGTCACGGGCGCATCACACACCCCATTCCTCTCGCTCCCATCTCGTGCACGCATTTCTCTCTCTCGCTTTCCCCACCGCTCGTCCTATCCTACTAAAAGCCATTTCTTTCAGCCACTAATGTTCATTTTCAACCAAAAATCATCAACCGCAGCCAATATGAATAGGCACTAAGATTCTCTCAGGAGGGAAAAAAACAAAGATAATAAATAACCTGCCAAAATCTGCATAATTGATAGCTGAACGCAAATCAAATATGTCAAAATTGCGCAGGACAACAGATGCTAATAAGTGAAAGAAGAGTAACAATTGTTTATCAGAATGCATACCTCCTCAACACTTGTGCTATGATCAGTTGACAGTTGTAGAGCTCTCATCTTTAATTTACAAATAGACAATTCCTTAGTTTTCGTATTGCTGCTTAGGTGGCTGTTAGGATTATGCATTGGCGATTCCTCTGATATCCTGTCAAGTTCGACACGGACAAGTGACTCCCTTGACCTGTTCCGATATCTTAAATCACCTTTCGAGATGCTTGAGTTATTGTAATGATCATTATCCTGTGCCAAGATAACTCGGCTATCTCCAAGATTCATAACATATACATCCTGGTCCTTCATCAACATCACAAGGACACATGAACCCATCAATGCAAGCTCTGGGTTCTTATCAAGCTCCTTTTCCACTATGTCCATGTATGCTTCCTCTGTGGTTTCAAGTGCCCGTGACATTGCCCTCAATACAGCATCATGATCTACTGGCCCTGACTTGCATCTCCTAGTCACTTCCAAAGGCTTAATAACACTTTCGTCTACATGAGGTTGATCTCTATGCCAATCATAGTTCCAAAGGAAAAATTTCTGCAACAATTTTTGCTTCTTGTACATCTTCCTCAACTTTGACCCAAAAAGATATCTTCTCGTAATTTGCTTGTGCCCTGATGAAGATGAAGAAACTGAACACTCATTACACCCTTTTGGATCTATGCCAAGTACACTATCACCATGTCTTGAACATTCAAGATTCTCAAAATCATCAAAACACTCTCCAGTTCTTGCCAATGGACACCTGGAGAGCTCGGCTACATCCCTAGAGCTTTCTTCTGCAGTGCCTGCCTGCATATTGAACAAGCTCCTCCTTTTCCTTCCCTCTGGTGGCGACTTAAATATACTTCTATTATATTCTTCCAGCAACTCCATCTCAAGTAGCTCAAAAAGGCGCTTGCTCTTTCTGCTTTCTTTCAGTGATTTAACATCTTGATTACAATGAGTACTACTATCCAATGTACAGCTGCATCTAGTGTTTACATCTGTATTTGAAAGGTCTCTGCTAGAATTATGAGATTGTATATTTTGGAGATTACTTCCCATATTGGCTCCCGCCTTTTCCCCTGCTATTTCATCAGCATCTAACTTCTGATTACTTGAAACCTCTGATGCTAAATCTTTCTGCCCACTGGTTGGCCGATCTTGCAAAGCACCCTCATCACATTTCTTCCCACTGGATACATTTTGTTTATCCGAATTAGCACGTTGTTCTGGTTTCCCACTGTCAATCTGGCACCGAATGCCGTCACCATCAGGAGGCTCCATAAATGCGGCAATTGACTCACCCTCTCCAAGAGTAGATACATGAGCACTCCTTTCAGGGCTGTCTTCATAAACCCAGAGTAGCCCTTCCAGTTCTTTATCAATGGCCTTGTATAGGTTGCTCATTAGAAAGTCTGGTGCATCAGGGCCACTGAAACCATCATAAATTCCAATAAACAGCCAACCCTGTTCTTCTGATAGTACAACATGAACCCTATCTTCGCCTGCCTTGCCATGGGCCCACTGCAGGTTCCTTGTCACACTATACTCAGGCTCAGGTAGCCCAGCTTCCAACCCATTTTGTGAACCTTCTGACCTGCACTTTGCATCCCTTGGCCAAGCCAGTTGAGCCATAGGATGCAACAGAAACTTTTGGACCCAACCAGGACCTTGTGAGTTCCTGCTAAATGTTCTTGACAATGCACTTTTCATCGGTCTGCTAATGCTACGTACAAGCTGTCCGAGACCAGCCTTCCTCCGACCATATGAAAGAGGTGCTGAGAAGTTGCTTCTGTTGCCACTGTCAATAGGTCCTGACATGAAGACTCCCTTATCCAATGGCCCTGACATGAAACCAGCACCTTTGTCCAGCGGCCCGGACGCGAATCCTCTCTCCAGCGGTCCCGACAAGAAGGCATTGGGTGGCCCTGACCCCCGTGGCACCGGCTGCAAGGGCACAGCGGCAAATGAAGCAGTGCTCTCAAATGTGGCAGCAGGCTCCTGCATCTCACCAGCAAGGGACACACAGGGGTTGCCTGTCCGGGCAGAGGATGCATTAGCACTCACTGAAGCCCCTGATATGGCCCGGAAGGTGGTCTCCGAGAAGCTCTTGCACGGCCGCTGCAGCCCGGCTGCCAAGTCCTCGACGGCCTCCTGCCGGAAGGACCCGCTCCGGGTCTCCGAGTCCAGCACGCTGGAATCCAGCGTGTACCTCTCGGAGTTTGACGGTGTGATCGCCGGGGAATCGGCAATCGCTCCCGGCCGGACATAGCAGAAGGAGTGGCCGAGCCCCTCATCCAGCGGCTCGAGGAACTCCAAGTTGACGCCGGCCTTCTCGGCCGGCGCGAAGCAGCCGACAACCCTGGACGTGCTGTTGCCCATGGCTCCCAGCACCGACCCCCGTCACCACCTTCCTACCTTAACAGGACACCCACCAGCGCCCTCCACCCCGCACCCCAATGCCCGTCGCCGAGGGCTCCGGCCGCCCGGCAGCATGAGCGGGCAGACGCCGCACGCCAAGAACCGCTCCCCCACCCGGTGCCCGCTCTCCCGGGGCAATCCTTGCATCTTAGGCCGCCGCCCGCCAACTGCTCGACGAAATGCCCCAGAGCAACCCCATCCGACAAACCCGCCGCTACCACCACCCAGCACCCAACCAAGAACCGATCAACATTCAAGGCCAAGAAACAAACACACTCCCTCCGTAATCAAAACCCCCAAACCTCCAGGCGGATCCCAAATCCGGCGGCGCCCAAGAAAGCAAAGACCTGCAACAAGAAAGGATCAAGAAATGGCGGGATCTATACTCTACGCCCGCGGGGCGAGGCGTGGATTTTGGGGAGGGGAGGCGTCTCTCTCTCTCTCTCTCTCTCTCTCTCTCTCTCTCTCTCTCTCTCTCTCTCTCTCTCTCTCTCCTCTTCTTGGGGTTTTTGGTTTGCGCCGATTTCAAATGGTTTGGGAGGGTGGAGCTGGGAAGAAGGGGGGAGTAGGAGTGGGAGGAAAGGTGAAGAGATGTGAATGGAATTGTTGGAAGCTTTGGGAGTGAGCCTTGTTTGTTGCACGTATGCGGTGGCATACGACGAGGAGAGGGAGTTGGTGCTTTTTTTTTTCTTTTTCTTGCCACTTCTCTTCTCCCTCCGCGCTAGCTACGCTACGCAAAGCGGGTGCGGCTCAGGTGCTGGGGGCACAGCACTTAGCGCGGGTGCCCCCAGCACCCGCCACTATCCCTCAAATCCCAAAATAATTTCGAAAAATTCAAAAAAATACTTACAAAATCCGAAAAATTGTAAAAAATATTTTTTTAAGTATAAAAAGTATTTTTTTGTAAGTACTTATATTTTTTTGATTTATACTTTTATTAAAAAGTATTTTTTAAGTACTATTTTTAATAAAAGTATTTTTTACAATTTTTCGAATTTTGTAAGTATTTTTTTGAATTTTTCGGAATTATTTTGGGATTTGGGGGACACGTGGCGGGTGCTGGGGGCACCCCGCACGCGCTAAGTGCTGTGCCCCCAGCACCTGAGCCGCACCCACGCTAAGCTAGCCTAGGAGCTGGCTCCGCCTGCCGGTTCCTCGGCTCCGCTTTGCTTTGCACATTGGCCTCTCCAACTCTCCCCTCTTTTGGCTCTCCTGCCTTGTTTTGCTTACTTCTTTGGCTCCTCTTTTTTCTTCTCTTGATTTTGATCTTCTGGTTCAATGAATAGTGATTATTAGGAGAACCAAGAAATCGCTGAAAAACCAAAAAAATAAAAATCCTTGACTTTTTTTTGCTTTGGTCAGTTTTTACTTCCTTTAGCTCCTCTTTTTGTTTTTACTATTACCAGTTCTCTCTGTGACAAGCTCGGCTCTCTGCCCCTTTGTTTTGTTGCACGATCGGATTCGGTGGTGCTGTGAGAGTCAAAATAAAGAAAAGGGCAGGCTGAATGACCACATAGGACCCCTACCCTCATCCCACCCATCATCGGTTTTATCATCACGATCATTACCGTAATATGGATGGATGGATGGAGAGGGTGGACTTTTTCGAGGTTTCGCTCACCAAACCCTGCAAAACATTCCTAAAGAAGGATGCTACTTGCATCTGACGAGTCTTTCCTACAAAAGTCTCCTAACATCCAATTCAAAGTGAGTTTTTTTATATAGGATGTTCGTATTAGCTGTGTGGATGATAGTTATAGCTGAAAATAATAATAGTGGCTAAAAAAAGTAGTTTTTAGAAGGACAATGTAAGCGATGGAAAAAGTGAGGAAGAGATACGTGCGTGAGATGAGAGCGAGAGAAGTAAGGTGTGTGATGCTCCTGTTACCCCTGCCTTATCTCCGGAGTAAGACGAGAGTGAGAGGAGTGCAGAAGCTGATTCGAGAAGCTAGATATTTATATTAGTTTTTGGCTTCTTCAAACAGAAGTTAGAAGTAGAAGTCAATACGAGCAGGGCCAACTCTTGAGGTATTGTAAATACTTTCTTTGTTATCATCAATATAAATGTAGTGCCGAAGTTCTATCCGCATGCCTAGTCTTTTACTTATAAATGAGAGGGACATCCTCGTAGACATTGGTTCCGGCACCTAGGATTTTAAATTTTGGAACGAAATGTTGAAAAAAAAGAGCAACATTGTTTGTCCACGTGAATAGTTCATGTATGCATTGTTGTAATGGATACCTATAGCTGGGCCAAATGCACACATGGGAGGGACCTTAGGATGCACTGGTCATGAGTGAGATGTGACCGGTGCTTCTTCCACCTTTAATAGCCGTTACAAAATAGACTTGGCCAAATGGGCCGAGTCAACATAAGTATGGTACTGTTGATCCAGTCCAGACACGATATGACATAAACAGTAAACAGGCCATACTGGTCTAGCTCTACCGGGCATATCGTGCTTGGACTAACACCTTGACATGGCGGGCTGGCCAAGCACAACACGCACAATACTGTGACAAGACGCGGCCTGTTCCAGCACGTCACACCATTTACCCCTTAGCCCTCTTAGGAGGCCAGGTCTGCTCAGAAGAGTGTAGTAACTCTCATGTGGTAGTGCAGTAAAATTGCTTACGGGTGGCAGTAAAATTACTTGTGTTATAGTTACTGCACTTTTCTGAGCACGGACAGGTGATTTGGCAGTAAAATTACTTACGATTGGTAGCAAAATTACTTATGACTGGCAGTAAAATTACTTGCGATTGATAGTAAATTTACTACAGTGGCCCCCCTTGGCTCTTGCCCAATTGCCCCCTTCCCCTTGGCCCTATTCCAAATAACTGTGGCTTATGGTTTTTAGCTGAAAATGGCAATGTAGTGGCTACAAGAATTTCTGGCTAAAACTAGCGGTGTTTAATTTGGCTTTTGACTTTTTGCTGAGCTGAATTGAGAAGCATTGTATTTGGCACGATATCAAGTGGTACTGAGTGAAACCATTGAATTACACTGGTTCGAACTTAAGACACAAATTGGATTACCAACATTACAGGTGACACATGGTCATTTGTAGTGTACAGAGCACAATAATTGAAATTGTTAGAATGCTACCTACGGTAAGTCACCAAAGACGTTGCAATATAATCACATACCATATCCATGTGGGCAAAATATGCACCATATGCAATGTGTGGTATATCCCCTTCCCCATGACCTGCATTACCTACATCTTGATCTTCTCAGTTAGCAAAATCTATGTCAGGCAATCCACTGTCCAAAATAAAGTTATGCAATGCCATCGTCGCAACAATTATTGCCTTCCGATTTCGGGCATCATAGCTAGGAATGTTGTCCAGTATACACCACGTCATCTTGCACATACCAAATGCACACTCAGCGACGTTGTGTAGGGACAAGTGATGGAAGTTAAAGACCTGCATCTCGACAGGGTGACTGCTATGTTATAACTCTGCTAGATGGTACCTCTAGTTACAACACGAAGATAGGTACCTCGGCATGTTTGGATACCCCGAGTCTACGAGGTAGTACTTGCCTACAAGAACATATGACAAATGTGAGTTGTGTTGGTATATAAGTACAACAGTACATGAAAGATTGTACATACAACAATTGTACATGGAGGTGGATGTGGAAAACTGGTCTCTGTATTTCATAAGTGTTTCTTACAGAACATGTGTGTCGTGCACCGATTCATGCCAATTTGGCACACATGAAAGTGAACCGGGTATCGAAGTCTCACACTGGGACCCATTCTGACTGGTGTGTCCGTACCTATTGAAATGCCTAGTGTGGTCCTCAAATGGAATAGTGACTTGCACATGGGTCCCATCGAGTGTCCCAATGCAATTACAGAAGTGTGGATAGAATCTTCACTAAAGTAGCCTCGGATGCACACTTTGGAATATTAGATCAGCGGGTGCAATATTCGTAGTAGCCAATCTCTAAGCTTAGCTTCAGCGGCCTCCTGGAGTTCAACCTGGAGGGCCTAGAGAATAGGGACCTCCTCTACTTCCTCATGGATAGGGTTGACCCCACTGACATGGTGTTGCATGTCGATGGGGGCAAGGGCCTCCCTATCATGCCTCACACCATTAGCTGCATGCTCGGCCTCTCTCGCGGTGGTAAGAATGTCCCTTTGATTTTGTATGCCGTAGGTAGTGTCGAGCTCATTGAGCTGAAGTGCTCACTCGACGTGCCACAAAGCGACGAAATCAAGGTCAATGTTCTGATGGAGAGTGTTGTGGTTACAGACCAAACAGAGAGAGAGAGAGAGTATGGTAGTGGAGAGTTAGGTGAGTAATGGCTTCGCCTCTCCCTCACGGCTGATATTGTACTCGTATACCCTCTTGGGGAGTGCTTTTACAATAGAACCCTTACATTTGAGTATCCCCCTTGGGGGTACTTAAGTCATTATACATATCCCGTTTTGGGCCTTACAGCCTTCTAACAGGCCTACTGGCTTAGGTGGGGGCCACCCCTACAACAGGAGCCTCTCATGGTGAAGGACTTCACGGGCCGAAGCCATGCCGCTGAGCCCTTTGGCCCCCTCCGTCCCATCGGCCTGTGACCCTCGATGGACTAGATACACTTTGCTTCGTGCTGATGGTGGCGAGAGCCGGCTTGTCTTCCGTTCCCGGAGCTGCGCGGCTTCGAGGTAGAGGATATCCGGCAGGCCGAAGGCCTCGACAGGGCCGAAGTCAGGGCGTGACATACCTCGCGCCTCGGATGTTTGCGGACGCGAAGTAAAGCTTGGGTGGCTGCCCCGGGAGGTGGCTGCGTGGCCTGGTAGTGCGCTTTAATGACACCCGGAATCGCGCCGGCCCTTGTCAGGGACAGGCTGTCGCGGCCGCTCTATCTGCTCCGCGCTGGGTGGGTGGGGGCACGCGGCAGGCTGTGATTGGAGCGTCGTGGGATGTCAGCAGTCCTGCGACCACGGCCGTTCGCCTCTTCCCCAGGGAAAGTGGCCACGCGGCAGGAATGCATCGGCGCATTACGCGCTGATGGCCCACCTACCGCCGCCTGCCGCGGCTGTCAGCGGTTGCGCTGCCCGATCGTGGGTAGCCGAACCGCTGTAATTTTGCCGCTTGATCTTCTGCTTGCAGGGGAGACGGGGGGACTTTATAAGTCATCGTCGTGGGCATGCAAACGCTCCCCTTGGCTGCCTACTTGCTTGTGCTTGCGCATTCCTTTCCGTTTTCTTGCGCACCCCGTTGCTGCTTCCGCATCCACTCGTGCTCGTCGTCGTAGTGGGGAGAGAGGAATGGCTGCGCGCGACGACCACCCCGCTGACAGTGGCACCGCCCTCGACGATCCTGTGCGCCGTCTTAGCGAGAGCGTGTTGTCGAGCCAGCGCTGCCTGACGCCACCACCGGCGGAGTATCGCCTGGTTCTGCGCGACAAGAGGCAAACCAACCATCGTTGGGATGCCATGAAGAAGTCAAAGGGCCGCTGCTCCCGTGTGCTGGGGCGGAGTCGCGTCACGGAGGAGATCCTCCAAACCCTTCTTCGGGAGAAGAAGCTGGAGGACCGGGCCGGGGCTCGCTTGCCTGGGCCTGACAAGATGGAGCCGAACCCGGGGGAATCGGAGGCAATCGTCTTCGTGGCGTTCTTCGATACCGGGCTCCGAATCCCGTCGACACTCTTTGTTCGCGAAGTGCTGCGAGCCTATGGGTTGGAGCTGGCGCAGCTGACTCCGACCGCGATCGTTCGGTTGGCCATCTTCACTTGGGCGATGCGGACGGAAGGTACCCGTCCCAGCGCCGATTTGTTCGCCATCCTGCACGACGCACGGTGCCAGCCGAGGAAAATGGAAGGGGAAGCGTACTCGAACTTCGGCAGCGTGGACTTTGAGTTGAGGACGGACTGCGCGCACTTGTTCCCCGCGTTGGCTACGCGGGGAAAGTGGGGGTCTGGCTGGACACGGCGGTGGTTCTACCACCTTGTGACGAGCACGAGCGGTCTTCAAAGCCGGGGGGAGCCGATATCATTCAACCGCTGTCCAGATGTGAGGCCCCGGTCCGGCGACGAACAACAGGCGCGAATACTTGCTGGCATCACCCTCCGGTTCAACATGCGTGACCTCGCCGAGGAGTTCACCATGTACATGATATCTCCGCTTTCTTGTAACTGGAAGTACGAGCGACGGGGGCCCGATCGGAAGGACGGCATCCACCCGGGGGTATCTTCGCTCCATAAGCCCTCCGCGCCCTGTAAGTATCTCTGCCATAGGCCACACACCGCCTTGGTGGTCGCAAACCCTTACGCATGACATTCCGCTCTCGCATGCAGTGCGCCGGTTAGAAGATGCGGAGCGCGCGGTGGTTGCGGTTCTTGGGCCGTACACGGCGGAAGAGCACAAGGCCCGTGAGTCCGCAACTTCCTTGGCAAAGCAAGGGCGGATTAACCGGGTATGCGAGGTTTTAGGAATTCCCGTTCCGGAACGCCCGGTGCCTGTGGAACCGCCGAGCGGCGCGACGGTGGTGGCGCCGTCCTCTCGATGCGAGGTCCGGTCAGAGACTATTGTCTTCAGCCCACCGGACGTGCCACCGGTCGAGCTCGAACCGACCGGTTCGGAGAAGCACACTATCCCCGACGAGGCCTTACATGGCGGCGAGGCTGCGGGCCCGAGCCTCGTTGTTCTTGAAGATGATGCCTCATCGCCTCCAGCGGCGACCGCGGCCTTGTTGCTGACGACGGCTACTGCGGCTACTAAGGCAACCACGGAAGCGTCGCCTGCATCTCCGAGGGCGAAACGCCCTCGGGTGCAGTCACCGCCACCTTCGAGGGGCCGATTCAGCGTGGCAGGCCCAGTGACCGAGGCCCTGGCACCCAGCGAAGATGTTGCTGAAGCCGAGAGGGTTGTTGCTCCTCAGGCCAGCGAGGTGATGATGACCCAGGTGGAGGCCCGGCGAAGTACCGTGGTAGAGGGTACTGGAGGTAGGTGTGGTTCGTTTTCCTCCCGCGACTTCGCGAAACTCTCTCCGATTTGCTCACTTATTCCGTCGACATAAGGCGAGACAAGGTCTCCCAGACAAGGACAAGAATCAAGAAACAGGGGTGCCCGCGAGGTCTCTGGCCTAGTTGAGCAGGGGACTGTGTGCCCCAACGGTTGCCGAAGGCACTGGGGCGGGGGCTCTAGGGCTTGACGCCTCCGACTTCGTTCCTCGGTGGGAGACGCTTCGCGCCTTGAGCGAGGTGGCGGAGTACGCTGACGGTCGGCTAGATCGGCAGGCGCTGCAGTCCTGCGGGGGCGACCTTTTGGCGCTCGCACTGGGTGCTTCGGAGATGAGGGTAACGATCCCTGCTCGCGATGCATGTCTTTTGCTTATCTGATTGGTAACCCTTGTTCTTGCGACCGTGTAGACGCTTGCGATCAGCAAAGCCCTTGAGGAGACTCGCGCGCGCGAACGAAGGGCGCTGGAGGACCAGCTGCGTGCCGCCGACGATGCCCACGCCGTCAAGAACGAGCGCATTCGGGTGCTGATGGCGGAACATGATGAGGCTATCTCCGACGCGCAGTTGGTAGGCGCGAACGCGAAGAGCGCGGCGCTAGCCGCACAACGCGCGATGGAGGAGGCTCAGCGCGTCGCGACGGAGGAGCGGACCGCCCTTCTACAATGAATCTCCGCGCTAGAGGCGGAGAAGGAGCAGCTTACTGCTTCCCTTGCAGAGAAGGCCTTATCCTGGGACAACGCGTCTGCCTCCGCGTGGGGGGCGATGGAGTCTTTGGAGCAGGCCCTCCGGGAGATTTCCGTGCATGTGGAGAACGCCACCCATAACCATCAAGATCTGATGGAGACGCTTGGGCGAATCGAAGAGGGCTCGAGCGTCGCCCTTCGCGGCGCCAAGGCCTTCGGTACCCACTGCGGCTACATGAGTGCTAGCCTTGCCCTCGCCCTGCTGCACGCTGGTGGGTGTGAGCATGTCAATGAGCTGGCGAACCCCCAGCTTGACTTGCCCGCCCAGCCCGGGATGATATCTGATGCGGTTCGCGCTGCCCAGTCCGCCATCCAAAATTTTCACAATCGGATTTGGAATTACATCGGGGAGGATGCCGCGACGGTTGCTTTGTGGCAGACGCTGCACAACGAGGGGGATGTGCTCCGCTGGCTCAAAGAGGTTCCTCGGCGCGGCGAAGGCGGTATGGGCGCTCATCGCGGCGAGGATGGCGCGGACTCGTAGGAATAGTGCCGGGTTTGAGTGCGCAACGCGCCATGTGTATGTCTGCTACTGTAATGCAACTCCTGTCTTATACGAGCTAAGCGACAACTCTCCTGTGCTCTTTGTTATGTAGTATGCTGTGAGCTGGGGTGCCATGTAAGGTGTAGGTCCTCAGGCTTGACTTCGCCCCTCGTGCTGATAGTAGCGAGCAGACTTGCGAACGCCTTGCGCCGCGGACCCCGGACTTTGGAAGTAGTCGCGCGAGCGCTCCGTCCCCTACCTTCCGAAGGGGTGGCAGCGGAGCTGGCGCCTGGTGGAAGTAGTCGCGCGAGCGCTCCGTCCCCTACCTTCCGAAGGGGTGGCAGCGGAGCTGGCGCCTAGTCGAAGTAGTCGTGCGAGCGCTCTGTCCCCTACCTTCCGAAGGGGTGGCAGCGGGGCTGGCGCCTGGTGGAAGTAGTCGCGCGAGCGCTCCGTCCCCTACCTTCCGAAGGGGTGACAGCGGAGCTGACGCCTAGTCAAAGTGGTCGCGCGAGCGCTCCGTCCCCTACCTTCCGAAGGGGTGGCAGCGGAATTGGCGCCTGGTGGAAGTAGTCGCGCGAGCGCTCCATCCCCTACCTTTCGAAGGGGTGGCAGCGGAGCTGGCGCCTAGTCGAAATAGTCACGCGAGCGCTCCTTTGGGTTACATGCGTGGGAACTTCAACCACGTCTTATTTATACTCCGGGGAGTACGCACAAGGACAATGCCTGCACGTGCGCAGGGATATCCGCGTCTTGTTTATACTCTGTAGAGTGCGCAGGGATAACATCCGCGTCTTATTTATACCCCGTAGAGTGCGCGCGGAGGCGTCCCTCCACTGCGTCTTGTTTATACTCCGTGGAGTGCGTGCGGAGGCAGATCTCGACGCTACGTCTTATTTAGAGTCCGGAGACTGCGCGCGGAGGCGAGCCTCCGCGCTTTGCGGGCGGTGAAATTGCGTGCGGAGGCGAACCTCGACGCTACGTCTTATTTATACTCCGTAGAGTGCGTGCGGAGGTGGACCTCGACGCTACGTCTTATTTAGAGTCCAGAGACTGCGCGCGGAGGCGAGCCTCCGAGCGTTGCGGGCGGTGAAATTGCGTGCGGAGGCGAACCTCGACGCTATGTCTTATTTATACTCCATAGAGTGCGTGCGGAGGCGGACCTCGACGCTACGTCTTATTTAGAGTTTGGAGACTGCGCGCGGAGGCGTCCCCCCACGCGTCTTTATTCATGCTCATGTATAGTGCACACGAAGGTAACCCTTTGCGCACTTTTGGTATGAAACGAGAAAATTTTGTGTGAACGGTGCACTTTATTAAATTCCCGTTTGCGCGGGTGAGCGGTTATAAGAGGTGAGGCACTAACCGCTGGCCGCTTAAAGGTGGAGATGACCTCAGCCGTCATTGCCCGGTGGTGAAGCTGCATGCGTCTGGAGCCTCTAGTGCCAGGGCGGTTCGTGCAGGAGCGTGGTGGGGCGCCCCCCGAAGCCGTGGAAGGTCCTTGCACTCGCACACTCGGCTTAGGCGTAATACCACCGCAGTCTGTCTGCATTCCACGTGTGGCGGAACGTCTGCCCATCCAAGGTGGCTAAGCGGTATGCTCCCTTCTGTAGGGCTTTCGCGACGATGTACGGGCCTTCCCACCTGGATTCGAGCTTGCCTACCGTCTCCGCGTGGAGTGCCATCTTAAGGACGAGGTCTCCTGGTCTGAATTCGCGTGGGTACAGTGAACGATCCCGACCGCGCACCATCTGTCGCGCGTACTTTATGACGTGCTGTGTCGCGCTTGCCCGGTCTCCATCAAGGAGGTCCATGGACAATTGGCGCTCCTCGTCTGGTGCTTGGACGAGGACCCTTCGTGAGCCAGCCTTTATTTCTTCAGGTGTGACCGCCTCGTCACCAAAGAGGAGCTTGAATGGCGTGAACCCCGTTGGGCGTGTGACCGTTGTACGAAGGGACCAGAGGACGCTGTGGAGCTCGCCCGGCCACTTCCCCTTTGGTAGCCCGACAAGGCGCTTCTTGATCGCGGCGGAGATAGCACCGTTCGCCCACCACACCGTTGGACTGTGGGCGTCCAACCGAGGTGAACTGGAGTGTGATGCCCACGTTGTTGCAGAATTCTTTGAATGGGGCTGCGTTGAATTGCAGACCGTTGTCGACGGTGATCTCCCTGGGCACGCCGAACCGGCATATGATGTTCTGCCAGAGGAAGTGTTGCATAGCTACTGAGGTAATCTTGGCCAGGGCTACCGCCTCCGGCCACCTAGAGAAGTACTCCAGAGCGACCGCTACGAACCGCAGGTCACCTGGGGCCCTGGGAAGCGGTCCCATGACGTCGATGCCCCACCGCGCCAGCGGCCATACCGGGGGTATGGGATTGAGGCTTGTCGGGGGCCTGCGGATGGCCCTTCCCATCCACTGGCAACCTTGACAACGGCGCATGAGATCCTGGGCGTCCGCGACAGCTGTTGGCCAATAAAAACCCTGTCTGAATGCCTTGCCCACCAGAGATCTTGGTTGAAGATGCGAGCCGCAGAGCCCCGCATGAATTTCTGCGAGGAGGCGCTTTCCTTCTTCGCGCGAGAGGCACTGCAGGAGCAGCGCGCAGACTCCCTTTTTGTAGAGCACCCCGTCGAGCACCTGGAAGGACCTAGCGCGGTGCTGTAAACGCTAGAGCTCGGTGGGGTCGTCTGGTTCCGCGATACCCTGCAGAAAAGCGAAAAGGGGTTCCCTCCAGTCACCCTGCTGGGTGATCTGGTGGACGAGGGCCGCATCACGGTTATCTTGCGCGATGGCTGCCACGGGCAGGACCTCGTAAAATGCCCTTCCGGGAGTTGGGAGCTGCTGACTGGCAGCCTTGGCGAGGATATCGGCTTGCTCGTTGTCTGCCCGAGGGATGGCCTTCACCGTGACACCCAAAAAGTGATGTTCCCTCGCTCGTACGGCTGCTAGGTACTTAGCTAGCTCCGGGTCCTTGGCCTGATATAACTTGTCCACATGGCCCGCCACTAGCCGTGAATCAATGCGGACGAGAACTCGCCTCGCTCCCACCGCTTTGAGCTTTCCAAGGCCGAAGAGCAACGCCTCGTACTCGGCCGTGTTGTTCGTAGCAGGAAATGCTAGGCGCGCCGAGTACGATAGGCGCTGCCCCTCGGGTGTGGTAATAACTGCGCCAACCCCTGCGCCCGCGACGCCGTAAGCTCCGTCGGTGTTGAGCATCCACACCGGGTCTTCGGACTGGGGGACCGGCTGAGCTGGAGGGGTCCATTCTGCGAGGAAGTCCGCCAGAACTTGAGACTTGATCGCCGTTCGGGAGGCATATGTGAGGGAGAATGGAGCAAGCTCGGCCGCCCATTTGCCAATTCGCCCCGTGAACTCCTTATTGTGCAGCATCTCCGCCGGAGGGAACGAGGATGGCACCGTTATCGGGTGTGCCAAGAAGTAATGCCAGAGCTTTCTTGAGGCCATGACCAGCGCGTAAGCAAGCTTCTCGAGCTCCGTATACCGCATCTTGGCGCCCTGAAGGGCTTCGGAGACAAAGTACATTGGTCGCTGGAGAGCACCCTCTTCAAGGACGAGGACGGCGTTGACCACCGTTGTCGAGGCGGCGAGGTAGAGTAAGAGGGGAGCCTCTGGCGCTGGGGCCACCAGAGTGGGAAGGGCTGCGAGGTGTTTCTTGAGGTCGTCGAAGGCCTTTGCGCAGTCGTCGTCCCAATGAAACCCGTCGCAACCGCGGAGAGTCTCAAAAAATGGCAAGCCCCGCTCCGCTACCCTGGAAAGGAAACGACTCAGGGCCGCCATGCGGCCTGCCAGCCTCTGGACCTCCCTCGTCGTCTTGGGCGGTTCCATGCCGAGGATAGCGTCGACCTTGTCGGGGTTCGCTTGAATGCCTCGCCCGGATACGAGGAAGCCCAAGAGCTTGCCCGCCTGCACGCCGAAAACACATTTGTCCGGATTGAGTTTGATGCCCGCCTTCTTGAGGTTGTCGAAGGTCTCCTGAAGATCCCGACCGTGGGAGGCGAGCTGCCTGATTTTTACTACCACGTCATCCACGTAGGCCTCCACGTTCCTCCCTAGCTGAGCGGCTAGGGCCAGCGCGACGAGGCGGGTGAAGGTTGCACCCGCGTTCTTCAAGCCGAAGGGCATCCTGACGAAGCAAAAGGTCCCAACCGGCGTAATGAAGCTGGTTTTATCCTCGTCGTCCTTGGCCATGTAGACCTGATGGTAGCTAGAGTAGGCGTCCAAGAAGCTCATGAGCTCGCATCCTGCGGTGGCGTCGACCAGTTGATCTATGCGCGGCAGAGGGTAGTCGTCCTTCGGGTATGCCTTGTTGAGGGCAGTAAAGTCGATGCACATGCGCCAAGTGCAGCTGGCCTTTTTGACCAACACCGGATTGGCGAGCCAGTCCAGATGCTGGACCTCGTAGATAACCCCCGCCCGAAGGAGCTTCGCCACCTCCACCTTGGCCGCTTGCTGCCGGTCCATGGACATACGGCGAAGCTTTTGCTTGACTGGCTTGGCGTCAGGGCGGATCGCCAGGTTGTGTTCGATGAGGGCACGGTCCACACCTTTGATATCCTCCGGGTACCATGCGAAGACATCTATGTTGGCCCGAAGAACTCGGAGCAAGTCTTGCTCTACGTCCGGAGGGAGGCCTTCGCCTATGGATACGAACTGCCCCTCCGCCTGGAGGGGCATTCTCTTCACTCTGCCCTCCGGGTGGGGCTTAGGTGTCCACCCTGGGGCGGATGGTGTGTCTGCTTGGTACTTGTCAGCGAGGACGTGCACCTTACGGTGCAGGCGTCCAGCTCTGGTTTCGATCTCCTAGCCATATCTTGATCGCCAAAAACGGTGATGACGCCCCGCCGGCCTGGGAGCTTCATACATAGGAAGGCGTAGTGTGGGACCGCCTCGAAGGAGTTGATGGCAGGCCGGCCCAGTATGGCATTATATGAATACGGGACGTCCACGACGTCGAAGATGATATCTTCAGTCCTGGCGTTGGCGGCCTGGCACAAGGAGACTTGGAGGCGTACCTGACCCAAAGCCTTCAGTGGCTGGCCTCCGAGGCCGTGGAGGGGGGCTTCCGATGCTTTCAATAGACTCCGAGGTATCCCCATGCGATCAAGGGCCTCCGCAAACAAGATGTTTGCGGAGCTCCCGCCGTCAATGAGGATACGCCTGACGTCGCAGCCTGCGATGTCGGCCTAGATGACCAAGGGATCTTGGTAGGGGAATTCCACGCCTTGGGCATCGGCTGACGTGAAGGTGATGCTGCGATGCGACGTCCCCGGAGGTAGTTGTGCTGAGGAAGTGCTCGACGAAGAGCCTCCAGGGATGACGTTGACACCACGGCACTGGGTCTCTCTCGGGGGCCCGACGCGCGAGGGACTGCCTTGCGTACGCTGTACGTGGGCTACTGCGGGGGTCAGCGCCTCTGAGGCCCGTACGTAGGCCACCGCTTGCCGCCACGCCGCGAGTTTGGTGCATGTCCGCGTGAAATGGCCCCTGTAGCCATGCACCTCGCACCACCTGCCATATTGTAGAATTTCCTGCTCCGCACGCGGCTTTTCCTCGCGGCTTCCTTCGTGTCCCCCTCCGGCGCACAGGGTTAAAGCAGTTTCCCGGGGGACGCCTTGCGCGGCGAGGACGCGGTGAGCCTTTTGGGGTCTTTGCTGGTTACGCCGGGGCTTGCGCTTGTCGTTTGGCAGGTTTTGGTGCGCCCCGGCGTCGACGCGCTCATGAGTATCACCCGCGGATGCTTGCTTGTGTTTTGTCCTCGGGTTGTCTTTTATGCTTCTCATTTGCGACATCTCCTCCGCTTGACCGGCATCGGAGATGTCGCCGTTGCGTCTCCGCGCATCCTCCTCGGCCCGGGCGTACGCCTCCATCTTGTCGAAGACCTTTGCCACCAACTTGAGTGGCTTCCGTGCATTATACTCAGCGAGCGGTCCCGGGCGGAGACCTTGTACTGCTGCATTGATGACGGTTGTCTCGTTGACGTCCCTGACTTGGTAGCGTACCTTGGCGAAGCGTTTGAAGTAAGTCCGCATCGACACGCTCGACGTAGTTTCCCTGGAAGTTATTATAGAGTTGATCGCGGATCTGCTCCCACGTGTAGATGGACTGCGGCTCGAGGGTGAAGAACCACAAGAGCGCTACCCCTTGTAGCGCGAGGGGAAGTCCCTTGGCCTTCGTGGTGTCCTCTCCGCCAGCAGCTTCGATAGCGGTCTCATACACGCGCACGAACTCTCGCGGGTCGGAGTCACCATTGTACGCATCGATGACGCTCGGGAACTTGAAGTCCTCAGGCCATGCCGCCTGCTGCAGGCCCGCGGAGAGCGGGGACTCCGGGTCTACGCGTCGTAATGGGACGCGACTAGACGTAGGGGCGTCACGGCTATCCGCCCTCTCCGGAGCGGGTTCCGATGTCACCGCCGGGGGGTGTGTTGGCTCCGGGCCTCTTGCATGTCTCGCACAGCTCCGCGGAGGTCTGTTAGCTCCCACTGAAATGCGCTGAGAGCCGCCAACAGGGCCGCCAACAGGGCGGTCTCCACCGCGATCGGCACGGCGGTGACCACAGCCTGCACGCCCAGGCTGCCCGCCGTGTTGTCCTGAAGGACCCTGGAGCTGGTGACGAGGCCCACGTCATCGCCGGGACCACTCACCGCTCCTGCGCCGGGTGGGAAAGTGGACGCGCCTGGGTTGCCATCGCCGGGGTTGGTCGTCGGGGCGGTGGTGGCGGGGTTGTTCGTCGCGGCGGTGGCGGGGTTGGGCATTGCGTCGTGAACGCCGGTGCTCACAGTCGTCACACCTGCATCGCCACCCGTACCTGCAGCTGCTAAAGCCGAAGCCCTGGTATTGACGCGGGATTTCGCCGCTTCCGCCTTCTTCTTCTTCGCCGCCGATGGTGAAGCTTTCTTTGGTGCCATCCTCCTTCGGATCTGGAGGCTTGCTCTTGTCCTCCCCACGAACGGCGCCAACTGTTGTGGTTACAGACCAAACAGAGAGAGAGAGAGTATGGTAGTGGAGAGTTAGGTGAGTAATGGCTTCGCCTCTCCCTCACGGCTGATATTGTACTCGTATACCCTCTTGGGGAGTGCTTTTACAATAGAACCCTTACATTTGAGTATCCCCTTGGGGGTACTTAAGTCATTATACATGTCCCGTTTTGGGCCTTACAGCCTTCTAACAGGCCTACTGGGCTTAGGTGGGGGCCACCCCTACAATAGAGAGGATTTAGGCAAAGGGCACTAACATGCTCATGATCAGGTGCTTCTTCCTGGTCACCTTCAGCATGCTCCTCTTCCTAGCGACTAGCAACAACATCACCAGGAAGGACGCATTGCTGATGAAGGATGTTGCTAATTTTGGTGGCATCGACTGGTGCAAGGCTATCATTGATGACTTGAGCGAGGCTGCACACTCTTGGAAGAAAAAGGAGGAGAACGACACAAAGTCCATCATTGGATATGCCTCCTTCCTACTCGTAAGTAACCACATGTTTTTCCTGACATATGCATTTTGTGACAGTAATCTTAAAGTTTATCGGCACTAATTTTTTGATTTGACATTTAGTAAAATGTATGTCACATATTTACTATCTGGACAACCTGAGGTGCATCCATAGCATTGACGCCCTCGAGACGCCCGTGCTGCATACTTCTCGACATCTCTCACCGACAATATCATGGCGGTCAATAGGATGACAGACCATGACGGGAAGGAGACTTTCGCAAGCTTAGCGTGAGTGCACCAACCCATGCAGTGGAAGGTCTACCTACTTACATATGTAATAAATGTTTTGCAAACATACAGTAATTGTTTATGTCATATGCACTAAGATAATAGTCCCATGTCATAAATGGGCTTTGCACATGTAGTAATCGTAATATTCCTTTTCCTATGCAATTGAGGTCCAGGGTGGGCACTTGCTAGTAGCCCAGCGCTCCAACGCAGCCAAGATACCAGAGGAAGTGCTACGTGCCACTACTGGGCAATTCCCTAGCATGCATGTCCTGCTCGGTGAGTCTGTACAATCACTGAGCATGTGTAAACAAAGGGCCATAATGGAGACCCTTCAAAAGTTCAACGACGAGGTAGGGAAGGCCATGAGGCTGATCCGGAAGACCCACATGAGACTTGAGACCATGCAAACTAAGGTCGTGTGTGTGATCAGGTCTCTGCTCACACCAAATGAGCCTCCGACATCTGCCCCATCTGTCAAGTAGAGGAGGGTGAAACAGCGCAAGGTTGCACCGGCACCTGACATATCAGATGCCAAGCCCACACCTCTCCAAGTCATGCCATCAACCGTAGTGGAGGCATTTCACCCCAATGCACAATATGTGCCATTGTGGTCCTTGTTCCCTCTCACTCAAGGTGATGAGGAGCAAGTGGGAGGCGCAATAGCCACCTAGTAGGTACATGAAGATGTTGATCCTTAGCATTATAAGATCTCATAATAGATGTAATAATTTTATATATGAAGCCATATTCCATATAACATGGCAATATTTTTATGATGCTAATTGCATCTTTTTCGATTACGTGGACCAGCAGGATGAGGGCGACGTCGTGGCTTCCATTGGCAACATTATTTCGACGTTCATGGCTAACATTGTGCTAGGTATGTACCTTTACATCTTCGGCCGTAAGGTAGCCCCTAAGCTGCGAGCCCTCATCCAATGTCCACCGTTCCAGAGGTGCCTGAGGATGACACCACCAAGGCGACAGATGCCAGCATTGGTCCGGATGCTGAGACGATGATGGAGGCAAGAGTGCAGTAGCCATATATTATTTCTGACAGTAATTTGCAAGCAAGAGTGTAGTAATATTGCATTCACATGGCTAGATAGCACTTTTTTATTTGTATACTATAAAATTTCTAGTCAAATGCAGTAATTTTGAGTAATCTTAATAGTAAAAATGTTTTACTAGTTCTATTTATCCCACAGTAAATCTTTACACATGCCCAGAAAAAGAAGTCATTTTATAGTAGTTTCTTTTTCTTTCTGTTGCTCTAATTTTTCACTCAGTGTATAGTAAATTTTAGTATGCACGTTAGTAAAATTTTGTGTAACATTCAGTAATTTCATATATATGTAATAGTAAAATTTTAAAAAATGTTGCATTGGGTCCCACCTTACTCTACAGTAAAATGTTACATGTGAGTCCTAAATGAATAACATTTTTCAAAAAGTTTCTTTTTTATTTATTGTGTAGTAATATTACAACAAAAGTATGATAATTTTTAGTGTTACAACGTTAAATTGCATGTTTGTTTCTGCTGGAGTTCGCAACCACGCAAGCAAGTGAACACCAGGAGGTGTTGCCTGCAGTTGATCCAGCCACTACCGCCACCACCGGCGCGAGCAAGGTGATTATGATGGTATAGTAGTAATATATATCATAGCGTATAGTTATTCTATTATAGTTATAATAGTAAAAAGTTTATTTGTATGCAAGCTATCGTTTTGCCCGCCAAACATACCAGAAAACTGAAGAGGATGACCAGAGTTCTTAGCAAGCTAGTCTTCCCATTCAAGTGACATGCCACATGGCTATATGTGCCAATTAACACGACCATCAAGGCTAGGGAGCTCATACTAAATGACCATAGTCTAAAATGGTAAGATTTTCTCCTAATGTTTTCCCATATGAGTATGTTTGTTTCTTTTCATCATCTATGCCATGATGTGACTTACCATTATTTTTTTCTCAACTACAGCAAGGACTAAGCCATAAAATGGCCAAATCCCTATTCCTCTTATCCCATTGCATAACCGCTGGCCAAAGCTAGAGCCTGGCATTTGATTCTCCCTTTGCCCCATCTTGCTCTCCTCCCCCTTCTCCACCTCCAGCATCGACGAGGCCAGACCATCTCGTCGGTGGTCACCTGCATCACCTCCATTATCATGCCACCTCTCCTCACTAGCTTGGCGTGCCACCTCCCTCATCTCTCCACCACCAAGCGCACCATTGTGACTTCACGCTGCCCTTCCACTCCGCATGTCACAGCATCTCCACACCATCGCCTCTTCCCGTTGGTGCGCCATCCTAACTCCCTCATCTGCTCTCCCTTCACCAGCCACCACCCCACATCAGAGTTACTGCCCCAGCTCCTTCCCTCCACCGCATCGCTGCTTGCCCAACCAAGCACCGCCATGATCTTCCTTTGCGTCACCCTCCATGGGGTACCACCCTAAGCCCTGGTACCAATTCTACCTTGGCCTCCCTTGCTTCTCTCTCTCCCCTCCCCAAACCACTCCTCCTAGTTCATCTTCCTATGCCCTCCACCACCACATCGCCACTACACTGGCGATCTGCATCACCTCCTCCACTGCGATGACTTCAACAACCATGACTCCATTGTCCTCGGCCTCATCTTCCCCAAATCTTCCCCAACGATTTTCACCTACCCCTCTGCTTCTACATCTCAGTTTATTTGTTCTCTTTTCCCCTTCCTCCTCTTCTTAATTACTTGTGTTAATTTTAGAATTACTATGATATGATGATGTGTTACCTGATAATCAATTGTTGTTAGCAATGTTGGCTGTGGGGGTTGAGATCATTAATTGTTTACTGTTATATGCCAATTTTGATTTCCAGTAGCCTGAATTTGTTAATCTGTGTTAATTGTTATCTATGATCAGTAGTAGTTAGCAGTAATTATCAACTGTGATCCCTGTTAGCTATGTCTTGTGATATGTGTTAGATTGATTAGCATCAAGCTGTGGTTAGGTTAGTATTATGTGTTGTGCCTTGTCAGTAGTGGTATCTAGTTAGTTATCTATTAGTTGTGGCTGTAATCATTGTCATCTATCTGTCTAGCTGGTGACTGTTCCCCTCCCCTTGCTGTCTCGACTCCCTTTGTACTTCTAGACTCTCTCAATACCTCTCAACTTCCTTCTTCTATCTCGCGGTTGGTAGCTAGTTAAGTCATTAGTCGGATGTTATGTTCGTTCAGAAGTTGTGCGTGTTCATTTGTATAGTCTCTCGTCATGTTGTTCATTCGGTCATACGATGTCAATTCGCATGATCGTTCATCCCATTGTCTTTTGTTTGTTTGTTTGTTTAGCTCGTTCATCATTTCATCAGTGTGACTTGGGGTTCGTTTGATCGTTTTCGATATTAGTTCGTTCGGCCGATTTGGTAGTCGTTTTAGGTTTAGTATTATGTTTTTAGCTTTAGCTTAGCACCGTTAGTCTTAATCTAGCCCCTATAGAAAATACGACACTCGCTGCTATTTCAGTGACAGCCCATGCACTTGTGGGCATACTATTTTTGCATGATCAATTAGGCTAAGCGTGCTTGGGCTGGTCTAGCATGGCCCGACCCCTCTTCGTATTATGACTGGGTAACACGTGAGCCAGCACGGCATGACATGATCGGGTTGTGCCCTATTTGGGTTCTTGCTGTGCTGGGTGGCCTATTTGGGCATGTTTGTTACAAAAAGCAGAAAATTGTAACACACCCTTGTACCATTAACCTATGACAAATGAACCTCTGCTTAGATAGCAAGGAATGGTGCTTTTAAAGACAGAAACAACATTGCATAACCAACACTACATCAAGATGAGCCTTTAGTAACACGCATATTTGCTACTGTAGCTAAAAAAAATGTGTTACTAAGTCCTATAGTAACATATTTGATTAGTGTTTCTATAGCCTATGTTGCTATTGCAGGGTCTATTATAGTATGTAACTAGTGTTCCTGTATAAAAAAGGTGTTGCAACCACGCTGTTACAACATATATCAAATGTGTTGTCATTAGGGGTGAAAACGGTAATGAATAATCCGTTTTATCCGATATTCGTATCCGAGAAAACAGGAATGTGGTAAGCAAAATCCGTATTAAAAAATGTTCATATTCATATTCGAGAATATTCGTATCTGTATTTGAGAATATTCGTATTTGCATTCGTATTCAAGAATATTCGTATCCGTATTTGTATCCGAGACTATTTAATTCGTTTCTAGAACCCAGGAAAAACCCAGACGAATTTTGCGATTCAAAATTTGAATTTAAGCAGTTTAAAATTGGTAACGGGTCAAAAACTGGTGAAAAATTAGTAAAACCGCTAGGAATCTATTTTATCCGATATTCGTATCCAAGAAAACGCAAAGGTGGTAAGCAAAATCCGTATTCGAAAATATTCATATTCGAGAATATTCATATCCGTATTTGAGAATATTCAAATTCATATTCATTTTTAAATATGGATTTGTATTCGTATTTGAGATTATTCAATCGTATCCGATCCGTTTCCATCCCTAGTTGTCATATACTCTAGTAACATCTTTTTTAGCTAGAGTAACACAGCAACGCGTGTTGCCATAGACCCTAGTAACATGCTTTTTTAGCTAGAGCAGCACAGTAGTGCGTGCTGCCATAGACCTTAGTAACACCTTTTTTCTAGCTAAAGTAGCATAGTAGCGTGTGTTGCCATTTACCCTAGTAACACTTTTTTAGATACGGCAACACAATAATGCTATTGGTCCTAGCTAATAACACCTTTTTAGCTACAACAACACAATATGCCCTCTTACAACATTTATAAATTTTTGTAGCATTTTTTTATTTTTTGTGAGTGTACAAATTAAAATTGTTTTATAGAACATCCTTTGATAAGCATGCCACAGTGCATAATAACACAACTGACCATGAGTATAACAATCATAATATACTACATTGCATCAAAGAAATAAATATAAGTACTGTTAACATCATTCCATAGCATACATAACAATTTGATTTCTGGAGAACTCAAGTATTTAAGAACAGATATTACAAATTTTTAGTCTAAGAATCTGAAATATAGTCTAAAAAAGAATATGAAATACATCTAATGTTGCCTAATCTTCATGAAATTCTTTGTTTCTTGATCCATTCATGAGGTAAGTAGCCAAACATATGAATTTCAACCATTGATCTTTTTAACTTGCACAAGAAAACATTAGTCTTTAGGATTTTAATTAGAAAATATGATACATGTACTTCATCATAATTGAACCAGGTGACAATTAACATACACAAAATGAAGGTCAAGCAATCGGTCTTGCTTCCACATAGGCATCCCCAATTGTCTTATAGCACTTGATTGGCCTTACTAACTCCTTTTTTCCCACAACAGGATGATTGATAACCACTTTCGTAAATTGGTTAACCATCTCAACATAATCAACTTTTGCATGTGGATCACTACTAAAAAAATATAGCATATGCCACACATTCTTTGTTTGGATATGCCGCAGTCTTGAGAATTACCATGGCACCACCTATATTAGCATTAATGTAGTCATTAAATTAGTAAATGAATAACTAATTGAGTTATTTGAGGTTGGAACACCTACACATGATGCATCTTGAGATGAGATGTATTGTTTACTACTTTACTATGAGTGACTACCCTGGGATTGGGATATTTGTAGGATTTTGCGTTAATGGTGAGTATGCTTGTGTGACATGTCATGAAGAAACATGCTCTAAACAGTTGACACATGGGCACAAGTATTGTTTCATGGGACATCGTCGATTTCTACCTCCAAATCATGAGTTTCGATATGATGATAATTTTTTCAATGGAACTGAAGAGCATAGAACGAAGCCTATTGCTTATTCTAAAACTTCAATTCTATGAAACATAAAAGCAATTAACAATTTTGAAAAATCAAAAACTTAGAAATGTGTAGTGGCATGTTTTCTTTGCCTTATTGGTACTTCAATTTACTTCATCACAATCTTGATGTTATGCATATTGAGAAGAATATTTATGACAATATATATGGGACAATTTTAGGATTAGAGGGCAAGTCAAAGGACAATTTACAAGCATGACAAGACCTACAAGAAATGAATATCAGACTAGAGCTGCATCCACAGACAAGAGCAAATAATAAGTATTATTTGCCTCTCACTTCCTATACCATATCTGTAAAAGAGAAGCAACAGTTTTGTAAAGTTTTCATGATATCAAGATTCTAGATGGCTATTCTAGAAACATCTCGAAATGTGTAAATGTTGCTCTAGGGAGAATTTAAGGCCTTAAAAGTCATGACTGCCATATTCTAATGCAACAACTTCTACCTATTGCTTTGCAAGGTGTACTTCCAAGTATGTTACATATGTCTTATTTGATCTATATGGATATTTTAAAGAACTAAGTGCAAAAATCCTCTATGTAGATAAGCTTGAGAAGTTGAAGAAGCAAATTAGAATGACATTATATCATATGGAGATGATATTCCCACATGGATTTTTTTTCACTGTTATGATGCATTTGGTTATTCATTTAGCAATTGAGGCAAAAATAGGCGGTCTTGTATGTTATCGGTCTATGTATTTTGTGGAAAGGTATGTTTCTCTTACAAAGATAGAGCTACATTTCTTTTTTTTTTGACAAGAAAACAATAGGGGAGACCCCTACAGTAAATTGAGTTAATAAAGGAAAAAATAATTACAAGCTTAAAAAGGAATTTATAATCCCTGTAAAAGGGTGGAAGATTAATAAAGAGCTACATTTTCTTATCTATTTCACTCATAGATTGTTTAACAATTTTTTTGCTTTTCATTTATTTAGGTACACGTGTGTGTTGAAGTCATATGTACATAATAAAACTCATCCTGAGGGATCTATCGTTGAAGCATATTTGGCAAATAAGTGCATGACATTTTGTTCAAGATATCTTGAAGATTTTGAGAACAAGCATAACTGGCCTTCAAGGAATGATGATGATAATGATGAGTCAGTTGAATATCTTGTTGTTGAACAAGTACTAACTCTATTTTCTCATGTTGGAAAACCACTTGGCAAGCCTAGTAATTATGTTATAAGGGGTTTGGCTAAAGTACGAGCACATAGATATGTATTGTTTAATTGGTTGGATGCTATTGTGTACCTACGGTAATGTCTCAAGCTCAAAGACAATTTTAGTTATCATGTTATTGACTTAAGAATTCATTATAAATTACTTCGCAGAGCTCATGCTGGTGAGATCATTAGAACATATCCCCAACACCATGTCAACCCAAAAATCATTGACTGTAAGCAAAACGAGAAGTTCCATGAATGGTTTAGAGCTCATGTAATTAACATATTTTGCATCCTTTACATATACTACTAAACTCACCAACTAAATTAATTCTAACTACACAGATAATGCATTTGGAGAGGAAAAATGGCATCCACAGTATTAACGAAGATATTAGATGCCTAGCTCGTGGCCCAGTTGAAGCAGCAAAATGTGCTTTCAACACCTGAGGCTTCTGGTTTAGGCCTACACGTTTTGATAGAGTAATGCAAAATAGTGAAGTAGTGCTAACCGCAAAAACATTTAATTATGCTAAAGCAAGTAATGCAAGTCCGATTTTAGGTGATGTGACTTATTATGGGAGAATGATCGATATTATTGAGCTAGACTACTCCAAAAAAAATTTAGTTATTCTGTTTAAATGTGAATGGGTTGATGCTATTTCTGGATAAGGAATTAAAAAAAAGACAAATATGGCTACACACTTGTCAACTTCTCTCATATGATACACACAAGAGAAAAGATCGAGCATGAGCCTTTTATTTTCCTAACCAGGCTTATCAAGTGTTTTATGTGGAAGATCGAACAAACCCGGGGTGCTCAGTGGTAATAAAGATGAAACCTAGAGATATATATGACATAGGCAACAAGGAATGGACAGACAACGTAGAAACTGGGTCACTCCATGTTTCACACCTTAGGGAGATGTTCGATACTGCAAAGAATAATCAACACTAGCTTAGAATAGATGTTGAGGGAACAACAGTGGATACTGATAATAATGCTTTGAACAATGAAGCTTAGTGGAGGACAATACTTTCACAACTAATTTGGTTACTTCAAGGTATGTGCATTTTTCACTACAAAAATTAAATGTATTGCCATCTCAAACCTCATTCTAGAATTATTTTTGGTTACTAATGTTTTTTCTGTAGCCCACAATTTGATCTTATACCTTCTTATGGATGATTTTACCAACCGTATAAAAACAATCTTATTATTTACCTTTAACTCTTTTTTCAGAAATGGATTATAATTAACTTTGAGGAGGATAAACACCATCTCGAGATACTTCAAAGACAAGGAAATAAAAAAACTAGAAACTGCAACGGGTCCCACAACAACGATAAGGAAAAAGATAGAAAAATAACAAACTTCTGGGCATGGGGTTAGAACCCACAATGGACAGGAGCTAAGTGTGTGTCCTCGTCATTGCACTAGTTTTATTGATATAGTGAAATGTTGTTTGTTCTATCCTAATTTAGTACGAAAAATTCTGTTACTTATGACAAACAGATCGACATAGTTTTTGTGTGTATAAAACTCATCGAATTTCATAAATGTCTATACGATTTCCAAGATTGTGTAATTGCTTTGTTGAAAAGAGTGTCCATGAGTACAGATTTCCATTGTCCAAGTAATGGCAATCCACTATTTTCCGGCGTCAACGTCTCCGTACTTAGTAATATTGCCCCCGAAATCCACGGAGTCATTGGCACCAACTTGCTCAAGCGACAAATCTGTTCACGTACGGCTCTGCTCAACATGGCATATAAATCGTGGCATCTCGCTGTTTTGCGTTGTAAACCGTCTGTTAGAGCAAATCCATCTCATTAGTCATTTCTCCCTCTCTATTTCCTAGGATGAAGAGACTAGCTATTATTTTCAGCTCTCTATTTGAGTTAGCATTCCAATGACCTAGCTATTTGAGAAGCGAGTGAGGAGGCGCTCGTCAAATCTAGCTAGCGGCCGGGAGAAAATAGCGACTCGATAAAAATGAACAGGGGGATAAAGAACCGGTTGGAGTCCATTTCTTGAGTCATACTAGCTAAATATACAATGAAGAGCAGGATAAAGAACCGGTTGGAGTTGCTCTTAGCCTTTTGTTTCAAGTAATTACATTTAAAATAAAAAATACATCATCACAGGTAATACAAAAAAAAATCAAAAAATCAGAAAAGATAAAATTAAAAAACCAAAAATCAGAAACTGAAATTGCGAGCCCTTAGTACGAAACCATACAAATAGCATGCAATTACTACGTGGAAAACGAAAACGATCCCAATACAGTCCACGTTTAGATCCAAAAGACAAATTCCCAACGTGATGAGACAGTGATGCATGGGCAAGTTTTGATTTTTTTTTTAAAAGTACAGCATACTTATATAAAATATTTCTTATAAAAGTTATAGTACCTTACTACTCCAATACATAAAATATATTGCACGAACGACGTTCTCAGGCATATATATACTGGCGTACGAGTAAATGCGAACCCAACAATTTAGGTTTCAGCTTCAGTTTTTGACTTTTGATTTCTAGTTTATTATTTTTTAATTTAATTTTTATGGCTTTTTGGTTTGTAAGACTTTTTTGTCTTTTCTTTTTGTATTCCTTTGTATTATTCGTGATGGCTAACTTATATTTTTTTTATTTTTTAAAATTTAATTATGTCAAAAAACTATCAAAATTTATAGTATAAAATAAGTTAACTACAGTAAAAACAAATATTTTGACATGGCAATGGCATATTGGTACAGGACATGGCATGTACGCATAGCAATGCTAGTACTTCACTTTGCTAGTCATGGGGCCTGGCCCACAGGAAGACCAGCACCACGATCACGATCACCAACAACAAATCCATCGCCATCTTTGACTAATTGACAATTAATTAAGCTGCCCCTCTAGCCTCTAGAATCCCCCCGTGCCGCGCGGCCATCCCGTTCCCATCCCCAATCTTGGTTAATTAAATGGGCAATTAGTGGCTGGATTCGTTGGGCACTACCAAGTGATCATTGTATACCCTGGGAGGAGGAGGAGAATAGCCTTGTTCTCAACCCTCGGTCGATGAGCATAGTTTTTGCAAGTGGGTGTGGACAAATTAAACAAACCTCAAAAGTAGTTGGAGGTTGCCATCTCCTGCCCCCACAGTCCACGCGTTAGATTATACACCCTCCGTTCATATTTATAGAACGTATTTGTTTTTAACATATAGGCTAAATAAATAGTAGAAATAGCTAGACTATCCTTTAATTATTATCTTTAAACATTATGTTCAATATATGTATATAGAAAATAGCAAATAATGTTACATATTTATTAATGGTATAAAAATATCATAATAATTTTGTATTAGAACATGAAATACGTCATATATTTATTATATATGGATAAGACCATTTAAAAATACGTCTTATAAACTTAAACGGAAAGAGTACATTACTGCCTCTTAGTTACTTCCTACTTAACCTTAGCTCTTGATGATTTCATCAATGCTTTTTTTAAAGGGATAAACTCTCTTTATAGAATTTGTATCTCAGAATAGCTACTTTGTAATACTCCCTCCACCCAATAATATAAGTCCATTTTTTTTAGAAAATACTATTTTCATTGAGAGAACCAAAGTATAGTTATTGCAATATTTTCACTCAATGTCGTGCTTTAATGCAGAAAAAGTGGATGGATAGTTATACTATCCTATTTAATAAGGATATATATGGTTTCATAACATAATTTTTTTTGTTACATTTAATGCTTTCTTGGTTCATGCATGCGGTGAGTTTGGATTTATATTCCTGACCGAGGATGTATGTGTTTCTGTTTTGCCCCGTAACTTGAAATGGAAAGTTTACAAAGAGGATTGGTTAACTGGTTTTACTTTCAAACAAGAGATCATTGGTTCCATGAACTTAGGAGACAATATTGGGGGTTGTAATCATGAGTAGGGATAGGAACTTGTGGGTTTGAAGATGCGAAGGAATAGGTGTTGCCTTCTTGGTTTTTTAGGGCCTTGTGAAAGGACCCTCATTCTTAATGGACTTAAGTGGTATATTTAAATTTAATTATGAAACAAATGGCGCAACTACAACACATTTAGTTACAACAATGTTCAAATAATGGAGGAGAAATATCACAACATTCAAATATTTACATAGCACAAAGCGACAAGATCAAGCTCTAATACAACGATATCAGTTACATCATCATAATAATTAAAATACAGGAGTACAACATTCATTATCATTTTGTCTTACATTCTCAATTGCATACATCACTCATTTAATTACAACGGTATGAAGCGGAGTAAGCCATAGGTGTCGCTAGGAGTGAGTCAACACCGAAAATCTGCACTGGTTAGATAGACTAAAAACCCAGGAATTCAACCATCCGAAGAGAGAATAAGAGAGGGAGAAAAGATTGCTGTTAGGATCCGTCCGATTTAGATTACCAAATCGTAGCACTCATCGAGATACCAGGACCATTCGAGCCCAGTCGGCACCTCCTGCTTTAGTGAGCTTCATCATCTGACGAAAAGTCATGCCGTCACACACTTAAATTTCACCATCCGTACCTTCACAAAGAAGGAAGGTCAAGCCACAATGCCAAAAACAACCCAGGGAACTTCGGTCACCCTTGTTTCCACGTGCACAGAGGAATGTGAGAGGGGGAGCGATAAGGAAGCCAGCTGAGCGAGCGAGAGCGAGCAAGCGAGCGAGAGAGAGAGAGAGAGAGAGAGAGAGAGCATTCCATCACTCCCCAAAGCCACTAGAGAGCGAGAGAGTTCGCACCGACACCTCCAACCTCATCACCTCCCCTTCCCATATCCACTCGAGCAGAGGAGAGAGAGCACGATGAGCAAGGCCTGAAACTCCTCGATGGCATTGGAGTTGGAGGAGGAGTAGCTTAAGAGGAGTCAGGAAAGAACCGAAGGAGTGAACCGCATCCTTGACGGCTTAGGAGTGAAGAACCAACTAGTACCAGAGGGGACTAGAGGAGGAGGAAGTCAACCACCAGGAGAGCATGTAGGGAGGACCACCACCACCGTCACAAACCCATTCCCGGCCTGACCAAATCAAGTAGGTCGCCACACATTTGTCCCTTTCCTTGTCGCCCACATCTCACCCCAAAAAGCACCACACATCGGGATGACCTCAACAACCAAGTAGAGCATTAGCACAAGGGAAGGGGGAGCTAGCTCTCACCTCAACTGGTTAGAGTTGCGACGAGTAATGTCGCCGGCTCACAGCGCCGATTGCTGGTGCACACTCGGTAGGCCTGGCATGCTCCCCCCACGCATGCAGACCTTCAAGCCCTGCCACGGTTGATCAACCACAGGACAACACCACCACCCTATCCATCCACGCATAAGAAATACAAAATGAATCAACCATATTAAGGCAAAGAGCATGAAAGTAGAATGGGTTTAGTTAGGGATTAAATGGGGAATCGTCGATCGGGTGAAGCCGTGCCTAGATCCACCACCACAGGCACCGGATCCAGCTAGAGGAGGAGGATAAGATGCGTGGAAACTGTGGGGGAACAGAAGTTAGGAAAGCACCCAATCCATTGGTGGCGTGCATAGCACATCGGTATGTGGATACAGACAAAGAGGGAAAGGATCTCCCACACCCATCGTCGGTCAAGGAAGATGCCCCCGGCCGGCAGGAAATCAAGATGCGCATGCGTATGATCTGTCTCCCCGGCACGGCTCCATCACGCTCGCTCAGCAGTGGTTCTTGGTTTGGTCTTCCACCTTCCAACCGCGCGCTCTCCATTAGTTTGGAAACTTTGGACTCAAAAGCATGTGAGATGCCACATGCGTTTGCGTGGGAGAAATCACCGCAGTCCACGGTGTCCACCTGTACGTGGCTACGTGCTGCTTCTGCGATTCATATAGATACTAATGGATGGACAGAATCATGCAGTTGGCTACCAATTGTTACAGCAACAATAATGAGTTTATGCGTTAGTAAAGGCTGCAAAAGTGTAACATTGCAGATCGACAAATCTACTTGCGTTAATTTTTATGTAGCCTATGTAAACATTTGAAAAGGAATTTTAATGAAAGGTTCCCCTTGAGGGCACATATGAAGCTCGATCAGAAAATCGAATTGTGAAGGCTTACCTGGAATGTGAGGATTAGTTTTATCAGCATTTCGCACAGAACAATACAAATCCTTAAAAATATTCCGACTCAATTCCCCCGTTCCGCTATCCAAATGGGCCCTAGAATTTTAAGGGCACACATAACGCTACATACTAAATTAGTAATAGGCTAACAAAACTGAAGTCACATGCGTGAGGAGGAGCTAGCTTTGGCTTTGTTCAATGGAGTTAGTAGTAACTACTAGCTAGGCACTTGCGTTCTTCAATCTTACCTTGCCTACATGCATGAACGAAGGAGCTAGCATGACGGTAGATTCCATGGCCGCCATGATGCCGGCCTTGTTTCCTCCCTCGGCTTTTCCCTTCTTTCGATCTTCTTTGGCCTTTGGCCTTTTCCTTTCTCATTGGGATGCTGCAAAAGACGTCTCTGGAAATTGACCTGCCAGGGCTGGGGAGCATCGCAAGAACTGTCGGATTTTGACTGCCCCCAGCTCTCAGGCTCTCAGCTTCAGCTGCCCAGCTGCATGGAAAGGATAGCTTGGTCGCCTCTGCCTGCCTTATGGGAAGCAGTGCATGTAACTTCAGTTAATTAGAGCGTGATAGGAGGCTTAGTGTACTGTACTAGTTCAGTTAATTTAGCCATGCATGCATAGCTTTTGGTGTCACTAAAACACTGCCGTATAATAATGTATCGAGCATCTTGACTATCGACCCATCAGACCGGAGGACAAGTAAAATTTTTGCTTTTTAGCCTAAAATTTGAAAGTTTTTTACATATAAACCCCTGGAGAAAAAATTTGTAAAAATGGACCCTTCACTCGGCGCCAAAGCATATGGCGCCCAGGGTACATGGCACGGCGCCATATGCTTTGGCGCCGTAAATGGCCACGTAGGATCCACGGTGGCATAGCACGGCGCCAAATCACATCGCGCCGTGCCGTGTAAGTTGGGCGCTAAAGGCAGTGGCGCCATGCTCTGGGACTTAGCTCGAACTTTGCAGTGCAAGTCCAGCTATCACGGCGCCAAATCTTCTAGCGCCATATTTAGCTAGCACGGCGCCATATTCTTCGGCGCCGAAAGGTTTATATATGGCGAAATATTCTTTGGCGCCACAAAAGGTGCCAAAGACCTTGGCGCCGTATATAAACCTCTCGGCGCCAAAGGATCTGGTGCCGTGCTAGCTTCACCTGTAGAAAAAACAGCAAACCTTGCTATTTTTTCCGCAAAACATATGCACATACACACATATATATACATTCACACATAAAACATCTGAACAACTCAAATGACAACATCGCATAATTATCAAAAGTCTCAAAATATCACATAACATCATATAACTATCAAAAGTCTCAAAACATTACATAACACGTCTCAGCGCACAAAATAGTCACTCTCACTGCCTCTTGGCCTTTCCCTTGCCCTTGGCCAAGGCATCAGACCCTGGAGTGTACGTGCTCGGGGGACGGGCCGAACGACAGGGCCGCTGGGAAGCCTGAGTAGATGGTGCGTCGGGCATCTGCGACATCCCAATCTCGTTGTGGGTAGATGCCTCCTCGTCCTCGTGCTCCGCCTCCTCGTCATCCTGCTCCGCCTCGTCGTCGTCGTCGTCGTCATCGCCCTGACTAAAAGTCGGAGTGCGTGATGAGCTCCTCGTGGACTGGCGCGTGCCGACGTGTGACGACGAGGCTGCAGCGGCACCCGAGCGCTGGGAGGCCGCCGGTGGTGATGCGACGTTCGTGCGTGCGCGGCAACCACACCGACCTGCCGCCCGACCGAGGCGACGTCGAAGTCTCTGCAAGTAATGATATGTCATAATTGCATACATGCTGAATCGATCTAACCTAACGAATTATCTTTGTACCTGCAGGAAGTCCCTCAGGGGGTGGCTCTCGCTGTCCAGGTGGCCGAGAACCTCGTCGATCTCACGCACCGAGGTTTGGAGAGAAGTCCCCTAAAGAAATAAGTAAACATAAGTGCAAGATAAATGTATAGAACCAAAGTATTGCAAATATCATGCTTTCCGTACCACTCGCTCGAGAATCGGAGCGGCCTCGACCACTGTGCCCTCCCTCGCACGCCTGTCGTACGCAGTGTCCTCGTCCTCGGACGAAGCGAGGTCCGCGTAGTCGACATCGGTCCACTGCTGCCTCAGCCTGTAGCGCGTGGCAGTGTGGGCACAGTGGTCGACGTGGGCGTCTTGCGTCTGCAGGCCTCGCAAAGCTGGCGGTAGAGGAATGCGAGGACCGCCGAGCCCCAGCTGAACTGTCCAGCGCCCCCCAGTCCTGGAGGCAGTGGATGTACATCCACGAAGCGGCATCCCCCGTGGCGTCCGGGAACAGCACTGCCCCGAACATGTGCAGGACCCAGGCTCGGCAGTGGTAGGTCACTGTGGCGTCGTCCGCGGCAGCAGGGCATTCGCCAAAGGTATTCCGCAACCATCTAAGGTGGACCCCTGAGACGCGGCCTCGCCTGGCATTATCTGGGGCAGGAGGCAATGGCGTGCCCAGAAAGGCCTCCACACGTGCCCTCCAGCTCTCAGACACCACCGGGCCGATCTCCGACTGTCCCCTGATGGGAAGTCCAAGTATCATCGCCACGTCCTGTAGCGTGACGGTCATCTCCCCACAGGGAAGGTGGAACGTGTGTGTCTCTGGCCTCCACCTGTTAGTAGTACAAGGAGAAAAGAATTAGTTACGTACGTAAGAATATAGAAGCGAAAACAAATAGACCCGATAGAGAAAATGCACCTGTCGACAAGTGCAGTCAAAGCTGCGGGGTTGAAGACCGGCATGCCCCGCCGTAATAGGTTAGCGACCGTGTGAAGCCCAGCACGGCGCAGCAGTGGGGTATAGCGGTCGTCGTAGCGCATCAACTGGAACCCATCATGGGTTCGAGGACGAAGTATGGGTATCTCCTGAAAATTGCTATAAAAGTTAGCTGCGTGACCATCAAGTTGAACACATGTACATTTCGACCACACACGTACCTGGCCGTCCTCCGTGAGCTTGCCGCGGTGCTCCCTCTCGTAGAACTCGTCTAGCAGCCGGTATCTCGCCATCCTGTGATAAATTTTAGAATTCAATGGTTAAGAAATATTCAAATAAGAAATTTATAAAACATGATATATATATATATATATATATATATATATATATATATATAACTTGGTGTAATTGACAATAAGTTGTCTTTGCCACTTGAATTAGAATGCAAATCTAAATGAGGGGTGGTAAAAATATAATTTTGTAAATATAAACAACAATCAAAGCTACTAAGGGTTAGGTGGACATACAATCTTGCCCATGTTGACATGAAATCATCCTATTTGGTATATGAAACCCTAAAAACCTAAAACCGAACACAACCATGTATAAATAATAATCAAACCCTAAAAACATATGTATTTCTAAATCAAACCCTAAAAACATATCTATTTCTAAATCAAACCCTCAAAACATATGTATTTCTATATCAAACCCTAAAAACATATGTATTTCTAAAATGAAACCTAAAAACATATGTATTTCTAAAAATTTAGAAATCTCGCTCAAACCAAACCCTAAAAACATGTGTATTTCTAAATCAAACCCTAAATCTAAACATTCATCAATCTCGCTCAAATCAAACCCTAAAAACATATGTATTTCTAAATCAAACCCTAACAACATATGTATTTCTAAAAATCCAACCCTAAAAACGAATCTATACACATTACTACTCTTACATTACGCATATCTATTGAAAATCCAACCTAAAACCGAGCCAAATTGAAGTAATTTCATCTAGGGTTTCAAATCTTCCCATACGAAATGTACCTCAAATAATCCATATTTATTGCAAAAAATCAAGGGAAAGGAGGGGGTTCACCTTGCTTACTCGATTTGGAAGTAAAATCACGAGAAAAACGGATGGGTTTGAGTTGATTTTGAGGGGGAAGGGAGTGGCGGCGGCGGCGGTTGCTTCGACTTGGGCAGAACAGAGTGAGGGGGTGGGGGGCCGGGGGGCCGCGCTCGGGCTTAAGTCCCAAAGCACGGCGCCACGGCCGTTAGCGCCCAACTTACACGTCACGGCGCCATGTGATTTGGCGCCGTGCTATGCCACCGTGGATCCTGCGTGGCCATTTACGGCGCCAAAGCATATGGCGCTGTGCCATGTACCCTGGGCGCCATATGCTTTGGCGCCGAGTGAAGGGTCCATTTTTACAAATCTTTTCTCCAGGGGTCCATATGTAAAAAACTTTCAAATTTTGGGCTAAAAAGCAAAAAAATTTCGAAGGACTACAATTTAAAGTGGTTCCCTCCCAACTAGGTTTGAAAGCGTCCACAAGACTAATTGTCGCATTACCACCATTTGCACATGTTTAAGGGTATCTTCAGTCATCTTAGCTGCCTCATAACTATATTAGATAAGTAAAATCTTATATAAAGAAGAGAGAGGAGGTGCAGAGAAATAATATATTGTCTCTTATGCAAGAGACGACTTGAGTCCGTAAACCAACGCAAATAGTGAAAGTGTGTGAGATAGGTAGTTATGATGAAAATAGCATAAAATAGTTAGAGAAATAATTTATTGTTAAAGAGGTTATCTCTAATGCTATCTTTAGATAACGTAAAAACCTTAAAGACAACATTAAGAAACAGACTATTATATATATATATATATATACACTCCAAGTTTTATGTATAACCTTCTAGTAAGCGCGAATTCTACGTGTGGGCTAACAAGTAGGCTATGAGGCTATAGACCGTGACACAGTACAAATACGAAGAGTTCTGCTTCAAAGAAAACTTCATAACATTGTATTTCGATATTTTGGGAAAAATCTGATAATAGAAAAACCAGCGGTCAAGGTTGAATAAAAACTTCTCTCTTTTTTAACCAATCGTACGCAGTAATATCATCCTTTTACGTCAAAATGTGGCCCTCCTACGTTGGAAACACCCAGTCGAACGCTGTTGCCTGTTGGCAGGCACAGCTTGTCGCTAGATTGTCCTCCTGGATGGCCGAAACGCCACACCTAGTACCACTGCTACCACCTTGGCCCCGTTCCAAGCTTCAGAAGTTAAAACACGGTTTTTTTCTTTTTTTCTTCTTTGTATTATCTATATAGATATAATAATTTTTTATTTTAATTAAATATTTAAAAATTAATCACCACTAAATATTATTTTAACTAAAAGATAATGGGGTGTTAGACATCACCTGGAATTTATGACCTTTGAATTAGAGATCAAGAGGCTCTTTGTTTTTTAAGAGGGATATTTTTTTTCAGGGGGTAAAATTTAAGAGGAGGGGAAGAATTTATGGTCATTAGATCTCTAATCTAATAGTCCTAAATCTAAATAATAGGTAAAAAGAAAATATCTAGATGATATTTAACAAAACCGAAAGGTAATATCATACCTAAAAACTAGCTTTTGAACGGGCTTCAGATTGTGGCAAAATCATGGTGCTTGGACCAAGCATTGATGGTGGCTGCTTGACCAACCATATCGGTCCAGGGGGACACGTCCATGCCTCGCCATTTAATTCCGGGTCTGACTTGGGCCCGACTCAGAAAACAGTAGGGCCTCCTCCGTCCGAGGCAGAGGCAGAATGTTCAGGCTCTACAAAAAAAAGACTCGTCTGCTGATTTGCTGAATGCTGCTGCTGCTCAGCAGCTGCCCAATTCCATTCCGGCGTAACGGCACAGTAATGAATGGTTGGCAGGGATAATTAGGTGGCAGGCACAACTGCATGCATGGCTGCATTCCTGTTCTTTTTGGCTGCGGCTTATGGCTTTTGATTGCAGCTTGTGACTTTTGGACTGTTTGTATAAGAGATTACAGAGTAACAAAAACTCACATGCGGTTTTTACCAATATAAATGATGTCAGTAAAGTATGTACTACAATTAACTAGTAGACCCTATCTCGAAAAAATACTCCGTTTAAAAGCTAGTTACTGTAGAAAAGCCGAAAAGCAGCTTTTAGAAGCTGAAAAGAACAGGGCCTAGCCTCATTCATTTCGGTTTGATTTTCTGTCTTCTAATTTAATTATTTTTACTATTTCTAAATTTTGTTTTTTTTCTATTTTTAGTCAGTTATAGTATAATTTCAATAATAAATCAGCTTATTTTAGCCTAACCGAGCGGCACTTAAAGACCATTTGACTCTAAAATGAGGGCCTTCTTATCCGTATAGATTGTTCTTTCTTTTTCTTTTTCTTTTTGTGATTATGAGAAAGATGTATACATACATACATACATACATACATACATACATACATACATACATACATACATACATACATACATACATACAAGCGAGTGTGTCTTCTTAACACATGTCTAAATAGACGAAGGCTAGAGATAAATTCATGAACCTCACAAAATTTCTACTAAAATACACTTACGTGTGCGTAAAGGTGTACATTAGGATTTGAACCCTTATGATAGAATCGTATATCTACAACTCTACTACCACACTAAGAGGTCGTTCCTCGATTTTTCTAATGGTTGCACCCGTGCGCTAACTCGATCCCGTGTGTTGTAAAATGTAGTACTCCATTATTGAAGAACAATGTATATGGCCGTGTTTTGTTGGACGTCGCTTTGAAATTGCACAATACCCCATTGGCGCCTGAAGGAAAGCTTAAAATTTGGAGCCAAAAGCAAACACCACAATTTCGAGCCAAAATCAAATGTTTATATTCTCCATACTCAAAACACTTCAGTATAAAGAGCTTGTCAATAGCATTGCGTAATCGTTGGGTACTCATGGGCTCATGGCTTCTAGTACTAGTTCAAAGCCACTTATTGACCTAAACGAACCCGTCATCCTTGAAGATGCACAAGATGATGCCGATCCTTTACAAGAAGATGTTCAAGATGTTGTGGATCCACCGATTTATCTAAATGCTAATCCTTCACAGGAAGATATTTAAGATGCTGCTCGTGCTTTGAGTTCAGGTAAGAAGATCATCTAACTTTGTATGTCCGACAACGGCGACTAGAGGGGTGAATAAGAGCCAACACGATTAAACGCTTTTCTAAAGAAGAAATAAAGCTTTTCACTCTAATAGCTATGAGAAGTTATGAAGATCAAAGACCAAACAACTATAAGGAAATATCTAAGAAACACCAAGCCAATTAGGACAAATCTTGCCCGGGCGATCTGACCGCAATGCACTGATTGGTCTGACTGGTAGATGCGGTATGACTGGCGTCTTTCGATCTGACCTGTCGGTCTAGGGGCGGTCTAGCTGGCCCCCTCTGGACAGAGCTAAAAATAACACGATTTCAAACCAAGAATTAATGCAACTTTTGATCCACAACTCTAAATGATCTAAAACTTAGTATGCACCTTCTCTAGGATATTAGAAATGTATTTCAATGATTGATCGTGAAGATCAATCTCAAAGTTTCTGCATTTATTCAAAACAAGAAAAGATGCATCAAAACCAGGCAAAGGAGGAAAGCTTTGATATGTTCTTACTTGTGAGTCCTTGATGATCTAAATGATCTTGGATGAGTTCTCATATGTCATAATAAACTAGATCACAACACGAACTCCACCTAAAATGCTCACAACATCAAAATCCAAAATCACCTTTCTCTTGAGTAAAACTAGGCAATCGCAAGAACTTACAACAAACAAGTGCTTAGATGGATGAGATCTATTCTTCAAGAGACATCGTCATCACTTACACGTCCTTGGCATAAAGCAAGAATAGAAGGAGAGGAGGAAGCACCGAAAATTAAGCCAAATCAATATTTCATCACTTAAGTAAAGAGTAGAAAGACTTGAGCAAATTTGATCTCTATTGATACTTAAAGATGAATATTTATAGATACTTCACAAGCCTAAAAATGATAACAAGCTCAAAACAAAGAGCAATAACTCATCTCCCAAAGGTTCTCTTCAAGAACCCTAGCTCTTCTCTCTAAACTAGGCCTAAACTCAAGCCTTAACCCTAGTCACCTCTTTTCCTCCTTATATATGGAGGATCATAAGGAAAATCCTAACCAACACCTTTAGTTGGATTTCATTTACTTACATAGGATAACCCGTAACCCAACACCATTCTAGACTTTACACTTACATATGCATGTTTCTCAAAGCGCATACACCCATTAACCTCTTAGTGAATCAACACTTGATTCACTTTACAATTTAAGTACAACCATGAACTAAATCACTTAGATCACTTCTGCGGTTTCGCACACCAAAATTGTCTATGAAGTTTTCACTTTCTTTGCCTTGAAGTAACCCCTTGCTCCATCTTTACTATGACCTGGGTGCCCGCCTAGTTGGCCAAGGCGAGGTGCTCCTCCCCGGTGCCTGGACACTAAGACGACGCCGTGACATCCATGTTCATGCCCACCCCCATGACGTATAATTGAACTTATTACATGGAGCAGGAAGATTATTAACATTTATTATTTGTATATTTTTATGTCAATGTGAATTCCATGGGCACACTAATTGAAGTCTGGATGTTTTTTCCAGCCTCAAGGTGTTGCAATTGAATGTTTAATCAAGGAATTCACAATAGCTACTATTTGATTTTGGTTCAAGTAAAAGCCTGCTATCCCCATCTATTGTTCTTCTGTTTTTTTCTTCAATCTGATGAATAATGGATCAGCTCAGTTCAGTTTGCACCACAAAAGTGGGTGTTAATTGTTAATTTGGAATGAAAAGACTTAAATTCTCTAATGATTATCCTTTTTTACTGCTGCGGCTCCATCTCTGTCTTTTTATTTTTGAATTCATTGGCAATTTTCATGTTGAAAGTATTTCGATGTACAGTGTGGTTAACATATTTATTTATAATATTATCTCCGAGGGATGTATTCCACGTGAATATGATATTTCTGATTGCACCCTCCAAATAGAATCCTGACCATGAAATGTTAAATTTATTGGTGATGCTTATTTCCAATTTTGTGCTCTTCAAGGACTTGAGATTAGTCCAGGGTGTTTATTGTGATCAAGGTGGTTTTGGATAAAATTTAATCATCATTCTTCACTTATTTTATTACCACCACCATCATCAAATATGTTTTTGATATATACTAATATGTCCATAATGATTATTTAATTGACATGAAGTCTCATATTACTTTGTTTCTGTTTTGAATTTTTACTCCCTTGGCGTTTGACTTATCCTATTTAATTTGAAGTGACTTTAAACTTTGATAAGGAGAGCCAGTGGAAATATTGGATGCCTTTAAAAAGAAGATCTAGAAAGCACGACTATATTCATTCACAGCTTTGGACTGTAAAATTTCAGAAAATTCAGTTCAACATAAATACATGTACCTACGTATCACATTATATATTCTTTACTCTGCATTTAGTTACCTTTACATATTTCAACTTTATTTATCCGGAAATGGCTTTCCTTGTGAGTTGCGACTCTAACAGAATCATAGTTTTGTTGGAAGACTAACGGAATCATAGTTTTGTTAGAAGGGGCTACTATGCATAAGAAGCTAATTGCTGAATTAATCAACTTTTTCATAGCATTGTCATGTAAGCACAATGGGCATGGCTGTTGCAAAAGTCAGATTATTTAAACCAAACGTAGGGTATCTCTACCTAGGGGTGAAAAAGGGTAACGGATAATTCGTTTTATCTAATATTTGTATCCGAGAAAACATGAATGTGGTAAGCAAAATTCGTATTAAAAAATTTTCGTATTCGTATTCAAGAATATTTGTATCCGTATTTGAGAATATTTGTATTCACATTCATATTCGAGAATATTCGTATCCGTATTCGTATTCGAGACTATTCGATTCGTATTTGATTCGTTTCTAGAATCCATGAAAAATCCATACGAATTTTGTGATTCAAAATTTGAATTTAGGCGGTTTAAAACCGGTAACCGGTCAAAAACCGGTGAAAAATCGGCAAAACCGTTAGGAATCCGTTTTATCCGATATTCGTATCCGAGAAAATCCGTATTATAAAATATCCGTATTCGTATTTGAGAATATTCGTATCCGTATTTGAGGATATTCGAATTCATATTTGTATTTGTTTTAAAATATGAGTTTGTATTCGTATTTAAGACTAGTCGATTGTATACATCCATTTCCACCTCTACATCTACCTCCTAGTGTGAAGGCGAGGTTGCATGCAACTGAGATGGTGATGTACATGCTAGAAGATAACCGTCAGATTTCAAAGTACTCTGCTGGGTTTAATGGGATGGTACCCGTATGGCTCAGAGTTGAAGTAGTTGGAGCAGACTATGGGCATGTTCTTTTCAGCTGTGGCTTATGACTTTTGGCTGAAATTTTTGAATTTTGGCTGTTTACGGTACAGATTATGGAGAGACAGATACTCACTTGCGATTTTGGCTGATACAGATGTTGGGCTTTTAACGTGTAGATCGTTTAACTTGTAGACCCCGTCTTGAGAAAATACTCCGTTTGAAAGTTAGATACTATAGCAAAAGATAAAAGCCGTCAGTTTCGTTGAAAAAGAATAGGCCCTATGTAATGGTTCAGCGGTTAAAACCAGTTTCTGGTTTATTGCACAACCCCACGGGAGATGTTATCTGTTCCATGTCCACCTTGCTCAGTTTTTTTAGGACTTAGCTCAGTTGGGTTGATTCTCGGATGTTCCAAAGGGCAAGCTCGCTCTAATTGTCTAGTTTGAAATTCTTAGAAAAGAGAGAGAGAGAGAAAAAAAAAGAAAAGACTGCACTATAAGGCTATGATTAACAGTACTACTCTGTTAGAGGGTTTCAGCAAATTAATTATAACTTCAGTTGAATTATGCCTTACAATGTTTTCTAGTCTTTCCATGATAACATCGCTATACGTACGATGAAGACTTAAGACCATATGAATCGGTGTGCATACTCAACAATCTTTAATTTTTTTTGAAGCATGACTAGCCGGTCAATGGGTTTATCTAAGAGAAGCATGAGTTTACTTCCCATCAAAGCAATTAACAAATCATATGGACAAGTGGACTATCGTATCAAATCAAATTAGTACTTTGATAATCTTCCATGCTCCTAAGCTTTAACATCGTCTCCAAATCATGGGTGTAAAACGATAGAGATGCCTCATTTCATTGTACATACATACTTAACTCATTAAACTTGTTATTTTGAACTACGACATTTTAATATAATAAATAGTGATTACTGAAAATCAAAGATCAAAAACCACTAAAAAATAAAAAGAACAGACTCATCGTATGAAAGCAGCATTGTTTTTGTGGAGAAATGGGCAAGTAAGTCCAACACACATAACCATACGACACAAGTACTTTGGAATCTTGGAAAAGAGGAGCAAGGGTACGTACAAGATATAGTTTCTAACGCAATTTTGCGAGACAAACAAACAAGGAACTGACGTGACCTACTGATGCTGTTGTCAGGCGTTGGGCAGGAACTTGGTGTATCTATCTGTGTACATGGCCTTCTCTGTAGAGACAGCCAGTAGCTGAGTGAGTAGCATCTAGTGGGGCTATCTTTGTGTGCGCTGCTGTGATATGTTTTTTTTTGTCCATACTTCAGCCTATATCTGTATGGTCTAGATTTGTGATGTGTGTGTGTGTGTTTTTTGAGAGGAGATTTGTGATGAATGGTGTGACGCATAGTTTAATTCTTGAAGTCGTATGGGCCTTCCTTGTTAGATTTGTGATGAATGGTGTGACGCATGGTTTAATTCTTGAAGTCGTATGGGCCTTCCTGGTTATTAGAGAGACGGGCCATATGGTTGTGTTAGGCACAGTGCCTATAGGAAAACAAGGATGCCCGGGTGCTACAATACAACACTTCAGCACAGGTAAGAAAGGCCATCTTGTTCCAATGAACGTCGACGGCAAGGCCAGTGGTTCTAACGTCGCAGCTGAAGCTTCGAGCCGTGTCTGCTCAGCCCAGTAACAGCAGCAGAAGCTCATTAGGAGACTCTTCAGGCTTGAAAAAGAGTTCCTTCTATATCTTACTATTTTTCATTTTACCGAGATATGGTGTTGCTATTTCTGATTCATGCGATGGATTTTGATTCTTAGAAAATTTGTGAGATATTTGCTGGTTTGGGGTCTTTGGTGAATGTTGATTTTGGTGGTGATGGCATGAGGGATCTAATTGTTATTGGTTGAATTATTGGCAGAGAGCTTGCCATTTTTTTAAAAAAAATCTTGCAGGTATAAAGTTTGTTCATTTTATTAGTTTGTATTCATGAGTCATAATTGAGGTGGGAGAACCTTTTTGTACTTCTTTGAATAAGTAAAAACATATATTGTTCCTTGGTAGCGACCAAGTAGAGCATGAAATGTAAAGAAGTAATAATTTTGTGTATAGGAGCACACATTATTTAGCTCAAGGACATAAAGTAGATGGGGGAAAAGCGGCTCAACCTATCATGCTAGAATACTGTTGTACATTTGGATTTGTTAAATAAAGTTTTCAAAAGCGAATGGAACAGTTGGCTACCATATCTATCGTAAGATTTGCTCTACTAATGAAGTGACTTAAAAAAGGAGAGTACACGTAAGATTTGGTCTACTACGTGACTTCAAAAAAGTGTACACGAAGAAAGCACACCGCAGGCATGTGCCACTCATACATGTTCATGTTTATTACATATGCTGGAAACTCTGCGGAAGCCTACTCACGCACAAGCACATTTGCGTGTTCACTTTACACGCTAGATATTTTTTTTGGGAAGCTCTAGGGCTTTATGGAGCGTGGACATACATTTTACCATTAAAGTATATGCTTATATCTACTCTGATTAAATAAGACATACCGTGTCAATCCTAAAGATCAAATTCGGATGGATGGGAATGAACACCCTCGCTTGTACCACGAGGCAACTAGTCCGTCTTTTCAAACCTATGATCTGTGTTTGTTAGGTTTTAAGATGGTGCTTATTTTGGTGATGGCTTATGACTTTTTTCATTGTAGTTGGTTTATTTTTCACTGTAGTTGCTGATGGCTTATTTGACGTAATTAAATTAAAAAAATTAAAAATAAAAAAGTTGCTTATATCTACTCTGATTGAATAAGACATACCGTGTCAATCCTAAAGATCAAATTCGGATGGATGGGAATGAACACCCTCGCTTGTACCACGAGGCAACTAGTCCGTCTTTTCAAACCTATGATCTGTGTTTGTTAGGTTTTAAGATGGTGCTTATTTTGGTGATGGCTTATGACTTTTTTCATTGTAGTTGGTTTATTTTTCACTGTAGCTGCTGATGGCTTATTTGACGTAATTAAATTAAAAAAATTAAAAATAAAAAAAGTTGCTTATATCTACTCTGATTGAATAAGACATACCGTGTCAATCCTAAAGATCAAATTCGGATGGATGGGAATGAACACCCTCGCTTGTACCACGAGGCAACTAGTCCGTCTTTTCAAACCTATGATCTGTGTTTGTTAGGTTTTAAGATGGTGCTTATTTTGGTGATGGCTTATGACTTTTTTCATTGTAGTTGGTTTATTTTTCACTGTAGCTGCTGATGGATTATTTGATATAATTAAATTAAAAAAATTAAAAATGAAAAAAGTTAACCTATCACGGACAATACAAAGGAATACGAAAAAAGAAAAGACAAAAAAGTAAAAAAACTAGAAAAAGATGGAATAAAATAATAATGAATTAAAAAATCGGAAGTCAGAAATTGAAACTGGGCGGTTCTGGTCTCCCACCAGGGTGCCTCACTAGTCAAGCTACGACTTCTTTTTAGTGTTAAGCTACAACTCGGTTAGCCGTTACAAATATTTCCTTTGTTGATAATATGATTGGTTAATTAGTTCACGAATGGACTATAACATTTGAGTTTGCTTGTCTCTGTTGAAGTGACAAAGGCAAAACACGGCACTGACATACTGGCTTGGTTGTTTAGTAAGTAAATCTAATCTTGCATGCAAAATTAAATTGATATGTGATCGATGTACCTACTGCATGATTAGCCAACTAGAAGTCCTAACTGTTCAACGTCCTGAATTAATTGCCACAGAAAAAGAAAGAGAAAATTAAGCGACCATTTCAATCGGCCCCTCTCAGATCCATCTATCTCATACTACAGAGGCCGACTACAGCGACTCGACCAAGAGAGAAGTTAATTTATTTCGTCTGCAAATATACAACAATGGGTCTATTTGGATGAGACGGATTAGGGTGGAATTTAGTTTAATTTCATGCCTCGTTCGGGACTTAGGAAATTTTCCTAATTCTGATAGGAAATAGATGAACATATGGATTTTCTTTAATTTCAATATAGGAAATAAACTATTTTCTATAAAATTTATGCAACCTTAAACTTCGGACTAAATCCCAATCAATCCCTATCATTCAACACGCCCTAGCTTAAAGATATTGTCAGAGTTTCTTGTGTTAATTTCCATTCTTGTTGTGTGTAGTACTAGCATGCTCGTATGTGTGCAGGGTGCAACTCGAGTGGATATAGATAAATATCACTTATTCTATATCATTTTTTTTTCTCAGAATCAGAGTCAGACATGTATAGTGTTAAATATCTATTTCTCCATTCCGTATTCATTCTACAAGCTTTCGGATGGTCGGTTGAACAAAAATTATTCGCTTCTTTTACACCCCTAAAGGACATTAGACAATATGGATGCAATCAGAGCGAATATGAAGATACTAATAATCGAGAATCGAAGTAAGAGCACTTAATATTCTCCACCTATTTAGATGGATAATCCACCTATCTGTTATCTTATTTCTAAGTGAAGTAGCAATGGATTTTCTCATATCAATTGACATACAGATATATACGGATGAATATCACTCATCCTATATTCCATTTCGTATTTTTTCTTAAAGTCAGAGTCGGAAACGAATAGTGCCATATACCTATTTATCATTTTCGTATTCACTTTACGAGCCATTGATAGATTGATCAAATGAAAATTATCTACTCTATTTGCACATCTATATGTGTGCGCTGTTACAAATGTGGGCAATATTTTAATTCCAAATTTTATTAGGAGACAAAAAATAATAAACTAATGATGCAAAACTCACAACTAACAGCAAGCTACTCATCATATTTTAGAATATACACAAGGAAAATAATATAATAACAAAGTCGAATGTGTGCACAAACGACTTACTTGTTAGCCTGATGAAGAATAGGAAGCCGCGCAGGCTTGACGCAGTGCAGAACGTAGATCTCACAGTGCAGTGAGCGGTCGCGCAGATGCGCTGCCCAGAAACCTTATTGCCGCCCCGTGCAGGTACTCTCTGCAGCAACGGTTCGGAGATAGCCGCTCTCCCTCCTTCCAGGTGCACGCCGGGAATAAAGGTCGACGAGGTTCGGACGACGAAGTACAACAGCACAAGATGACAGAAGTAAGAGATGCAGGCAGTGATGGATTCTCTCTTTTCTATACTTTGGATGTCTCCAGGAATATATATATATATATATATATATATATATATATATATATATATATATATATATATATATATATATATATATATATATATATATATATATATATATATATATATATATATATATGCAAATTACTCTCTAGTAACTGCCCCATTGAACTGAAATAATTCACTGATAACTGCTCAATTATTCACTGGTAACTGAAAACATTTAACCAGTGATTTACCCACTGAAAACTGCCTGTCATCAAAACCCAATTAAGCCTCAAATTCAAACGTTTGAATCTCATTCAAACAGAGAGAGTGAGGTGCATGGTTCAACAGAAATAAAGATGGAATTGGTCTGCCAAGTAGCGTGTCACGGCACAAGTCACGCGATTTTCACGCGAAAATACGCGAATACGCGCGCGCGTGCGCGCGTGTGTGTGACTAGACAGAACCATCCTCATTTCATCTCTATTCATATTCAAGGAGTGGTGAGGATTCCACCTTATAAATCGGTCTTCCTCATCTTTCCTTAGCAATATGGTACTAAACCATGCATGCTTTGGAATTAAGAAAATGAGCCATAAATAAATGGGCCAATTTCTAACATGCGCATGCATGTAAGTGAAAAAAAAACGTGATTTAATTTTGACAGGATGCAACCTAGGCATGCCTGTAGGATTTGGACCGAGCTAAAGCCTTAGCTACAGATTCGAGGGAGAAAAGCATGGCTCGGGTGGACGTGGGCGATGAATGCCCTTGCGATCGATGTGACGGTGTATATGAGTGTATTATCAACCAGCTTTCTATTACTGGGCCTGTTCTTTATGGCTGCGGCTTTTGGCTGAAATTTTTGAATTTTGGCTGTTCGCGACAGATATTACAGAGAGAAAGATACTCGTTTGTGATTTTGGCTGGTACAGATGTTGGGCTTTTAACATGTACTACAATTAACTTGTAGACCCCGTCTCAAAAAAAATACTCAGTTTGAAAGTTAGGTACTGTAGCAAAAGCTAAAAACCGATTTTAGAAGCCGAAAAGAACAATTATTCTTTTGGTTTCCTCTCGTTTTCTGGAAGAAATCCAGCTGTTATCATTTCACCAATCATTGGGGTGCTCACTGTAGCTAGAGCACATGCATCTGATATCAGTGGTGGACCCAGGAAAAAAATGTAGGTAGGGCGAAGTCCAGTGGCGGATCCAAGGAAAAAAACTAGGTAGGCGGCGACAACGTAAGAATCTGTGAATTCTGAAGAATTATCACAAAAGGTTAACAAAGCCAAGGAGCCCTTTCACTTTGAAGGACTAAGGAATTTCGACAAACACCTAGAGTGCAACACTCAGAGCCAGTGGCGGACCCAGGAAAAAAAATGTAGGTAGGGCGAAGTCCAGTGGCGGATCCAAGGAAAAAAACTAGGTAGGCGGCGACAATGTAAGAATCTGTGAATTCTGAAGAATTATCACAAAAGGTTAACAAAGCCAAGGAGCCCTTTCACTTTCAAGGACTAAGGAATTTCGACAAACACCTAGAGTGCAACACTCAGAGCATAGGATTAGATTGTAGAATACGAGTCTGTGACAAACTAAATTGTTATCTATGCAAATCTGTGAGTCTGATGAAACCACCCGAAGCAGGATACCACACGCATCTTCTACACTCACTTGTCTCATTAAATAATTACCATTCAGTAGTGCGCAGTCACATTGACACATAACCATGAATTCTGGCAGTAAATCAACTTAAATCTGAAGCAATATCTGAGAAGCGAAACTGGGGAAGATTGTACAGCTATAGATTACCAAGTTCTTGCCCTCGACGATGACGCGATTCTGCAACCGGATGACCCGCTTGATGAGCCCGCTCTCCCCCTTGTCCTTGGCTCCTTGCCTCTTATGATCATCACCTTGCCGTAAAATGAGAGAGAGAGAGAGAGAGTCGGAGATGTTGCAGAAACCAGGAGAGGACGAAGAGGAATGGCGGCGATGGAGGAACGGATTACGTTGTCACCGCGGAGGATCTTCCAGTGCCTGATGAGCCTCTCCGCAGCTTTCCAGCCCATTCTTGCCTCGAGAGTCGAGCTCCCTCTTCTCCCCCGCGCTCTTGGGTTCCCCTCTCTCAGGGCTTTGCTGGGGAGGAGATAACCAGAGAGGCGTGAGTGGGAACGGCGAGGGAGGCGGCGGCGCTCGCCCGAGAGGTGGCCGGGAAGAAGAAAACCTCTCAGCCTCCTCCAAATGGGCCGGGAAAATTGGCACGGCGTGTAAATTCCGGCCCACCAACGAGCCCTCAGGGAGCAGGAGGAAGTCTCAGTTGCTACCACCGGGGGCGGCGCCGGGGGGTCCGGCCGGCGAAGGGAGCTCGGGCGGCCGCCCGGGCTCGCCCGAAGGGCAGGTCCGCCCCTGTCTGATATCATAGGTCTATTTCTTCTAAGCACAAGTATTAATTTTCTGTCAATTCTTAAACTACAACATCTTATCGACTAGTAGACGATGGACATCGATGTTCACAGCAAAGTACCCAGAAAGAAAATGATCGTCTGCATTACATATTTTTCCTATCTTTTACATTAATCATTCGTACAGTACGTCCTATGCATATATATCTTATTGACATGAGCTGTACCTTAAGTTTGGAACTGTTTACGTAAATGGCATTGTGGAAACTTTTTTTAAATTAATTCAAACATCTATTTTTATAAATCTAGTCATCTATATGAACCTATCTAACACTATAGGCACACCAACCGAGCCGCCACAATACGGTAGATCTGCATGCATGTAATTAATTGTTGCTAATTGAAGTGGCAATCTTAATTAGTGATTGCTAACCATCTGAATCTATTCTTGATCGGGATCCATCTGAATTAACCAGGATTTTAGATCAAAATCCCAACCTATCCGTATAGATCTCTGCTGAAAATAGGTCTCCCAAATAAGACCTTAGAGCATCTCCAAGAGATGCCTAATAAATTCATACCCTAAATCTTTTTTTACAGATCCTAACCACGATATAAGGTCCTAGAATAATCATTCCCTCCAACAGATACCATAAACCAGAAAAACAGTATTGGGAGCCTAGATCATCCTCTATAAGTAGAGAGCGAGAGCCCATTTTTTGGGTGTGTTCTATTTTTGGGAGTCTATTTAGGAATCTGTTGGAGCTACTTCTTACCCTTCAACTCTAAAATTTAAATATTAAGAACCATATAAAGTATCTCTTGGAGATGCTCTTATCCTTTATCTTTTCCACCAAGGGCAGATGGCGCACGAACTTGGCCACTCCACACGTTGTATGGTGTTGTGCTCCCTGAGTCCCTGTGCTATTTTACCACTGCCTCCCTGGCCTCTAGTCACCTCCCTTACAGCCTCTGGTGGCAACGCACCAAGCCAGCACCTCATCGCCGCTGCATGCCCACTGTAACCTTCTTTTTCTGCCTTGAGGGTTTTATTTGAAATCCAAATCGAAATGCCATAGGCCTGATGCTAGGAGAGTGTAGTTCGAGCGTTCTATTGTGTGCTCCATCCGTGATACACTGATACGCAAAGCAATCTCCTGTTTAGCCTTGTTTCGGTCTCATGCTACCTCATGGTAACCTTGGCAAACAATGGAGGTGAAAAATAGTCAATATGTATCAAAAGGTCAAAAGTGCATGTATTTTTCTTTTCGGAAAGAACACGTACATCGGTACATGCGTGTTACATAGCACCACGCACATTCTACTGTTAAGATCCATCACAACGTTTCCTGGCAGGTGCTAGTCGAGAGTGCCTGTCCATATGCTGTTTTGTCCGCGTGATACGTAATGCAGCAAGGAAGCAACGTTAATTATTGTGCACTGTCCTCCTGTCGTTTTGTCCACAAGATAATTGGGCAAATCTAGCACGTGCTAGCGCTTTAACTTCGCTGCAAGAGGAAGATTGCAACGACCATATGGAGGAGCCTTGCCCTGTTGTTAATCCAGTGTTAAGCCGGTAATACTTAACCGACTACCTAGTTGTGAAGGATTGTCTATTTCATAGTAATTAATCTTTCATGAAAAAGTCAATCAATGGATAAAGGAAGTACTACGAGGTGTTATACAGTCAGAATCGACTCCGACGGTATAGCTTATGATCCTCCGGCTACTCTCCCCTCCTCCTCTCCCTCTCCCTTACTTCTGCTGCCTCCCTCCTCTGTCGTCACGGCTGTCGCGTCGATCGCAGCTCCGTGAGCCTCTTCCTCCTCCTCCTCCGCCACCCCCACATCCCCCTAAGGTCGGCGGCAAGCTCACCGCCTCACCGCGCTGCCGGCTCCCCCACCCTTGCTGGCCACCCTACCCAATGGACCGGTATGGTAACAGAGGGGGTGAATGGTGTCTAAAATTTTCCTCTAATTATTTGCCGATTCTTCCCTTCAATCGCTATAAGAACCTGTGAAGATCAAGAAACCAAAATTCCGAAAATTCATTGCGGTACAGAAAAATCAGATTGGCGAACAGTAAAAACAACACTGTTTTAAATCCAAAAAATCATGTAACTTTTGATCCGTAGATCCAAAAGGCTTAAAACTTGAATTAAGACTAGATCATGACCTTAAGAACCTATTCCAACCAAATATCTTAAAAGAACCTAAGAGAGTTGAGATTTTTTGGTTCGTGAAACTTTGCTGCACCGAAACCGGGAAAAACCATAAATTAAGCAAATTCTCTAACTAAGGCTTCAAATCACTTAAAATTTGGTATGCACATTCTCTAGAATGTCATAAATATATTCCAATTAACGATTAAGAAAATTATTGCCAAAGTTCTGGTCTTTTTTATTTGAAGGAAGATTGCACTAGAAATAGGTAAACATAAAAACGGTAAATATGGTTTGCTCGTGGTTGAATGATAGCCAAGATGGTTTTAAATGTATTCTCACATGTTACAACAAGCTAGAATACCTAACGAATCAAGACAAAAACAACTAGATCAAGAAATCACTCGGAGAGGCCAAATAAAATAAAAACCGGGCAACTTCAAGAACTTGTCAAACCTGAAGCCTAGATGGATAAAGATTGATTTCAAAGGTATATATTGCTTACTCATTCTTGGCATTCAGCTAGATCAAGAAAGGGAAGAGACAAGATTAAAACCAACCAAAAAAGAGTAAATCAACCAAGACAAGAGGGGCCCATGAGAGATGACCAAAGTTGATATATTGCTATCTGAGGATGAAGGTTTTATAACCACTCCACCTAGAGAACAAGAGAGCACACCGCAATATTCACACTTCTCAAACCCTAACCCTAGAATACTTAGCTTTAATGCGTAAAACTAGAATGGTTATATGTTTAACTTGTAAACTAGTCTTCATCTCAACCCATTATATAAATAAGGCAACCGGCCCTATCTAATCTTAATAGATACTATTCACTTAGCACAAATAGGGAAAACTTATTAATCCCATACAACACGGGTTTTACTCATACACTACACTTATACACGTTTTTCAAATCACATAAGTCCGAATGAGCTAAGTCCTTAGCCTTTGATCCACTTGAGCATCTCAGCTCCTTCTTGACCTAAACTGTCTTCTCAAGCGTTGTGACTTTGATCCAATGTGGTTTTCGATATTTTGGTCAACTTATCAAAATACCCTTTCTTGACCCTATCTCCATTTTCCCTTGCAAGCACTTGTCACATGTAGATACATTACTGGCTTGCCACGCATTGGCAAGTCTTTTCAGTTTCACTGGACCGTGCCTCAGTTGGATCGAAGCCACATGGCGCAACTCATCACTCAAAATTTTCTTCAACATTTACCACCATCCTTGTGCCATGCTTGAGCTTAGCCATCTCACCAGACATCTTTGATCGTTCTGAGCCTCGGTTTCTCCATAAGTGTAGCCTCAATCCTCACAGTTAACCATGGTTGACTCCAAATACCAAAGACCAAGAAATCGTTTTTAGCACAAGTTCTTTACAATTTGACCCACGTTAGCTAAAACATGTATCATGCCATACATATGCACAGACCTAGGCCAAACCAAATCATCCAATGGCTCAAATTTTCCAATATTATCAATTTTAGTTGAAGCAATACAAGCTGGCCGATTAGACTATCCCCTCTGCAAGCTGTCCAAAAAAATCAATAAATTGTAAATTCTAAGTTTTCACTCCTCCAAAATGATAATGGTTCATCACAACAAAATTATGGACATTCTCACATGTCCTTCACATTTGCTCAGCCCTCACCTCGCTGACCTGCCCTCCAATGCCACTGACCACCCTCCACCACCGCACATCGCCCGTCGTCGCCACCCACTGCCGGGCCACCACCGCTAATGAGGCATCACTAGCTCACACACACATCCATCGACACCTACAGTAGAACATGTATCAAAAGAAATGCAATAACAATCACATATGCAAGGTCCGATCACATGAGCTCGTGCACGTCGTCTTGGACAACAAGTGAATATGTTCCTTGTGAAAATTAATTACTTAATTACAGGACATATGATATTGCCTAATGAATTTTGTTTACTTGTTTCTACATGTGAAGGAATTATTGGCGAAATCGCAGAGAGAGAAAAGGTGCATGAAAGGAAAAATTGAATAAAGAGCTTGTTGTTGTATGTGGATGGGAAGCAAACCAAGAGCAGGGAAAATACTACCCACCCAATATTGCTACCGTGGGAAGGAGCGAAGGAAGAAAAAAAAGGAAATTGCATGTCCATGCCAAGAGACGTGTATGCATGCACTCTATGTATTACATACTTGCTATATTTGTAGTGTGAACAAAAGGAAACATGTATGCATGCATGCAGGAAGAGGGACAGTTGCACAATAGAAGAAAGAATTGGTATTTGTGGCCTATGCGTGGGGAGGGGAAAGAACATACTTGATTTTTATTTTTTTTGGGTGCTTGTTGCTAGCCACTTGAAGAATTGAGTCTCTCCAATTAATCATTTATCTTTGAGTAAAATCCTTTCCGCTGCTACTCTTATATGTTCTCTTGAATTTGCTTGAGCCATTCTTCGTGAATAGACCAATTGTGTTTGACACGGTTGGTAACCAATCGAGGAGCGGTATAGCGATTACGAGGTTGCTAGTCACGATCGGATCTTGGTTAGCCTCCCCTTTGTCAACGTCATGACTCAAGTTATTAGATTTCTTCTACGACGGAAGATCGAGACCAACTATTTGCATGCATCTTAAGTCGAGGCGTGTGCATATCAACCGCCCTGGCCTCCCTGTACAATTGGGGGACGCGGTGAACCATCGGTGGCGGTGGCGCCACCCCTGTTGGCCGTCTTGCGAGAGCAAGAGTGAACGAGAGAGAGAGAGAGAGAGAGAGAGAGAGAAGAAGTTAGAGATGGCATACCATTTGGACGGTATACCATTCTTTAGTTTTTCTTATAGGATAAACTCCCACCCAAGTCCTAATGGTTAGCAAGTGTACTACACAATCCCACCCATCAGTGGCGAAGCTTCAACGGAAATGAAGAGGGGGCCATGGTAATAAGTCGTGTATGAATTCTTTATTAGGAAATACAAGAAGCATGTATAATTGAAACATGTATAGATTATTCAGGAGTTTTCATGGACAAGAACCCGCTCTCCTAACCCTAATATCTCGTCTTCTGGTCCCGAGTCTGCAAGAACATGTCCCAGGCGCCGCCATTCCATCGCTTGCTGGCCCTCCTCCTTGTCGAAACCTCCACCTATAACACCACGTCCATCGCCTCTAGCAACAGGGACAACTGAAAAAACTTAAGGGTATTGATAAACATCATCCAGATGTTTTCTTCCTAACTATCATCCAGATTTGTGACCATTGGATTAGAGATCCAACGGCCATAAATTCTCCCCCACCCCCTCCAAAAATAATCTCCCCCTCCTCAAAAAATAATCTCCCCCCTCCAAAAAAAGGGCCGTTGGATCTCTAATCCAACGGTCTCAAAACTGGATGATAGTTAGAAAGAAAACATCCGGATGATAGCTATACACATCCAAAACTTAATCTATAGAAAAAAGAGGGGCATTCGGCAGAACGACCGTTTGTTAGAGGGGGCATTTGGTAGAGGCAGCGACGCATGCCTATGTCACTTGTGCTCACCACAATGGAGGAGGAGAAGATCACCAAAGCCAAACAAGGAGGAATTTTAGCATTTTTGTTATTAATTACAATGCTGGTTTTCTGAAAGTTATAGATTGAATTTTGCCTCGAATAGAAAGAGAGAGTAAATTCACACACTATGCATACTAACTAAATTGTGGGCTATGAAGCCATCAGTCGTTAGCAGGGTTGTGAAAATCAGCGAAAATCGATTCTACCGGTCACCTCTAATTAGACTGCAAACCGGTCTAAAATATATCGTTTTACACCGAGTTTCTCTGATTTATGACCGAGTTACTCTAATGATTTATGACCGATTTCGACTTACTTAATTTGAATTTTAAATTTTTATTTGATTTTTTGTTCAAAGACTACCGAAATTTTGTGAAAATCGATCATACCGGCCCTAGGGGTCCTCTCGTAAAAATTGAAAACTGGTGTTGATAACCATGGTCGTTAGAACCGAATTATGCTTGCGTGGTCGGCCAGTGTCTAAGTGCTATTACCAGTTTGTTCGAGCATCGCCCGTATCACCACCGAGGTGAATAACGTAATGCAGCAACTGGATGTAGTCCAAGTTCAATATTTACAAGAGATCAAAACAAAACAGAGTTACAACATAATGTCGGAACTGGATGTAGTTCAAGTTTAAAATGTACAGAGAGATCAAAACAGAGTAGCTCGTGGACCTAGCATGCGTAGTACACCTACATACCCAGCCTTGTTCCTTCCCTTATCAGGATCCTGTTGCAGAGTGGTAGTTGCGACTGGAGAAAAGGGTGAAAAGGATGCAGTGCACAGTGGAGCGAAGTGGTGCTGTGCTGGGTGGTGCCACACCAAGGGCACTGTTTATGGCCCCTCTGGTGAGAAAGTGCCATGGAATTGTGCCTCCTTCGCCTGACCAGTCGGCGTCATGCTTTCCACGGGGCCATGCATGGTCTTTAATTTTGGTTACAGTATTCTACTAGTATATTACCTGATCGAGCATTTGTATGTACTCTGTGATTCTGTGTTGGACTGCATGTATCTGTGAAGTTAGAACGTCGACAAAATGACGGTTTAATTCGGAGGGTTTTAACTTTTACGGAAGGGTTATATCACACTCGAATATTGTTTAGAACAAAATCAATCAAATTTCTGACCTTTCAATATTTATGACGATTTATGCACCATCTTTGCCGCCGATATCTTCCTCCTCTCTGGCGATACCATCATCTTCACACATCACCACCCATGGGATTAGGGTTCGGATTCATCGTTAGGGTTAGAGTTCACCCGAGCCCCGTAAACTTAGAGGGAGGTTGAGACGGTGGTGGATCGGCAGTGGGAGGCAGAGGTGGCGGGGCAGTGAGGTGGCAGTGACACCACCTCGACCGTGGGCGGGAGTAGGGTGGTGGGCGGAGTAGGTGGCAGGGCAACATGTTGTGGAGTCTATTAGGTGGCGGTGGGCGGCATTAGTCGCCGGAGATAGGGAAGAAGGGTGCGGCGGGGGCTTTGATGTCGGATCTAGCTAGAGATGGAGAAGATGGCTATGGGGAAGAATGAGGAAGCAGGAGAGGAGGAGGCGGAGGAGGAGGTGGCGTGGCAGCCTCGTCGGCGCAACGGGCGATGCCGGCGAGGAGGCAGGGGTGGCATGTGGAAGGCGCTTTGGGAGGCTGGGCGGGGCGCTCGAACGATAGGAGAAAGACGAAGACATCGTGTATAAAATAGGGAGAGAAACACAATCGCTAGATCAGATCTAACAGCCCCACAATTTTAACTGTTTTTCGGCCAAGCAAGAAATAGGTGAAAGCCCAATAGCCAGATCCTAACTTTTAAGCCCATGAAGTTAACTTACAGTCTAGTCAGGGAGTTGATAATCATTGAGCTCCCTCCTGGACTGGCGATCGAGTCTAGTACAGTTTTCGTTAGTAATACGTCATCCTTGGATAGATTCAGAGTTAAGAATTTTGTAAGTCTGTTGTTCTGTTTTGGCAACATGTATTAATCTATAGATTAAAAATATAAGATGGGGTAATTAGGGGATTTTGTCTACATGAAAAGTGTAGGTAATTTATTAAGGATTTCAGATAGTTCAAAAACATGATTTTTAGACAAGTAGAACAGAAGTTATGAAATTTGAAATGTTGTTGCCCAGAACCGGGTTACTACTGGACACAGTAATGGGAAAACATTAATTTGACTGATTTAATGATACAATTGAATTTTGGACATTACTAGGAAGTGATAGATAATTTGCAACAGCTTCTCAAAACATCATAGTTCAATATATTTGCATGTGTAGATTAAAATATATGAAATTATTTATTCTGCTGTCCAGATGTCTGAGTGATAGACACTGCTATACCCTACCGCATGTCACCGTCATGACGTCGAGCTTGAATCATCGGTCCTTGTAGCCATGCCGATGCCACACTGACTGCTATGACCCGTGCTGTCACCTCTCATGTGCCAGCCCATTCTACTAGCTATAAAGCCGTGCTCATGCTCCCATCATCGTTGCCTCACCACAATCCCCTTCCCACTGCGAAGAATTGCCCCGTAATAGCCCGCAGAAGCGCCGACGGCACCGTTTACTTCAACGTTGGCCGACGGGAGAACCGTCGATTGGAGCTGTGTCGAGCTGATTCCTCCGAGCTAGAGCCTCCTTAGAGTACAACGATGCCATCCCAACCCTCAGCCAGAGCCATTGCCACCTGTACCTCACCCTCACCGTGAGCCACCTCCGCCCAACGCCGTCTCATGCCGCCGGACCACCATCGTCACTCTCGAGCTACGCCGACCACTGAGGTAGCCTCCCGTCCATACTTGGAAGCTCCCCGGCATATAATTGCTCTTCGGTGTGGTGTACCACCATGGTCGCCCCTCCCCTATTCCGCCGCTGGCCGCTGCCTCGGCCAAATTGGTTGGCAAGGCTTCGGCTAGGGGTGTACGCAGGCGTGAGAAATCCATTTTGGGGATGCTCACATCCAGCCACCACCTTAACTACCAGTGGCGAGCCCCTTTTTTGCCGACAAAGGGGGCGGGTGCACTGTTAACACGGGTGGCCATTCGGACTACTCTGGACGGTTTGAATGTTTCCCTTCGAATGATAGGATGGTCTAAACATTTCCCTTCAGCCGATCGGGCCGGTCCGAACGTGCTATAGGCCCCACCTATTGGAGAAAGGTCTCTCTCTCTCTCTCCCTTTTTAATTTGTGAATTAATTCAAACTGAGAAATTTAAATAGGCACAACTTATTCATCTTAACTCTAAATTTGGTGAAACAAATATATAAATTTATCTAAATTCAAGATCTGTCTAATGGAACCAAAACCATGAATTTTTGAGCTCATTTGAATTTTTGTGTGAATTTATTGGGTGTACTAATTGTTATCCAAATTTTTGAACAACGTGAAATAGCATATGACGCTCAGGAAGAGGAAGTGGAAGCCGAGGCGAGTCACGATCAGCAAGCCTAAACTAAATGTGTCCAAGGTGAGTCAATATTTTGACCATGTTGAAACTAAGTTTTATGCAATCAAGTTTTTTAAAATTAACAAAATTGCGTACCGTTATTTTATATACAAATCTATTATTGTTTTAAGATTCTAGTTACATGCCCATTATTTAACTTGTTAGTATTACACTATTTTAGAACATTTGATCATTTGAGCCTTGTCACCCTAGAGAAATTCATAATGGTAACATTTCAAAAATAAGTCTATAATTATATGCCATACTTAGTACTACTTATATACTCGAGGTAACAAAATGCCCCAAGCATCACTTTCCATCATGAGTAATTGATTTGGGAAGTCGTGGGAGGAAATGGCTAGTATATTTTGGCATGGATATTTTATGCTTCCAAAAACCCCAGCTTGTATCTGGGTAGATGGTAAGAGGGGTTGGTGTAGTGGATGCACGAGAACATGTGGATAGGGGTAGAACTGGCCAGATAATTCTAAGGACTGAATCTTGTTATGACCTTCTATGTAAAACAATACAACCACAAGTCTACAAATTGCAACTTAGCTAAGTACATCTATCGAACACCCAGACTCATCCCACAGGTAGGGGAAAGGAGTGAAATAGTGCAAGGGCAATGAGGGGCTAAAGGGACACCGAGAGAAGGGTGAAGTTTGCCAGTTGTGCTAGCGTTGTGGAGAGTGGAGTCTGAATGCACTAGTATCTATGGTAAACATCCTGCGCAATGTATGGGACCCACCGCAATTGGGAGCAGCCCATAGGGTGAGATGAGAAAAAAGGGGTAAGCTATTTTGAATAGTTATTGTGTTGATTTGCTCAGCTACACGACTAAGGAATCATGTTAAGCAAAATGCTCAAATTGTCTCTTGTGGGTAAAGTGTACAAACTCTGCAGAGTAAAAACTATTCGAATAGTCATGCCCACGGTGAAGGGCAGACATTAGAACTTAACCACATATAGTTATATTTCAAAAACATTGTGGGTGGGATTGAAAAATGCCGGGCAGTGGAAGCCCAAATTTGTGTTGCCCTGGTGTTGCCCCAGTGTTAAGGTAAGCGGTTATAATGCTAAAAGGTTAGTATATGGTGCAAGAGTCATGTAACATTGGATGGATCCTGTACTACTACCATTATTGCATTCTTTTACTCAAATATTGTGTTTTAGTTCAAACTATTAGGTCTTAGGGAATTTGTTTGCTTGATAAGCCATGCATGTTATTTACTTGCATACTGTGTATTGGCTCACGAAGCATGGTGGATTTGTGCTCACCCTCGCATTACCAAAACCAGAAATAGGAAACTTGGACCACTACACCTATGATGATGGGCCTGCCACGGAAGGAGGAGGTGACGAAGGGAATTAGGATGCCTTTTGCGAGTTTGAGTCCTAGTCGGGTATACTTGATGGAGATTGTTTGCACATATATTACCTAGACCTACATAGTACCTGTCACACACATATGCCCCTCTGTCGCTTGCTTGTCGATGTTCGGTCCTACTTTTGTTTATGCTTCCCGTTACTATCTTTTGTACTGTATATATTTGGCCTGATTGGTCCTTCTGTAAACTGTCACCCAACATGGTGTATTTCAACTCTGATATGTAATATTATGGTTTGGTATATTTCACGTGATGTATGAATTGATGCAACGATATATCTGTGAGCACTATATCTACTGATCCAGAGAATAGTGCAGTAAATCATAGAGGATTCTGAATTATAAATCCGGGTCCGATAACCATAGAGGTGAGGCTAGATTCATTGGAAAGAGGATGAGATAATCTTTCCATCAAGTACATATGGATCTCAAACGGACTCCATATGAGAAAGTTATGCTAGTTTGAAGTCGATGCTATCTCCGGAGGCCGAATTGGATTCTAAAACGGGTCCAGCTCAAACTCTTGCTCATCTTGACCCAAAAGTGATGTGGTGCTACACAAATATATTTATATTCATCACTAGTTTGTATCATATAGTTTATATAATATAAATGTACTTCTAAAAATGAGCTCACCTGATAATTTAAGTAATGTGTATGAGCTCTTGCAATTGGAACAACAAGCATAGCAAATATGATCGTAATCATAGGGGTCATGTCCTCATCAAACAACATGGCCAGTTGCCTCTTACAAAAGATAACAAAAAATAGGAGAAACTAAGTTTTTCTAGTGGCGGAGGTAGCGTGCTATCACTATCTTCAAAGCTTTGTAGGTGACATGGTCGGCATCGAACGGTTTGTGATCATTAGCGAAAGAAGCTTGAAATACATTCACCCACTGATGTGCTCATTTGAGTGTCTCCTGAACACCCTCCGACTAAATAATCAAGTTGAATTGAGCCTATAGGCTCTCTTCTCTTTCTTGAGGGGTCTTGGCAAGGTTGACTCGGTTGCCCGTCGCCTTGACTAAACACTCCAAGTGATAGCAAGCCTCTTGGACACATGCAACGTCATTGTGGATGACCACGTCGGTGGCGAGGTTAGCTCACTAGAAGCGGGAGACCAACCAGAAGACATGGCGGAAGAGGATGTCAAGACGGCAGAAGGTGGCCTTCAACTGCTTTGGCCAATCTTCGGACATAGGTGGAAGGACATTGTTGGCACACTGTCCATCCGTAGTATCCACCAGCATATGCTGGAGAGGTACTCATCCAGGATGGCCAATTTGGCCATCAATGCTGGTGACAAGGAAGAGTTAGGAGCCATTTATTTGTGCTTGAGAGACAAAGAAGATAGCCAGCCAGTAAGGTGCTCGCACAGGATATGTTTAATCTCCGGTGGCGGACGATCATTTTTATACAACAAGGAATGCACATTCGGCATATAATACGAAGAGATGCATTGGGGAGCCAAAACGATCGAAAGGCGTGCATCGGGGAGACGGAGCGATATCACATACAGTTCCAACCATAAGCCATTTGTGATACGCAACTATCACAAATGGTTCATATCAATAACCATTTGTGAACTATCACATACGGTTCTAATTAAAAATCATCTATTATATATGTAATTATTACAGATGGTTTGTATTAAAAACCATATGTGAATTATCACAGACGGTTATTTACAAGAACCGTCTATGATAGTTACTATCACAGATGGTACACAGTCATGCTTGTAAAACCGTCTTTTAAATAATAACATCTAATTGATGCAATAGTTCAACTTAATTAGGGTCCACCAGATTAAGGACAAGATGTTTTTCTTTGTTGTAAGAATTTCTAGCATATTTTTTAGTTGACATTAGGGTCCACCAGATTAAGGACAAGATGTTTTTCTTCGTTGTAAGAATTTCTAGCATATGTTTTTAGTTGACATCCATGGCCACTACAGTTCAACTTTAATTATGACCCATATAGTTAAGGGCCAGCTGATTTTTAAGAATTTCTAGGATATTTACCCTTTTCTTAGCAGTTGTAAAACAACTTTTTGGAGCTTTTATTATATAATAGAAGTTTCAGTTTCCATTTTTAATTACAATGTATCAAAATATTTATAGGTATTTTGTAATCTAAATTTTAGTTTGAACATGCCATGTTTTATGTAATACTAAAATCAAGAGAAGTAACATCTTTAAGTATAACCATAATGTAGGATAGCCTCCACTCTTTGTGATCGATTTTTTCTTCACCGCCATGATACCTAGGGGTGCAATCAGATCAGATACTTTCCGACCGACCGACCGAACCAATTTGGAGCTAATTAGGAACGTAAAATTAGATATCTGGTATTCTTGTTGGATTTTTGAGTTGGATCCTGATAGTTTTTGATGGATTCAGAACAGAGGTATTCGTTGGATTTGAAGCTATTTAGGAAATTTGTCATAGCTATCTGGATAAATTCATATAAGATATCTAGATATTTGGACCGGTCAAGAGAAATGGTGAGAGGGGAAGAGAGGTAGGCTAGGGGACAAGGAGGGGGCCAAGGAGGGGGCCAAGGAAGAGGAGTATGGGCTGCTGCCCAGGTGGGATAGGAGGGAGGGAAATGAGTTGAGAGAAATTTAGCCCATGGGAAAAAAAGAAAAGAAAAGAATTTTGAATTAAAGAAAATGTAATAATTCAAATAAGCTCCAAAAATACTAAATGGACTCCAAACAATCCAATAAAATTCATAAAGACATATTTGAATATTAAAAACTCAAAAAAATACTTAACTTGGTACTGAAGTTTAAATTAATTAGATCAAATTATTTTAATTTAGAAAATTCTAATTAACCTTTAATTAGTTACGAAAAATCCAGAAAATTATGTAAAGCTATTTAGAAAATAATGTTTTTGAAAACCCCAAAATTGAATGTTACAATATTCTTCCAATAACTCTTTTGTAGCCAAACTCTAGCAGCCCATCAATGCTCGTTGTACTACTAATTTAGTTGTGTTTTCAACATACTTTGTATTATGATGTCTTTCGGCTATGTCTATGGGTTAAATTTGCTTGTTGAACTAGTAATACAATTACATTTTAACATCATCTATGGTTGATTGATCTTTACATGTGCAGCATATATGGTTTATGATTTCACACAATATCCGGCTAAATATTCACAATTGAGACTATTAGTATTCGATGTAACATGTATTTGTTCCGTATTAGTGACTAAGAATATCTGTATTCGTATCTGGCGCTATTCGTGTCTAACTCTAACTCCGACAAAAAAATGTGAAATAGGATACAAGATGAACAATATCCGTTCGTATATGATCCGATTGCACCCCTAATGATACCACTGGTATAAAACAATGTTCAGTGTAGTTATAAATCCCAATTAATCAATGCAAAGTGTTACAATGTCAATGTAGTTACCAATGCTATTAAACAATGTTCAATGTAGTTACAAATCGTAATTAATCAATGCAAAGTGGTTGGATCGATCGTTTTGAGATCAGCATGTCTAGCTTCACCAAATTAAATGGAGCCATGCAATGAACGGCTAGCTTGCAGCTTGGCCTGGTCGATCGACACATGCAAGTCGTCGTACAGGGTGGCCATGCCGCCTCCCGTTAATCATGTGAAAGTCGCATGGCATAGGTTGGGGGTCCAAGCCTTTCCGCTCCCTTTAGGACATGTGAACGATGTTACGAAAAGAAGAGTTGGGTGTACTCATAAATAGGCTTTAGCTACGTACGAATTAAGTGCATGCATGCAATGCCGTGTAAGTGTACGTGTCCGTATGTGTTAATGTACTCATGACGGTCGATCGAGTAAGAACTTAATTCCTCCCTGATGATTATGGCCCTATTCAAAAATAGCATGGTTTTTAGTTGATTACGCGAGAAATTAAGAGAATAAGAAACACTCATGTTGAGAAGTCACTTCGTTCAAAACGGCTCCTACAGTGACTCATACAAATGGTTTGCAGAAACTATCTTTAGAAGCCGCTACGTTCAAAAACTAGCTTCTAAAAGCCAAAACCCAAAAGATGTTCGCAACATGTCCTATAATAGCTGTTGCACTTTGCAACCTCGAAAGTGTGTGCACAAATGCAATGTAACATCCCAAAATTTTGGATGTTTGGAAATTTGAGAATATTAAAATTTTTAATGCATTTTGGTGTTACTTGAATTTTCCCGGTTTTATCCGAGGACCTTGGTTGGATTTTGTGTCAATCAAATCAATTAATAAAAAGAAAACCCTAAATATAGGGTTAATATATGTACAATTTCCAAAGTGAAATTTGAATTTAAATTGCTTAACCAAAAAGCTAAATCAATCCTAGGATTGAAAAGAATTGGAATGATACACACTTCAAAATTTTGACAAGTGAAATTCATACTTGAATTTAAAATCCAAATTCAATCCAAAAACAAAATCAAATCAAAGATCCAATTTTCAATATGGGCCGACCAATCTCCTCTCTCATTTTTCTTTCCATTTTCCCCAACCCAAGCTACCAGCCCACTTTCTCTTTCTCCTTTTCTCTTTTCCCTCTGGCCAGGCCCAGCAATGCCCTTCCCCTCTCTTCTCTCTGTCTTGATATCGTGCACCCTCGCCACATCGTGCCACACTGAGCTGGCTCGCGCCCGCGCTGCTCGCGACGCGCACACGCATGTGCCTCAACCTGTGCTCGATTGCGTGTCTATGCCACGCCTGACATGCACACACAGGCCACATGACACTTACCCACACCACGTGCTTGTGCCTATGTGCTCATCCCGCACCAGCTCTACCCCACGCTACTATGCATCACGCACGTCACATGGCCCCACCACGTGTGACTGTTCCCACATCATGTCACTCATTTATCGTGCCGCCTCACCGCGCTAGTCGTGATCACCCATCTAGCAACAGCATTGAGCCGCACCAGCACTGACGCCGCTCATCATCACCTCGCCATCACCTCACTACGTCACACCCACGCCATTGCTGCCAACCGCTCATCTCACCTCGCTCTTGCATCGCATACAGCGCCCATGCTATGCCCATGCCTCACACTGGCACTCGGTTGCCACGCATAGCGCCACCGCCACTGCTCTGGCTATTTAAGCCACCATCATCTCCACCATCTCCCCTCTACCTCCTCCTCTTCTCTTCTTGTCCTCCCAACATAGGGATCGAGCTCGCGCTTGCATGCTCTATTCCCGCCGCCATGTCTAGCTCACCGTTCCAGCCAACCTAGTGGACTCCCCACTGATTTGACCGCGTTAACTTCTTCGACTTGCCCTCCTCATTCCTTGCAGCTCACTAGTGTCCCCGTCTTCTTCCTCTCTGGTCGAAACCATTGTTGCACTGCCATTCTTCCCTCGGTGAGTCACCATTCAATTCGTTGCAATAGGATCACCCCCTTGCCTTCCTCTCACATTTCCATCACCCATTTCGGCATGTGTCGCTTCCAGCTCACCGGTGCCATAGAGCTCATCTCATCGCCCTAGGCTTTCATCATCAGACCGCCTCACGGTATCTCTGCCTCCCAGGCCTGCACCAGTATATCTTCCACTACCCCTCCACAGCCCACTTTTATGGTAGCCGACTGCTGGCATTGCCTAGCTTGTCAGCGCCGAGCACAGCAATGCCAGCGAAGCCATTGCTCTGTTTCAGTGCACAAGATCATTGTAGCAATGTCATTACCATTAATGGCATCATTAGTTTGTAATTAATTAGAGTTAATGACACCCATTAATTAATGTTAATTAGTCACTGATATTTTTGACCAACTCATTAAGGATTCTAATTAAAACCATATTTTAATAATGTGTCACTAACAAGTGGGCCACCTTTACTGTACCCAGCCTCACCTGTCAAACACTCATAGCTTTTCTTTAAGGAAAATAAATAAAAAAGAAATTAAAAACCTAGCTAGCCCCCACATGTTAGCCTCCGACATAATTTCTAACATGAAAATAAATAAAAAAAGAAATTAAAATTCGTAGGCCTAGCTATCAGTGAGACACACTCTCTCCTTTGTTTATTTTTAGGAATTTTTCTTGATTTAAACTTTGGATGGCCCATTCTCACTTGTTTTAAATCCAAATTGAATTAAACTTGTTTCTAAATTCATCAAAATTCAAGAAGTTTCTAACAAAGGAAAAATCATAAATTTTGGAGTTCAATCAAATTTACTTGGAAACAAGTTAAGGTTAACCATAAGTTACAAATTAGCTAGGCTAATGCAATTAGGCATTGAATCAAGAATTTGAGTTAGAGGTTCACAGAAGATAATTAGGTTATTAGTATTTAATTTGAAGTATCTACTTTAATTAATGGTTTTCTTGATAATTTGTTAGATAAAAATAGACGTTAATTATAATGTCATGAATATTGTTTTAGAAACTTAAATATCAATTGAAGACCTATTAAAAACACAATCTTGTATAAATGACAATAAAATTAATTGTCAAGTCATTATCCCTAAATTTAAAATGTTGTTAATGAGTCCTAAACTATAAGTAGTCCAATAGCAACATAGTAAAATAGGTATCATAGCTAGTCCATATAATTAGAATGTAAAGCAGAGTCAATTCGTGTCCTAGGTAAAGTTAGTTGTTAATTAGCAAATAGTAGTGTAACCTATCATCCACTTTGGTGTGTCTCTAGTTAAGGATATTAAAGAAATTAATTAAGTAACTAATCTCATATTTTAGTTAATTATTTAATTAATCATTCAATTAATTGGCAAATAAGCTTCAAATAATAACATCTCTTGAACTTCCCAGCAATTCAAAATCTAAGACTAATATGGTTAATTAAAATTATACCTATCATGTGAAGACCCTCATATCTGTCTGTAGGTCTCACCTAACTCACAGAACTTCCTTAATGAATACAAAATAATAAAAGAAGTCGCTAATTTTGGTTCATGCAATAGTATTCACCAGTCAGCTATGTCTAACCTCTTTCGAATGTAGAGTGAATATTCATTCATCCTCCTTGATCCTTCCTTCATGTTCTTCCTGGCAGATGATGGGGGGTGCCCGATCTTCACGACGTAGGATCGATAATGATAACATGGTGCGCCAACCACTATCAGAATAGCAACTTGAGAATCACAAGGAATCACAAGAATAATGATGTAGAGAAACGTCCAATTCCCCTCTAGGTTGTAATTAGATGGCAAACTCTAGGAAGAACAATCGTACAACTCTCTATTGAAAATAATAGATTCAATTGTGATCTCCCAAAATGTTATGTATTACAAGGCTTATATAACCCTTGGGAGGCTGCAAGGTCTCCTACTCAACTCTTAAGTGTTTTAGACTCAGACTCTCACAAAAAGAAAATAAAAATAAAAATCCATAATGCTTTTGAATATAAATCCACCTATTACGTTGCCCTTGAAATAAGCTTTCCAACGAGTCTAAGATCACCTCAATTGGACCACGTATGTGAAAGTTATTGCCTTTATATGCCAGGTATACGATTAGAGATACGGTCACACTGTTTCGAATACTTTCAAGTCAATCAAACGGCTGCAAGCGTCTTCAGCCAACCAACAACGGGATCATTCGGCCTGGTTCGAATGTTACAATCATGATCGACCATCCAAAGTTGATCGAATGACATAGAAGGGCGAACGTTTGGAGTGGTCCAAATGTCATCGTCGCTATCGACCGTCCAAAACCGATCGAACGTCGCAGAATGAACAAACATTCAGAGTGGTTCGAATGTCTCCAAGGTGATTAGGCGGTTTGTTGAAGATTGGGTAGTATGACTCATTTAAACTGGGCCAAACATTTCCAAGGCAATCGGGCGGTCCGTGGAAGATCGGACGATGTGATCGTTTGAAGCGGTCCGAATGTCTCCAAAGCATCAGAGCGTCCAACACTGATCAGACAGCTCAGACAGTCAAAACCATTCAGACTAGTCCAAACATTTTGAAAGTCCTATGAGCACCCAATGTGGATCGAATGGTCCTGAACACATCTGAGGTCGATCAGACCAATCTAAAGGTAGTTTTTGATACCAGTAGGAATCGTTTGAATGTCCAGAGCATCTTTGTGAATTTGATTGTTCGTGTGGTCAATCCGACATGGCAATGAGGACTTGAACGTGCTTTCTGTTGCTTGAATCTAAGTATTTCTTCTCCATTAGCTTTTCCTCCGTAGCTCCAATTCTAAAAGTTTCACATCGTTTAAACCTGAGAACGGACAACACATTAGAATGAGGCAGTGTCCAATTCTCACGTAAATTACAACCAAATTCAATTAGGACCAAATTCACCTATTGATTAATTTGTTTAGCTCGTGCTCATGTAATCAGTCCAATTAGTGTCTTCAGGATGTCCTCATCATCCTCCCCCTCTTGGAAAGAAGTCATCCTCGACTCTGATTCTTTTGGACCCAAGAATGGTGATAAATTAGCAACATTGAATGTAGAACTCACAGCATAATCGTCACCCGGAAGCTCAATCTTGTATACATTTTCATTGATCTTTTGAAGCACTTTGAATGGACCATCTCCTCAAGGCATTAGCTTGGATTTGCGCTTGTCCGAGAAACGTTCATTGTGTAGATGCACCCAAACTAAATTACTTGATTCAAATAGCATCTTCTTTCTAAACTTGTTTGCTTTCTCAGTAAAGTATCGTGACTTCTTTTCAATTTCTTCTTTAGCCTTGACATGAATCTTCTTCACATATTCAGCTCATTTTGATGCTTTCATGTTGACATGTTCATGCAATGGTAATGGTAGCAAATCAAGTGGCGTGATCGGCTTGAAGCCATACACCATCTCGAATGGGCACATTTGAGCAGTAGAATGTACCGCCCTGTTATATGCAAATTCAACATGCGGTAGACAATCTTCCCACTCATTCAAATTCTTTTTTATCATTATCCGCAGTAGCACTGAGAGTATACGGTTCACCACCTCTGTCAAAAAGAGCAACTTTGTCCCAAGTTTGGCCCACAAAGTCTTCCAAAAGTAGCTCATATATTTGACATCTCGATTTAAAACAATTGTTCTTGGCATACCATGCAATCTCACAATTTCCCTGAAAAACAAGTTATCTACATGCGACGTATCGTCACTTTTGTGACAGGGAATGATATGTGCCATTTTAGAGAATCTATCTACTATTACAAAAACTGAATCCCTTCCCCTCTTAGTCCTAGGCAATCCTAAAACAAAGTCTATACTAATATCTTCCCAAGATACATTAGGAACAGGAAGTGGAGTATATAAATCATGTGGATTAAGCATAGGTTTTGCTTTGTAGCATATCACACATCGCTGTACAAACCTTTCGATGTCTTACCTCATTTTAGGCCAATAAAAGTGACCGCTCAGCATCACGAAGGTCTTTTCTCTCCCAAAGTGTCCCATCAATCGTCATGCATGAAATTCCTGCAATAGAAACAAGTGCACAGACAAATCTAGAACACATAATTTGTTAGCATGAAATAAGAACCCATCATGAACATGAAATTTGTCCCATCCTTTTCCATTTTTGCATTTAGAATACGGTTCTGAGAATTCATGGTTAGAACTATATAAATCTTTCAAGCTCTCTAAATGAGAAACTTTCACTTCCAATTGAGTTAAGAGCACATTCTTTCTAGATAAAGCATCAGCTAACACAATCTCTTTTCCTTTCTTGTACCTAACGACATATGGAAAAGTTTCAATGAATTCTAAGCCACTTAGCATGTCTACGGTTCAGTTTAGCTTAGCTCTTTAAATATTTCAAAGCTTCATGATCATAATGGATAACAAATTCTTTAGACCAAAGATAATGTTGTCAAGTTTCAAGCACACGCATTAAAACATACAACTCTTTATCATATACTAGGTAATTCAATTGAGCTCCTCCTAGCTTCTCACTGAAGTATGCTACATGTTTCTCTTCATGCATTAAAACACCACCAATTCCTATTCCACTAGAATCACATTCAATTTCAAAAGTCTTAGTGAAATCAGGCAAAGTGAGTAACGGTGCTTCAGTTAATCATTTCTTTAGTTCTTGAAAAGCTTTTTCTTATGATGCACCCCATTCAAACACAACACCCTTTTTAGTAAACTTATTCAAGGGTGCAGTAATAGTGCTGAAATCTTTAACAAAACGCTGATAAAAGTTAGCAAGACCATGAAAACTTCTAATTTGACTAACATTCACAGGTGTAAGTCAATTCTTAATCGCTTCAGTTTTTGATTCATCTACTTCAATGCCTAACATAGCCTAAGAACATAACTTTATTGGTGCAAAAGTGCATTTGTCAAGATTAGCATACAATTTCTCACTTCTAAACACTTCTACTACTTGTCTAATATGCTCAGTGTGTTCATCCATCATTTTGCTATAGATCAATATGTCATCAAAGTATACTACAACAAATTTGCCAAAGAATGCTCTTAAAAGATGATTCATCAATTGCATAAATGTACTAGGTGTATTAGTTAAACCAAATAGCATTACTAACCACCGATACAATCCAATTTTGTTTTAAAATCATTCTTTCATTCATCACTAAGTTTCATCCTAACCTGATGGTATCCACTTCTCAAATCAATTTTAGTGAATACGGCAGCACCACTAAGTTCATCTAGCATATCATCTAACTTAGAAATAGGATGACGATATTTAACAGTGATGTTGTTAATGGTATGACAATCAACACACATTCTCCATGTACCATCTTTCTTAGGAATAAGAATTACGGAAACAGCGCAAGGACTAAGACTTTCGCGTACATACCCTTTCTCAAGTAGTTCTTGCACTTGATGTTGAATTTCTTTGGTTTTCTTCGGATTGATGCGGTATGGTGGACAGTTTAGAAGTGATGCGATGGGAACTAGATTAATTTGATGCTCTATTATGCACAATAGTGAAAGTCCTGCTGGAATCTCCTTTGGAAACACGTCTTCAAAGGCTTGCAAAAGAGAAGACACACAACTAGAAAGAGAGATCAAGTCGTTAGTATAAAGCAACATAGTTGCATCTTTGTACACAAGCACAAAGTGCATCTTTGATGGGTCATTGCTCACATCTCTCAATTCTCATTTCGTGGCTTACATAACCTTCCCTCCCTCAATTTTACTTTTTCCTCTCATACTTTGCTTGTGGCTCTCACTCACCGATGTGTCATAGTCTCTTTTTTTTCATTTTCAGCAAGCTTCTTTTGTTGTAATTCAGTATGTATCTGACTAGGAGTCATTGGATTAAACTCTTTTGTCTTTCCCTTCCACTTAAGAGCATATCGGTTGGAACCATCATCATGTTGCACACTTCTATCATATTGCCATGGTCTTCCTAACAGCAAATGACACACTGTCATAGGCACCACATCACACCCAATGGTGTCCTCATAATCACCAATCTTGAAGGTAACATGCACCATAAACTGAACCTTCATATCCTCACATTCGCTAAACCATTACACTATGTATGTAGAAGATTTTATTTGTGAAATTCACTCAACCTCACCTTCTCTTACCAACTGTAGTTCTCATGCATCCTTGATGGAAGTGAGGAGTTGCACGTACTTTGGTGATGGTAGACAACACAAGGTGATAGATCAAGCGAATTCAATTGCACAAGTACTGTTATAACAGTGGCTTATTTGTTGAGCTTAAATAGACAGTGCTTACCTATGCAATCTGAAATGCTGGATATTGTAAAGTTAGGTAATTACCCAAGCTAGAATATTTTGCCTAAGTGCTGATCCAAAAGATTTAAGTGAAGTGTATGAACGCATACGCAAAGATCAATGTGACTCAGTGCAAACGAAGGAATGAGCTAAATAGAGGTAATCTGATATTTGAGAAATAGATAGCTCATTTTGCACCAAATACTAGGAGAGACGCTAGCCAATTGCAATATTAAGGATATAAGGGCACAAGATTGCTAAAAAAGGATCTGATCATACAATTCTAATTTTTTTACATAGACTTCGGCCCCAAAGTTCTTTCTCTCTCTCTCTCTTCACTTCTTTTCTATATATATATATATATATATATATATATATATATATATATGTTTAAACCATGGCTCTTTTTGTATGTCGACTGCCTTCTTGGTGCGAAAATTCTGATTTCAATAAGGGTGATTACTACCAAGAGAAGCCCTTGATGCAATCCCAATAGCTTGTCTCAAAGATGAAAGGAAATACTATGAGCGAGGCTCACTGTGATTACTACTGTTGGATGAAACAACCAAAATGACACAATGATTAAGTGACGTGAAGGAAACACAATGATCAATGCCTAAACAAAAATTCTAATGGATGAAGACTTAACAAAACTATGAGAATAGCAGATGCAAAAACTAGGGTTTGGATTTTTTTGTGGCAATCTTTGGTTTTGTGGACTCTAGGTAATAAACAACAAGAAATTGATCTAAAAGCTAGGGTAAATAATCCTACCGTGTCAACCGTGTTTGATACCAAGATGATGAGGGGTGTCCGATCTTTACGATGTAAGATTGATAATGATAACTTGGATCCATGCAACCTGACGAACCAATGGTGCCAACCAGTGTTAGCACAGCAACCTGCGACAAAAGAATTCACCCAACCACATGCTCATGATCCCGTCTACCCAACTACAAAGCAGACACGTCACAGCTCTTGAGAATCACAAGGAATCACAAGAACAACAATGTAGAGAAACACCCAATTCCCCTCTAGGTTGCAATCAGATGGCAAACTCTAGGAAGAAAAAGTGTATAGCTCTCTCTTAAAAATAATAGATTCAATCGTGGTCTCCCAAAAAGTCACGTATTACAAGGTTTATATAACCCTTGGGAGGCTGCAAGGCCTTCTACTCAACTCCTAAGTGTTTTAGACTCAGACTCTCACAAAAAGGAAATAAAAATAAAAATTCATAATGCTTTTGAAGATAAATCCTCCTCCATTATGTAGCCCTTGAAATAAGCTCTCCAATGAGAACAAGATCACCTTAATCATACCTCGTATGTGAAAGTTATTGCCTTTATACACCAGGTATACAATCAAAGATACGGTCATACTGTTCCAAACACCTTCAAGTCAATCGAACAGCTACAAGCGTCTTCAACCAATCCAATGGTGGGATTGTTCGGCCTGGTCTGAATGTAACCATCAATATCAACCATCCAAAGTTGATCGAACGACGCAGAAGGGCGAACGTTAGGAGTGGTCCGAACGTCACCGTCGCTATCGACTGTCCAAAACCAATCGAATGTCATAGAATGAACAAACGTTTGGAGTAGTCCGAACATCTCCAAGGCGATCGGGCGGTCCGTTGAAAATCATATGACATGACTCATTTAGAGTGGGCCGAACATTTCCAAGGTGATCAGGCGGTCCATGGAAGACCGGACGACACAATCATTCGAAGTGGTTCAAACGTCTCTGAAGTATCGGAGCGTCCAACACTGATTGGACGGCTTAGATAGTCGAAACCATTTGGACTGGTCTGAACATTCCGAAGGTCTTGCAAGCACCCGATGTGGATCAGACGGTCCTGAACTCATCTAAGATCGATTAGACCAATTCGAAGGTAGTTTTTGATACCAGTGGGAATCGTTTAATTGTTTGAAGCATCTTTGTGAATTCGATTGTTCTTGTGGTCGATCTGACATGGCAATGAGGACTTAAACGTGTCTTCCCTTGCTTGACTCTAAGGGCCTGTTTGGGAGAGCTCCACCACTGAAAACGTGGATCTGGAGCAGCAGCTCCACCATGGAGCAGCTCCACTGTGGATCTGGGATCCCACCATGGAGTGTTTGGCTTGTACAGCAGCTCCAGATCCACGAAATTGAGGTTTTGGTGGGAATGGCCACTTTTGGTGGGATGGGGTGTGTAACCAGTGGCATTGGTGGGTAATTACCACCCAACTCCACGGTGGAGCACCCCTTGAGGAGCTCCATGAAATCCATGGATCTGGCCCTCAGATCCAGGATTTTGGTGGATCCAGATTTCGCGGAGCTGGAGCGTTTGGGTAAAATTTCGTGGAGTGGAGCTGTTTTTCGTGGATCTGGAGCTGATGGAGCTCTCCCAAACAGGCCCGAAGTATTTCTTCTCCATTAGCTTCTCCACCATGGATCCAATTTCAAAAGCTTCACATCGTTCAAACCTGAGAACGCACAGCATAGTGAAATAAGGTAGTATCTAATTCTCATGTAAATTATAACCAAATTCAATTAGGAGCAAATTCACATGTTGATTAATTTATTTAGCTCATGCTCGTGTAATCTGTCCAATTGGTGTCTTCGGGATGTCCTCATCATCTCCTCCCTGTCATTTTCCCTTCGCTCAAACTTCGTTTGGACCCAGTCTATATCCTACATACACTAAATCTTGTCTCTTATCACAAACTTAATGATAATAAAATTTAATTGATTTCATTCATATTTATTTGGATTCGGTTGTTTATCACGTGACTAGAATTTGGAGTCACGAAGGGGCAAAAGATCGAGTGAGATCAAGATTGAGATAAAGACCAAAGAGTTTCAAGATCATTGAGTGAGAAGACTTTGAGCAAGATCAAGGCTTCAGTAAATTGAGCGAGGTAAGTCAGCATTTTTATCATATTTCACCTACCTTTTTTAATGCAAAGTATATTGTGTTATATTATTAAATGGCATGCTTATTTTATTAAACAAATTACATTATTTCTAGTTAGTAGTTAACACCATATTAATAATTGTGCTAGTAAATTTCATTTATTGACTTTGGACATAATCCCTTATTACCTCAGAATTAATGGTACACATACTAGCTGATAAGTCTGTATCTAATTGCTATGCTTAGACTTACTTAGATACAATGGGCATTAATTTGTCTTGGCACCATTTCAAATATGGAAACTTGGTTTAGGCAGCCACTAGAGGGATGTGGTTGGTATTCGAACTAGAAAGGATAGTTTAGAATCCAAAACTCTATACTTGCTTCGTACATTGGCAGATGGTAAGTGGGGATTTGTGTGGTTGGAGCACAAGTGTGATTTGTGACAGAACCACCCCCAATAACCTTAAGGACTGAATCTTATGGTGACCTCTCAATGTAAAATAGTGTGACCACAAGTTTATAATAGGTGCGACCTAGCTAATTAATTTTTATTGACCCAATGTTGGATGCACCATTCGGTTGAACGTAGGATGAATGCTGGAAGAAGCCCCCCTGTGTGGTGCAAGAGGGGGCCTCTGGAGCAGGTGGAAAGAACTCCATGGTGGTCAAAACTTTTGCGGGTGCACCCACATTGGGAAGATTCATTGTAAAGGCCTTGTGGTGACCATCTGAGCCTCACGCCAAAGGCAGTGTGGTGGCAGAATAAGTTGGGCATCTCTTGTGGGTAAAGTGTGTGACCTTTGCAGAGTGAAAATTATTCGAACAGCCATACCCATGGTCAAGGGTGGACATGAAAATTTACTTAGTTAGTGTCTATTTTACAAAAGAATCTTTGTGGTTAGGATGAAAAACAGGAGAATGGTTAGAACCCTGACTTTGATTTCCCCTAGATGGACAGAACCTAGTAAATATAATTGGTGGATAGAATCCTAATAATATAAATAGTATATGGTGGATAAAATCATGCTCTGTAAAAGGTGGATGGAACCTTCGCTACAATTATTGTTGCATACTGTTACATTATTTAAAACACAGTTTAGTTAAAATGTTAAGTCACAGACTTTCTACTTATTGTATTTCAATTGTAGCTTCCTACAAATAAAAGAACCTCACGCCTCTATTTCCCAACCTTGCATCTATTATAATTGCATTCGATGTGGTGGCTTGCTGAGTACATTTGTACTCACTGTTGCTAAATTAAATATCATCCAGTAAGTAAGAAGTACTCACTGTTGCTTAATTAAATATCATTTAGTAAGTAAAACGGAGATAGATAAGCGCTGTGGTCGTCTAAAGGAGCTGACAAGATTAAAAGATGAAGAGGCCAATAACTAGGTCACGAGCCCCAGTCAAATGCTTATGAGCATATCCTGAGAGTCATACCTGCGTGATATTTCCATTTTCGCTACTCCTCTTTAAAGATTTCGGACTGATCGGCCCATGTGTAAGTCTATTATTATATTAACTTTGCTTTTTATGAGATATGTATCTAATGTTTAACAATGTATCTATGTGCATTATCTACTGGTATGAAAAATAGTTGCACTATCTACTAATACAGAAAATAGTACTATAAAATCACAGAGGATTTCAAATTACGAATAACGGGTACGACATGCACTACCTAACGTGCATTATGCACGTCGTTTTGCTGCCAGCTCCATTTGGATCAGGGGACCCTCGGACATTATTCCATAATAATGCAAGGGTAACTTATTAGTTACCTACTTGGACGCAAGTTAAGTGGATAATAAACTGTACTTTCAAATTTCCCCCGCATATTGCACCAATTATACAAATTGATATATACACTCCCTTCGGTTCGCTGTAGGATACAAACTCCATTTGTGAATATTTGGATTGGTCAAAAAAAAAGGGAGAGTAAATTTAGCAAAACTACATGTATTTTGTCATATCTAAAGAAAAAATTACATATTAAAGAATCAATTCCAGCAAGCTACATATTTTATTCCAATTCGTTGCGCTAAGCTACAAATTTGACCGGGCCATCAGGACATGCAAACGGGTGGGGTTCACCCCTGCCTCGCAACCAGGAACTGCGTGGGATGGAACGGGCCTAGGTGAGGCTGTAAGGTAGGCCCAAGCTGTCAAATTCTATTGCATGCAACGAGCTGGCACAAACCTGTAGCTCAGCACAATAAAATGGTATAAGATTTGTTGCTTCCTGAAATTGATTCTTAAATCTGTAGTCTTTCATAGTGTTAAAAAAAGTATTTGTAATTTTGTGAAATTTACTTCAAAGTTTACCTAGTACATAATATAACTTTATTTTTATAAATAAATATATAATGAGTAGTGCTTCCATGATCTTCCAAAAAAGTGGAAATGTTGAAGCATCGTTGTTAGTACTACGTGGGGCAGTGGATGGATGCAAATGAGAACCTAAATATACTTTAAAATTTGTGATTTCAATGTTTGGAAGAGCATTAAAACATCTCTCGTGTATAACAATACATAATTAAGAATGGCCAAAAATTGATCTCAGAAATTGTAAAATTTTAGAAGTCAAAAGCCACATTTTTTTACCAGAACTATAAATACAGTTATAGGCATGGAATAAACCTACATGTATAATATCCCTGTCCAAAAAATGAATAATATCTTATTTTCTAGAAATATAATTAAGAATGGTTTCAGTGTGTCCAACTAATCAAGGGTCTATTTGATATGGCTACGGCTTATGGCAAAAACTAATGAAGTTACACGTTTTGTCGTAAAAAGAAAACCTCCTCTTACTTCAAAACATGCAACCAACGAATCCCCACATTAAATAAATGTATCAGATATAGGCCATTTTCAAAAGTGTTGTGGCTTTTGACTTTGGGTTTTGGTTGTGACTTTTGGCTGCGGCTTATGACTTTTAGCTGATTGCGAGAGAGATTAAGGGAGTAAGGGGTACTCACATTGAGAAGCCACTCGTTAAAAGTGGAACCTGCAGTGACTCCTGCAAACAGATTATAGAAACCACATTAAGAAGCCACTCTGTTCAAAAGCCGATTTCTAAAAGCTAAAAGCCAGCAATTGTTTGGAATATACTTGTATATAAGGCTTTCTAGCACAATTGCTAAAGTATTCAAAAAATATATTTTATGTTAGGGGTGCAATCGGAGCGGATACGGACAAATATCGCTCATCCTATATCCTATTCCGTATTTTTTTTCTAAGAGTCTGAGTCAGACATGGATAATATCGGATATCCATTTCTCCATTCCGTATTTGTTCCATAAGCCTTTAGACGGTCAATCAGATAGAAATTGTCCGTGTATTTTGCACCCCTACACAGGACATTGGACAGTAGGGTGCAATCAAAGTGAATACGGAGAGACTAATCACTAAGATATCGAAGGAAGAGAACTCAATATTTCCTGCCTATTTAGATGTAGCAATCCGCCTATATGTTATCTTGTTCCTGAGTAGAGTCACAACAAAATTCCTTATATCACTTGGTATACAGATATATACAGACGGATATCACTCATCCCATATCCATTTCCGCATTTTTTCCTCGGAGTCAGATACAAATAATACCGGATATCCATATTCGCTCCACAAGCCATCGGTCAGTCGGTCGGATGAAAATTATCCACTCTGTTTGCACCACTATTTCATCTATCTTGGGACTTGAATATGCAAATCCAGACCATCCATGTAAATTGCATTATTCTAGGATCACGTTAATACATACAATGGCAACATCGGTGAATACAGTGATAAATAACTAAATAATGAGTTTTGACATTATGGTCAAGTATATAATTATTTAACCATGTAGGACTTAAGCACTAAATAAAAGAAACAATAGTGGAAAGCGAAAGAAACTCCAAGCAGTTACCCACCTTATGCCATAGGCAATCGACTCGGGTACGATACCTAGCGATCAAGTTCTTGCAACTGAGTTATGATTATACCAAGATGAGTACATAGAGTACTCAACAAGTTGTGCACATGGAATGTAATATATTGATGTAAGGCTTACTACAAAGAAAATGGCATACACGGCGTATTTTGCAAAAAGAGGAATTTGTATTTAAATATAGTAAATATATTAAAAGAGCTATTTGTATCAACAATAATAAGTAATGAGAGTAAAACTATGCTTCACATAGCCCATCCATTTGGCTCACATAGCTTTTCTTTCCGGGTTTTGTTTTTTTAATAAAATTTACCTTTTGTGTGAAATCCCTAAGCATGTTCATGACCGTAGACATGGTTATTTGAATAGTTTTCATAACACACTACAAACGTTGTCCAGTTTTTCCTACATGATATGATCAACTTGTACTAACTGCTCACACGCTTCCTTATGCATGTGACTAAGAAGATCATAACAAAGCTTTTTAGAAACTTCATCCTAGCTTTGACCCCTCCTGTCAAGCTTGAACCCGGTAACCTCACCCAAGTAATGTGAGTAGGCCTGGAGCTCAACAGTGAATTTGAGGGCGGGAGTCGTCCATGATGTAGCCCTCATAAGCAACTATACCCTCCACCCTTTGCACAAAGCCTAACCGACAACCTAAGGTACCAATGATGGAACTTGGTGCTTACAAAGTTAGGCCCTTACCATAGAGTATGTGGTTGTACAAGGAGGCTCAGTTTAATGATGCACAAAGTTAAGTGCTTAATGGACCAGGGCGATAGTATGCAATCTCACTAAGGCTACACAAAGAGTTCACATAACATAGTCACACAATACTTTCAATCGCCCTAGTCTAAATCATTTATCCACCAATTGATTTTAAAGTGCAACATATGCCATCAAAGATAATACACAGTGCACACAATTGTTTGCAAAGCAGTTCCATATATCATTAGTTAGGTGTAACTTGGTATTTCCAAAATGATGCCTATAACCCAGTATGGCTAAGGAAGACTAAATCAACCCATGTTGGTGCTATAATAGTAACTAACAATTATTAAACCATCATAGGGTCGCAATAGTTTATTTCATACAAATGAACAAGCCGGTTAAATGATAACTAGGGTATATAACTATTTTCCAAGTAATTAATATTTACGTCAACATAGTGATAGATAATAATTTGAAATGCAAAATAGTTTTGTAAAACTAGGTGCAAAATGATCAGTGCACAAATTGCCTTAAAAAGATCCTAGTCTTGCACTAGATCTTATTCTCCTTCTCTAAAAGCTCCTGGTGCATCAACTTCTATGTGGTATGAGAAATAAAACACAAATAATCACAAAACAAAATACAAATGAACTTCAACAATTAAATAAAAATTATTGGAAGGTAGGTCTCGATTTTTTTATGAATTTTGAGACATAAACGAGCTCCATCGGAGATTGTATGAGGAAGACCGAGCTCTCGTAAGTGGCTCGATCTAGAAATTCAGAAAATAGATAGAAAAGAGAGAAACCAGAGACTAACAGGTGGAGCTAAGGAATATTTTAGGAATATTTCTTTTTGTAATTTTTAAAAATATCTAGAGACTAACATATGGGACCTATTACGGTCTATAGACCGAGTTCACAGGTTAGGGTAGGGTCCATAGAATAACGCTCACAAGTGGGGTCCACCGAACCTATTTAGATTTTGGCACCGGTGGCAGCCCATGTGGCTGAGGTGGCACTAAGGTGGCTATTGGCGCAGATGACGACGACAGTAGTGGTGCACAGGAAAGGCAGACAACGGTGCAACCCCAGCGAACAATACCAAAGGTGAATGGCGAGGTTTCTAGGGACTTAAAGTAGCACATATGGAAGAAGCGACAATGATGAACTCGATGGGCGGTGCATGGAAACCAACAGTTTATTGAAATGACCAACTGTGAGGTTTGAGCGGCAGTGGTGCTATAGTCAGGACAAAGGCACACATTCGATGAGCTCTGGTTGAATCCAAGTGGCAGGTGATGTAGATCTCAGTGACGCGAACCCAAAGGTGATGGTGGCGGGGCTTGGAAATCACCGACTATTGTGGAATTTGATGACGAAGGATGCAGCATTACGGTCCTTGACACGCAAGCCAAGGGGGCGGCTAGCGTTTCGATGGTGGGGATGGCTCAAGGTGCAGAAGCCGAGGTCTTGGTGGGCTTATATAGGCAAAGAAGACGGTGTGGAGACAGAGTCTGGAGGCGACCCAGTGGAGGAGTTTGAGCTCAACATAGGAATAAGGAATAGTAATGTCGATGTTTTAATTTCAATCTTACGTATGATGTATTTGGATTTATGTATTCTCTCAATAAACTTATAGTACACACATATATAGTAAGGACATAGGAATCTTTATCCAGGTTCGGGTCTTCTCCTGAGAGAATACTAACCATACGTCTTGTGTGAATGCTAATTGCTAGAAAAAGAATTACAACAAAGAATTATGCGAATAGCTAGCGTTCTCTCCCCTCGATCAGAATGTGTCCCCTTCTCTCTTTGACATTAACTTTTACATAGCCAGTGAAGCGACAACAGTTGTCCTGCGCCAGAAGACGCCTCAAGTCTTTGGATGATAACCGTCTAATGGAAGTTACTGTTAGAGAGACGTAAAAGGCCATTCACCATGTAGTGGTTATTGTCAGAGAGAGATCTTGTGTGGTTAGTGGATAAACGCACGTTCTAACCACCTTGTCAGATGAACCGACAATGTAGTTTATCATCATAGACATGCTAGTTGGAGATAGACTTGTCAAAGGAATTCCCACAACCAAAGAGTGGTCACAATAAGACTTACAACTACGTGGTCTCAGAAGGACTTATGACCAAAGGGGTAGTTGCAGTAAGACTTACGACTAAGTGGTCGTAGAAGGACTTATGACCAAGGGATAGTCACAGTAAGTCCTACGACTATGTGGTCGTAGAAAGATTTACAACCAAGATATAGTCGTAGTAAGTCTTACGAATATGTGGTCGTAGAAGAGCTTACAACTATATGGTCGTAGAAGAGCTTACGACCATCCTGCCATATTTATCTCTTATCGATAAGGCGTATACTCAAAGAATATAATGATGTAATAATTTGAGGATTATTCTATCCTCGTCAGCTAACCCCCATCTTCAAGTGAAAGTAACTTATTCAAGCAAGCGAGGTCATAGATAAAAATGTGGTGAAAAACAAAGCCTTTCTCAACCCTTATCGGCTAGGAATTAGTTTGGTCGATTGGTAATTTCACTTAAGTTGTGAAGATAGATAAATATCAGATCGAGGAAATGCAATTGATTTCCCTTGACCTATCCATTGAATCAGTTCCCAAAGCGAACGTTCGGTTCCCAAGAGAAGTAACCGACGCATTAGTTATAAAGACTTACCGGGGGTAACTTTTGGTATTTCACATTCCCCATTTACTCCAATTCGTTCGAGCTCTCCGTCTCCAATCAATCTCCATAATCTTCCTCAACCTCACACAAATCCCTTCTAATCACCCGAAAGAATGACGAAGTCTTTATCAACCTGGGCTGAATCAGAGATGGATCATGCCAAGATGAAGACATTAGAGACTACGGAGAAGATCCTGCCACAGCAATTTGTTAGATGGATCAAAGCCATTGGGCAATGCTGGCCATCTAGACAAATCAGAGAGATTCTAGTGTTCTAGGTGTACTGTGAGTGTGGCTTCCGTCTCCCTACTCATCCCTTATTGACGACCGTTCTCGAGTATTTCGGAGTTGAATTGGTGAACTTTGTTCCTAATTCAATCACAATGCTCAGTGTCTTCATATACCTACACGAGGTGTATTTGGGTATCCCAGCAGATCTCGAACTCTTTCGGTTCTACTATGAGATGAGCCCACAAACGGGGATTGCTAGGAGTTGTGGATTGAAGCACCAGGATGGCAAGACGGAGCTTTACATCCCAATTGTTACCTAATCTTCAAAGCTGAGATGAAAGAAGAAGTGGTTCTACTGGGAGACAACTAGTGAAGACAGCCTTTGCTTCGTTGGAAAGGCTGCCAAAAAGAACAGTCTTTGGAACTCAGCCCCCAAAGATATCACAAGAATTGCCCCTACATCTCATCCATTAAAGAGCTAAGGGACAAGGGGCTTATGAGCTGGCATGTGGTGAAGGACATCATCACGCATCGTATTAGTCTCTTGAAGTGTCGAGCACATCCTATGTGGATGTCCTCGGCAATCTCGGATGCGACCTGAGACTACAAGAATGGTAAGTGATACTAGCACTCGCATTTGTAACCAGATTACATTTTCTGAGTACTTTTTATCGACTACCATATTTATTTGTTTAGACCTTGATTTGAAGAAAATCAATTCTCGAGTCAAGGCCATTTGCGAGAAGGCTCCATCATTGAGATGGAGGCTCCTTGTATTCTGGTGGACATTTCTGTTGAAGATAGGGAAGAATGCTTAAAGGTAATCGAGATAATCGACTTCATCTTTAAGACTTCTTAGTCGTGGTATCTTCTTCTTCTGCAGAGCGTAGGTATGAATTTTTGTCAAGACGACCAAGGGGTCGAATTGATGGTGGTCGGTGGAGAAATCGAAAAACATGAAGGCTCCTCCGAGCGAAAGGTGCCGACTGGTTAAGTCAGTCGATAAGAAAAGTGGGAGCACAAATGCTGCATCCCACTTAAAATTCTTCGTCCGGCTGCCTCAAGTGCTCCTATTCAGTGATTTATTACGGACATAGGCGCGGCAAGTGAAATAGGGGCAGCTATATTGAAGCAATCAACTCCTAAGATCAAGGTACCCTTCTATTATAACATCAAAACTGACTCAGTTGGCCTTTCTGAAGGCTTTATCAAGCATCTTGAAAAGGTAAATTGGAAGTGTTTTGTGTCTTTTGAAGAAAACTGCCACGTCAGTAGAACCTATGATCGAGAAGGAGATCGTCCCAATGATCGAATTTGGTCCCGACCATTAGGAGGGACAAGAAAGAGAAAGAATAGCAACTCTTGCTGTATACATTTGACCAAACAAAGTCGAAGGGGCTCAAGACTCTCGATCGGAGGTGGTTGAGAAGGTCCTCATTCTCTCGTAACCAGACGTGGTTGCGGAAAACAAATCGAAGAAACCACTCTCTGGGAGGTTTCTTCCAAATTCGCGCTGAACGTAATGACTCAAAGGTATAAAAATGCAAGTACGTATACAATATTTTACCTTTGTCTTTTCAATTGCTGATTCATTTCTTGCAATTTTAGTTCAGCCTTTCCATTGCTTAAGGATGCTTCTACTGAGAAACCTCATGCTGCTCTACCCGTCATTGAAAGTACGGTGGAGAAGATGGTCGAAGAAACGACCACTGCAGGAACAAAAGCTATGGCCATGCTCAGAACCAACTTCCACACCCCAAAGATCTTCCAAATAAGGAGTACATCTTCGATGATGAATGTCTCAAGAAGGTGTGGTGGAGCAGGGTTGAAGAGCTCGACCAACTCAGAGATTCCGAACGGGTGCTCGGAAATTTTGCTCGTAGGAGTATGAATGTGAGTATTGACAACTTGAATATTCATACTTTGCTTCTTCTTATTTCTCACTACCTTTCCTTATCCAGAGAGCATTAGAAAACATGGCAACCATGGCTGAGTACCACAGATAGCTAGTGCTTCTATGACAAGAGAATGTCGAACTCTCCAAGAAAGCAGTGGCATCGTAAGCCTATTAACTTATGTAGTTGAATTCTATCTTGACCACACAACCAAAATTTTAGGTCTACCTTTACAGGTCTTGGCAAGATGTAGAGGTCTTGGCTGCTACACTCGAGAATGAGAAGGCTGATGCACAGAGGCTAAAGGAAGAAAATGCTAATTTAACGACAAGCCTCATAAAAGCCAACTCCGCTGCCAGAACCATGGAAGAAAAAATAAACAGTAAGCCCAGGAGTTTAAATCTGTTTTATCTACGCATCTTTCTGGCCTTTCTTTTATCTTTCTCTTTTTAACAGAAAGGGAGATCGAATCAAGTAAACTACTCACCTGAGGTCGAAGAGAAAACAAAAGTGATCGGAAAGCTTACTTGTATCATCAAAGAAAAAGGTGAGAAGATAAAGCTACTTAATACTCAACTATCAGGTAAGAAAAACTTTACCTTCGACTAGTTTTTGAAACAAGTCTTGTTGGACTCATGACTACATAGTTGTAGAAGGACTTACGACCAAGGGGTAGTCACAATAAGACTTTCGACTATGTAGTCATAGAAGGACTTACAAGGCTATGGTCGTAGAAAAGCATACGATTATATGGTCGTAGAAGGACTTATGACCATATGGTTATAGAAAAGTTTACGATCACATAGTCATAGAAGGACTTACGACCGTATGGTCGTAGAAGAGCTTGCGACTATAACGAGTATTACCTTGACGAACTTTAACTATTTTCACAGAGTCCATGGTCAAAAAGAAGCATCTTTCTGAAGCAATGATGTGTAGTAAGGAAGAAACAAAGTTGATGAAGGCAAACCTTCAAGACTGCAGCATTCTCCTGAACAATCTACTTGGTGAGTTTGGTACAGAAAAGATGATTCCCACTCAGGAGACTACATCCGCTCACATGAGTACAATTGCACTACAAACCAAGACTTTGGAAAAGCACTTTACTACTCTGAAGGCTACTAGACGGAGTTAGTCAGAGATGTAGCCAGGGGCACTGTGAGCTATGCGTTGGCAAAACTCAAGGCATGTGACCGGAACCTGAACTTACATCCCATCGAGCACGACTTCACCAGCTCTTTTGAGGAGGCATCTTGCCTGATCGAAGAAGTAGAGCCATTTGGATGAAAAGTATCTGAAGAAATGGAACTGGGCTCTTCCTCCCTTCCAAAGTAGAGTAGTTTATAAATAGAAGTAATTATGTAAAAACTTACCTTTGGATGATGAATAAACTTCTTTCTATCTCTGCATCTTGTCTCATTGAGCAATTAATACTCGTAAGACAAAAAACAACAAAATGAAAGAGAAATGAAATTACAACTAAGGAATAAAGTTATTCTGATAACTCTATCCTAGCCCCCCGACTATTTACTTTGTTTATGTGATGAAACACGGCAAATAGTACAAAGCAAAGTATACAGAGAGCAGAGTAATGTATTTGACCATCGTTGTCGAATTCGATTGTCACATAATAGCAGCAAAAGTGAGGAACGAGTCAATACTAGGGAGCTCCTTCTAGTGGGCAGGACCACGTGCAAAGAGGAGTGACTGCTACTAGGTGATGTTACCTCCTTTCGTCCAGATTTAAACAAAAAGAAGACATGAACGATCAAAGGATAAACACTAAGATTGCCTTTTATTATATTCGTTCAACGTGTTCATAGGCAACACAATTGTTGTATGCTAGTAGCAAGAGTTAGGAACAAACTAACACTAGAAAATTCCTTCTAGTGGGCAGGACCACATACAGAGAGGAGAGATTTCAGCTAGTGATATTCCCGTATCCGACCAATCAAATAAATTGGATGCACTAAAAGTGGTCGAACTAATATAAGAGAATCTCTACAAGACATATGGCAATAAAAATTTGCATAAACTGAAATTGTTATTGAAAAAGGGTAGAAATGTATTGTGTAATTGGTCACTATTTTAAGAGTTCGAGAGAATCTGGCCGTTTTCCATAGCAAGTCGTACAGAGCCAGGGCATATGACTTCGACCACAATATAAGGACCTTGCCACTTGGGGGAAAGCTTGTTCCGATTAGACTGGGATTGGATTTTTCTCAATACCAGGTCACCTGTAGCAAGGTTATGAGGCTGGACCATACAATCATAGTACTTACAGATGGCCTGCTGATAGATCGCTGAACAGATTAAGGCTTGATTCCTCTTTTCTTCAAGTAGGTTGGTATTATCTGCTTGAAGCTATTCTTGGTTAGAGTCAGTGAAGTTCGCGACTCTTGCCAACTAGATCTTTAGTTCTAGAGGAAGCATGGCTTCAACCCCAAAAACTAGGAAAAAGGAGTTTCACCTGTCGCCCAGCTCGGAGTCATGCGAATCACCCATAATACTAAAGGCAATTTCTGAACCCAAGCCCCCGAGTGTTTTACTAGCTGGTTGAAGACTCGAGTTTTAATTCCTCACATTATTTGCCCATTCACACGCTCGACTGCCCCATTACTCTGTGGATGGGTGATTGAAGCAAAACATAATTTGGTGCCTAATTCATTGCAAAATTCCTAGAATTTTGTGCTCGAGAATTGCTTACCATTGTCTGTAATTATCCGACTTGGGACTCCAAATCGAGTAATTACACTTTTCATCGATAACCTTTTTGCAGCTTCCGTTGTTATCGCAGCTATTGGTTTGGCTTCAATCCCCTTCATAAACATATCAATAGCTATGAAGAGGAACTCGAAGCCCCCAGGCACTCTTGGGAAAGGCCCCAGAATATCAAGACCCCAAATTACAAAAGGCCAAGACAAAGGAATCGTCTGAAGTGCCTGGGCTGGTTGGTGTATTTGCTAGCTATGAAACTAGCTCTGCACACATTTCATAACCAGATCTCTGGCGTCACTGAGGGCTGTTGGCCAATAGAAACTTCTTGAAAAACCTTACCGACTAACGTTCTGTAGGAAGCATGTGCTCCACATATGCCCCCATGTATGTCATGAAGGAGTTTTAATACTTCTTTCTGCGATATGCATCGCATGAGAACTCCCTGAGTACTCCCTTTATAGAGTACTCTGTCGACCAAGGTAGACATCCTGGCCTTGTGGGCAAGACAATTTGCTACGGGATCATCATCGGGTATTGAACCCTTCTGAAGGTAGTCATACATGGGAGCCATCCACGTCTCTTCATACTCTAGAGAAGCTATTTTATTAGGGGTTGTTTATGGAGCTTTGACCAAAGATAGCTTCTGGAGTTGTTGCAGGAAGACCCCCGGTGGTACTTGTGATTGGGAAGAAGCTATCCGAGCCAACTGGTCTGCGAGGAAGTTATCCTTCCAAGGGATATACTATAACTCGAAACAAAAAATGTTTTTCAAGCTTTCATACTTCTGACAAGTACTGAACATGATCGTACTTGAGCATTGATACTCTTTTGTGACCTATTCACGACTACTTGAGAGTCTCCTCTCATGAGTAGTTGTCAAATCCCGAACACTTTAGTGGCTCGTATACCAGCCAACAAATCTTCATACTCAACAACATTGTTAGTTATTGGAAAGAGCAATTGGATGACATAATTTAAGGTCTCTCCCACAGGAGATTCCAGAACCACGCCAGCCCTAAGCCACTTAATGTAAGTGACCCATCGAAGTATATCATCCACAAGCATGGGAATCATACTTTGGGGATTCTTAACAGGTTCAAGATTTATCCATTCAGCAACAAAGTCTGCCAAGATCTGGGATTTAATGGTCATTTGGGACACAAAGCCTTGAGGAGGGCATAGAGAAGTTTTTGGACCTGAGGGTAGTGCTCTTTAGGATCATGTAAAACTTCTGATGAGGACATCACTTCTTCGGTTACACACAACACTCCTCCACTTGACATTCAAGGACCAATCACTAGAGCTCGCGGCCGACAATTGAATTTACAGGTGAGCTCGTTCCTAAGTACTTCTTTTTGTTCATTTGAGAATAGATTGCTACCTAATGATTTAATTATGATTAGGAACCATGGAGAGGACCTGGAAGTACTTGGAGAAGGGCTACGGGGCGCACAAGTCCAGCAAGGACGGTCGAATCATGTTGGAGGCCCAACTCAAACCGACTTCGAATCCAATTCGGAGTCCAGGACCAGTCCGCACTAAAATGGACGCCCAGATCGCATCCGGACTCCGTTTTGGACGTTCTACATATGTATGGAAAGCTGAGAAGACCACCTTTCCAATGGCTTTGGTCCCATGTCAAAATTCCTTCTGAGTCAACAGGAATCGTCAAAACAAGTGGGCGTTCAGAATCTGTCAGGGTGCTGCGCCACCGTCTTTTGGGCCGATCGGCTTTGTATCGTGTTGGAGCCCATTAGGGGCGCGTCAAGGGGTTTTGCACGCCCCTAACTCCTTTATATCCAGCCGCCACCCCCACCATTAGGGTTTGGGTTTTGCTTAGATTGATTTGTCTTTGAACACATTCGCCGTTCATCGGTTTGTGAGACCCCAACTTTCGAGTGCTAAATCTATCCATCTGCAATTCAGTTGTGTTCTTCCTTGTTCTTGCTTGTGTTCTTCGATTCGCAGGCGAGGATTAGCCTTCTTGGCGAGGTCAACCGGGCTGCGCACGGTTGATAACCTGAGGAGACGTGGTGCTGCGATTGCGGGGTTCGGAACGTGTCGTTCGGAAGCCGGATCGATTTGTGTCGCGCCTCCACCAAATCGAACTTACCCAGAACCTGTTGGAAGATCGGGACCCCGTTCCCATCAAGTGGTAATCAGAGCTTCAGGTGTTCCTTCAGGTTCGCGTTACCCTCCTTTGTTGTTTTCGGTTTCATCCTAGAGTCCATGAAAAAGCCCTACAAAAAAATTGTAGTCATAGGTTGTTTCCTGTCCTAGACCTCGTTTAGCCTTTGCACAATTTGATTCCAGAGTCCGTAGTGTTGAGTTTGTGTCCTTAGTCGAGTTGTGTTGCTGGTTTAGATCGTGTTTTGTTTCGGGTTATCTTGCTTCCGCTACCTCTCATACAAACCCTAGCCGTCATCCATCGCGTATTCCACCCTCTGTTTTTTGTTTTCCCACCCATATCCCGCCCTCTGTTTGAATCTTCCTTCGCATCTCGTGATCACACAGCACCATCCCCCACTTTTCCCCGAGCTTCCGCCCCCAAATTCCACCGATTTCCTCCACTCAATTTCGTTTTCGGCCTCCACAGAAACCATAACTCGGAGGCTCAACTTCAAACGGCCGTAACTTTTGCATACGGACTCGAAATCAGGAGATTTTTTTTTGAAATTGGGTGAAATTAAATTTTGCATCCGAAACCGACCGACAACGTCGGGTTTCGGCGAATTTATTTTGCCCAAATTCGGCCTGGAAAGTGCAGTACTCGAGCTCCGAATTTGATTCACCGAATTTCCAGCACATTCATTATTTTCTGTAGGCCACACCTTACATTAGATTGAGGTGAAACTTTGTGTGGTTCCTATTTCTGTGCTCTGCTTTGTGAAAAAAATAACAGAAAAAAGAAACAAAAAAGAAAAATTTCGGCACCTGGTTTTGCCTGAGAGCAAAGGCACCTGAGTTCCGTGCCTAAAAGAAAAAAGAAAAAAAAGAAAAAAAAGAGAAAAAAAGAAAGAGCACAGTTTTAGGTGACAGAAATTCTTTTGTTTTGTGCTTATGCTGCATTAAGTCTCTCAGTGCCTGGCCATCTTTGTTGCTGTCTTTGCCTTACTATTCTGATCTTGACTCCTTGTTCATCATATCCTAACACTGATATAGGACACATTTAGGCCAGCAACTAGGACCAGTGCTTTGGACATTTATTCAGCATTACTATCTGTTATTGATTTGTGTTCCACTGACATATTTGGCCTTCCAAGCTCCATATATCTACTTCTGGATAGCACAGTTTTGACCCTTGCAATCGTACCCACGCTCGTCATGGTTTCACGAACCAGCCACCGGTTGTACCACCTGCTGCTTTGGTAAGAACACTTGTAAGAGCTTGGTAAGACACTTCCTTTGCGAGATCCCACTGCCCTTCATTTGTAGTTGATAGGGATAATCCTTTTGTTTTCCCTGTGTTTCCACTAACCATGGCAGGAGACGAAGGGGGCGAGACACCGGTCGATTTCAACGAGTGTGTTAGTCGCGGCCAGCTACAAGCTGCGCTCGACAAACAAAATGCTTCACTCGGCGCGAGAATGGACACCATCGTCGCCGCCATTGCCAAGTTGAACACCACGGAAGGCATTGAGCGGGTGGAGCGGCGGTTGGCTGACCTCACTGGTCGGTTGGACACATTGGAGGCACGCCTGCCACCTGTCAATGACGGCCATCGTCGTGATGATGACACAGTGTATGATGCGGATGGCAACATTGATCAGCGGGCGACACAAGATGCACGATTACGTCGGCGTCTTCAGCAAAACCGACATGGTATGGGAGGTAATAACCAGAACCGTCATGGTAACGATGACCCTTTTGCTAAAGTCAAGTTTACCATTCCATCTTTTGCTGGTCTTTATGATGCTGATATATATCTTGATTGGGAGATGACGGTAGAGCAGAAATTTAATTCTCACTTAGTTCCTGAACAACATAGAGTTAGACAAGCTACTAGTGAGTTTAAGGACTTTGCTATTATCTGGTGGAATGAACTAAGTAACATGCGCTTACAACCTGATACATGGGAACGGTTAAAAGAAGATATGCGTAATCGTTTTGTTCCTCCCACATATAAACTTGATTTGAGAAAAAAATTGCAGCGCTTAGAACAAGGTGATCGTTCTGTTCAGGACTATTATGCTGAGCTTCAAAAGGGTATGATGCGTTGTGGGGTTGTTGAGGACACAGATGATAAGATTTGTCGTTTCTACGGGGGGTTACGGCGTGAAATTCAGGACATTGTTGATTATAAAGAATTTACTACTGTCAACCAGTTGTTCCAGCTTGCTATGCTTGCAGAAAAAGAATTGCAGGGACGCAAGGAATCAGCGAAGGCACGCACTGAACGACCCTTCTACACGCCGCGAACGACTACATCGGCGGGACTGCCCAAGTCTTCTTCGAGTTTTCGTTCTCCTCCACCACCTGTGACCAAGATTGCAGCAGCGCCACCGAAGCCACCTTCCACGTCACGCTTTGCAGATGCTTCAAAAAATTCCTTGCAGGTTCCAGCCAAGAGTTCTTCTTCCGTGGCTTCAACGGGCCGCTCCTCCGACATTCAGTGCCACCGCTGCCATGGGCTTGGTCATGTGCAGAAGAATTGCCCTAGCCAACGGGCATACATCGCCACAGAAGATGGAGGCTACATCAGCACTTCGGATGTTGAGGAGGATGATGATGTTGATGCTGCCTCGGACGAAACTGGCGGTGGTGATGACGACTTGGTCCTTGGTGGGGCGTCCACAGCGACGCTACGGAGCATCATTGTGCAGCGAGTCCTCAGCACACAGGTACAACAACCCGATAAGCTTCAACGCCATAATTTGTTTCAGACTTTCTTCGCAATCAAGAATCGGCGTGCACGTGTCATCATTGATGGAGGAAGCTGCAACAACTTGGTGAGTTCTGATTTGGTCAAGAAGCTTGGCTTGACCACGCGACCACATCCCCATCCATATCATATTCAGTGGTTAAATGATTCTGGAAAAGCTAAGGTAACACAAACATGCCGAGTCCATTTTTCCATTGGTGGGTATGTTGATCATGTTGATTGTGATGTGGTTCCCATGCAAGCATGCTCTCTTTTATTGGGTCGACCTTGGGAATTTGATAATGATGCTTTACACCATGGTAGTAGTAACAAATACACTTTTATGCATAAGGGAAAGAAAGTTACTTTACTGCCTTTGACCCCAGCTGAGATTATAGAGGCCGATAGGGAGAGAGTTGCTGCTGCTAATGATACAAAGGAACATGATAAATCTGAAAAACAGCAAGTAATCCATTTGAAAAATTCTGTTATGCTTGCCTCAAAATCAGACCTTGCTGAAATTGATGATGTTCATGATACATGCTATGCTTTTGTGTGCAAAGATGCCTTATTTTCTCTTGATAATATGCCTTGCACTTTGCCTGCTCCTGTCACTAACCTTTTGCAGGAGTTTAGAGATGTTTTCCCTGATGAGATACCTCCAGGACTTCCACCCATTCGAGGGATTGAGCACCAGATTGATTTGATCCCTGGAGCGAGTTTGCCAAACCGTGCGCCGTACAGGACCAATCCTGAAGAGACTAAGGAGATTCAGCGACAAGTCCAAGACCTTTTGGACCGTGGGTACGTACGTGAGAGCCTTAGTCCTTGTGCTGTTCCTGTTCTTTTGGTTCCCAAAAAAGATGGTTCTTGGCGTATGTGTGTAGATTGTAGAGCCATTAACAACATTACTATAAGGTATCGTCATCCTATTCCTAGGCTAGACGACATGCTTGATGAGTTGTGTGGTGCTATAATTTTCACAAAGATTGACTTGCGTAGTGGATACCACCAAATAAGAATGAAACTTGGCGATGAATGGAAAACTGCTTTTAAAACTAAGTTCGGCTTGTATGAGTGGTTAGTCATGCCTTTTGGGTTAACTAATGCACCTAGCACTTTCATGAGATTAATGAACGAGGTTTTACGTCCTTTCATTGGCAAATTTGTGGTCGTTTACTTTGATGATATCTTGATTTATAGCAAGTCCATGGATGAACATTTGAATCACTTACGTGCTGTTTTTAATGCTTTGAGAGATGCACGTTTGTTTGGTAACCTTGACAAGTGCACCTTTTGCACGGATCGAATCTCTTTTCTTGGCTATGTTGTGACTCCACAGGGCATTGAGGTTGATAGAGCCAAGGTGGAGGCGATATGGAGTTGGCCCACGCCCACGACGGTCTCCCAAGTGCGGAGTTTTCTTGGCCTTGCAGGATTTTATCGCCGCTTTGTCAAAGAATTCAGCACCATTGCGACACCATTGATTGAGTTGACAAAGAAGGGCGTCGTGTTCCATTGGGGGCCATCACAAGAGGAGTCCTTTCATCTTTTGAAGGACAAGCTTACACACGCACCATTGCTCCAACTTCCGGATTTTGGTAAGACTTTTGAGCTCGAATGTGATGCTAGCGGAATTGGTATTGGTGGTGTTTTGATGCAAGAAGGCAAACCTGTTGCCTACTTTAGTGAAAAATTGAATGGTCCTGCTCTTAATTATTCCACGTATGATAAAGAATTGTATGCTCTTGTTCGTTCTTTAGAGACGTGGCAACACTATTTATGGCCTAAAGAATTTGTCATTCATTCCGATCATGAATCACTTAAGCATATTCGTAGTCAAACCAATTTGAATCGTAGACATGCTAAGTGGGTTGAATTTATTGAATCTTTTCCTTATGTCATTAAACACAAGAAAGGGAAGGATAATGTGATTGCTGATGCTTTGTCTCGACGCTATACCATGTTGTCTCAACTTGATTGTCGCATTTTTGGTCTTGAAACTATTAAAGGACAATATGCTTTTGATGCTGATTTTAAGGATGTGTTGTTGCATTGTAAAGAGGGACAAGCATGGAATAAATTCATGATCAATGATGGGTATTTGTTTAGAGCTAACCGCCTATGCATTCCAGTTGGATCCGTTCGTCTTTTGTTGTTGCAGGAGGCGCATGGAGGCGGTTTGATGGGACATTTTGGTGCTAAGAAGACAGAGGATGTTCTGGCCACACACTTCTTTTGGCCAAAGATGAGGCGAGATGTTGAGCGGTTTGTTGCTCGCTGCACTACATGTCAAAAAGCTAAGTCTCGCTTGAATCCACATGGTTTATATATGCCTCTTCCTGTTCCTTCTATTCCGTGGGCAGATATTTCTATGGACTTTGTTTTAGGATTGCCCAGGACTAAGAGGGGGAGGGATAGCATTTTTGTTGTTGTGGATCGCTTTTCTAAGATGGCTCACTTTATACCATGTCATAAAACCGATGATGCCGTTCATATTGCTGACCTCTTTTTCAAAGAGATAGTTCGTTTGCATGGTATGCCTTCTACTATTGTTTCAGATCGTGATGTCAAGTTCTTGAGTCACTTTTGGCGTACTCTATGGAACAAGTTGGGTACAAAGTTGTTGTTCTCTACAACATGTCACCCACAAACTGATGGCCAAACTGAGGTGGTGAACCGCACATTGTCTACCATGTTGAGAGCTATTTTGAAGAACAATTTGAAGCTGTGGGAAGAGTGTTTGCCGCATGTTGAGTTCGCATATAATCGAGCGGAACACTCCACCACCAAGGTAAGTCCTTTTCAGGTAGTGTATGGATTCAATCCCCGTGCCCCTATTGATATTTTACCTTTGCCTACTAGTGAGAGAGTTCATAATGATGCTAAGGCGCGTGCTGATTTTATTGTCAAAATGCATGAGACTACTAAGGCCAACATTGAAAAAATGAATGACAAATATAGGATTGCTGGTAGTAAAGGTAGAAAGGAAGTTAAACTTGAACCGGGTGATTTTGTTTGGTTGCACTTGAGAAAGGATAGATTTCCTGAGTTAAGAAAATCAAAATTGATGCCTAGAGCTGCTGGTCCTTTTAAGATAGTTGAGAAGATAAATGATAATGCATATACACTTGAGTTGCCTCCCGAGTTTGGGGTTAGTCCCACCTTTAACATTTCAGATTTGAAACCATACTTGGGAGATGAAGATGAGGCTGAGTTGAGGACAACTCCGCTTCAAGAGGGGGAGGATGATGAGGACATCACTTCTTCGGTTACACACAACACTCCTCCACTTGACATTCAAGGACCAATCACTAGAGCTCGCGGCCGACAATTGAATTTACAGGTGAGCTCGTTCCTAAGTACTTCTTTTTGTTCATTTGAGAATAGATTGCTACCTAATGATTTAATTATGATTAGGAACCATGGAGAGGACCTGGAAGTACTTGGAGAAGGGCTACGGGGCGCACAAGTCAGCAAGGACGGTCGAATCATGTTGGAGGCCCAACTCAAACCGACTTCGAATCCAATTCGGAGTCCAGGACCAGTCCGCACTAAAACGGACGCCCAGATCGCATCCGGACTCCGTTTTGGACGTTCTACATATGTATGGAAAGCTGAGAAGACCACCTTTCCAATGGCTTTGGTCCCATGTCAAAATTCCTTCTGAGTCAACAGGAATCGTCAAAACAAGTGGGCGTTCAGAATCTGTCAGGGTGCTGCGCCACCGTCTTTTGGGCCGATCGGCTTTGTATCGTGTTGGAGCCCATTAGGGGCGCGTCCAGGGGTTTTGCACGCCCCTAACTCCTTTATATCCAGCCGCCACCCCCACCATTAGGGTTTGGGTTTTGCTTAGATTGATTTGTCTTTGAACACATTCGCCGTTCATCGGTTTGTGAGACCCCAACTTTCGAGTGCTAAATCTATCCATCTGCAATTCAGTTGTGTTCTTACTTGTTCTTGCTTGTGTTCTTCGATTCGCAGGCGAGGATTAGCCTTCTTGGCGAGGTCAACCGGGCTGCGCACGGTTGATAACCTGAGGAGACGTGGTGCTGCGATTGCGGGGTTCGGAACGTGTCGTTCGGAAGCCGGATCGATTTGTGTCGCGCCTCCACCAAATCGAACTTACCCAGAACCTGTTGGAAGATCGGGACCCCGTTCCCATCAACTTCACTTACATAGTATACTAGTCTTTGAATGCCCTTGCGTTCTGCAACCAATACATCACTTACTGCCTATGGCGTGGTGGATAGAAACATTAAGAGTGTCTCGCCTGTTTTCGGAGAAACTAGGACAGGAGCACTCGTAAGGTATCTCTTGACATCTTTGAAAGCGTCATTGGCCTTTTTCGACCACTCAAAACAATCATGTTTCCTCAAAAGCTTAAAGAAAGGAAGGCCTTTTTCTCCTAGTCATGCGATGAAATGACTTAAAGCCGCCATGCACCCAGTGAGTTTCTTGACCTCTTTCTTTGTGGTCAGAGGGTGCATCTATTCGATAGCCTTGATCTTCTCAGGATTTGCTTCTATACCTCTTGCTAAAACAAGGAATCCGAACAATTTCCCTGAGGAAACTCCAAACACACACTTTTTAGGATTGAGTTTCAAGTAATACTTTCTCAGATTGTCAAAGGTCTCCAGTAGGTCTGAAATATGATTAAGCTATTTGATACTTGTTACAACCACCTCATTTACATAGGCTTCCAATTTTCAGCCCATTTGATGTATGAAGCTTATTTCCATCGAACGTTGAAAAGTTGGACCAACATTTTTCAAATCGAATGGCATTTTGACATAGCAAAATACTCCAAACGGGGTGATAAATATGGTTTTCTCTTCATCTTCTGAAGACATATTGATCTGGTGATAACCAGAGTATGCGTCTAGAAAGCTTAACATTTCACAACTAACAGTAGAATCTAACAATTGATCAATATGAGGAAGCGAAAAGTCATCTTTTAAACAAGCTTTATTTAAATCGGTTTAGTCTATACACATACACCACTTACCATTTGACTTTTTTACCATTACAGGATTAGCTAACCACTCTGACTGATTGACTTCTCTTATGAAGCCTACTTTTAGTAGCTTGTCTAATTCTGACTTGATATCTTCTCGTTGATCTGGTGCAAATCTCTGTAATTTTGTTTTTATGAGGTTCTTATCAGGCTGTAGGGCTAGCCTGTGCTCGATCACTTCCCTGAGGACCCCAGGCATGTCAAATTGCTACCACATGAACATATTTGTGTTCGCCTAGAGGAAAGCGATGAGGGCATCTTCCTATACAGGGTTGGAAGTAACCCTGATGCGAACTATCTTTCAAGGTTCCTCTGGGTCTAGAGGGACTTCTTTGACTTCCTCATTCGACTTTGGCATAGCTTTAGGCTTCGAGTGCTTGCTCAAAGGCTGCACATCTTGGTGACTTTCTAAGTTGGTAACTATCCGACCATCTCGAGGGAATTGCGATCGCACGTTAGTGCCATCTTCTTATCACAATGGACTGCGATGACTCCCTTTGGACCTAGCAACTTGAGATATTGATATGCATAATGAACAACTATCAGAAATCATGCCAGAGTTGGTCGTCCGAGTATGGCATTATATGTCAAGTCAAAGTCGACCACATCAAAGGAGAGTTTTTCTGTCCTAAAGTTGCTCGAAGAACTGAACGTAACAGGTAGAGAAACTTGGCTAATGGGCTTGGCCAGAGAACCCAGTATGATTTCATGAAATGAATATCACACATGCTTTATTCTGGTCTGAAGAATTTGCATCTCATTCAGGGCGCTAACAAATGAAATATTTAAAGAGCTACTACCATCAATCAACACGCGATTCACTCAACAATTGTTGATGGTGGGCTTGACCACGATTAGAACTGACCAGGTCGAGTTGAAGGGATCAGACAATCACCCTTCTTGAAAGAGATGGTGACTTCCAACCACTTAAGCCAATTATTAACAAGGGAAGGGTCGATAGAGTTTACCTCATCCTTGACAACCTTATACTGTCGCTTGGACTCATATGCGGACGAACCTCCACATATATGCTCGATAGTGTGCTTCCAATCCTGGAATGGCATGTCCTCATCCTCGTCCGAGTGCTTTTGAGTGCTTGATTGTCCCAACTCCTCAATTGTCAGAAGTGGCCTTTGACGGAATAGTAATCCTCGAGTCTTCGCAGGAAAACTCAGCAATTGCGAAGATTGTGCCGCTCTTTCTTATGAAGAGGGCACCATCTAGGCTTGTTTTTATTCCTCACGAGTGAGTTGCCTTTGCCTCAGTTGGAGTATTGTTTGGAGTTACGTGGCTCCTTATCGCCCATAGCCAAGACCTCCTTCGACCCTACGGCGCGAGGCCTATGGCTCTTGGCCTTGTCTCTGAGTTTCTTGGCCTTCTCCTTCCTCTTGCCGCCATCACCTTGCTCCTTGGAATGGTGACCTACCTGGTCGATGGTCCTAGTCCATTCGACCACTTCAGCAACAATTGCATACTGATTGGCCATCTCAAATAGCTCGACGACGGTGGTTGGAGGGTTCAGGGTAATGTCCTCTATGAATCTCCAACTGCACACCCCTTGCTTGAATGCCCTAATAACAGAAGCATCAAAGACCTCCGGAATTGAGTTTTGAACTTGGCTAAAACATTGGATGAATTGCCATAAAGGTCTTGTTGCTGCCTTGGTGCATTCAATGCAGGTTGTCCTCCTTCCCAGGGCAATTATATGTACCCTGGAAGTTGGCATCAGAAGGTCACAGAGGTGCTACCACGAGTAGATCAACTCGAAGGGCTGGTTGAGCAACCAGGATAGAGCAGATTCTTTGAGCACCATCGGAAGGTAGTTGGCCATGACGTGCTCGCCTCCTCCTGCTATCCGAACTACAGTCATGTAAATCTGAAGGAACTCGATGGAATTTTGAGACCCGCCGAATTTCTCCATCCTCACCAGTCGAAACCGCGGCAGCCAACGTACTGCACAGGGCTCGGGCACGAATGCTCGGCATTTGGCAATAATCTCTTGATGTCTCCTTTGTGGAAACAGGTAGTTAGCATCGCTAGGTGAACATACTTGGTGATGCCTGATGGTGGGCGGACTGGACCTATAATAGTCTTGTCCACTCGAGGATGATACTCATAGTCCATCTACTACTGCAGGTTCCTCGCTCGAAGTGATGATCGAGCGTTGACTTGCCAATATGAGGCAATCTGGGGCATTCTTCTCCAACTAGTATTGCGATCGAGAGTACGACATGCCCCGTCACCATGCCGACTCCTGCAAGGCAAGTTTCGTGAACAACTAGATGAGGTTGTACCTTGTCGACTCTCGAAGCAACATCAGGGAGGTTGCTCAAGTCGGGCCATCACTCGTCAAGCCTTCGTGCGATGTCTTCAGTGAAGCGGTCATAGCCCGGTGCTCGAGCAAGCTCTTGAGTCAGGTTCTTGAGCAAGTCATTGACCCGTTAAAGCTCTCATGCATCTTCGGACTAGTACTGAACCCACCCAAGCAAAGAACTCTAGGCGGCAAGTCACCCTTGTCGAGCAGTCTCAGGATCCTCGACCCCTGATGCAAACTGGGGGCTGCTTCAAAGGAGAGCGATTATTTCTAGGATTTCTCCCACGCTCATTAGAGTACTGATTGGGTCATCACTGGAGGTATCATCACCATCCCCACGAGAGGAGGGAGTGTGTGATCATCGGGGAGCATCCTCAGGCCTTCCTCTGAGAGGGTGATGAGAATATGAGGGCAGGGCAAAAACCTCCTATCTAGAATCTCCACTTCTAAGGGTTTCCCCCTCGTCTGAATCATCATCGAGCGAGATTGCCTCACGGTCTGGAGTAAACCCTACCAGGTAAGGGAAGTTTGGGTTATAATTATCCCCAGCCTAGTCTGTTCCCTGCGAGAATACGGACGAACAAAAAGTGTGCTCGCCCAATGCCCTCGCCGAGTCGACCAGAGAGTCACCACTAGTAATTGGCGATGTGCTCCCCAATCGGCAGAGTCTGGGGCTCTCCAAAACTACACGGGGCAATGCCGTGGGACTCGAACGCTTGGGAATGGACCCATCATCGTGTTGCGAGTCCTCATCAGGTCAGGTTGACCTATGCCGTTTGGGGGAGATGAGTCCTCCATTGGGCATACTGTTGTGGGAACTTTGATCCCTCATTAGCCTTTCTAGCAGTATCATCTCTGGGATCGCTAGATGAATCTCCAAGGAGAAATCCACCGTCAGAAGCAAGCATGGTCTGCTCGTAGTCGTAGCAGGCCTCCATTTTGACACTCACGTAGTCGGCCAAGTTGAACCAGTTCTCCTCATTCCATTGATCTGCCATGAGGACATCAGCAAGAAATAAGGGATGATCTGACGACAAGGAAATTACCAAAGTCTTCAATGAAGGTCTTCGAAAGATCCCCACGAACGGCACCAAGTGCCGATGTTTTAATATCGATCTTACATATGATTTGTTTGAATTCAGGGATTCTCTCAACAGACCTGGAGTATGCACATGCAGAGTAAAGACATGGGAATCTTTATCCAGATTTGGGCCTTCTCCTGAGAAAACAATAACCCTACGTCCTGTGTGATTACTAATTGCTAGAAAAAGAATTACAACAGAGATTCGAGCCTTCCCTTGATCAGAATGTGTCCCCTTCGCTCTTTGATGTTAACCTTTATATAACCAATGAAGCGACGTTGTCCCGCATCAGAAGATGCCTCAAGGCTTTGGATGATAACTGCCTAACGGAAGTTACCGTCAGAGAGAAGTAAAAGGCCATCCACCATGTAGCGGTTGTTGTCAAAGAGAGATCGTGTGCGGTTAGTGGATAAATGCACATTCTGACTGCCTTGTCACATGAACCGATAATGTAGTTCATTGTCATAGACATGCAGGTTAGAGATAGACTTATCACAGGAATTCTCACGACCAAAAAGTGGTCACAGTAAGACTTACGACTACGTGGTCTCGAAAGGACTTACGACCAAGGGGGTAGTCGTAGTAAGAATTACAACTACGTGGTCGTAGAAGGACATACGACCAATGGATAGTCACAGTAAGTCTTAGGACTATGTGGTAGTAGAAGGACTTACAACCAAGAGATAGTTGTGGTAAATCTTATGACTATGTGGTCGTAGAAGAGCTTATAACTATATGGCCGTAGAAGAGCTTATGACCATCCTACCATATTTACCTCTTATCAATAAGGAGTATATTCAAGGAATATAATGACGTAATAATTTGAGAATTATTCTATTCTCATCAAGTAACTTGATATATGGGATCCATGTCAGTGACATGGAGAGAGTGAGCAGCGAGGCAGGCTGGGTTGCGAAGCAGGCCGAGCGAAGCTAGGCCATGCGGAGCTTACACACAGGCTGGGCTGAGGAAGAGAGAAGTGGGCTGGAGAAAGGATTCAACTCACCAAGCCTTCCAGAATTGTAAATACCTTTTCTTTTTTAGAAAATACTATAAAGGAAAATAAAGCCACAAAAAATAGCAAACAAGCTCAAAATTTTTTGAGAGAATTTATAAAAATACTTTGGAACATGAGGGACTCAAATAACATATTTTGGATTTAATTAATGCTTGGATTATTATTATTATTAAATCCTTTTAATTTCAAAAAATTATTTCAGGCTTTAATTAATTCCAGAAAATCCTAAGAATTTTGAAAATTTCTATTTTGACTCAACGACTTTTGAAAATATTGAAAATTGGGATGTTGCAATGCTTGCTACATTTAATCAATTTGAGTGGTTTAGATACAGCCTACAGGTCCTATGGCATACAGTTTTTCCACGGGTTTCTTGTACAACCGGAGTTCTGTTGGGTTGCCCATTAAATCATCAACTGCCCAATTAATTTTCCGTCAAAAAACAAAGACTGTCCAATGAATGCAAGTCACGATCGTTTAGGGACACAATTAGTTTGTACGTGCAGCAGTGCTTATATGTTCTTTAAAACTACTCACGGTCTATTCACAAGTGTACGTCGGTTTGGATAGATGTGGGCATACCCCACCATGCTTCGGATCATGTCATACCGTGCCGGCTCGGTCCAGTTATCCTGTCATGCCATGCTGTGCCATACTGGCCAATCTTGCCTCCGACCAGACCCAGGTACGGCCTAAAACCTATCGTGCCAATGTTCGTACCGTACCAGCCCAAGCCTAGCTTGAAGTAACTATACACGACGAATGCGGTGGCAACGATGGTGGCGGCGGCGGCCATCTTCCTTTCTCTCATACCCATCTCGCTAAAAACTACTTAAAATTGAATTAGTTGCATAAAAATATGAGTACGCAATGACGTAAATATTTTCGGGGAAAAGTGGAATTTTCTTGATATTTTAAAAATACAATATTACTGCATCGTTAAAAACCTTATGCCCCAGATTGAGGTTCTCCGAGTAAGGAAAAGAGTACAGTAACAATATATGTACATACTAACTATAGCAACATGCGTATATAGTATCTACTCATCAATGTCCAGGTTGTTCATGCCTTCAAGATCAGCATACGCCTGCACGATTTTAGGATCCTCCAGTCGATGCTATAGCCGCTCTTCAGCTAATTTCCAGTCTTTGGCGCATGTGATTGCCTTCACCATTCTAAGCGTGAGGGTTGATCTCCTTTCTTCGATTCTTCTCCCTGCCATGCTAAACGTCGATTCTGAAGAGACGATGGACACCGGCACCAAGAGAACATCCCGTGTGAAATATGACAGCATATAAAATATCTACTTGTTGTTCTTCCACTACTCGATCAAGTTTATCTTGCCTCCGCCAATAAGATCAAAATCAATATTTGCAAAATCATACTACAGGTAGTAATTTAGATCTGACATAAAATTCCACTTGGAGACCGCCTGAATTTGAGAGAACAAACAAGTAGACTTGCCCTTTAGCTTCTTTCATAAGTGTAATGTCAAGCTTATCTTTACTTATTGCATCTGTTGTGAGGCCTCTGATCTTGCGCCCTATCCCTACAGTTGTATGAGCAGTTAATTTAGCATTGCAATAATTACAAGTTGTGATCTCTACTATTTCACCATCTCGGATTTTCTAGCTCCAGGTCATGTGCCTTCAGCAATTCGCCCTTCATCTAGACCCACCAATGTTGTCGTCCGCGGGTAGGGGGGAACTCCAAAGTCCCCATTGGCTCCAAACTGCCCTGGCACTCTTTGTAGCCCTCCGTACCATCCATATGATAGCCATCCATGCCATAGTATCCTATGCTTGGTGAGAGCCAACGAGCATCAACGGGAGGTGGAGCTGGAGGAGGACTAGGGGAGTGACGGTGAGAGCTTACATTAAGTTGCCCTACTGCCCTTTTCGTGCTTTGACTCATCTACATACCACTCGGGAGCTCCTTGGTACTCCGACCCCTTGGTAGCATAGTGGATGGATGGTGAATAAATGGGGAGTGTAGAGAGATGTTAAAGAAATAGGGAGTGTAGAGGGATGTTGAAGAACTAGGAGATTGGATAGATTGTGAAGAAATGAAAAGTGAAGTGAATTTATAGGCTTCTTTTGTTGCTCCCAAACGTTGCTCTAGAATGTTGTGTTGGATCGGAAACGGCGACAGAGGGGGGTGAATGGAGCCCTTTTAAAAAAAATCGTCCCCCAAAGTATTCACTCAAACAAATCACTTCTTCAATAGCTATTGAAGCTATGAAGAAAGAATCTTGCTCACTTAAAACCAAACAATAGATCAACAAAGTCCGAACTGAAACCAAGGATTGATTACCAACAAGAAATATATTGATTAGCTTGGTGAGAGCAATCTGCAGAGAGAACAAATAAAGGAGACATCAAAACTGAGAAAAGCAAAGGCTACAATCTCACATTTACTGCAATCTGAAAAATAGCTTTTGCTTCATTTTCTGCAATTTGTGTAAAGACTGAAATCTGCAGTGTTTTGGCTGAAATTTGCAGCTGAAAACTGAAGGCTTTAGGCTGAAAACAGGGGCTGAAAATGCAGCATCTACAGCAGCTAAAAACAGCAAGAAACTGAACCTGAAAACAACAAATGAAAACAGCAAAAAACTGAAATTTCAGAACTGAAAATAGACTGCAGCTTGCCAAACTGGTAGCATGCAGTTTGCTGGATTTGCTGCTGAAAAACAGCAAACAGTAAAAACAGCACAGCCATCAGAAAGACAAGGAAATTGAGGAAATCTTGCTGCTCTTCTCATGATAATTGATTGGGACTTCATTCTAAATAACAGCTAGCTCTCAAGAGCAAGAAAATTCAGACCAAAGAGGCAAAGAATCAAGGTTTGGATAGAAATATGAAACTGAACCGAAAAGAGAGATTGTTTTTCAAATTACATGCCATTCTCCAATCCTTTGCTTAAGAGGCTTTGAAATACACCTGAGCATGATCTCACAGCTGGGAAGGACAAGTTTGGAGTCACTTTGAGATAGGGAATCAAGAAATTTCAACTAAAAAGCAAGAAATCAAGATTTGGGATAAAAACCTGAAAACCAACAGAGGCAGCACAAAAAATCCAAATTCCTCTCCAATCCTTGAACCTTTGCCCATGAAACTTTGAGAATAGCTAATTAATAGCCTCAGGACTCAAGATACCAAATTTCATGCCATCTTATGAAGGGAATCAAGGGGTACCAAGAAACCCTAGAAATGAAAAAGAAGAACAGAGGAGCCCAAGAAGCAAAATCTGAAATTAAACGTGGTTTGCTCTTAGGATTGACTAGCCAAATGGCTTTGGAGCATCTCCTAGATCACAGCAACCCATTTTGCTACTCCTCAGCAAGAAAGGACACAAAAAAAACTGAAAAATCTTGCACAGAGAAGAATGAACGAAGAACACAGGAGGCAGGAGCATCTCAAAAGAAATTGATTCATTCCTAGAAGTAAGAGGATCACAGAGGAGTCCCCATACGCGATTACAAACAGAGGAATGATTACATGAGGAATCAACTCCTTCCCTCTCTCTCCCAATCTCAAGAACACCAAGAACTCACATGCACGCACACAGAGGAGACAACGAAGGAGACATGAACCAACAGCTCTCTGTCTCTCTCAACCACTAAAGCCTAAAGCAAAACAACCCTCCAAAGGCCATTTTGACTAAAGCAAACCCTAACAACTCCAAAAATCCATGCAGCCACAAGGAGACACCTCCTCCTTATATAGGCTTTGGCTAACGGGTCTCCAACCCGTCATGCCCGATAAAACCCGAACGAAACCGCTTCCACTTGTGCAGCTTTGCGCTTTTACCGAAACGCCCCTCCTGCATCTTTCGGGAAGCTTCCACGTTCCTTGTCATCCAAGCCTCGCAACCACATCGAGTCTCTCCCGTCTTCGACACATCTGACCGTTCTGACCTCGACCCCGCCTGTGCCTAGTCCGGTCACCCCGTGCCTCGCCACAACTCTGCCTCGACGTCCTGCAGCCATCACAGACAAGAAACACATTACATAGCACCGCTCGATACATGTAAGCATAAATAGCATCAATGAATCAGACTTACGCATGAAAGAGCCCAAACCTGTCGAATCAAGAAAATAAGCATCCTAATCGCTTCGACCAAGTTTGACCAAGTCCAACCAAGCCAATTGCACCACGCAACGACATGGTCCGAACCACACAAACCAAACTCGACTTTCCTACAACCGAAGTCAATTACTCATCACACACTCGGGGTCACCTCCACATGGTCCATCAATCTCCCCCTTGATGAGTATATTGACAAACCCAGAAAAAGCATAAAGTTGAGTTTGAAAATGAAAGAAAGTCAAACATGATCTAAAGAAAACCAAGGAAGCTTATGACCATGTCGACAAAGGAGCAACAACAGAAAGAGCAAGTTTTCCTCAAAAGCTCCAAGATTGCCTTAAAAATGGATTTTTCTCCGCTATTCTCCCCCTTTTGGTAATAAAATCATCAAGGTGCAAGGAAGAAAGAATAAGTCATGATGATGGATGAAATGGCTGAAGTTTGTTTATTTTAAGCAATTAGAGCCATGAAGATTATCCAAAATGACCATATGAGAATTACATAAAGCCATAACACATAAGTATGCTATCAAGATCATGACAAGACATGTATAATTAAGCTAAGCCAAATAAGTTATAATCTAAAAATTAGTCGAGTTTCTTAGCATGTCAAGTCATCCAAGATCATAGTCTAGCTAAAGGTATCCAAAGATGATGCAGGCCATGTCAATAGTCTAAGTGGAACCAAGAAGCTAGTATTGAGTCAATTTAGAGTGCTACAAGTTCAAGAATGAGACATTGGTTCATGTACTTGTAAGTCTTGTAATTTTTAGCAAATTGAGCACAATTGACATATTTTTACTTTGAGAATCCCATGATTGTTTCCAACCAAGATTTTTGTTTAGTTATGTGCTAGATCTCAAGCCTTATGCGACCACTCCAAGCAAGAAGCTTAAGAAGATGGTCTAGGTCATCCAAAACTCCCCCTGAGTTCTTGCCTAGTGCAATGGCAAGCCGTCTCATAAGAAAAAATTGGTGAGATCAGGTTTTTCGTACAAAAGAGATCTTTTTGCATTGTCATGAACATAAGACTTGTACTAACTCATGCGTCATCAAGAAACTAGCATAACTCAATCTAAAGCTCAACAAAGATTCAAGACTTTCCTACAACCGAAGTCAATTACTCATCACACACTCGGGGTCACCTCCACATGGTCCATCATGTTGCTTCTTCTGTTGCCCCCAAACGTTGCTCTAGAATGTTGCTTCTTCTGAACATTGTTCCTGACTGTTGTCTCAATCATCTCTCAGCCCACCAGCACATGGCACACTCTACTCTAGCCTAATCATGTAAGTATCTTGTCCGGCTATCCCATGTGGCCACTGGCCATGTCCCTCACTCCCCCCTTGCCCTTGGCCATTTCTGCCCTTCACCTTACAAGTTGAAATCCAACAACCAGAGGAGAACTGCTCAGCTCTACTACTACCAGTACTACTAGAGGAACTAGTCTACTCCTCTCCCCACCCCACCTCAATGCCTCAATGCCGCCTCCTACCATGCCCTTCACCTCCCCACCCACGCCGTCGTCCACCCCAGCGACACGCTCTGTGCCATTGCCCTCCTCCTCGGCTGCCTCCTGCTACCCCAGTCGCGCCTCCCCTTGTCGACCCCCTCCACGCCATCGTTTGAGCCACCGGGGGTGGGTCGAGGTCCCATCGTCGTTTGAGCCACCGAGGTGGGGGAGGTTGCCGCTGTGGCTACAACACTGAGAGACTATGTGGTTATGACCCCATGTTTGTGATGAGTAATTGACATCGGTTTAGGAAAGTCGAGTTTCGTTTGTGTGGTTCGGACCATGTCGTTGCGTGGTGCAATCGGTCTCGGTCGGACTTGGTCAAACCTGGTCAAAGTGATTAGGATGCACATTCTCTTGATTTGACAGGTTTGGGCTCTTTCATGCGTAAGTTGGTTCTTTGATGCTATTTATGCTTACATGTGTCGAGCGGTGCTATTTGATGTGTTTCTTGTCTGTGATGGCTGCAGGACGTCGAGGCGTAGTCGTGGCGAGGCACGAGGTGACCGGACTAGGCACAGGTGGTGTCGAGGTCAGAACGGTCGGATGTGTCAAAGACGGCGGAGACTCGAGGTGTTTGCGAGGCTTGGATGACAAGGAACGCGGAAGCTTCCCGGAAGGTGCAGGAGGGGCGTTTCGGTAAAAGCGCAAAAGCTGCACAGGTGGAAGCGGTTCCGTTCGGGTTTTAGCGGGCATAACGGGTTGGAGACCCGTTAGCCAAAGGCTATAAATAGGAGAGGGTTTCTCAAGTGCATGTATGTCTTGTGAGGGAGTGCATGGCCTTGGGAGTGAGTTAGGGTTTTGCTTTAGTCAAAAAAAAGTCTTTGGAGAAGTTGTTTTGCTTTGAAGCTTTAGTTGGTAGGAGAGAGCAGGGTTCTGTTGCTCTGTCTCCTTCGTTGTGTTCTTGAGTGAGAGTTCCTCCCTTCTCAAGCATGTGTGGGGGAGAGGATTGAGTAGAGACTTCATGTAATCATTCCTCTTGTATCCAATCGCGTATGGGGACTCCATGTAATTCTTGGTTGATTGGGAATGGATATTCTGGAGTTTATTTCTCGTGCTTCCCTGTTTTTCTCTCGATGCTCCTCTCTGTGTGATTCTTGAGATTTTGTGTTTTGAGTTGTTTCTTGCTGAGGAGTAGCAAAATGGGTTGCTTTGTGATGGAATTGCATTTCTAGACCCCTTGGTCAGCTAAAATCCTAGAGCCAAGTGTTTGATTTCAAGTTCCTTCTCCTGCGTTCATGTTCTTCCCTGTTCCCTTTTCTAGGGTTTGAGTTGATTTTCAATTTTCTTTTAGCAGTTTGTGCCCTGAACTGAGCTTTTAAGTCCTAAGGCTATTCCCTTCTTATCCTAGTTTCATGGTCAAAGAAGCTGAGATTGAATGACAATTTGAGTTTTTGGGATGCTCTCTGTATTTTTCAGTTCTTGGGTAAAATCTGAAATTATTGCTCTTGAATTGGTTTTCTTCGGTTCCCTGGACTTCCCTTGCTATTTATGATGTTATCCTATTATTCTGGACTGAGAAACTCAGAAGGAAACATCAATTTTCCCTGCTGACTGGAGATCACAGTATGTCTGAAAATTGGACTCTATTGCCTGCCTGATTTTTCGAGGACCGGTCGGACCGGTAGTAGTATGGCGGTCAGACCGGCCGGCGCCTGGCGGTCAGACCGGCGTTACCAGATCAGTTAGACCGGCGGTAGGCATGCGGTCTGACCGCCCAATGCACTGCGGTCAGACCGCCCGAGCAGTTGATTTTTGATTTGGTGTTCGCTTCTTTTCGCTCCTAGGTTGTATTGCCTTCTCTTCCACTGGTTGAAGTTTCTTTTGAGTTATTGTTGCCCTCTTCATAGATCTGTAGCTACTGGAGTGGAATCTCTTTGAATTGAGTACTAGAGGGGTAATTTTTGAAAGTCGACATTCACCCCCCCTCTGTCGCCGAGCTCGATCCAACAGACACCCTGCGCCTCCGGCTGCACTACTCCTCCTCCTGTGCCTGTCAATGCCGTTGGCCCGACCCCTAGTTGGCTCAACCTCCGAGCGCCACCCCCTCCTGCAACTCTCAGCGCCCCTGCTACAGCCCCTGCCTCTAGTGCCTCTAGCAACCTTCCTCCGGCTCATCCCCGACCACCACTAGCCTCCCCACTGACCTTCGTCGCCTACGATGGTCAGCCGTCTCCCGCTATCTACTCAGCTCCTCTGGCCCCCATGGCTAACGGTCGACAACTCCTCCTCTTGGCACAGCCCCCATGGCACACCGTCATCACTATAGTGCCACTCTGGGCTCCTGTATACTCCTAACTCGTTCCCCTCTACTCCCTCTCTCTACTCTTTGATGGCTTATGGGGAACTGGGGATGACTGTGAGATGGTAGTGCCCATGGGATGGTGGCGGGAGTGCGACAGGAGGTGGGAGCTGAGGCTGAGGCTGAGGCGGCCACCGACTCTAGCGTGTCGGTCGTGCCTCCCGTGCCAGACGTGCTCGTAGGGCTGGGCCGGCCCGAGCACGACACTATATGCCATGCCGTGCCATGCCATGCCGCCCGACAGGCTGGCTTTCCAGGCTCAGCCTGGCCCACCATTCATGCTGTTCTAGCACAGCCCACCATGTGGCATGCCCGTGCCATGTTGGGCCTTACTGGGCCTCAGGCTGGCACGGATAAGCATGGCTCGACTCCCAGCTCTTGTTTTGGATTTGAAATAATGTATTCCAAATTGCTTTTGTCTTTTGGCTTTTAGTAGTCAGTTTTGAATGAAGTGACTTCTCAAGATAGTTTCTATAAGTCATTTCTAAGAGTCGCTGTAGGAGCCACTTTGAACAGAGTAGCTTCTCAATATGAGTGTTCTTTACTCCCTCAATCTCTCTCATAATCAGTCGAAAGCCAAAAGCCACAACATTTTTCAACAGAGCTACAACTCCAACGATAATTAAATTTTGTAGTAATATAGTAGTAACAAATATAAAGTAATTTTCATTATGAATCTAATAGTATTGATATATAAAAAAAGGTTTGTTTGAATTACATAGTGGTTGAAGTTTAAAAGGTTCTATTTGAGTGGATACATTCTAAAGCACCATATATTTTTAATGAAGAAGTAAATTTTATAGATCTTAGCAATACGGGTAGTAAATGAAAGCTTGCAAATCAAACTTCCAGTTTGCTTGTAAGAATTCAAATTTTGGAAAGTTGTGAAGAACTTTTCTATGTTTATTAAAGGCAGAAATACTCACGTGCTTGAGATTGCATTACGAGCCAATTGCTTATATAGAGTACAAGAGATAAAATAGTTTCCCAACAAACCAAATCCATGCCAAAAAGGAATCCTAACAAACTAGGAAACAAACTAGGAAAGTTATCTTCTGTAGTGTGGTTATCTAGATCTCAATTGGTCGTGGTCGTATGACTAATGGTCGTTATGACCACTCGATGCTTACGACCACCTATGTAGTCTAACAATCTCGATTGGCCATGGTCCTATGACCGACTATGGTCCTTACAACCACTTGGTGCTTATGACCATGCCACTCAGCCGTGGTCGTATGACCGACCATGTTCGTTACGACCACTCGATACTTACGACCACCTGTGTAGTCTAACACCCCCCGCATTCGAAGCGGAAGCACAACGGATGCTCGGCTGGAGTGGAACTCGTTGAAGACAATTGAGGGTAGTCCCTTGGTGAACATGTCCGTGTACTGAGATGACGTTGGAACGTCCATGATGTGGACATCCCCAAAAGCAACCCATTCGCACACAAAATTGAGATCAATCTCGACATGTTTCGCACATTGATGCTGAATGGGGTTGGTGGAGAGGTAGATGGTGCTGATGTTGTCGTAGTACACCACGGTGGACTTCTGGAGGGGGCGACAGAGCTCTTTGAGGAATTGGCGCAGCCAACAAGTCTCGGCAACGGCATTGGCGATGACATGGTACTCAACTTCGGCGCTCAAACGAGAGATGATCTATCGGCGCTTAGAGGACCACAACACCAAATTGTCACCAAGACAGACACCGTGAGTGTGGAGAAAAAATCAGACTTGAGGCATAAGGGTAATGGCCACAAGTAGCAGGAGAAGTCATCAAGAACAACAAGATAATACTTGTAACTAGAGACGCTAGGGAGAGGTGATGTTCAAAGATCACAATGTATGAGTTCAAAAGGTGCGGTGGCACGAGAAGTAGAAGCAGCAAAAGGCAAGCGGACATGTTTGCTAAGTTGACAGGCATGCCAAATGGACTCAGTAGATGAGTTTTTATTACATGGAATAGAAAAAGCACATGCTAAGTGCGATAAAGCTTGATTGCTAAGATCACCTAAGCATCGATGCCACAAGGTTAAAGGTGACGTCATGACGGAGAGGGCGTGTGTAGCAGGGGACAGCACTTGGAAAGGGTAGAGGTCACCGCAACTATTGCACCTGATGATCATGTTCTTAGTGTGAAGATCCTTCACAAAGAGATCAAATGGGCCAAACTCAATAGAACAATGAATATCGATACTGAACTGTCGGACAGAAATAATATTTTTGATAATATGTGGAGTGACAAGGACATTGTTGAGGTAGAACGAATGTGATGGTGTGGAAAAGGTTGTGTAGCCAATGTGGGTAATGGGGAGCGTGGAACCATTGCCAACAATGATGTGATGGGGTGTAGCGGAAGATGAAAAGGAGCGAGAAAGATTACCCTGATCTGATATCATGTGCGCGGATGCACCAGAATCCATGTACCATTTAGACGAGCGCGACGGAGCCAGCGTCATGGTACTGAAGGCACTCAAGAGCTAGTTCTGGTCGAAGGAATGTGTGAGCGGCGGAGGAGCGCTATCGGGCATGGCCTCCTACCAAGCCATGCTAGGCCACGGGGTGCCGTGCCAGGGCATCATGGGTGATGGAGACGGGTGCGGCTGGAAGGAGGCGTGGAAAGCATGTAGAGCATTGGAGAGATGTAGGCCGAGGACCCCCGGACTGGTGGGATGCGGCGCCATGTTCCATGGACCAGGCCACATCTGAATGGAGCCAGCCCAAGGATTCTGAAGAGACGCCTAGGTGCAGCTCCTTGCTTGGTGCAGCTAGAGGTCGAGCCACCGCCGTTGCGGCCGCCATTATCGCTGTGGTGATGGATGGTGTTGGAGCTATGAGTGTTGGAAGTGTCATTGCCATATGTGGTGCCGCCACGAGAGTAGTTCCCGCCAGAACCGTTGGTGGTGACGTTGTTGGCAGTGGACGTGCCCTTGGAGTTGCTGCCACCGCTAGAGGAATTGTGGGCGATGAACACAGTGTGCAACGAGTCGAACACCGCACCGACACTAATTCCTCAAGCAAGAGAGCGGAGCATGTCTCATTGAAGGATGGGAGTGGCCATTGCATGGAGATGAGGATGTGCATGTGCGCATCCCGTCGGTGCAGTCCGCGCAAGGTGTTGAGAACAAGGCCTTTGTCGAGGATGGTGGTGCCAATGGCCGTTAGTTCATCGGCGAGAGACTTTTGTTTGCGACAATAATCTCCAATGGACATTGCGCCTTGCATGAGGCCGTAGAACTCTTATTCAAGAAGGATGGCACGTGTGTCAGCATTGTCATGGTAGATGCCTTCGATGGATGCCCAGACGGTGTAGGAGGAGGCAACGGAATCCATCACCATGGTAACAATCTCGGAGGAGATGGCGCCGTATAGCTAGGAATGGACGAGGGCATCAAAGCGTCGCCACTAGGGGTTGGGGTTGGACGTGGATGACAGCACCATGTGGTCCTCGAGAGCATATTTGCAGAGGGCAACTTCGAATAGCCCGCGCCAATGCGCGTAGTTCCTGATAGTGATGTCGAGTGTGATAGGAAACGAGCGCCTTGATGCTCAGAACTATGATGGTCTGTGCCCACAGTGCGGCCTTAGCGGCAGCCTCCTCCATGGCGGCAGTATGGGCTATGGCAGCAGGGTCGGCCGGGGCAGTCATGAGAGAGAGAGGGAGATAGGAGACGGGTGGTGGGATGGTCTCAGGAAAGAGAGCCCTCTAATACCATGAAGGCGGAAATACTCACGCGCTTGAGATTGCATTATGAGCCAATGACTTATATAGAGTACAGGAAATAAGACAGTTTCCCAACAAACCGAATCTATGCCAAAAAGGAATCCTAACAAACTAGAAAAAAAAACTAGGAAAGATGGTTTCCCAATAAACCGAATCCATGCCATAAAGGAATCCTAACAAACTAGAAAATTTATCTTCCGTAGCGCGGTTATCCGGATCTTGATTAGCCGTGGTCGTATGACCGACCATGGTCATTGTAACCACTGGGTGCTTACAACCACGCCACTCAGTCGTTGTCGTATGACCGTGTCGTAGTCGTATGATCGACCATGGTCGTTATGACCACTCGATGTTTATGACCACCTGTGTAGTCTAACAATCTCGATTGGCCATGGTCCAAAATAGATGTAATATGTAACTATTGCAACACTTCACTTCCGTTGGCAAGCGTGGCAAGTACTTGCGTGCTTAAAAGGTTGTGCAACGGATTGTGGTTTCGTTGCAATACCTATGGTTATTGCCATGCAATGTGTTGTGGCAATTGTTTGTTGTTGCAACGAATGATGTCGTGGCAATATAGGCTATTGCCACGGCTGACTCCGTGGCAATAGCTACTTTTGCCACAAAGTTTGGTCGTGGCAATAGTATCATTTGCCACGAAAATATTGCGTGGTAATAGGTTCTATTGCCACGCCAATGGTTCGTGGCAATATACCCTATTGCCACGGAGAGCATTTCGTTGCAACAGGATATATTGCTACGGGAGGCGTTTCGTTGCAGAAGGTTTAATTGCCACGGGAGGCGGTTCGTTGCAATATGTTTTATTGTCACGGAAGGCGTTTCATTGCCATAAAGTTATTGCGACGAAATATGTTTTGTGGCAAATAGATCCTATAGCAACGAACATTGTTCATGGCATATAGTGGAATCGCAACATAGTAGCGACGTTGCAACAGCCTATCACAACGAAATACTAATTTTGCATACAGGTTTATCACAACGGTAAAATTTGCGGTAGCATATTGAGCATATGATAGTTTATTATAATTTGTTGTTGCAAATTAATAATCAAATTAGGAACACGGTTGGATCAAAAACACATATATTAATTCAACACATAATAATTTAAAAGTGCCACCACTCATGCAGGAATTACATATCAATCTCCATACTTAAACTACAAAGTTTGTAACTAATAACATAAGTACTATCACTTCCATTCCATTTGTCCGTGCTTCTTTGCCATGTTGAATTTCCTGACTTGACGACGTCACGACTCTGTTTGCTCTAATCAAATTGTTTCATCCTGATAGAACATGAACAATAAAGAGGGACCTTAATGTGAGTATTGTCCAGCAGCACATACTTAAGTACATCATAGTGCAAGTTTAGAGATACGAGTTACAGCTGAAAATAGCAATCCTGAGTTCTCTAGTTCAGTTGCGTAGCAAAGTATTTAGCAAGTGATTCCAGCAGAATTATTTAATTTAATTTCATTTACCGATATATAGTAGCCCTACTTCACCTGGCATAACTTTCTAGTAGTTTAGAACAGTTTGCTATATTTCACATAAGAACAATGACAGATGAAGATTAATCACATTTTCATTTCATACCTGCTGGTCCCTCCTTTTCTTCGAACGAGTTGTAGCAGTATTCTTCAATTGTTGTGGGGGAATGAAGTTTGATGCTCCATTATTAACAACGACATTTTGGAAGAGGCTTCGGTTAAGATTAGAAGCTCGAGTGATGCGAATAGGTGGCCTAACATCTTTTTGTGTGGTCAGGATGCTTGCTGGGTCATTCTGCAAATGTAAAATGTAGAATAAAAAATATTAGCATCCTGATGTGTACTACTATTAAAATATGTTCAGCATGCATGCATCAATTGAAGTTCAGGGAAGGTACACATCAGCAGGTCATCAATAGAATGTACAAAGTCCAAATCCCTTATGGCAGCAAACTATTTGCAAAATTTGTTACCTGTTGTAATGTTTCTTCCACATGTTCAGGTGTCTTTTCTGTGGTGTTCAATGTACTATCTGGGTTAGCCTTGTCCAATGTTGTCATGTTTTCGTCTTCCTCACTTGGATTAGCCTCGCTTTCCCTTGTGTTCAATATACTTCCCTGGTTAGCCTGCATATGGACCATGAGGAAAAACATTAGGGTCTGTTAGGCCGGGTGGCTGCTGCAAGCCATCAACAACAAACAGGCAGCAGCTGCTGCTGCGTATGTACAGATGTATTACCTATAATGTTGCTTCTCTCTGTTGTGCTAGCAATGAAAGGAACTCTTGCCTAAGTTGTTCTTTTGCGTTCCTTTCCTTCTCCAGTTCCTCTTGCGTCTCTCACCTAGTTTCTTCCCTTTCAGCAACTCCATTTGCAATTTGTTCCTTTAACATTTGCACCTCATCTTCGAGCTCATTATTTTTTCGCTGGGCTGCAGCTGAAGCACGGGATTGTTCATCGAGTCTGTCTTTCAACAGTTGGCTTCGTGTGGGATATTTCGCCATGTATCCATGACCATGAGCTTTGCATGATTTGGTACCGGTGCATTCCTTGTAACTTGATTGGAAAGCAATGTTTTCCTCTTCAACTGTAAGGAAGTCTTTATCTGGCTCTGTTGATAGGTCAGTAATTTTTAAGGCTGCATCATCCTAAGTGTGATAAGAGAAAATAAGAAGTTAAATCAGTTAAGTTTTATGCACAAAATTCTGAAAAATGTACTAAGTCATGAACAAATTAAATTTACTACTCACATAGACATCCCTAGAAGCGTTGTTTGACCATTCCCCGTTCTTCATGTGGGTAGTCATCCAAAGAGTCAGATCAGTTGGCTCTTCTCCAGTATTTGGGTCTCTCTAAGATGGCAAACATTTTGCCTTGTGAACAATTGATCATTTAAGAAAAGAATCAGATAAGTTTAATTTTTCATTACCTGCTCGTAGTTACATTGGGAGAACGGTTTGGATCCCATTAGATGCTTGGTCTTCTGTTTTTGACGGTTTTCAGAGTTTTGGCTGCTGACCCTCTGCAAAAAAGTTTACAAGTGCACTCAACAAAGCATTCTTGTCACCATATATGTATTAAAAAAATAAAGTAAGACAACAATGTTCAAATTCTTCGGCTAAGGTTTTTTGCGCTTGGGTTCTGCAATAGCTATGAGCAGCAATAGCTAGCTATAGCTACAGGTAAGCCATTTAGTGATTTTGCAATAATTGGACATAAATATTTGGAGTAGACAATATAGTCTAGAAGATAAAATTATAAAACTACTGCTGTCACTAATCAAATAGGTCATTGATCAATAGTCAACTATTGATACAAAATGATGTATGTGCCTTATTTTAACTACTACTTACAAAGGTGTTCTGGAGCTAACTCCTATATGCCTTATGCAGCAATTGTTCAAGTCTAAATAAGAATTATATGCATCCTAAATAGTGGTAGTAAAAAGCATATATATCTGTAACACATGTTGCTGCATATATTTTGTAATTGCTATTACTAATGCATCCACTGTACAAGTCCATACATTAATGGTTACTATCTCAATTCCATTCACTAATGGTAATTGCAGAGAGAAAAATTGAACCTTGAATTTTTCAGTTCCAAAATACATTATCAAGTAGTGCCATTCGACAATGTCTATATCTTCAGGCTTATGTTTCATTCGCTCAGCGTAAGTGTTGTATGCCTTGTATGTAGAACTGAATGTTGATCGCCATCCTTTGTACCGCTCTTTATCAATGTCCCATATCTTTTCCGTTGCATTCTCAATGTTTGGAAAATCCCACCTACTCTGCTTGTATTGAAACAGAAAGTGAAGGTGAAGTCGTACGTAATTACATAATTAACATGCTTATTTACCAACAAATAAAAAGATGCAACTTACTAGCAAATCCTCTACTATTGTAATTTTGACATTTTGCTTTATATCTTTCCACTTTTTGACTCCAATAAGTGGAGCCCTCTTTCTTGTAAACATTACCACTTCATCCACAAATGTTCGGGAGTTTTCTCCTACGGGGCCTCCTAACCTTGCTGAAAATTGAATTGATAGTTTCTGCGATGCATTCTTCACTCTCTTGTTAGCTGCTGCTAAACCTTTAAGGCATCCACGTACACCTTTCTTGCACTGTTGGGAGCCACCTCCTTATGAGCAATTTAAATGTCATCTAATGTACACATTCAGCAAAAACCAATTGAACCTAGAAAATAGAATGGACAGAAGCATAGCATACCATTTTGTTGTTGCTTGTTTTTCCGAGCATGAGATGGCCTCTCTGGTGATGTTAGGCCGCTGTCTTGACTTTCCTCATCTTGAGGGCTAGATGGATTGTTGGTATGGTCCTCTTTCAAAAAGGATACTGCACACATTATAATACTCATCAGAGAAATATATGTGAGTTTGTAAAACTAATAATATGCTTGTATAGTTCATTGAAAGATTTGAAAATTACAGATATCATCAAGATGGTCTTTCCTCCTTAACCATTCCTTATATGTTTTGATTGTTTCATCCCTGTAGTCATCTATAAATTCTGTGAGCCATGAATATATGTTAGTGCAGTTGCCAATTCAGTACTTCTGTTAAAATCAGTGCGATTAGTGTAGCAACATATATAACTTACCCGTGTGTTCTTCCTCGGCTTGCAGATTCGCTAGCCAAACCTTGTATGCATCAAGTTCTTCATTTGTAATTGGATCATCACTATTTTGTTGACTCCTCTTTCGCTTCATGGGTGTTATGGTCACCTGATTGTCTTTTACTCGCTCCCTTGACACTACTAATTGGACTTCCCTTTCATCTCGATTGCTTTCTATCATTCTGTCTGCATCACGACTATAATCGATTGGCTCCAGAGTTGCTACCGCCCTGCCACATCGTTTCTTATAGTATAAGAAGTCCCTAACTGAGTATCCAAGCTGTTCTTTTAAACTTAACAATGTCATAAATGAGACATTAGTCCTATCAAGATCGCACTCGAAGAATTCTTTTTCTGGTGGTGCTCCCTTGCATTGAATAACTAAAGTCCACTGCTGACCCGACCCTTGTTTCGTTCTGTATGTTTACATAGAGAAATGTTAAATAGTCAAAATGCAGTTGTCAGTATGCAAAATCTGAGAGGAAAATAGTAGATGATCAGAAGGAAACAATAAATTTGTAATGAGTGTGCACGTGCATGGGTATGCACACAAGCATATGTTTGCAGTTTCTTTTTCATTAAAGTCACCTGTTCAAAATCTCATTGCAATTTTGATTTACCTTGCCATGCTTTTAGGTTCTTGGTTGTAATCCTACATGACAACTGTTGAATTTCCTACATCACGAGGAACGCTACACTATAGCCTACAGAGATCTAGTTTTTATCATTTGTCTTTTTATTCTTTTCTATATAGACTAATTACTAGTATAATAAAACAATTACTTAGTTATATAATGTGATGTGATTGATTATTGTATGATTTCATAGTGTAATTAATTGATTATTATTAAGATTTCATAATGTAATTATCGACATCATCCATCATTTGACTTAAGAGGCAATTCAAACATTTAACAAGTCAGTTGAGCCAAAAGCCAAAACCTATCCAGCCTTAACGTTTGGCCAATAGTACTTCAAACCAAAAACTCTGGCCTACTGTTTCAAAGCCAAAAACTACGGTTTCAGAAGCAGCTTTTGGGGCTGCTCTTTTTGACTGCATATGTCTTTTATGAGAAAACACAGAGCAACAGAAACACATCGCTTTTGCTTCACATCTTGCCATTGCCCACGAACAATATCGATTCATTCACAGGCACAAATGAATCAAGAGAAGCAAAACAACACGCACACACAGCACGATCTACAGCATCAAAATACCACCAACAGCCTACGAATCTAGCACACGAAAATCACCTAGACAACTCAGTCACTTAGATGTTCTTCGACCATGCGATCATATCCGCAGGAGTCATTACAGATCTGTAGGGCTCATCAGCGTTGTCCACAACGAAATAATGGTGGTAGAACATCAGGTTGACGACCATGAAGCTCGGCGTGTTGCAATGTGGGATACAATTCTGGTGAGTTTACATTGTTCATACCTGGGGAGGGAAGCATCATCCGTGCCGTCTTCTTCAGCGCCAGAAGTTCGAGGTGGAACCCGTCGGTCGGCCCTCGTGATGGCGAAATCCCCGTCGGTGGCGTTGGCGGCGGGCGAACCAGTGATCGGCGTCGTCGATGGAGTCATCGCCATCGTCTTGTCGACCTAGGCCTTCTCCGAACCGACGCCTTGTTCCCTCTCACGTATGGGACCGGAATAGATCGCGGCGTCGGCCTTGGGGTGTATAGAGGCGGCGGAGGCGGAGGGAGACGGGGACTGCAGTGGTGGTGGGGGGAGGTGGGGGAAGGCGGAGGGGGGCGGCGGCGGGGGAGGCGATGGAGGCGGAGGGGGCGGTGGGTGGCGAAGGGGCCGGGGAGGCGGAGGCAGGCGGAGGGAGACGGGGAGGCGGGGAGGCTAGGGGAGGTGGGGGACGAGGCGGCGGCGAGGGAGGTGGGGGATGAGGCAACGGGGCGGCGTGGGAGGGGGTCCCGTGGGAGCGGGCGCCGGGCGGAGTGGGGGAGGTCGGGAGGGCGAGGGCGGAGGGGCCGAGGGGGCGGAGGGAGACGGGGAGGCGCGGAGGCCGGGGGAGGTGGGGGATGAGGCGGCGGGGCGGCGTGGAAGGGGGTCTCGCGGGAGCGGGCGCCGGGCGGAGTGGGGGCGGCCGGGAGGGCGAGGACGGAGGGGCCGAGGGGGCGGAGGCGGAGGGAGGCGGAGGGAGACGGGGAGGCGGGGAGGCCGGGGGAGGTGGGGGACGAGGCGGCGGCGGGGGAGGTGGGGGATGAGGCAGCGGGGCGGCGTGGGAGGGGGTCCCGTGGGAGCGGGCGCCGGGCGGAGTGGGGGAGGCGCGTATTGTGCGTATTGTGGGGAAGTTGTTAGGGAGGGAAAATTTTTATGTTTTTAAAAATATAATAAAAATAATTATTAGGGACTTGGGGACGTGGCCGGTTCACGGGTTTACAGCTGACATGCGGGCCCCGCATGTCAGTGGCTCGGTGCACAGGGAACCGGGCGCACATGAAGGCGAAGCGGCGGCCGGGCTGATGTCATCGATTACGTACGCGGGCGCGGGCCGCGAGGTGGCTGCAGGAACCGAGGTGGCGCATTTCGACCGAGGCGACGTCGGCGACTAACCGGCGGCGAGGCATGGCCGGAGGGGTTCGGGGACGGGACCAAATGCGATGCCGAGGTCACGGTGATGCCGGAGGTGGTGGCGACGCGGACCGGGGAGTGCCGGAGGTAGGTCGGTGACGGGCGGCGGCGGCAAGCTCAGGAGGTGCTCGCTGGCAGTGAGGTACAGGCGGCGGGGAGCTCGGCGGAGGGCACAGTTGGCTTCACCCGATCTCGAAGGTGGTGTGAGTGCGAGGAATCGAGTTTTCCCGGCGAGGATGGGTGGAATTTTGCGGGGATTGCCGGTGACCAGAGATGGAGGAGAAAGGGGCTCACCGACGATTAAGGGCGTTTGAGCTCAATTATTTTGGTCAAGATGGAGTGCGGGAAGTGGCGAAGTGATTGGGGGTTGCCCCGGGTTTTATAGGCGACGAGGTAAGGCTGGCCACGGCGGGGTCGTGCGTGCACGTCGGGGACAGCGGCACTGTCGGGCGGCGCTTGGCAGGCGGCGGTGTCAGCGGCGACAACGGGCGGCGGAGATGTAGCTACGGGATTCGGGGAGGCTCCCTCACGTCGCCCGTGTCACTCGGCTTTAGCCGGGTCATGCGGCTTTTGACCAGAGTCGCGCGGTCGAGAGAAGAGCGTAGCTCGGGTGTGTGGGGAAATGAGAAGGGGAAGAAGACAGTGTGGGGGGGGGGGGGTTGGCCCACTGGCCAGAGAGAGAAAGGGAGCGCGAGGCGGGGCCACTCGGCAAAGAGGAGAGTGCAGCGTGCGCGCGTGTGCGTGGGGTTGGGCCGCGCGGGCGCTGCGGGAGGGATTAGGGTTAGGCGGGCTGGGCCGGGGTGTTGGCCGGCCTGGCTCTGCCCCTTTTTTTCTTCTTTTTATTTCTTTCTTTTCCCTTTTTGTTTTATGCCTTTTCATTTATATATATATATATACATATATATATATATATATATATAAAATTCTAATTTTATTTTCTCTCCTGCTTGCTCCCCTAAATTTCTGTATTTCTGTATTTTATTTTTTTAGCTTTAATATTGTAGATACCACTTTCATATTATGCATAGTTGTATGCATATATATACATATGTTTATATTTGTTAACATTTTTATTTTGTTTACCACTTTACTATTTATTCCATTATTTTTAAAGATGAGATTTCATGGTTAAACCAAATATTCTCCCTTACCTTTATGGATCATCTTTTCAGATTCTTATTTTAGGTTTTATCTTTCTATTATTTAAACAGGTTTGTTTCTTCTTGATTCTTTTTATCTTTTGGAACCTTCAACCAAATTTTTCAGAGAAATGCCATAAACTCCAAATTCAAATAAATTATATTGCAAAAATAATTCAAGAGCTTTAAAATTTTTAATTCAAATTTTCAGGATGTTACACTAGGTATGGACGTACGGTGTTGGGCGGCCACGTACAATATGCCTGGCCCACAATGATCTATTGCCACGGAAAATTTTTATATTTTGCAACAAATTTATTGTGTGGCATAAAAACTTGTTTCATGCACAGTATAGAGTATCCTTTTGCAACGCAATCCAAAACTATAACTACCCAACAAGACCGTGGCAAAATTGTCAGCCATTTGCAACGAAATTCTATATCGTGGCAATACCCCATAACTAATGCAACGCAAATCAATATTATTGCAACACAGGAATATCATGGCAATAAAGTTATACTTCTTGCAACCGTTTTCTAAATAGTGGCGAAAGATCACCTTATTGCAACGAATTAAGGTGACTATCGCAACACCATATTTAAGTAGCAATATGTGCGCATATTGCCATGATTTTGGACATAGGTTGCAATAACAGGTACCTATAGCAACTAATTTTGTGTCGTTGCAATGCATTTCGTGGCCAAAGACCCGAAATCTCGTAGTGATACTTTTGACTACGCCACTCAGCCGTGGTCGTATGACCAACCATGGTCGTTATGACCGTACTAGACACTTAATTACGACCACATGTGTAATCTAACATTTATCTGGAAAAAAAATCCTTGAAGTACATCTTGCACCAGCTAAAACGTTATAGAAAATTACTATGCAAAAAAACATGCATGTGGTCATGTGGAGAATAAACTCTACAAGAAAATCGAGTAAGAGCAGGGGCGGATCCAGCGGTGGGGCGTGGGGGCTCGAGCCCCCCTACCGCTACCGGACCCTTGGAGCCCCCCCTAAATTTTTAGTCATGGATGTATAATGTAGAAGGGGCTGAGGTCGAGCTGAAGGTACTTCAGCCCCTCCAAAAAATTTTCCTGGATCCGCCACTGAGTAAGAGTACATACTTTGCGTTAACTCTAGCTACTATTCTAGGGTACACGTACGTAGCATGAGTAGTTAGACGTATGCATGCCTTGTAGGTAATACACATCTATCACGATCCAAATTAAAGCAAGGGCTTGTGTATGTAGCTACAAAAGCAATAATAGAACATGATATACGGCCATATATATGCAAGGACAGACACGTGCGTAACAGACACACGCATGCCACGTAGGTTAACTACTGGGCTATACGTAGGTAGGCAGTTACGTACGTATATACGAAGACACGTATAAACAGTATTTAGGTAGCATGCATGCTGCCGTACTTACGCCTATGCATGCGTGCACGGTGCACTACGACTCCACAGGTCGACCTAGCCGGCCCACTGATAGTTTACGTCAGCCTTTACGAGAGAGTCATAAGTGAAAACTGGATCTGGTGAACAAAAGCTCAAGAGGGATGATATGTATGTGCACGCATAAGGCCACTCTCAATACTCCACCGTATACAATGTACATAGAATTAACTAACTATCCACGTTAGATAAGATATAATGTTGCAAAGAGTTAAGAAAGAGAGAGGAAAACAATATCTTACATGAGACATTGCATAGGCACATAATCTAATATCAAGAAACAACTAAAGTTTGCATTTAGGAGTAGAGTTGTGTCCATAACACTAAAATGGTGGATGGATGAGAGTAGAGGGGAGAGAGAAATGTGGGAGAATATATAATTTTATTGATTAGGCTTACTGATAGACACTATATATTAAGGGAGTAATGTCTACGATTATTTCTACATGGCGTGAAGTATATAAACATTGCTTATCTTCTATTGGCAGTGCCCTACACATTGTTTACATCAAGGATCACTAATTACTAGGACTATTTTTTTGGGCTACGTACGGCTTTTGGCTATTTATGAGGGAGAGTATGGAGAAAGACACTCGTATATGATTTTGGCCGATATAGATAAATTTACTATAGTGTTTATTATAATTGCCTTGTAGACTTCATCTTTAAAATACATTCTATTTAAAAGTTAGTTATCGTAGAAAAACAAGCCCAAAAAAAGGGTCTAACTGGCGAAAACGGCTTCCCTGTCCCCTGCGCGTTGTCCCCCCTGCGTGTTCCCTCTCAATCTGGAACATTCGCTGCTGATCCAACGATCCACATCATAAGTTTTTATATTTTCACCATTTATCCATTTTCACCTGAAATTTAAAAATAAAAATAGGTTAATCCATCATAAATAATTAAAAATACAGAAAAAATATTTTTTCTGTATTTTTTAATTATTTATGATGGATAAAAATAAAAATAGGTTAATCCATCATAAATAATTAAAAATACAGAAAAAATATTTTTTTCTGTATTTTTTAATTATTTATGATGGATTAACCTATTTTTGTTTTTAAATTTCAGGTAAAAATGGATAAATAGTGAAAACATAAAAACTTGTGATATAGGCTGTTGGATCAGCAGCGAACGCTTCAGATTGAGAGGGAGCACGCAGGGGACAGGGAAGCTCCGTCCCTAACTGGCTATCTACCTACAGCCAGAAAAGCAAGAAGTGCTTTTGGTTGTGTCGTACTGTTGTTGCTCCTAAGCAGAGGTGTTCACTATTGGCACACGGTGATGATGTGATCCCTAGCGAAGTCTCTAGCTCACTCTCTTTACTAACACGCAGTGGCAGTGGCCAGTAGGGGCATGCAGGGCTTATGATACCTTTTCCGATCAATCCTTTTCCCCAGAAGGTCGGTAACTTTGCTTGGAAAAAGATTAAAAACAACCATAAACGATGGAGCACGTGCTGCCTAGTACTCCTGCCAAAATCACACATGAAGGGTGAAATGTTTTGCACTTGACCCCACTTCTCAACAATATTCCCACTTATTCAATGAATGATGGAAGGTGGAAAAGGTGTTTGCAAAGTACATAAAAAGAATATTGTTCATGGTACCACACTCACTGCAAGATTAGGAGATAGAATTCCTTACATGCTACTGGACAAGTGTAAAATCCCTCACTATGAGGAAGTGGAACTAAAGATGACAATGTAGGTCTGGACTTATATGTCAAGATGACGTTCAGTGACCATAATGCTATAAGATGACATATCATAAAAAAAATCAGACGATACCAACAAAATTCTAGATTACCATTCATCATTAACCTTTCACACATGTCATTCGTGCAAAGATTCAAGCTAGCTAGGTATAGTAATTAAGCAAGAGAAACTAAACCACAAAAAAAAAAAGCAAGGAAGGAAGAGAGTACAAGGGTGGAAATTAAAAGAGAGGTCAGCTGCCCCACCACAGCTGTGTGGACAGTTACGAGAGGCCTATAAGCATGCACAGATTAAGATTGCCTTATCATGATTCATGACCAACTTTATTAATTTCCCCGGGCTTAGCTAGCCAGCAGTACACTCCAGCAAAGCTGTGCAACCGTGCAATAGCAAAGGGTTGGCGAGCAGAGGCTGTACCGCTAAAGGGAAGGAGGACCGCCATCCCCGGAGGGCACTCCCACGCTGCGTTGTACCGGCACCTACCTGAGAGCGACCACCCCCAGCTAGCTTGCTTCACCTAGCTCCTCTCCCTTCCTTTTATGCCTCCTCCTCTCCCTCTCCTCGCTCCCTGCCACCGTCGTCTCCGGCCGTTTTCCATCCTCGCGCGCGGCTGTACGTTTCGGTGGACGGCAGGTCAAGGCCGTCCGTCGTTGTTAAAGAGCTCGGCATGGCGAAGCAGCAGTCGTGCTGCCACAAGAAGAGGCTGAGGAGAGGGCTCTGGTCCCCCGCGGAGGACGAGAAGCTCAAGAACCACATTGCCAAGTACGGCCACGGATGCTGGAGCTCCGTGCCTAAGCTTGCAGGTATGGCATGCATATGTACGGTGCAATACTCCTGCTTATTATCCAAGAAATTAAGAGCAACTGTGTAGTTTATTCAATAGGCTACTCGCTCGATCTTGGCTAATTGAAATTGGTGCATTGTTGGCTGGTTGAATTAGGCCTTGAGAGGTGCGGCAAAAGCTGCAGGCTGAGGTGGATAAATTACCTGAGGCCAGACCTCAAGAGGGGCACATTCTCGCTGGAGGAGGAGGACCTCATCATACGCCTCCATTCCATGCTAGGAAACAAGTATGTTAACTACCTAACTATCTTCTCTCTCTCTCCATCGATTCCAAATGCAGATATATGCCCTTTGTAGTTGATTGGTACTTGGTAGATGACAATGGTGAAGTAAGAATTGTTTGCTCATCATCAGGTGGTCTCAGATTGCTGCGCAGCTGCCCGGTCGGACGGACAATGAGGTCAAGAACTTCTGGAACTCGTACATCAAGAAGAAGCTCAGGGAACGCGGCATCGACCCCGCCACCCACAAGCCGCTCCCCGAGGCCGCCAGCGCCTGCAGAGGCGCTGCGGCCACGATGACGAGTGCCTGCCGAGTCGTGTTCAGCGACGCGGAGCTCGTCCCAACGACGACGCCCGTCCAGGCGCTGCTCGTGGAGGTGGAGCCAATGCTGGACGGTCTGAAGATGCCGCCGGACTTGCCGATCGCCTTCGCCGGCAACGGGATGCCGTCGTCGCTGTCGGGCTACCAGGCACCGAGCCTGCAGGCGCGCTGCTCCTTCGAGTTGGACGCGCTGCAGTACTGCGGCGCCATCCCAGCACCGGTCGTCCCGTCGGCGACGAGCTCCAGCGCGCTGACCTCGATGGCCGGCCTGAGCCCCGCCGCGGCCGACGTCGAGCAGTGCAATAACATCGCCGGCGCCAACCTACCGTGGCTGGAGCTCGGGCCGAACAACACCACCGACGCCGTCTCCGGCCACGTCGACCACTACGCCGGCGCGCTGGACGAGCTCAGGTGGTCCGACTACTTCGAAGGCGCCTTCCAGGCCGCCGCGACCCAAGGCGCCCTGCAGGGACAGTGCATCTACGGCGGCGGCAAGGACGACGACGACGCGGTGCAATTCAACGTCCATGGCCTAAGCAACTGGTGCTAATGCGTCAACCAACAAACCAACGAAAGCAGCAACAGTTAATATTCACTGCAAAACTATAAGCTCATGTCTACCGGCAAGACAAGGATGGATACAGGCTGAGCCTGACTACCAAGATACTACTACTGCAAGTATTACATTACTACTACTAGGGTTTCATATTTTGTTGCTTAATTTTTCTCTCTTTATTTTTTATTTTGGTGTTGAGCAGATTTAATTTAATCGTGTGACAATTAAACTATAAGTGTTTTGCTACACATGTAAAGTACAGGTAATGGTGGTACAGACTACAGAGAGAGATCGGTCATGCATGGTTAAATAAAGAGTGGATTAATAATTGATTTATATGGACCTCATGCATGCGCATATATATTTGACTTTATTTTGGGGTCCCTTATTCTCATTTCGTCGTTGCTTGCTTTGTCCATTACTGCAAATTTTGGTCCCGTTCTTGGGTGAACTGTGTGGTTGATCTGTGGGTGTAATCTGGTTCCATTAATCTCTAAGCTCGATTTGTGGTAGTAGACTTACTGAGATATCATTCTTGACAGTAAATAATCAAGGAGCCGTGGACCTAGCTAGTACGATGGTTGGGAGGTCAGAAATCTGGGTCACACATTGACATATATAGAAGTTTGCATGAGCTACTATATAAACTCGGCCAAGTTGAGACATGGCCCAAGTGTAGCCCATTTTATGTCATGGTAAATTTGGTAATCGCCTTGGAGTATAGTATCCCTAGGTAGATTTAGTGCATGAAGCTATTCCTTAAGAATAGTTCGGCAAATTGTTATGAGCAAGCCGCGCCCATGCTACATTGCTCGCTCGTACCTACCAGACCTTAAAATTTTGAGGAAAACTAACGAATGCTGCAGCTTTCACTCACAATCATCTATAATAGTATCTCACCGTTGGATCATCATCTCTCTTTCCTTCCTTTCTTCATCTCATTCACTATTAGTGATGTGCCCAAGAGGCAATCATAAACAATTCGGTTTTATAGGCTAAAAGGGATATTGATCCATATGGAATTAGGGTTCTAATGGGCCTACAACATGGAAGTCCATTAGCATACTCTATAAATATGTGGAGGCGGGGCTGCAGGTAATATAGACTACTATGCTGAAAACCCTAGCCGCCACCTCCCCTCGGCTGTATCCTGAACGTGTGGACTCCGTGGAGGCGCCGCTGCTGTTGCTGCTGTGCTGATCGGCGAGAAGCACAAGGTTATTGCTAGGACGCGAGGAGGAGACATTCAATTCGTGAAACGATCGACTGCCTCTTCATCAACGCGCATCTACGTTGGACTGGGTTGCTCCAACTCTTCTTCCGTTGCGTAGTGCATCTAGTGGTAACTATCCATGACTCCCTTACACGCATGTTTTCTGGTTGAACGCGGTAGAAAATCAAATATTGTAGCTAGCGTAGCCTACCCGTTCTCCTTCATTCACTACTGCCTCTCCTCCTCCATGGCGGCTCTAATCCTCCGTTTCTCTCTCATCTGACTACTTCTCCCTTTATTGCTGCATCACCACCTCTAGGGCCTCTCCCTTCTCTCCCCCTACTCTCATTCTCCTTTTTTCTCTCCTACCAGCGCATCACCATGCTACCGCTGCCTCAAATCACTGCAGCAGCCGACGATCTCGCTATCGCCGACCGTAGCCCCCCTCCCTACAGCTTGGGAAACACCAATTTTACCCCCCCCCCCCCAATTGCTAATTCAAGGGCTTTGGTGAAAAATTCCCAAATCCCTCATCTTCCTCCATTTCTCTCTCCCCTGCCATGGAAGAACTGAGCAGAGCTTCTCCTCTTGTGTGAATGTGTGTTTGTGTAGATGCATGAGAATGGCTCGTGGTGAAAGTGTGCATTTGTGACTCCTATTTATATTGCTCCAAGGTCAGTTCACCTCATCGTCTTGTTCATCCACGCACTGTCAGTTGTTTCATATGTTCTTCTCCTCCTTCCCTAGTTTCCTTTATTGTTTTACCTCAATTTTGCAATGGTCGACACATGATGCCATTGATTTGTTGGCGGATTTGGTGCTCTAATTCCATCTTAATCTTCTTGCCTCTTGATTTGATTTATATGGATTGGCCCTAATCTACATGCTGCCACTCATTGGGAAGCTTCTAGAAGGTTCCAAAAAGTTGGGTTCAAATGGTTGGGCCTTGGAAGGTTCTAGACAATTTTCAAAGAATCTGATGGCTCTGACTTGGTTGAAATTTTTTGAAACTCGCTCATTTTTAAAAACTTCCATGAAACCCACCTTAACCTTGGATATCATCGACGTTTCGCCCATTTCTTTCTATTTTTCTAAATTTATTTTGAAACTTTGCTAAAACTATATGACATTGCTTAAACAAAAATGAAATAATTGAAACTTCCTTGAAAGCATCTGAGACTTATAAAACCTATAGTTCTTTTATGAAACTTACTTTAAAACTTTTTGAACCTTCATAAAAAGCATTGAAACCTTTATGAAACTTTCATGAAATACGCTAAAACCTACTTGAAATATTAAACTTGAAACCTGAAATCTTTATGAAGCTTTTCAAGAAATGCGTTGAAATCTACTTGAAACTTCAAAGTCGAAATCAGAAACATTTTTGAAACATTTTAATGAAATGCCTTAAAACCTATTTGAAACTTCAAACTCAAAAACCTGAAAACTTTATGGTCTGACCACTCTCCTCAGGCCTGTCGGAACTCCCTGGTCAGACTGTCCGCAACTGGCTGGTCTGACCGGCCAACAAGTGTGACCGTATTCTCAATGTTGGACACACCAGCCACTCACATCCAGTTGGATCACTCACATGTCCAGTCAGACCACATGAGCTTAGCTCCAAAATATGCTCATATACCATCCCAAGGGTTTGACCGCTTCCTCCCAGCGGTCCCACTGATCGGTCGCACCGAGAACACTGATAACAACTTGAAATCTAAATTTTCTAAAACTTTTATAAAACACAAACTCAACTCAAACAAAGTGTTAAATGTTTATTACAAATATATACTAGACCTTGTACATAATCTCTCACAACAACACCTCCGTCTTCTTTCCTATTCTACTGTCTTGCAATCTCACATCAAGATCCCACCAACATGCGCTATCCCCGGTGCCGGCGTTGGTAGTTGTAGTAGCAGCACCAACGTGTCCAATGCGCCTTCCTATGACATGCCCAAGCTCAACGAAGAGGCACTCGAAGTCACAATGCGCTGGTGGAAGGACAAACCAAGCTGCTCATCGTGATCATATGGGAGTCCTATGTTAGTGCTAATCTTGTTATTTTGTAGTTGTCTGTAACTGAGGATGTGTCTCTGTTGGGTTTAGATTTTGGATTGAAGTCCAGTACCTGCTGAATATTCAGAACTTTTGGTTCTGAGGTTTCAAAGTATGGTTCGGAGTTTTCAGTCCATGTGTGATGTTGTGAGTTTGTCTACGGTGGCATTGTGTTTTGTGCTCTGGTCCATGATCCTACTAGTTTGGGATATGGCCGAGTCTTTAGGAAGTAAGTGGCATAGGAACTAGGCTAGTTAGTTAGTCTGGAGTGTGCATTTTGCATCTAGTCAAATAAGCTTCAGAATACTATAGCCGGTCTGGCAACATTCAGCAAGCAATAGAAACCAAGAAAAGGTGTAGTATTGACACCGCAAAACAGAGTCTCTCTGCTCCATCCTCCGGTGCGTCTGTTCGATAGTGTCTAGTGTGTGATTTTGAAATCTCTGGCCAACATCCTCGACCATGATGGCACCCATGGCCATCGCATTCTCACCACCCAACAGGTCGCACGTCTTCAACATGGCGACGTCGTGGATTCCTCACCATTAGATACCTACATACGGCCATCGACCATGTTGCGTCGACCATGACCTCCCATGGTTGTTATGTACCATAGATCACGTGTATCTTCTCAGGTCTCTTCCTTCCTTATCTCACAAATCACGTGTATCCTCTCAGGTCTCTTCCTTCCTTATCTCCCAGGTATTGTTTCTGTAAATCGGTTGTTCAGGTATAGAAGGAAGATGCCTATATATGTAACCATTGATTCATTAATCAAGTCATTGTGTGATTTCTCTAAAATACTACACACTTTCATGGTATCAAATGCGAACGCTCCTGCCACCGCACGTTTCCACAAACCCTAGCCGTCAACCTCCATCTTTTGGACGATCTATCCCTCTCTCTCTCCTATGACTGGCTCCACCGACCTCTCTACCGACCAGGTGGCTCAGGCCGAGAAGGCTGCTTTAGCCACCCATGCAGCTCAGACTGATGCCACTACTGCTCACTGTGATTGTTGCCGAACGCTAGCAGTTCTGGGCTGCCGATCTCGTTCACGGCGTTGCCAACCAATTGGACTACGCCATCGGAGCTCTTTACGCCCAAGCTGTTGGCATCCTCAACACTAAGGCCCTCATCCCAGTCACCCTTGACTTCATCTCCGCTAACTACAGAAAGTGGTGTGGCCTCTTCCTCGTCATGCTCGGCAATTATGCCTTGATAGACCGCGTCCTCTCTGATGATGCTCCCTTCCCGATCAGGTGGATTAGGTATGCATAGAATGTGTGGTCTTGTCTTGGCTTTATGGTACCATTGCGGTCAATGTCTTAAAGATCGTCATGTCCCCTACCACTACTGCCCACATCGTGTGGATGAACCTCAAGCACCAATTCCTTGGCAAGAAGGAGACCCGTGCTCTGTACATGGAGGCAGAATTCCGCAACTTCATTCAAGGTGATTTATCAATCTCTGATTTTTGCCGCAAACTCAAGAGTATGGCAGATGGTCTTGGTGATCTTGGCGAACCTATGTTTGACCGGACACTCGTGTTGTCCATCCTTCATGACCTCAACGAGAAGTTCTCTCATATGGTGCCAATACTCAAGATGCAACAGCTAATTCCTACGTTTGTGCAGACTCATTCACATCTTCTTCTCAAAGAGATCACCAAGAACTCTAGACCAGCCACGTCGTCCTCCGTTTTCCTCTCTGCTGGACAGTAGGGCTCTCGCCCTCCAAGCCCAGGCAGGGGTGGTAGAAGGAACGGTGGCTACGGGAAGAACAACAGGCGTAACCATCACCAAAACAAGGGCACCAGTAGCAACAGTGGGAACAACAACTCGTGCTAGACCAGCGGGGCACCCACCACCAATGCTGGCGAAGGCGGCCATGTGGCCAACAAAGCCGACAGATAGGGTGGCCATCCTTTTTTAACCCATGGACTAGGACTGTCCAAGTGTGGCCACACCACGCCGATAGCGTCCTCAATCCCCAGCCCAATGCCCCAACTCCACCGTCATGCTTATCACCCCATGCTCGCACTGTCGCACCCCCTCCTAACCATCCCAGTGTCCAGTTTAGTGCACTAGCTCCTCCTGGAAACATCACCGACTTTGGCGGCCCTCGTTAGGCACCCTAGTCGGCATCGTGGACCCCATATCTGGTGCTGGCTCCTAGGACCAACAACACCTCACCTACGCTTTCTATACAATGGCGCTTACATCGCCTCCCTCCACTACCAAGTGGTATATGGATTCGGGTACGTCTTTGCACATAACTTCAGACGCAGTACTCTCTTTACTTTTCACCCCCTCCATGTCTACTCCTTCTAGCATCATTGTCAGTAATGGGTCAATGCTGCCTGTTACCTCCACCGGCTTGCTGTTGTTCCCCACCACCCATAGCCCCCTCTCTTTGCGTCATATTCGTCACGGGGGACTTATATCCGTTTCACCAGTCCTCTGCTAGCCCACATGCTCTTGCCACCACCTCCTCCACATTGTTGCGCCGTTGTCTTGGGCACCTTGATCATGAAGCTATGTCTAAGCTCACTAGTTCTAGTGTTTTTCCATGTAATAAAATTGCGTTCGAACGCCTTTGTCACACATGTCAGCTTGGCCGCCACGTGCGTTTGCCGTTCAGCACTTCCACCTCTCGGGCTAGTCATATTTTTGATTTAGTACATTATGATCTTTGGACCTCTCCTGTCGCCATTGTGTTCGGTTACAAATATTATCTTGTTATTCTTGATGACTGCTTCCACTTTGTATAGACATTTCCTTTACATCTTAAGTCTGATACCTTTACTCACATTTCTCATTTTGTCACGTATGTTCGCACCCAGTTCGGTGCCACCATAAAGAATGTTTAGTGTGACAACGGTCGTGAGTTTGATAATTCCACTACTTGCACATTCTTCCTTACCCATGGCATTGCAATCCGCATGCATGTCCCTATACTTATTAGCAAAATGGGAGAGTTGAACGCATCATTCGCACAACAAATGACATCATGTGATTGCTCATGTTTCAGGCTAGCCCCCCTCTCACTTTTTGGGTGCAAGCCCTCCACGCTGCCACCTATCTCCTTAATCGCCACCCCATCAAAACTCTTAATTTTTCTACTCCCTTCTTTGCCCTTGACAGTGTTGCCCCTCCTACTCGCATATTCATGTCTTCGGATGCAAATTCTACCCCAACCTAACCTCCACGGCTCCAACCAAACTTTCACTGCGTTCCTCCTTGTGTGTCTTCCTTGGCTATCCATCTGGCCACGAAGGTTATCGGTGTCTTGATCTCTTGTCCAATAGAATCATCATCTCCTGCCATGTCTCTTTTGATGAGTCCTCCTTCCCCTTTGCCGAAGCTTCTCCTGTGCCTCCCTATAACCTTGATTTTTATCTGATTATAGCACTTCACCTTTGCCAATTGGATCACAAGTTGTTGCAGGACCAGGTACGAGCAGATTCCCTCCAAGCGTCGGTTGGCCCTCACTGGCCATTGCCAGCTGGTCCTCACCTAGTGGCACTGACGCCTCAATGTTTGCCCCAGTGGTGCCGACCCCTGTTAGCTTGCCCCGCCACACTAGGCCGTGGTCCACCAACCATGGTTGACTTGCTGTGGTTCATCTGCTGTGGTCGATCGGCCGCGGTCGACTGATTATGGTTAACCTGTCGTGGTGGACCTCCCCCAACACGATGACTGCCAGCTCACCTAGCGTCAAATGTGTGTGGCCCTCGACGCACATGCTCTCATCTGTCGCTACGAGTGACTTCGCCAGCCCAGCTGTCCCTGATGGCTCTAAACCTTAGGTTGATGCCAATGGAGTCGGTGCCGTCTCCCGCCCACTGATAGTAGTCCCTATTACACCAATAGCCAATGATCATCACATGGTCATGCACGGAAAGTTAGGGTTTCGTCTTCCAGTTCAACGGCTCAATCTACAAGCTATAGTGCTCTACCCTATGCCCAAAATACACTGGGACGCCTTAGCTGATCCGAATTGGCACCACGCTATGACTAAGGAATACAACACTCTTCAACCTAACAACACCTGGGACCTCATTCCACGTCCACCTGGATTAAATGTGGTGATAGGAAAATGTATTTTTTGGCACAAATTTCTCTCAGATGGTTCTCTTGATCAGTACAAGGTTCGTTGGGTTCTTTGTGGTTTCACACAGCACCCTGGCATTAATTTTGATGAGACCTTTAGTCCCGTGGTTAAACCTGCTACAATCCACACTATGCTCACATTGGCACTATCATGAGACTGGTTGATTCATCAGCTTGACATCAAGAACGCTTTTCTGCATGTCACTCTATTTGAGACTGTCTACTGTGTGTAGCCCTCTGGATTTGTTGACCCTGCTCGATCCAACCATGTTTGTCGGCTCAACAAAGCTCTCTACCGCTTGAAGCAAGCTCCTCATGCATGATACAGTCGCTTCGCCTCACATCTCCTATCCCTTGGCTTTGTGGAGGCCAAGTCGGACACATCACTCTTTGTGTTCCACCGAGGTGCTGACACGGTCACTACTACAAAAGGGGTCATCACAGACGGTTTGGAACCATCATCACAGATGATTTTTTGAACTGTCTGAATTATGGGTCAGTGATAATCGGATGTTATCATAGATGGTTTGTGAGCCGTCTGTAATAATCACAACTCAGACTGTTTGTAACTAGAACCGTCTGTGATAAATACAATACAGACGGTTTGTAACTAGAACTGTCTGTGAAGAAAACTATTATAGATGGCTCGAACCAAAAACTGTCTGTGATACTCACACATCACAGATGGTTCTAGTTACCAACCATCTGTGATTAGTGAGTATCATAGACGGTTGGTATATAGAACCGTCTGCGATAGTCCTTCATAGGCGGTTTATACCACAAAACCGTATGTGATAGTTCACTCTATACCTAAAATTATTTCTGTTTTTGGCTAGCCTCAAGAAATAATGTTACCTATGCCCTTTGAAAACAAGCAAATACAGTGGCAAATTAACACAGCAGCACATTCTATTTCCATTAAGATTAGAATCCACCATTATAACGAAACAAGATAACAAACCAACTCTTTAATACGGCAAGAATATATCAGAAGCAAATATCCTAGCAGACAGTAGAAGCTAGACGCATCGGATGGTGGCTGGATATCACCGACAATAATGGAGAGGCGGTGGTAGCGCCACCTTTGTGGCACGACAGTGAGACTGCGTAAGACACTCTTACAATACTTATGACAAGAGTGTGTTATGCAGTCGATCGTGGTGTCACAACGGAGGTACTAGCTGACGGCGGTACTCGGCGAGGTTGAGGAACAAGTTGGATGCATCGGATGGCAACCAGATATCACCGGCAATGGATAGGCAGTAGCGCCACCTTTGTGGCATGATGGTGAGACTGCAGAAGACACTCTTACAATACTTATGACAAGAGTGTGTTACACAGTCGACTGTGATATCACAACGGACGCGCTAGCTCACGGTGGTAGTCGGCGTTGTCGAGGGGGATGCAGGAAGCTATATAGTAGATGGACTCACCCGTGACTGCCGGTGGAAAGGTAGATGGGGGTAATTAATAAGGGCCGAGTGGTGGGAGGAACCAGTGCCTGCCATTCGATGTGGAGAGAATGGACAGATGAGATCGAAATCCTGGGTGACACGTCACGGATCAGTGACGTGCCATTATCAAAGACGGTTTGTTATACGAACCGTCTGTGATAACTCACATATCAGAGACAGTTTGTTATACAAATCGTCCATGATATTAATATCAGAGACGGTTTGGTATACAAATGGTTTGATATATGAACCGTCTGTGATAACGCTTAAATATGCGCGTCCTAATCCATCTCTTCTAAACTGTCCTCTCATCTTCTTCACCCCGATTTCTCAATAATGGCATCTAATATTCTTTTGATCTCCTTTCTCTCATCTATCCATTATGAGTTGTTCGGCCGCAACCTTACACAGGCGGCCAGCAATTTACGTCTGGAGCAGCTCCTCCACTCTTTCCCTACTCTCCTTTCTCGACTCGCTTCCATCCGTTAGCTAGACCTAATCATCCACCGTCGACGGAGGTGTCTCGTTGCCGCTCAGCAAAGGGAAACTACCCTTAGCCTCGTTCTTCTCTGCAATATGCACAAAGCGGAAGAAGCTCTTGCGGCAGTGGAGAGACACATGGATAACATTGCCGATCAAGTAGAAGTGGCCGATTCTAAGGAAGCTTATCATGACATCCTCTATGAGATTATGGACCGTGCTAATGATTTGCCCAGGCTGGAGGAGGAAGTGCACAAGGCAAGAGCAAACTTCACGGCATTCGAGAACTCAGCGGCTGATCCTTCAACTCCAAAAGTCGAAGAAGAAGCATATGAAGCCCAGAAGACTAAGATCTGGGAATATCTTTTTTGGGACTTTTGTAATAAATTTGCCTTGAATTTGTCTCTCGTCTCAGTAGCTTCTATAGTTCATATGACAAACGACAAAACACAGACGGTTGTAAATAAAAACCGTCTATGATAGTTTCATAGATGGTTCTAGTTAAAAACCATCTGTGATAATTTGTATATCACAGAAGGTTTTTAAACCTAACCGTCTGTGATAGTTTCATAGATGGTTCTAGTTAAAAATCATCTATGATAATTAGTATATCACAGACAATTTTTAAACCTAACCGTCTGTGATAATTTCATAAACGATTTTAGCCATGAACCGTCTGTAATAATCAAAGCACAGACGGCTCCACATGAACCGTCTATGGTAAGACGTCCAGTATAGCTTGTTTTGTAGTAGTGGGTATAGTTACTACTCTATGTGGATGACATAGTCTTGATTGCCTCCTCTAATGGTCTACTTCGCCAAATGATCTCAGCTCTCCAGGAAGAATTTCCCATGAAGGATCACGGTCAGTTTTACCATTTTTGGGGATGTCAATCCACCGTCAGGAAAGTGCTCTCTTTCTTTCCCAGCGCCAGTATATTTAGACATCTTAGATTGTGCGGGGATGTCCACCTGCAAGCCCTACAACACACCTGTTGACATGCATTCCAAGCTCTTTGGTGACAGCGCTCCAGTTGATGATCTGACTTACTACCATAGTTTTACTGGAGCTTTGCAGTACTTGACCTTCACTCGCCCGGATATTGCCTACGCTGTGTAGCAGGTGTGCCTTTACATGCACGATCCACATGAGCCCCATCTTGCTTTAGTGAAATGCATCCTGCGGTACCTTCGGGAGACTCTTAAGCATGGTCTATTCCTTTATCACACTTCACCTGCTAAACTAATTGTGTACTCTGATGTTAATTGGGTGGGCTGTCTCAACACACGCAAGTCCACCTTAGGCTACGACATTTTCCTCGGGGACAACCTCGTCTCTTGGTCATCAAAGCAGCAGCACACCATCTCCTGGTCAAGTGCGGAGGCCGAGTACCGCGCCGTTGCAAACAGCGTCGCTGAAGCCTGCTGGTTGCACCAAGTGCTCGTGGAGCTACATAGTCCACTTCGCCGCACCACCCTAGTCTACTACGAAAATGTCAGCACAGTCTACCTCTCCACCAACCTGGTTCAGCATCAGCATACTAAACATGTAGAGATTGGCCTGCATTTCGTTTGGGAGTGTGTTGTTCTCGGTGACGTGCGTGTTCTTTATGTCTCAACATCTTCATAGTACGTGGATATCTTCACCAAAGGTCTGCCCACACCCATCTTCACCGAGTTTTGATCCAGTCTGAATGTTCGTCCTTCTGTTGTTCCGACTGCTGGAGAGTGTTAGATATCTACATACGACCATCCGCTATGTTGTGTCGACCATGACCGACCATGGTTGACCTCCCGTGGTTGTTACATACCACGGATCACACGTATCTTCTCAGGTCTCTTCCTCCCTTATCTCACGGATCATGTGTATCTACTCAAGTCTCTTCCCTCCTTATCTCCTGAGTATTATTTCTATAAACCGGTTGTTCAGATATAGAAGAAAGAGACCTATATATGTAACTCTTAATTCATTAATCAATTCATTGTATGATTTCTTTAAAACACTACACGCTTTCACTTACACGGCGCGTTCAGTACACCATCACCTCTCCATCCGCCCAAGCATTTCTTTACCGCAGCTTCCACCACAACCTGCCAATTCAGAATCCCCCTATTTTTAGAATCTCTTCGCTTCCTGCTTGATTGCTTTCCATACTACTAGCCAGTATCTTTTGTCTCTCGAGTCTGGAGGGTAACGATCATTGGCGAGCAGGCTGATAAAGATGCAGCTAGGGTCGACAAAAAGTGCAACGTACAGCCAACTGATCTGTTCGGCTCGTGTGCTTTGACCTTTAGGCATCCAGGCGTTGCGTGGCAGCTGGAAATGTTTATTTTCATGTGTGTTTTCTCTATCACGAATAGGACAAGGATGTGATGGTGCAGCTGGAATAGGACTGGACCAAAGGTCAGGATGGCTTTCAAGAACTAATAATGGTCGTCGAGCACAGATTTGCATGGAAACAACCATGCATTCTCATAAAATAAAAAAGAATAAAAGCTAATCATGTGTAGCAGAAAGAAAGGAAGAAAGAAGCAAGACTTTCCCGAAAAGAAAAAAAAAAGGAAAAGGCACCTGGTTCTAACAACCTCTTTTGCGTTCCTGACGAATCTACCTGGGGCAGGCAGGCTGCATGCCTTTGCTTTCCTTTGCGTGCACTAGCTACTGTTAGGATGATCTCCACCCCAGGTTTGGCCCAACGGCCACCTAGGCCTTGAGCTCGCGCCCTGATCGGGGGCGCCCAACCCTAATGGTTGGTGGGCCCCTGTCACACTGCGCTATAAATACAGGTGGGGGCCGGCGGCTCAGATCACGAGGTTGAACGGAGCCGTACTGCCCCACCGACATAACCCTGACCCGATCTCGAGGGGGAGCGCAGCCAGTGACGGGAAGCACCACTGCCACGCCGCCCCTGGACGGCGCCGCCACCGGACTTCACCACCGACGTCTCCCGACTCCACCGACTCCATGGCGGACGCCTCTGCACCCGCAACCAAGACCACGGATGGTCGGTAACACTAAACCCCTTTCTCTTTACTCTCTGTTCTTTTAGATCTAGACGCATTACTCTTTGTTCACGCCAAATAGATAGTCTACCCTACCAGATCTACTACTAGTGATCCTGAGATAGGCCTCCAACAATGGTATCAGAGCCCCTAGACGTAGAACTGAGATAGGGAAAAAGAAAAGAAAGGAAGGAAGAACCCTAACCCTAACCCGAACCCTAACCCTAGAAAAGAAAAGACCGGGACTTACCGGGGCCGCCGTCGTCGTCGCTGGCGGTGGGGAGATCGGCCGAGCCATGGGCTCGCCGGCGCTCCACGTACAGGCCACCGTCGGCGCCGGCGTCAGATCCGAGCGTGCGCACTCGGAAGGGCACCGACACTGAGCCGCTCGACGGCGGCGCGCTCCCTCTCAGGGGAGCGCGCACGCCGGCGAGAGGGCCAGCGGCGGCGCCGGCTTCTTCTTCTTCTCCGGCGGCGTGGATGGAATCGCCGCCGCCGTCGCTTCGCTCGCTCGGGTGCGGAGAGAGAGAGGGGAGAGGGCCGAATGATTAGGGTTTTCGGGGGGCGTCCGCCGCGCGAGTTTTGTTCGGGCGATATCGCCGCTCAGCCGTCCGATGGCGATGAACGGCTGCGAGGACACCGAGCGCGTCGGGCTGGCTTTCGGCCCAGGCGGGCGAGAGAAATCCCGGCCCAGGCCCAGGTTGTGGCCGGGCGCGGGGGCGGCGCGACGTCCGCGCGCGCGTGGGCGCGTGAGGCGCGCGTGAGGAGCGCGTGGGCGCGTGAGGAGCGCGAGAAAGGCCGGCCGAGCAGGCCGCGCGTGAGGCCGCGGGCGCGCGCGCGTGTGGCGCGGCCGAGTGGGCCGCCGTGCGCCGTGGGCCGCGGCTGCGCAGGCCGGGCCAAATGGCCGGTTTGCACAGTAAAATGTGGTTTCTGGTTTATTTATTTTTCCAGAAGCATTCATTTGATGTTTTTTGTTAAGTTTGAGATCAAATTTCTGTTCAATTTTGATCCAAGACCAGAATTTTTCCGCTGCGAGCTAAAGTTTATTATCTTCTTATTAAATTCGAACCAACGGGAGAATTTAATTTTGAAGAGCAGAAATTTTAAGTTTTTCTCTAATTTTAATTGGAACCAACGGGAAAATTAAAATTAGAGGAATAGTTACATTTATTTACAGTTCAGGTTTATAATTTTGCTATTTTCTGACCAAAGTTGATGATAGCAATATTATAAATTGATTTATTCATGAATTTATGCATTAATTCTATCTTCTGCCCAACGGTGATGTAGAATTAATGTACAAGAATTTTTGCATGTTTTAATTTTGACCAACGTTAAATCAAAGCATGCAATTATTATATTATTATGTTTCCTCATTTTTTCTGATACTGTTTCAGGACTCAACCCAATGGCATACATCTCGCACATCCCGGCACTTGATGGGAACAATTATCGGGTCTGGCGAGAAAAGTATGATTTGGCACTTGCGCTGTCCGAGAATGACTTAGCCCTCACCTCTCCGTGTCCTACTGAGCCAGAGGACCCGGTGAGGGCAGAAAATGAGACTGATGCTGATTTCACTGCCCGAAAGCGTGATCATGCAGAAGTCAGAATGAAATATGATCTTGAGAAAAAGAAATGGGACATCTCGAATAGCAAGTGCCTGATGGTGGCTAAGGCCACCATTGCAGATCCAATAAGGGGATCCATCCCAGACTGTGACACTGCCACAGAGTATCTACAGAAAGTGAAGAATCAGTTTACTGGTTCTTCAAAGGCCACAGCAAGCACGCTGATTAAGAAACTAGTGAATGAGAGATACTCTAGTGGTGGAATAAGAGAGCATATACTAAAGATGAGCACAACGGCAGCTAAGCTAAATTCAATAGATATGGGGCTCAAGGATGAGTTTCTAATTCATTTGATCTTTGCTTCTCTGCCAAAATAATTTGACACTTTTGTTGTTAATTACAACATGCAGCCCGACAAATGGGACATAGAAAAGCTCATTGCAATGTGTGTGCAAGAAGAGGAGAGGCTTAAAACCTCACAGGGTGACTTTGCAAACCTTGTGAAGAACAACAAAAGAAAGAACTTTAATGCCAAACCACAAGGGAAACCTCAGTGGGATAGTAGCTCCTCTTCTAAGTCACAGGGAAAGGTTCCCCAGTTTCATAAGCCCAACCAATTTACAGTAGACAAAGACACCTGTAAATTTTGTAAGAAGAAGGCAGGGCACTATCAGAGGGACTGCTCAGAGTTCCTGAAGCATCTGTTGAAGAATGGTAAGGATGTCATTACATTTATAGATGAATCCTTATATTTAAGTTATGAAAAATCTACTTGGTAGATTGACTCAGGTGCAACTATTCATATTGCTAATTCATTACAGGGATTCCATACGAGGAGGACCCTACAAAGAGGAGAAAGAACAATTAAAGTTGCGAATGGAATTGAAGCCGAAGTCGAGGCCATTGGAGATCTCTCTTTAGAATTTCATGATGGTTTTGTACTTAGGCTTTCAGACGTTCTTTATGTACCCTCTTTGCGCAGAAACTTAATAAGTGTGTCGAAATTAGATGATGATGGTTATGATTGCCATTTTGGTAATGGCAAATGCAGACTTGTGTTTAATAATAAATGTGTTGGTCTTGCCTTCCGACAAGACAAGCTTTATTTATTATCACTTTCTGAGAATGTGAATCATGTGTCTATTGAGAATGAGAATACCTTTTCGTCTATGAATGTAAGTAAAAAGCGGAAGATAAATCATGATGTATCGTCGAAATTATGGCATTGTCGTTTAGGCCATATTTCAAGGGGGAGAATAGAACGATTGATTAAGAAAACACTTCTTCCGCCATTAGAATTTTCAGATTTAGAACAATGTATTGATTGCATAAAAGGAAAATATGTTAAGAAAATAAAGAAAGACGCCAAACGAAGCGCAGGAAATTTAGAAATAATTCACACAGATATCTGTGGTCCATTTCCTATGAAAAGTGTGGATGGTTATGATTCATTTATAACATTCACAGATGACTATTCGCGTTATGGCTATATTCATCCAATTAAAGAAAGAACAGAAGCATTGGATAAATTTAAGATATTAAAGGCTGAAGTAGAAAATCAGCACAATTTAAAGATTAAGATAGTAAGATCCGACCGTGGGGGGGAGTACTACGGTCGGCACACCCCGTATGGCCAAGTTCCTGAACCTTTTGCAAGGTTCTTACAGGAAAATAGCATAGTTGCCCAGTACTCTACACCGGGCGAACCTCAGCAGAATGGAGTGGCTGAAAGACGCAACCGTACCTTAATGGATATGGTGAGAAGTATGATAAGTTACTCTACGCTACCGATAAGTTTATGGATGGAGGCGTTAAAAACCGCCATTCATATTCTTAATCGAGTACCAAGTAAGTCGGTACCCAAAACACCGTATAAGTTGTGGACAGGAAGAGAACCCTCACTTAACTATTTACGTGTGTGGGGTTGTCCTGCTGAGGCTAAAGTTTTTAACCCAAACATAGGGAAGCTAGATCCCAAGACAGTCAGCTGCCATTTTATTGGCTATCCAGAAAAATCGAAGGGTTATCGCTTCTATTGTCCTGACAGACATACAAAGTTTGTAGAAACAAGACATGCTGTCTTCTTGGAGGAAGAGATGATCAGGGGGAGCAGAGTAGCGCGAGAAATTAACTTAGAGGAAAAGCGGGTACATGTGCCCATTCCGATGGTTCAGGAACCATTTTTCACGCTACCTGTTGTTGCTACACCAACAGTGCCAGACACTGTAGTGACAGCACCTGTTGTTAGTTCTCCTGTGGAAACGATGAGTGAACATGAGGAACCTGTCCTTCAGGATCCCATAGAACCCATTGTAACCCAAGAGGAAGAGCAACAACAGCCTCACACAGAACAAGCATCAAATAGCGAGGGACTCAGAAGGTCTCAAAGAGTCAGAAGATCAGCTATCCCTAATGATTACGAAGTTTATGAAACTGAGGATTTTCAAATGGAGGGTGATCCCACCTCTTTTGAAGAAGCCATGAGAAGCGCTCATTCATCCAAGTGGCTTGAAGCTATGCAGGATGAAATGAAGTCAATGAGCACCAACGGTGTTTGAGACTTAGAAACTATTCCTAAAGGAGCCAAGACAGTAGGCTGTGAATGGATCTACAAAACAAAACATGACTCTAGAGGGAATATAGAAAGATTTAAAGCGCGACTTGTGGCAAAGGGCTTTACGCAAAGAGAAGGCATAGATTACAATGAGACATTTTCTCCAGTCTCGTGTAAAGATTCTTTTAGAATAATAATGGCGCTTGTAGCTCATTATGATTTAGAATTGCATCAGATGGATGTAAAGACGGCGTTCCTAAATGGGGATTTGGAGGAAAATGTTTACATGGCACAACCGAAAGGTTTTGTTGTGGAAGGAAAAGAACGTATGGGATGCCGGCTGAAGAAATCCATTTACGGATTGAAACAAGCATCAAGGCAGTGGTACTTGAAGTTTGATAGTACAATAAGAAGTTTTGGGTTCAAGGAGAATGTAGAGGACAATTGCGTTTATGCAAAGTTTAAGAATGAGAAATACATTTTCCTAATCCTGTATGTGGATGACATTTTACTTGCTAGTAGTGATGTTAGCCTATTACTGGAGACAAAGAAGTTCTTGTCCTCGAATTTTGATATGAAGGATCTTGGTGAAGCTTCGTTCGTACTGGGAATAGAGATTCACCGAGATAGAACTAAGGGGTTTTTAGGTTTATCACAAAAGGCATACATAGAAAAGATTCTAAAGAAATATAGTATGCAAAATTGTAAGCCTTCATCTACTCCTATAGTCAAGGGCGACAAGTATGGGGAATTTCAATGCCCCAGGAACCAATATGAGATCGATCAAATGAAAGCGGTTCCATATGCTTCAGCTGTCGGAAGCTTGCAGTATGCTCAAGTGTGTACGCGCCCTGACTTAGCGTTTGTTACCGGGTTACTTGGCAGATTCCAGAGCAATCCTGGAATAGAACATTGGAAATTAGTAAAGAAAGTCTTGTGTTATTTGCAAGGAACAAAAGGCCTCATGATGACATACAGAAGATCAGATTCACTCCATATAGTGGGGTATACAGATTCTGATTATGCGGGAGATGATAGAAAGTCGACATCCGGATATGTATTCACTCTCGCAGGAGGAGCTATATCGTGGAAAAGCTCAAAACAAACCGTCACTACATCATCCACAATGTATGTCGAGTTTGTAGCATGTTATGAGGCCACGGGGCAGGTGAATTGGGTAAAGAAATTCATACCCGGGTTGAAAGTGGTAGATGACATACATAAGCCACTAAAGTTATACTGCGATAATGAACCAGCAGTATGTTATGCTCACAACAATAAGTCAAGTGGTGCTGCCAAACACATTGACATAAAGTATTATGTTGTGAAAGATAAAGTCCGGGATCATATAATCAGTCTTGAGCATATAAGGACAGAAAAGATGCTCGCGGATCCGCTCACAAAAGGCTTACCGCCCAATGTATTCAGAGAACACTTAGCCGGCATGGGTTTACGGGAAAGCCTATGATTCCTGGACAATAAGGGCCCAGTTGAGAGTACATTTCAAAACAGAGAAGTGCATTGTGGCTGTTCAATCTAATGGCATAAGACCGTGACGATGAGGCACGCTCTATGCACTGATCTGTGATGGAATGAGAAAAGCAATGAGTGACAAGTATAGAGTTTAAGTATAAGTTGAGATCAAGGGGGAGAATGTTAGGATGATCTCCACCCCAGGTTTGGCCCAACGGCCACCTGGGCCTTGAGCTCGCGCCCTGATCGGGGGCGCCCAACCCTAATGGTTGGTGGGCCCCTGTCACACTGCGCTATAAATACAGGTGGGGGCCGGCGGCTCAGATCACGAGGTTGAACGGAGCCGTACTGCCCCACCGACATAACCCTGACCCGATCTCGAGGGGGAGCGCAGCCAGTGACGGGAAGCACCACTGCCACGCCGCCCCTGGACGGCGCCGCCACCGGACTTCACCACCGACGTCTCCCGACTCCACCGACTCCATGGCGGACGCCTCTGCACCCGCAACCAAGACCACGGATGGTCGGTAACACTAAACCCCTTTCTCTTTACTCTCTGTTCTTTTAGATCTAGACGCATTACTCTTTGTTCACGTCAAATAGATAGTCTACCCTACCAGATCTACTACTAGTGATCCTGAGATAGGCCCCCAACAGCTACATGGTCCAGCCAGCACAAGCTCGGCTCATTCGCGCTCGCAGATCGGACACGTTGTACGTACTGCTAACTCCCCTCCTCTCCCTCCGGCCGTCGTCGCTGTGTGGTCTCTCCTTCACATGCAGTGCCACTGATGTGCTCCGTCCCAAACGTTGGTACGTACGCTGGTCCCTGCAGCTAGCCCTGGCCCTCGCCTCTCTCTCTCTCTCTCTCTCTCTCTCTCTCTCTCTCTCTCTCTCTCTCTCTCTCTCTCTCTCTCTCTCTCATACTACTCGCCCTGCATGCAGGACATGCTGCCCTCGTGCCTTTGTTCTTGAGGTAAAAGTTGGAGATTCCTCGATCGGTCCTAATCATGAGGACGAGCTAGCACTACGACGACATGCATATCGATCGATATTCTGATGCCCCGGCCGTTCTGGCTCAGAAATTATATATTAGCTTGTTTACTTAATCGCGTAACATGGTTAATTTGTCTTTAAGTTGTGGCGATTATATGCAGGTACGTAGATCTCCATTTGTTCTAGCTTCTTCTACCGCTTCTTCTACCTAGCACTCCATTGGTGAAGGGATCTCAAAGTTTCAACTGGGCGGCTCTAGCTAGCTTGCTCGGTTAATTCTGGCATTCCAACAGTCAGGATGATCAATAGGTCCCATTTGTTTTTGTCTTTTGGCAATCACTATTTATTACACTAATAAACCACAGCAAAAGTCGTAGCCCAAAAGAACAGGCAAGTCGCAATCCATAGCCAACGCATGAGAAAAGGATTGCGCACACACACACACTAGTACCAAAAGGGTCATCACAGATGGTTCGGAACTGCCGTCATAAACGGTTTTCTAAACCGTCTGAATTTATGGGTCAATGATTATCGGAGGTTATCACGTACGGTTTGTGAGCCATCTGTGATAAATATAACATAGATGGTTTGTAACTAGAACCGTCTGTAAAGAATACTATCACAGACGGTTCTAGCTACCATCCATCTGTGATAGGCAAGTATCACAGACGGTTGGTATATAGAACTGCCTATGATACTTTCGCATCACAGACGGTTGGTAGATAGAACTGTCTGTGATGTAAGAGTATCACAGACGGTTTTTGGTTTGAGCCATCTGTGATAGTCCTTCATAGACGGTTTATACCACAAAACCGTCTATGATAATTCATTATACACCTAAAATTTTTCTGTTTTTTGGCTAGCCAAGAAATGTTAGCTATGCCTTTCGAAAACAAGCAAATACAGTAGCAAACACAACAGCACATTCCATTTCCATTAAGATTAGAATCCACTATTATAGCATAACAAGATAACGAGCAGGTTATCCATCTAAAATAGCAAGAACACATCTCATAATCCTACAAACCCAACTATTAAACATGGCAAAAACATAGAAGAAGTAGAGATCCTAACAGACAGTAGAAGCTCAACCGCGCCGATGAGGCTTCTATGCCTAGGCCCTCTCGCCCCTGATGCAGTGTGCGAGCTGGATGTCCTTGCCGTCCGCCATCGCTGGCACTGACTTGAGCGCCGTGTTGGTACCTAAGTGCTTCCACGGTGCCTTGTTGCCCATAGATTTGTGTGCCATCTATTTCATAAGGGCCATCAGGATCGAGGTCAAGGAGGAGGACGGTAAGAAGGCTGGAAAGATTTTGAGCACGGTAGAGGATGGGTTTCGGTGAGTATGTATAGGGGAGGGAGAGGCGGGAGCGGGAAATTTTTTGGCGGGATAGGCGCGGTGATGAAGAGGTGGAGCTACAATCTGTGGGGTGGAGGTTGCTGGGTTTCTATTGGCTGGGATTGGGTTAGAGAGGATCGATGGGCCCAGTGATCTGGAATACATAATTATCACAGACAGTTGATCCACAAACCGTTTGTGATACATTATTATCACAGACGGTCTGAACCACAAATTGTTTGTAATACATAATTATCACAGACAGTTTGATCCACAAACCGTCTGTGATACATAATTATCAAAGACAATGTATGTATACACCGATGCAATGTAAATAGTTAGTTTCAAAAGATAAAATAAACAGTTAGTCTCAAAAGATAAAATAGTAAAGTTTTATATGCTTATATATGCTTATTTAAAAGGTTTCGATAAGATCTACAACTTTACAGTTGAGGCGAACCCTAAATTCCAAACAGAAGATCGAAAATTTTGGCAAAAATACAAACAAAAAACTTGCGACACAAATTTGAACCTAAAGATAGCCGATTTTGGGGTCTTACAAGGCAACTAGCGCAAGTGATCATTTTTTTTTGGATCTGACTCATCGTTAGCTTTCCAACGAGTACAATAACGTCGAAAATGGACACCGCATGAAAAAGTTATGCCCGTTTTACTAAAGGTATTTTGGAACAAAATCCTACTCGGCCTTAGACGGGAGATTATGAAATTTTAGAGGATTGCAAGGCAGAAAACATATCACAGACAATTTTTAATACAAACCATTTGTGACAACTTCATTACAAACCGTTTGTGAAGTATCACAGACAGTTTAAATAAAAAAATCATTTGTGATGTATGCTAGCATTACAGACGGTTCAAATAAAAAATCATCTATGATAGGTATAACCATCATAGACGGTTTTTATTTTGAACCATCTATGATATTATCACAGATGGTTTGGAATAAAAATCGTCTGCGGTAACTTTTTCACTGATGGTTTGTGTTGAACCGTCTGTGATGAGACGTGCAGATGACATTTTTTGTAGTAGTGACACACATATTCTACTCCCGGGTGTAATTACTTCCGCCTATGATATACCATCTAAACGAACTTAATATATTTATTTATCACCTTATGTATACTCATATATTAATTCTATGATACTCGAATGCCAACCCCATGAAAATTTACAACGGAACCATCATTTTTGGTATATTTTGCTAATACCTTCGTATTTGTACATAAAAATGAGTATGTTTAAAAAACTATACATACCGCCTAGATAGTTTTACATACTCATATACTACGCATACATACCTTCCGTTACGTGAGAAACTCTCTATTTTGTGAGATATGATATAGAGAGTAACTACACCCAGAAGTAGAGAAAAGGTTTTACACACATATGAGAGACGAGTATTATATACTATATACTACTTAAGTTTGTCATCTACCTGAAATTTTTCGAACGAGATGCTAGTTAATGACAATATTTACGATTCAGAAGAACAAGAACAAAATTTGGAAAAGCAGAAACAAAATCTGGTTAGAAAGAATATAGAGAACTTGCAAATGGGTACAATTGTCACTGTCAGGGTACGTGTAGCTGTCAGCCTCACAATGATTATACATGCATACAGTACTTAGAGCTAGTGGAAATGTTGCTTTGGATAAACTTTTTTTTGAAGACTGCTTTCGAATTTGGATGAACTTATCTGCAGTTTGTGGTTGTTCGCCCAGAGACTGAATTGTGAGTACAGGCAGTACGGAGTATCGGGAGCAATATTTGCAGGTAGGGCAGGGGATCGATCATTTTGTTCATTTGCCGGACCTGCAGTTCAGTAATCCGTAGCAGCATATTTTAACCGTATGCAGAAGCATGGAAAGAAACCGTATACCTTTTCAGGGGAGATCTTTGATCTTGTTGCAGAGTATAGCCCACTGATCACTGGCCACCAGGTAGTACTGCAAAAACAGCCTTGGTTGTGAGCAAAGCAAACAAGTAGGGCTCATTGTGAACCCAGTGCTTGCAGCCTAACAGCTACAGCCCAAACAAACCAACACTTTGGACCCAATTATAGGGCTCCATGCAGTTGATTATGCGAAAAACCAATCAATTATCAACTGTAAAAAGTAGGATGATAGTCAGGCTGTATACACTGACAGTAGAACACTGATCGTCATTGCTGCATGAAAAACCAACCGCAGTAGATATATAGATAGTAGATCAAGAACACTTCTCAAAGGAGATCGAGGATCGTAACTACTAGTACTTCCAAACTTTTGCAGTATGACATAGCAGCATCTGAAGTCTGAACCTATGCCTGGAGGGCTGGTTGGGTACCCATCTGAACTCTGAACATTTACCTCGAGCTCTGGTTCAGTACTTCAGTACAATATCTTTACCTGGCCAATGGAGCATGTACACCTCTCGCTGCAGTGGGTCTAGTACTTCACATGCACTCAAAGCAGCTGGTCCCCTGCCTCATGGAGAATATCTGAACATGTGCAAACATCCCTCTCTCTGGGTATGGACTGGAGCACACCTGGATGTGGAAAGTTCTCACTCCTCCAGGATATGGACCGGGGAGCACCTGAATGTAGAAAGTTCTCACCCTTTGTAACATGAAAAGGATCATATCATATCCTTACAGTACTGCCATGCATGTACTTTATGCATGCATGCCTAGCTTGTACATTACTACTAGATTCCGTGGATGGAGCTTTCTCCATCCAGGTTCACTTTCTAAATTTCTAATGATGGGAAAGGGTACCTTTTACAAGACTAAAACTCAGGCCAGTGAACATACCACTACAGCAGCAGCTGCATGGAGAGAGCCATGGATTTGAAAATGAGCTCTTTTACATAATTTTAGAATAAAAAAATATCTAGAGAGTATTTAAGTGGTTTTTAGGATTAGAATACTCAGATTTTTTGGGTATTAGATCTCTATCCAACGCTCCAGATTCGGAGCACTCACATTATTTTTGGAGGGGATGAGATATGTGGAGATTCGTTGGATGGAGATCCAACGTCCTACATTCGTTTTTTGAGAGGAGGGGATATGGGAGATACGTTGGATGGAGATCCAATGCCTCAAAATCTGAGTGCTTCCAACCAAAAAAACATTCATGCTCCTTAGCACTTCTCTAAAATAAATATAAGTCATTCAATCTTTAAATCCAGTGATTTAGATTAGTTATGATTAAGATATAATACCATCTATACTACTAGTAGTAGAATTTTTAAAAAGGTAAAACTGTAAATAAAATAACTGATATAAGATTAATTTTTATAAAGCTCCCAATACCACTACCCCACCCCATCCTCAAAGCTCCTGAAAGCCACCACACCACCTTTGCTTGCCCTCTCCAAGAACCAACCCTCTGCTTCAAGAAGCCTTTTTGAGCTTGAGTTTTGACCATCACCATGATCCAAGAACTTAAGAGGGGACAGCCCATGAACCAGCTGAAGGGCGCCTGCACGGCGAACCCTGCCTCTCTCCCCCTGGTGCTGCAGCCCATCGCCCACGTCCTCGTCGTCGACGTCGTCGCGCCGCGCAGCCGCAGCAGCAGCGGTCGTCGTCGCTGCAGGGGCCGGAGCAGGCGCCGCTGCAGTGCCCCAGGTGCAACTCGTCCAACACCAAGTTCTACTACTGCAACAACTACGTACAATCTCATCCGGCGGCGCCACTTCTGCAAGACGTGCAGCCGGTACCGGACCAAGGGCGGCGCGCTCCGCAACGTCCCCATCTGCGGCGGATGCCGCAAGCCGCGCCGGTTCACACTTGGGTGCTGGAAAAGAGCTAGCCAATGACTGACATGATCAAGTGGGAGGAGAAAGAAAGCAAGAACCTGCAGGGATTAAAGAAAGAACATGCAGCTCACGCACAAAAAGAATCATCATCTTAGTTAGATTGCTTCGTCAGAACTCATCCCCTTTTCTTTCTTTTCTCCTTTCCAATTTTCCAAGGGCTAATGATACGCTCCACCACCAACTTGATCACCAAACACGCGCGCGCGGCTCTGAGCCTCTCTCTCATGCATCTCCTAGCTCCCTGCACTACTGGGCGTGCAAGGCCACGGCGGCAGCAATGTAAACAGGCTTCTTGGCCTGGACACCATGGGGCACCTCCAGGTCGTACCGAGCGCAGCCAATGCCGCCGACACGGCCCCGTCGCTGTGGACGCGGCGGGGACGACGTGCTCTCGGGTGGCAGCGACGATGCAATGGATGTATGCGGCCGCGGTGGCACAAGGAATGGAGAGGCGGCGGCGGCGTAGAGAATCGAGAGGCAACGGTGTCGACGAGATCAGAGACGGCGGCAGATTTATGATGTACCATAAAAAATCCTTGAAAATACTACCTTGTGACATCTTATATGATTCACCATGAGTGATATCTGATACTTGCGCGTGCACGTACTACAAATTAAAAAAAACAAAACTGGAGACAAATGTTTCTGCCTCATTCTTAAGTGGAACAAGTGCACGGAGCTAGAACAAATTGTCATGGCTACTTTCGTTGGCTCCTAATATATATATATATATATATATATATATATATATGGGAAATTATTTTTGGCCAAAATTCGATGAAATTTTGTTTTCTTAGCCCGCCAAAAAAACCCAATCAGTCAAAATTTTTGATCCGTTTTGAATTTTCCCAGCCTATGCACCCACCGGCGCATCCCATCTTCATCTCTCTCTATCTTCATCTCCAAAATCGAGTTTGAGCAGCACTGACCGCAACGGGAGGTGGAGTTGGCACCGGCAAGAGAGGGGCGAGGCGGCACCGGCAGGGGACGGGAAGGCGGTAGCGAGGCGACAGCAAGGGAGGCGGAAGCGGCGTCGGCAGGGGATTTTCAAGTATGGTTGAATTTCATGAATTTGAATTGTATGTTTGAATATTTCAATCGAAATTTTTCGAAGATATTCCAAAATTCCTGATTTTTGTCTTTCTCGGACAGTTCCGATATTTTTTTCTCACCAAAATTGTTCTCCCTACAATATATATTAACATATGTATGTCCAGCACATATGCACTTTTTACATATTCATCATAGCAAGATGTCAAACTTGTTTCATCATTGCCATGACGCGGTTGGCAAATTTCAGCGAAATATTTGAGATTAAGAACAAGAATACGAAAAAGTCAACTTGGCTCATATATGAAGGTAACCTTACACAATATATGTAGCTAGGTACCTCACACAAGACAAGGACCGTTGACACAACTAGAACATCAAGACAGAAGGCACGTAGGGACTGATCTAGCTAGCTACCACATAATACACACCTGCAGCACTAGGCAATGCGCGCATATATGCATGCATCACAAGCTGAAAACTAAAACTAGCAAGTAATGTACACATATATAGGTCGGCACGTACGTAGCTAAGTAAACACAAGGCTGGAACTAGGCGCACGCACGGCACGGCCCTAAGATCGTGGAACTTATGTGGTACTAAATAGCTGAGCAGGGTACGTAGCAGACGGTGCTCAAGCTAGGTAAGGGTCTAGAGGTTGTGGGCGGCGAAGAATGCCTCGACGTCGGCGCCGGTGTAGTAGTCCCTGCGCTGCTGCGAGACGGCCCCGGCGGCGGCCCTTCTCTTCCTGGGAGCGGCGGGGCAGTCCCCGGCCGCCGCCTCGGCGGCCCCGCGGGCCTGCGCGTTGCTCGGCGTCCTGCACCCGGACGCCTCCTTCTCGGAGCCGCCGTCCGCCTCGCCGCCGCGCCACTGCTCAAACGGGAGACCCATGCCTCTCTCTCTCTCTCTCTCGCGCGCGCGCGCGCGCGCACACACACACACACGAATTGAATCAGCTGGAGACGTGCGGGAGATCGAGGAAGTGCGATCGGTGTGGCTGGACGCGTTGTGGGTGTGGGGGGTTATATAGAGCTGTATAACGAGCGGTGCGTGGCAATGGGGAGGAGCTAGGCCGGGGGGTGGTGGTGGGAGAGGCGGGTGGGCACGCGCGCGGCGACAACGATCGAGGCTAGCTAGCTGACCGGCCGGGAACGATATGCTTGCCGATGTGGGAACGAACCGAATATGATTCGCCCGGCCGGGATCGATCGAATCGAATCGTTTCGTGAGGTGAGGGCGTAGATATCGTTTGTACGTCCCCGATCGCTCGCGCCTCGCTTTATTTTGTCCGGATCGACCGGAGAGGTGCGTGCGGTTTCTCTAGTCTCCTTCAGTTAGTGAACTCGGGTTCCACTCGTGGTCGTGGGCGTTATGCTAGTGTTACTACTGGTTTTTTTAACCATCAGAGAGTACGTTTTCATTCCATCGTGAATGCGATTTAAAACCGAAGGTTATATATGGTGGTATTTATGGATATATGCATGCGGTTTTTCAAGTGATGTCTAAATACACTACTATAAAAAGGCTAATACTAGATGCCACATCATAAACGGTTAACCAAAATTATTAATATCAAATACAATCATAGATGGTTTTGGTTTAGACACCGTCTATGTTGCTGTCAACGCTAAAAACCGTCTGTGAAGACGTAATATCACAAACAGTTCATCGTGAAAAGTTATTAACAAGAATCGTCTGTGATATTACCAAATATCATAAACATTTTTTCTTTGACCCATCTGTGATACTTCACAGATGGTTTGTATTAAAAACCATCTGTGATAATTTCACTATATTAATTACACACCGTCAACCCTTACAGATATATCTTAAATTTCAGATCTGTTTCTCACAGCTCTGCTGCTTTGAGGAGGTGGAGCTTTGAGGCTATTTGGTGAAAGGAGACCGTGGGTTTAACAAGAGTGTTTGTAGATCCATTAAATTCTTGACCATCTATGGTTAGTAATTTGTTCCTAATTGCATTATATTTTAGATCTAGCTTTTAGTGAAAGGAGAATTGAAAATGGTTTAGATCTAGCTACCCTGATGTAAAGAGAAGATTATTTATATCTTACATGGTTTAGGGTTTAGTCAATTCATAGTCTATTTCTACTTAATTCAATTTAATTAATTATTCTTGCTACATATAGCTACTTTAGACTAAATATATCTAGTATACTAATTAATTAATTCAATATTTAATACTAAATTGTTAAATGTGTGAACTGAAACTAGATGTACGCTGGGAACCGTGTGAGTGAAAAGTATATTAATGGTGTGTTTGCTTTTACAAGAGCTGCTGAGGAGGATATGTTGAATAAGGGGGTGGAATATATGTACTGTCTATGCATTAACTATGAGAATCTAAAGATATTTAAGAACTGAGCGCAGATTGAAGTGCATTTGATTCGAAGAGGTTTCAAAAAGGGGTATGCATGTTGGACCAGTCATGGTGAAGAGCAGATTACATAGAAATGTAGTAATAATTACATCGCCGATGAAGTCTATGATATGCTGTTAGATGATGGTGATTGTTCCGATTCGGATAGGCTGTATTATGACAATCTGGATCAGATGCTTCGCGATGCAGAAGGGAACTGTAATGAGAGAGAGTAGTTATCATTCCGGGGCTTGATGGAGAACTCGGAGAAATTTTGTTCATGTGCTGCAAGTCAAAGTACACGAGGTTGTCAGCCGAGCTTGAACTGTTGAAATTAAAGGCAAGCAATGATTGGTCTGACAAGAGTTTCATGGCGCTGTTAGGTCTTTTAACGGATATGCTTTCAGATTGAAACGAGTTGCCCAAAACCACCTACAAAGCCTCCCTTGGTGATGAAAGTAGAAAGAATACATGCATGTTCGAACGATTGTATCATTTACCATAAATAGTATGTAAACATACATGTATGTTTGGTGTGCAACGCATCTTGATACAAGTATAAGAATCAATCAGAAAGAACCTCCTGCTAAGATGGCATGGTATCTTCTCATAATTTTCCGTTTGAAGCGGTTTTCTGCAAATCCAAGAAGGCAAAACTACTACGTTGGCACTCAAAGGAGCACGTTGGCACTCGAAGGAGCGTAAAAAGAATGGAATGCTAAGATACTTTGCTGATTCTGTCCAGTGGAGAAATATTTATAGGAGGTTTGTAGACTTTGATGCAGAACCGAGCAATATAAGGTTTAGATTGAGTACAGATGGAATGAATCCTTTCGGTAACATGAGCACCCGATATAACACATGGCCTGTGACTCTCTACATCGACAACCTTCCTCCTTGGTTATATATAAAACGGAATTATATTTTGCTATCGATACTTATTCAAGGGCCAAAATAACTTGGGAATGATATTGATGTGTATCTAGCATCGTTGGTGGAAGATATAAAAATACTGTGGATTTAAGAGGTACATGTATGGGATGCGTATAAATGAGAGAACTTCACTTTACGCTCTTTATTATTCTGTACCATGAATGATTATCCTGCCCTTGCTAACTTGTTAGGCTAGAGTACAAAAGGGGGCCAAAGCTTGTGCTGCTTAGATAATACCGAGAGTGTGTGGCTAAAGCACTTGCATAAAACCATGTACATACGTCATTCTAGATTCCTTCGGAGGACTCACCCATACCGCAGGATGAAGAAACAATTCAATGGAGAGAGCGAAGATAGTTCAGCTCCAAGGCATTCAAGCGAAAAAGAAGTCTATGATATGGTTAAGGATTTAATTATGTTTAGAAAGAAACGTAAATCAAGGACCCATGAGAAAAACATCTAGAAGAAGAGATTAATATTTTAGGACTTACCTTATTGGGAGCACCTAGAAGTTCGCCACTGCATCGACATCATGAATGTAGAGAAGAATGTATGTGACAGTTTGATTAGTCTCTTACTGAAAATTTGTGACAAGACAAAGGATGGTGTCATTGCATTGCTTTAATTTGTTGATATGGACATTAGGTCTGAGTCAGCACCGACAAAGACTGATAAATGATGAAGTTACCTTTCCCCTACTTGTTAGACTCTGTCTAAAGCAGAGAGAACTGAACTGTGCCAGTGCATGCATGGTCTAAAAGTTTCATTTGGTTACTCCGCCAACATGAAGAAACATGTTTTGATAAAAGATTTGAAGTTAATTGGTATGAAGTCTCATGATTGTCATGTGCTGATGACACATGCAATTAAAAGTATTTTACTGATCAAGATCTGAGAGACAATCATGAGGCTATGTTATATTTTAACACAATTGCTTAGAAGGTCATCAATCCCGAAGGACTAGATGCTCTACAGGAAGAGGTGGTGATAATTCTATGTCATCTTAATATGTATTTTCCTTTGTCGTTTTTTGATACCAGAGTCCATCTCATTGTTCACATGTTTCTACATAGAATGTACCCATTTGAGAGGTTCATGGGAATTTTCAAGTTCTATGTACAGAATCGATTTCGGCCGGAGAGTAGCATCGTTAAAGGTTATGCAACTGAAGTGGTCATTGAGTTTTGTGTCTATTACATGGCTCAGGTCGAATTAATAGACGTGCCTTGATCTCGCCATGAGAGGAGGCTTAAAGGTATCAGGACCATCGGAAGGAAAGTAATCACACCAGATATGGATGCGTATGCTCAAGCCCATTTCACGGTCTTGCAACACATGATTGAAATGCCCCCATATATCAACCCGCACAAGCACATGTTTCAGCAATAGAATCCAGAGCGACCGAATGTTTGGATCATGAGACAACACAATAGTTGGTTCAACCAATGGTTGAAGGAGCGACTCACTAGGAGCTCGTCAAGTGATATGCTGACATGGTTGGCAAAAGGGCCAATATTTACAGTTGTAACATATCAAGGATATGAAATAATTGGGTACACATTCTACATGTAGCCTTAGGATGTAAAGAGCACTAACTAGAACAGCGTGTCCGCATAGATGTGTTCAGTACCGATGGGTTAAGGAACTCCTACTATGAGTTCATAGAGGAGAGTTGGAAGCTCAACTATGTGCTTTTCAAGATCCCCTTGTTTTGGTGCCATTGGGTCCATCTCCTACAAGTGAAGGTTGACAAGTACGGTGTCACTATTGTGGATCCCAAATACGTCGGATACAAAGATGAACTATTCATATTCACTAACCAAGTTATTCAAGTTTTCTATATAACTGACCAGACAAATAAGAAGCGCTACGTAGTTCTTCATGGAAAAAGGAGGATTATCGGAGTTGAGAATGTAGTGGATGACAAAGAATACAATCAATTTGACGAGTTGCTTCATTTTGAAAATGGCATAAGGGTCGAGGAAGAATAACGTGATGAAACTAGCTACATACACGTCAGTCATCATGAATGGCTAATTTTTAAAGGAAATAAGCAAGTCGAATGATGAATAAAATGTTTATGTGTTATATGTTCTGTATTTGCATTTATATATGTATATGACAATGTGTGATATATATATATATATATATATATATATATATATATATATATATATATATATTTGAATTTGCATTTATGTATATAAGAATGTGTGATATATATATATATATATATATATATATATATATATATATATATATATATATATATATATATATATGTGAATTTGCATATTTATGTATATGAGAATGTGTGATATATATATATGTGCATTTGCATTTATGTATATGAGAATGGGTCATATATATGTGAATTTGCATTTATGTATGTGAGAATGTGTGCATGTATATGTCAAATTTGCATTTATGTATATGAGACTGTGTCATATATATGTGAGTTTGCCCAAAACATCACAAATGGTTTTAAAGTAAAACCACTTGTGATGTTTAGTTTTCATAGACGGATCTAAATTAAAATTGTCTATGACGTGTGCTTATTACAGACGGATGTAACTAAGAATCATCTGTGATTATTCTCTTATATATATTGTATTGTAGGGTTTGCCCCCACTGTACTAACGCTACTCCCACAGCCCCTACTCTAACGCCGCTGCCTCCCTGACTCTGATGGCCCTCCTCTCCCATGTCTAGTGCCCTCCACCTCCCTTGAGCATGCTGCCTCCTCTAAGCACGACGCTGCCTCCCCCAAGCCCATTGCTACCTTCCCCGACTTTGGCGCCCCCCGCGCCCAGCGCCCTCCTCTTCCCCCGAGCACGCCGCCTCCCCTGAGCCCGACGCTGCCTCCTCCTCCAAGCCCGACATAGCGATGTGCTTGGTTTTCTAGGATAGCATTGAGTGCATGCCTTGCCCTGGTTCTTCTCGTTGGTTTCAATTACAATCAGTGTTGTGAGTATTCTAGCAGTTCATCCTTTACACTTTGCTTGATTTGTTTCAAATAGCTATTCTATGATTTATCACTATCTATCTCTGGATGGAAAAAGTTTTAAAGTGATGCAAAAGTTGCAAAGTGATGCTTGTATAGTGGGCTCAATTCTCAATGAATAAATTGTCTAATACTAAAATTGAATTGATTAATGTTGTTACTTAGTTAACTGGCAGTAAGTAGTCTCCTTATGTGTTGGGACCTTTTTTATGAATTGTTCAGTTGAAACTTTTTAGAGCTCAAAATCTAAATTGTGGTAATCATTTCCAATTTGTGAAGAGTATAGACAAAATATTAAGAAGTCCAAGAGTGAACCTTGAGCAACTCTACAACTAAGAGCAACAATCACATTAAAACATGAGCTTCTTGCTAGTTTTAATTGTTTTCATGCTCCATGTTTCAAGTCAGCTCAATTCTGTTACATATTAATTAATTGTTGTTTCAAAATGCTTAAGAATTGGACCTACATAGTCTTGATTTAGCGTGTGATGTCGTCCTAATAATTGTTGTTTCGAAATTCCTAACAATTGTTGTTTCAAAATGCTCAAGAATTGATTGTTTCTGTTATCTTTCGAAGATGTGATCCACTCATTCTCTGTTATCATTGCTGGATGCGTGTCATGCACCGTCCTCTAAAAAATTCAAGCACCATGGAAGAGGACTATCAAAAAGTACCAAGGGCCGATTTATCATTACGGATGTCGATGCGTCTGGGACCCCTCTCAATCCTCACTGAGCAGTGTTCACATTCCAGAGAATGGTCGAAATAGTTGCACAAGAACGCATTGAGATCACGTACGATTCATAGAACAACGTGATTGAAGTTCAGAAGAATGAGCTGGTGGTGGAAATTTTTGTATCGTTCGAGATCCTGGAAGAACACAATGCTTCCATGCAACGACATACATTGCTAGCGGCATGCAAAGCATGGAAGAATTTTAAGAGCATGCTTATCAAGCAATACGTCAAGAGGGATCTGACACCATTCCAGAAGTATCTATTCCTGGAACCGTAATGGGAAGAGTTTATGGTGATGAAGATGACATATAATTTTAGGAGTGAAAGTGCGGTGCACAGGGCCCTCTTGGCAAAAAAACATGCACCCTATAGACTTGGCATCTCTGGGTATGTGAGTAAAATCCTACAATAGATAAAGGAGGACGAGCAGGCAATCCTGCAGGAGGCCTCCCCGCTAGGATATCTGATGAGCACGCTCGAAACTGGATAAGTGCAAGGCCATCTACCGTGTCGTCGGGGGCCATCTCTTTTCAAAATCCCATAGATGAGGAAGTGTCTCACTGTGTGGTAAGATGTCAAATTAGCTAGTTTGTAATTACTCTATAACTTCATAGGAAGTGAAATGACATGCCAGGCTCTTGCAAGAAACGCTAAGTGAAGAATCTTTCCAAGGTTCATTCCAGGCAGTCAGGGAGAGATATATACTCTTCGCGGCCCTAGGAAATAAGGAGCACCCGGTTCACACAAAAGGCTTTGGTCTTTATATTCCTTGGAAATGTGGTTTCTCAGAGGACTCCGAAGAATATTGGAGTAGGAAGAGAGCCAAAGCCAAGCGCGAGGCATGGCTACGAGAGGAGATTAGGGCATCCCTTAGAAAGGGGATCGCTGATGCCGTCAGAGATGAGATGAAAAGGTATAGGAAAAATCAGTCAGAAGCCACCACTGCTCTTGTGCTAGCCAGCCCCCAACCGTCGGAGTAGCTGCACATCCAACTCTAACTTGGAAAGCGACCACAGATTTCCTATTAATGACTTTCTGGTAATAATTATTATCTCTAGAATGCTCGATCCATTGATAGGCCTGTTGGAGTAGCTAATTTTGATTTGTTATGTAGGTGACTACAAAGTGTAAGCTCTCAGTGAGATATGCCTCTGTTGCCTTGTACAATGCTTGGGACCAAGTGTATCCATTCGGTGCTGGGGCCTTGGTGCACGGTGTAACTCTAGCGTCAGGTTTCATAAAAGTTTATGTGGATGGTGTTTATGCCAATTTCGATGTCGTCGCACTATAGATGCACCCAAATAATGAGGTCATGACTCCAGGGCAAGCCATTGGAACAATCATCAAGTGGCCCAAGAGAGACATTTGCCTAGAGGCTCCTGCACCGGTGCCAAGTCCACAAGAGCTATCTGCACTAGTGCCAAATCTACCAGAGCTACCTGCACCGATGCCATGTCCGCTGGAGCTATCTGCATCAGTGCCAAGTCCACCGAAGCTATCTGCACCAACGCAGCAGGGGCGCGGTGGATCACATGCATCTACATCTCATGCCTGGTCAATTATCGTGAAAGTCAACCTCTAACAAACAAGGCGGCAAGGTCAAACCGAAAAAAGACCGATGATGATATCCCCTAATTGTTGTTTGCCCGAAAATTTGAGTTAGGCAGGTTGTTGATCATCCCAGTAGAGCACCTCCAAACCCTAGGTCTAGCTTGCCAGAGATTGCATGTATTGTACATGGAACAGACAAACAAGTCAAAGGAACAACGGTGCTTGGATGTCACTGTCAAGTTCAGGCCGCATCATCTTCAGCACGATATTCATGACTTTGTCTTCACGGTTATCTTTGAGGACTTGTTCTTTTTCTTCAACATCAACACTCTCAATGCATCACTCATTCGATGTTGCACACTGTAAGTGTGTACAATCACGGTCTATGTTCATGTAATACCGAAATGTCATATATAACTTATTGCTTTTGTATATATAAATATAGATACATAAGCCAGATTAATGAAATCACCGGTAACTTTTCTCGACCCACACTTGGTCTCCATGCATATCATGAAGAATGATGCATCTTTCGTTGAGCGTTACATGATGATGGCATTGGTGGCTTACCGTAACAAGGAATTTATACTTATACCGTACAAGTAGGGGTAAGTACTGCACTAGTGGCTACACTTGTTGATTTGTACCTTATAAGCAACACAAACTTAGGTTTAATGACCATGATGATATACCTGTGTAGGTTTCACTGGATTCTAATTGTAATTATATCAAAATGGAACAAGATAATATACCTTGAATCCCTAAAGAGAACCAAAACTGACTTTACAGTTGTCTAACAAATAATCGATAGGTAAACATGTTTTCTCCAAAGATAACTATATTGTAGTCTTTCCTTAATTCCTTCCAAGTGACTAAGGCTACGTTTTTGGAATCACGTAGGTCGTTCGCCAATTATGTTGCTTATGTACAAAAATCCAAGGGAGGGATCAACGCCCTACAACACGATCTAGATTTTTTGGTATTCGCTAGTATAAATTAATCATATATAACACTTCATAATAATGCCTCTTGAACTAACAAATTCTATTTTTGCAGTGCCACCAGCAGCCACCAGGCAATACCTATGGATTCTATGTTTGCAGGCAATACCTGTGGATTCTATGTTTGCCACAACAGGGAACTACCCCTCGGTTCTGTAAAGACCAATGATTCTCAGGTTTGTCAATCTTGTAATAATCATTTCATACTTATCAATTTATATATATGCACAACATTGATTTTCATACCGATAGGTTGCAACCATCGATACAACTACGTTACAACAGGCCAAGCTCCAATAAATTCAAGGACAGTGTGTGTACTTCATGATGTCTGGAGTCATAAACAAAGATGAGGAGTTCTACAATATAAATGAGTTTGATTGGGATAAAATTAATCTTACCTGTACATATGTGTATTTATTCATATATGGTTAATTTATTTTTTTGAGTTAATTTATTTGTGAAATGGATGTTCTTCTTTCTGAAATGAATGAGAATTGGATGTATATATACTTACTGTATTTATGCTTGTTCAGAGGGCATGACTAGCATTTCCTGAGGCTAACCAACAAACAGAAATAGATTTAGGAATATCAAAGAATATCACAGATGGTTATTAACTCTTAAACATCTTTGATCATCAACTATCCCAGACAGTTTATAGTAGAAACCGTCTGTGATGTCTCATGAATCATAGACAGTTTCAACTACAAACCGTCTGTGATACATGAGATATTACAAACGGTTTCTACTACAAACCATCTGTGATAGTCAACTATCATAAATGGTTATGCGCTAATAATTGTCTGTAATAGTACGTATCACAGACGGTTCAAAAACCATCGATGATGACCTCATGTCATTACTGACCCATAAACTCATACAGTTTATGAAACCGTCTCTGATGATGTTTTTGAACCTTCTGTGATGACCTTTTCTGCAGTAGCGATAGTATAGGTTTGTAAAGATCAATAGCTAATTAACAGCTGATCAGAGAGAGTACATAGTAATTGATGATAATAATTCCCTCCTCACGTACAGGCTAGGTCGTCGTCCAATTTCCCGATCATTGTTATGGTTTGGCCAGATAAGGACAAGCAGCTACGATAAGCGCACATACATACGTACGTACGTACGTACGTACATATATATAGTACAATTATATATACATATACATATACATACACACAAATATATATACACACATATACATACATATATGTGTATATATATACACCTCTCTTTTACTCTCAGCTGTAGTTACTCCCTATGTTGTATCTCACAATGTAGGTAGTATCTTGCGCAACAGAGGGTGTGTACATGTAGTTTATGAGTATATAAGACCAAAAGAAATTGAAGGCAAAACCCAACTCAAGAATAAGGCATAGTACCAAGCTACCAAATCAAACCTGGGATCAATGTCAACTATTGTGCCCTCGCGCGCAGGTAGTCAATTCGTGTCTCGCCCGACCGGTGCGATGTATGTTTAACTAGTGCAGCAAGATGCTCCCTTTGTATAGTACTGTATTGGTATCTACACTATTACAAAGAAGATCATGCTATGCACCTCATTACAGATAGTTCTATAAAATCCGTTAGTGTCAGCAATAATATAGTCATCTCAAATAGTTTTACTAGCGTGATCATCAATATTGCAACCGATGGTAAGAGCCGTTAGTGATGATCTACTTATTACAAGTAGTTTTTTTTACACAAACCATCTGTGATACATCACATACGGTTCGTAATAAAAACCGTCTGTGATATATATATGGACTTATCGTAGACGGTTTTTGTGAAAAGCCGTTAGTGATACATCACAGTCAGTTTTTTGTATTAAATGTCTATGAAATATCGGATATCACAGATGGTAATTTTTAAAAACTGTCTATGTTGTGACTTATCATAGACAATTTGGGAGCCATCTGTGATAATTGTCATTTTGGAGGAGTGAAAATTTAGAATTTGAAAATTTGCAGATTTTTCTTAACAACTTGTAGAAATAGATGATTTTAGGAAATTTGAGTCATTGGATGATTTAGTTTGATGCAGGTCAGTTCATATGTGTTACATGATATATGTTACAACTAACTGGGTCAAGTTATGAAGAACTTGTGACTGTAAATGATTTCTTAGTCTTTAATGTGTAGAGTCGCTTAGAGTCAACCATGATCAATAGTGAGAATCAAGGCTATGTTCATAGAGGACCTAAGGCCCAGAGCGATAAAGGATGTCGCGTGAGATGGCAGAGTTCAAGCATGGCACAAGAAAGGAAGAAAATATTGAAGCGAAGTTTGAGTGACGGGTTGCACCATATAATTTGGTCGGTCCAAGTGAGGCGTGGTGTGGCAGAACTGAAATGGGAGAGACTTGTTGATGTGTGGCAAGTCAGTGGTGTATCTACACATGGTAAGCATGGTGATTACTTGCAATGGAAGATTAAGACCGGGCCAAGAAAGGATACTTTGATAGTTTAACCAAGATACGGGAAACTACCTTAAAACAAAACTATGGCACTTAGGAAGGCGATTTAGGTCAAGGAGAAACTGAGAAGATCAAGTTGGATCAAGGCTAAAGACTCAGTAGATTCGTGCTTATGTGTTTTGAAAAACATGTATAAGTGTAGTGCGTGAGTTAAAACCCATGTGTGTGGGGGTTATCGGGTTTTCTCAATGTGTGCTAAGTGGATAGTATCCACTAAAAGTTAGATGGGGCTAACTAGCCCAAGATCTATTTAACAGATTGGGATGGAGACTTATAGTTAGCCATCCAACTATCCTCTCATTGTGACCAAGTGTTTTAGGGTTAGGGTTTGACAGAAGTTGAGTGTTGTGGTGTGCTCTTTTGTCCTTCAAGTGTAGTGGCTATAAAACATTCATCCTTAAGTAGCAATATATCAATATTTGTTTATCTTCATAGATCCATCTTGTGTCGATTGATTTACATTTGACTTGGTTAGTTTTTGTTGTTCTCTCTCCCCTTCCTGATCTTATTGTGCCAAGAATGTGTAAGAGATAGAGGTAACCAATGGAAATCAAGCTCTACCCATCTAGGCACTTGGTTGGCAAGTTCACGAAGAAACCTGATTTTTGCTCTTTTTGGCCTCCCGAGTGATTTCTTAATCCAGCTATTTTTGCTTCAATTTCCTTGGTTTTATTGCATACTGTGATATGTGGGAACACATCTAAAGTCATCTTGGCCATCAATCACCCACGACAAAGGCATATACACTGTTTTTATCTTTTTGACCGGTTTTGGTGCAACCTTCCTTCAGATAGAAAATCGTTAGAATTTTGGTGACGATTTTCTTGATCATGATGGGAATAAGTTTCTAACAATGTAGAGAAGATGTATACCAAATTTCAAGTGATTTGGAGATTTCATTTGAGAGTTAGCTCAATTTAGATTTTGATTCGATTTTGGTGTAGTAGAGTTTAACAAACTAAAAAATCACAATTCTCTTAAAGCTTTTTTCATGATTATTGGTTGGGATAAGTTCCTAAGATCTTGATCTAGCATTGGTTCAAGTTTCAAATCTTTTGGATCTATGGATAAAAAGTTTCATGAATTTTTATTGAAATAGTGTGGTTTCTTACTGTTCACCGATCTGAAATCATTGTAGCAACGCGATTTTTTAGATTTTGGCTTCTTGATCTTCATACCGTCTCATAACTATTGGAGTGAAGAATTGTCTAATACATGGAGGAAAATTTGAAGGTATCATTTCACCCTCTCTGTTGCTGTACTGGTCTAACAAGTGGTATCATAGCCCTGTTAATTCTTCTTGTTGATCTTAACTGATCTTAGGAGCCATAGTATCAAACAAGTATTCAAGCAAGCCACCCATGTTCGATGGAGTTGATTTCTCTCATTGGAAGGCTTGTATGCAATCCTACATTGAGGCTCAAGGGCACGTAATTTGGGTTAGAGCCAGGAATCCTTGTGTCGTGCCGCCCAATGATGAGGTTGTAACACCTGATGTAGAGATAAACATCAAGGCTCGCAATTTTCTAAATCAAGGGCTTAATCGACCTGAGTTTGAGCATGTTGCTCACTTTTGGTCTCCTAATGAGATCTGGAAGACCCTTGTTGACTACCATCAGGGCTCTACCGCAATCAAGGAAGTGAGACAGAACTAACTAAAGAAAGACTACTCAAATATCAAGTAAAGACCTGGTGAATCTTTGGATGAGTTGTAGGGAAGGTTTTCTAATATCATTCATGACTTGCATGTTATTAGCCTTGTGTTTTCTAAATCTAAGAATGCACGCAACTATTGGGTGCACTTGATGTGAGAGTTTGGAGAATGAAGATAACTTTCATCAAAGACAACACTATCATAAGCTTACCATGGATTGATTTAATCTCGCATTCTTAAGATAGAATTGATGGCATATATGGTTGACCTTTCTCCGAATAGCTCTTCAGGTTCCTTGGATCTTGGCTATTTTGGATTTTCTTTATTTGCCTTGCACTATTTGAGTAATGAGCAGCTAGAGAGACTATCTGAGGATGACTTAGCCCTCTTATCCATAAAATTCATGAGCACCAATAACAAAGTGAGTAACATTTGGGCCAAGTGTCCCAGGCTGAAGGGTAAAAAGGAGAAGGACTTTCGAAGACGTCCTCAAGCTTGTGACTTGAAGGCCAAGAAGCCCAACTACTACAAATTTATCAATCAGATCCTTGCTACTCTTGAGAATATTGATATGAGTGATGTGGACTTGGGAACGGAGGACGACGAGGATGAATCCCACGGCAAGAACGCCTAGGACTTCATAAGCATGTGCTTCATGGCCAAGGGTAGGCCCTACAGTGGTCCCAATGAGGTATGCCCCTCCTCCAAAGAGATAAAATGTGCTCTTATTGTTGCCAAACAAAAACTAAAGAAACATGCTAGAATGATTAAGAATCAATACATTATGATTGACAACTTAAATCTAGAAGTTGTTAGACTCAAATCCATGAATCCTGATGATAATTGTGAATACGGTGCAATCAGAGGGGATATAGACATATATTGCTCCTCCTGCATCATATTCTATATTTTTTCTCGATGTCATAGTCAGACATGGATAATGCTGGATACTCATTTCTCCATTCCATATTCATTCTATAAGCTTTCAGACAGCCGATCAGATGGAAATTATCTGCTTCTTTTGCACCCCTACACAGGATATTGGATAGTATGGTGCAATTAGAGCGAACATGGAGAGACTAATCATTGAGATGTCAAAGGAAGAGATCTTAGTATTCCTCACCTATTTAAATGTGGCAATCTGCCTTATATGTTATCTTGTTCCTAAGTGAAGTCATAATAAATTTTCTCATATCACTTGCATACAGAAGTATACAGACGGATATCACTCATCCCATATCCTATTCTATTTTTTCTCGAAGTTAGAATTGGACATGGACAGTGCCAAGTACCCACGAACACCTTTCGTATTCACTCTATGAGATTTCGGTCGGTCGATCGAATGGAAATTATTTGCCCCACTTACATCCATAATTATGAATCTTGCTTGTCCTTGCACGATGAAATTAATGGCTAATCTAAAAATTGCTCATTCCTCTGTTGCTAATCAGCTTAAAGATGTTATAGATGAACTAGATTCTCTCAGGTCTAGTAGTGATCATGATTGCTTAGATGCTATTACTTTAGATGTGATTCCTTTAGATGTTACTCTTTCATTTTGCTCAAATTGTGCTTTGCTTGAACTGAAGTTGAATAGTATTACTAAGGAATTGCTAAAATTTAATTCTAATCATACTTGCTCTCTTATGATGATAACAAAATTAAAATAAAAGAAATGACTGAAATGCTTCTCCATTCTTGAATTGAGTCTTGTGAAAATTGTCCTAGGTTCATAATTAAGATTGATGCTCTTAACAAGATAATTGAGGAAAAATATAAAATTGAAAATCCATGTTCTTGACCACATCTAGGAAAAACATTTTATTCTATTTCTTATGCATTTTGTGCTAAAATTGGAAGTTATTTAGATAAAATGCATAGGCTTTATAGTCAATTATGAGTAGTTGGCTAGGTTTAGAAATTCCCCTTGTATGTCTTGTGAGGATTTGAAGCTTCAGGTAACTGTCCATAAAAGACTAATATGCTAGGGCAACCAAAACAAATAGTGTGCCACATGTGAAAACCTAGCTCAAGAAAATAACTACCTCAAAAAGACGCTTGAGAGATTTTTTAGTGCGAAGAAGAATCTCAATATGATTCTTGACCAATATAAGATGAGTGTGAAGAAGAGAGGCTTAGAATTTAATTCCTTAGAGCATTTCAAGAACCATCTACATAAGGTTGTGAGAGTTATTGAAAGTGGTAAGTTTGAAGTAAAACTCTGTAAGCCATCTAAGACTGTCTTTAGATCTGCTTGCTTTGCCCAAACCCCTTCTAGTAAGATAGGTGCTTTTACTTTAGTAGGTCAGTCCCTTCAAAAATTCAAGTATCATTTGCACTTTCTATAAGAAGGATGGCCACATAATTGAGTTATGCTTTTGTAGAGCCAAGGTTGAGAGAAAAGAGATGATGTGTGCTTCGAGGTCCATTAGAGGAGTTCCTTCACCTATGAGTGTCTCTAAAGCAGATAGCCTGTCTTTTCTTCTAGACATAAGCCTAAATTTGTAGATGACTTTTTGACTCCTTTGGTAGTTCTAGGCAACTTTGGATTAGGATATCATGAGAACAAACCACAGGTAGCATCTAGACATGGGGAGTGTCAACCTTTTGGTAGGTCGATTCGGAGAGGTCTAGGTGATTCTTGTGTTAATTCTCATGAATATCTGTCTAACCATTTTATGTCTGCTTCTGCTATTCCTAGACAACATGTGGCTCAGTACTGGACTTTCAAGTCTTTTATCACTAACCCCAGTACTGAGGCACAGATATTTCCTGTTTATGCCCTGTAGGTCCGGCGACACATGACTTGTTGACTCCAAGTGTTCTCGACACATGACTGGAGATTCTAGATGATTCTTCTCCCACACACATGCATCCGACAACGAGTTGATCATGTTTGGGATGCTTCTACTGGGACCGTAACAGCAAATGGCACAATGTGTGTCAACAACAACTTCATGCTCAAGGATATCGCTTCAGTAAGTAAGCTAAGGTATAATCTACTATCTATTTTCCAGCTTCTTGATGAGAGTTTAGAAGTGAGATTTAAGAGCAGATAGTGTAGAGTTCTAAACTCCTCGAATGAGTATATCTTTGGGATCTCTAGGTTTGAAAGGATCTTTAGTGTTGATTTTAGTATCTTTTCTACCTCTAGCCCTAGGTGTCTTGTGGCTTCTAACTCTTATGACTTAGTATTAGCATTGTAGGTTTGGTCGTATAGATTTTGATCATTTGACTAGAGTTAGTAGCAAGAATCTTATTAGAGGATTGCCTAGGCATAAGAGGTCTAAAGACCAGGTGTGCACCCTATAGACATAGTAAGATGGTTTGTGCTTCTCATCTTCCTCTTACCTTAGTGATAACTGATGGCCCTAGATAACTCTTGCACTAAGATTTCTCTAGGTATTCTTGGGTATTTTTTTTGGTTTCCAAGGATGAGGCATTAAGCTGCTTTAGAGAGTTGGTGCTTAGACTAGCAGTTGACCTCCGAAGAGCCATTAGGAGTGACAATGGCACAAAATTCAAAAACTCATCCTTTGCCACTTTCTACACTAAGAGAGTATTAGAGCATGAGTTCTTCTTACCTAGAATCCCCTAGCAAAATGGGGTTGTAGAAAGAAATAATAGAACCCTTGTAGAGATAGCTAGGACCATGCTAGATGAGCATAGCACCCCTAGAAGGTTTTGGGCTAAGGCGATCTCTACTACTTACTATGTAATCAATAGGGTTTTTTGAGTTCGTCCATAGGCAAGACTTCTTTCTTGCTTAGATTTGTTCATAGGACCAGCATCTCTCATTTTAAGATATTTTATTGTAAATATTTCATTCTTAAATATGATAACTTAGATGAGTTTAAATGAAGACGTTATGATGGCATTTTTCTTAGATATCTTGCACATTCTTGTGGCTATCGTGTATTTAATTGAGATACAGACAAAATTGTTGAGACTTGTGAAGTCACTTTAATGAGGCTAGTCCTGGTACTAGACCTAACAGTGCAGGTACATAGGTACATGGTGACTAGCAGAGCATCTTCGTCGACGATGACACTAACCTAGAGGATGAGGACCCAATCCCTCCTCTTGTCACTCCTGAGTTGGTTGGAGAGCTTGCTTCCACCTTTTCACCTTCAACAGAGTAGCCTCCTCCCACTTTCACCGGTACTTCAAGTGGCTCTACTCCTACCTCCACAGCCTATGAGGTAGAGGCTAGCTCTGTACCAGGGCCTCCTCTTCATATTCAGTGATGACACCTTCAAGAGCAGATGATTGGGGATCTCTATGAGTGAGTTACTCACTCCAGGTTTATCTCTCTAGGTTCTCATTCATATTCTATTTTTGTTGCACTTTTTGAACCTCGAGATGTCACCGATGCTTTATTGATTCCTCTCAGGTCAATGTCATGTATGAGGAGCTTGTGAACTTTAAAAGAAACCAAGTTTGGAACTTAGTTGAATAACCACTAATCATAATGTAACTGGAATGAAATGGATTTTCAAAAATAAGCTAAGTAAGAATGGGTTGGTCGTTAAGACTAGGCTTGTAGCTCAAGATTTTTCTAGGTAGAAGGCTTAGACTTTGAAGAGCTCTTTACTCCTATTCCTAGATTAGAAGTTATTCGCAGCATCTAAGGGCTTTAAGATTTTTCAAATAAATGTTAAGAGTGCTTTTTAAATGGTTTCATAGAAGAAGTGGTTTGTGTCAAGCAACCTCCTGGTTTTAAAAATTCCAAATTCCCAAACTTGTATGGATTAAAGCAAGCACCTAGAGCTTGGTATAATAGGTTTAAGAGTTTCTTGCTTAAAAATAATTTCAAAATAGAAATGGTAGATAAAACCTTGTTTACTCTCAAGCATGGTAGTGACTTCATACTTGTTCAGATTTATGTGGATAATATTATATTCAGTAGTTCCTCTCATACTTTGATGTCTAGATTTTCAGATTCTCTGAGTAGAGAATTTGAGATGAGTATGATGGAGAATTTGAGATGAGTATGATGGGCAAGCTAACTTTCTTCCTTGGTCTTCAAGTCAAGTAATTGAATAAAGGGACCTTCATTCATCAAAGCAAGTGCACAAAAGACCTTCTTTGGTGCTTCAATATGGGAAAAAGCAAGCCAATGTCTTGCCACTTCTACCATGCTGGACCCTGATGAGGATGTAGAGCCCGTGTACCAAAAGGAGTACCACAGTATGACCGGCTCCCTCCTCTACCTCGTAGCGTCAAGGCCAGACATATAGTTGGTTTTGTATCTGTGTGCTTGATTTTAGGCTTTCCCTCGTGCCTCACATCGTCAAGCAGTGTATCACATCTTCCGGTTCCTTCAGGGCACTCTTGACTTTGGACTATAATATTCTTCTGATTCTACACTATCCATTTTGTTTTTTTTTTCTTATGCTGATTTTGCAGGGTGTAGATTAGATAGGAAGAGTAGTTCTAGCACTTGTCACTTCTTAGGCACATCTCTTATCTCTTGGTCATCTAGGAAGTAGTACACTATTGCACAGTCTACTACTGAGGTGGAGTATATAGCTACTACTAGTAGTTGCTCTCAGGTTCTCTGGATCATATCTACTCTACGGGACTATGGGTTAGCCTTTGATATGTTACTCTTTTCTGTGACAACATTAGTACCATAAACATTGCTAAAAATCCAGTGCAACACTCTAGAACCAAGTACATTGACCTTAGATACCATTTTCTTAAAGACCATGTAGAGAAGAGTGATGTTGTGTTTCACTTTATAGAGTTGGAGCAGCAGCTTGTAGATATTTTCAATAAGTCTCTTGATTCTTCTTGTTTTGCTTCTTTGTGGGAAGAGTTGGAGGTTATTGGTCCTTTTAGCCTATTTTAAGGGGGAGTTTAACTTTTTTGCATCTACCGTATCATATTGCATATTTAATTTCAACAACCTATATTGTAATATAATTACATAGAATTTTGACTATTATCCTTATGTGATAAGACACTACTACAAAAAAGATCATCATAGACAGTTTCTAAACCGTCTGAATTTATATGTCTGTGATAACAGGTGGTTATCACAGGTGTCGGACCCCGGGTTTGGACCAACCCAGGACCCTCTATGATTTCACCGCACTATTCCCTGGATCAGTAGATAGTGCTCACAGATACAATGCTGATTCATTTCATACACGGTACTGACCATATTATTACAATACCAGAGTACACAGGTCCCATATAAGGACAAGTATTACAAAAGGGGCCTTCAGGCCACATAAGTTCAGTGTACCATTGCATTATTGACGGAAGCAAAAGGGAGGGGCTCATCTCCCCACAGGCAAGCGACCGGGATAACCTAGGTGTGCTTAATATCACCCAGAGGACCTGGATAATGCTAAGGGCACCTTCCAATTAGATTGGTCGGCCAGACTGTAAGGAGAGAATAGATTCTATCCTAACTACCACCATCTTCATGTCCTTCGCCCTCTTGATCCTGGTAATACTCGTATTGGTCTTGATTGTCAAACTCTGGGGAAAGGGAGGGAGAGCGAGGTGAGCACACACAACCGTGCTCCGCGAGCCAACATTCACAGAATGCATGTAATTATATGCAAAGCTTGACAAAGAGGGCTCAGGTTTATTTATTTGCGAAGAGCGACAGTTGTAAATAATATAAGTACAAACCCTATGACTTAGCATTTAACAAAGCGAGTTTTTCAGAATTTGAGTGATGCAATAAGTATTTATTGGTGTCGGCTACATCCACCGATGCTAAAAATTTTGGATTTACTAGTCCGAATCAACACTGGAGTACTTCCCTCCAGGAAAATTTAAAGGTTGGAGTACTTCCCTCCAATTTGCTTTTCTTTCCCGCCCACAAGAGTTTTTAGAAATAGAATTAACTCAAGGAAGTTTCCATGTCTTCCCTTGACCGTGGGCACGGCTATTCGAATAGTTTATTCTCTGTAGAGATCGTACACTTTACCCACAAGAGACGATCCACTCGTTGCCCCACACGATTCCTTAGTCATGTGGTTGAGTAGATCATCACAATAGCTTTTCAAAATACTTAGCCCCTTTCGTCATCTCACCTTATGGGCTGCTCCCACTGGCGGTGGGTCCCATACTTTGCACGGGATGTCACCACGGAAACTAGCGCCTTCGGACTCCACTCTCCATAACGCTAGCACGGCTGGAGACGTCACCCTCCTCTCGGTGTCCCTTTAGGCCCTCCTTTGCCCTTACAGCACTCCTTTGCACTACCGGTGAGATGAGTTTTGGGGGTTCGATAGATTTACTTAGCTAAGTTGTGGTTTGCAGACTTGCGGTCGTACTGTAGTACACGGAGATGTCATCACAAGATTAAGTCCTTAATGTGTTCGGGCGGTTCAAACCACAATCCAATGTGCTACTTCCACACCCACCACTCTTACCGTCCGCCCAAACAGTTATAGCAAGTTTTGAGGGTTTCGAGAAGTCTAAAATAAGTTGTCACAAAATATCCAGCCACGTACATCCCGTGACTAGCCCAAAACTAGTGTTCAAGTTTTTGGAAGCTATGATTAGGGCAGGTAAGGCCCTAGACTGGACAGAACGCGCATGGCATTTAATTTAGACATATACCTATTTAGAATAGTAGCAGTAATACCTACGGCGACAAGGTACATGGGCTATCAAAATTCAAGGAGGATATAGCTATATACATTTTTAGATCTTCAAGTGGGAGGTAACTACCTTATAGTTCACATATCTTGTACATGAAATAACGCATGCAGTTTGACTATTTTTAAACAAAGATAATTTGCAAGAAAACATAGGAGCAGAATGATCAAGAACGTTGACTCGCCTGGGTCTAAAGGTAGAGGGTCTTGCTGGTCGAGGTAGATCACCCTGTTGCTCTGGTGCGACTTCAAATTCTACCCGAACGAAGCAAACCGACAAAGCAGAAAACATACATGGAAAGAAAATAAGCATAAAATAACAAGCAAATGAGCTCAAAAATAAACCAAATCAAAACCAACAGAAAGACCTTGAATTTAGAAAAATTTAGAAACAAGTTTCACCCAAATCGAAGTTACGACGAGAGAGAACGAGTGGTTTGAATTCTCATTCCCGGGAAAATCCCAAAAATGAAAAAGGAGAGAGAGATCACTCTCCGACAAGTGGGTCCCGTGGGCTTTTATTTTTAATTTCAGAATAATCTTTATTTGAGGAGATACAGTGTATGACATGTGGGGTCCAGGTACTGTGCACGGGTCCACTTGACAGCGACTTAAACTTTTAACTAGATGTGCACAGTGTTTTTACTAATAATGGGCCCGCATGTCAGCGTCACCCGGGGTTTTAAACAGCCCGGGGCCCACTGGTCAGTGGCTCCTTAGAGCCACTAATCCCTCTGGTTGGCCGCTAACAGGCGCGGGAGCAGAGCTCTGCCCGACCGAGCGGCGCCGGACCCCGCCGGCGGCGAGGGAGGCTAGGGGAGCTCGGGAAAATGCTAAAAACGGAGAGTTTGGCTTCGAGCGCAACTCTTGCTAGGTGGAATCGGGTCAGGATAGACCGGAGAGGCGCCGGCGACGAGCCCAGCGTCGGCGGAGCCAGGGAGTTGGCCGCGGCGGCGACTCCGGCAATGGGAGGTCAAATAAATGAGGAGGGAGCTTCTAGAGAGGGTTTGAAACTCACCAGGGAGGAGAGTGGGGCTCGGGAAGCGGTGGAGGCGGCTGGCGTCGGCGAGCTCCGAAGGCGGTGGGGGTCGACCGGTGCCGGGGAAGACGAGTGGGGGAAGCCCCAAATTGGCGGTGTGGTTGGCTTCACGGGGTGGCGAGGACGCTCCGGCTACGAGGAATCGGCCGGGAGTCCCTCGAATCGGCGGCGTTGAGGGATGGCCGGAGATGGGGGAAACGGGTGCCGGCGGCTGCAAAGAGAAGAAAAACCTGATTAAACTCGAGGGGAGGTTCTCGGGGGCAAGAGAAGGTAGAGGAGCAGGGCAATGCCGGCCGTGAGTCGACGGGGTGGGCTGGCGGCGGCGACGGCCCGAAGAACGGCCACCGGCGGTGATTTTTTTGTTGGTGGCGAAGAACGGGGGTGAATGGGGGAGACTACTGGCCAATTGGTGGGTTTTTATAGTGGTGAAAAGCGCATAGGGGAGGACGGGGAAGGTATGGGCAACGGAGCCCCTCTTCCTGTGGCGTACTCGACGGTGACGAGGCTAGCGCCGGCTAGGGCGGACGGACGGCATGGGTGAGGTACCGCGCTCTTACGGCCGCACAGAGGAGGCATGGCGCGCGGGTATGGGCGGTGCATCGGCGCGACCACAGGGCAGTGCGGACGGCGGGCAACAACGCCGGGGAGTCGGGGGAAGGACTTGGCTCTACTGCCGCCCATTAATTTCTTGCGGCGACAGCCATGCCGGAGTTGGCGAGCGGTGACGTGGCCAGGACGACGAGACCGGGGGCGGCTCCATCGGGTTGTCCCGGCGACGAACGAGGAGCCGGCGCGTGGGGAGTCTACGGCGAGGGGGCCGGGAGCCTAGGCCGGCGGGGGCGCCGGGGATCGCGGCGGGACTACCACGGGAGGGGCATGGGCGCTCGCGCAAGGGGGAAACCACGGGCGGGCCGCGGTTTTTGGGTCCGGCGAGGGCGCGCGCAGAGCGGAGAGAGGAGGAGCGCGGGGCGCTGCGGGAGGAAGAAGAAGAGAGGAGGGGCGCGACACTGGGCTGGGCGAAGCCCAGAAGGGGACGGGGAAAAAGGGGCCCGGGGGAAAGGAGCAGGCTGGGCTAGGAGAAGAGGAAACCGGGCCGCGCGGGAGAAAAGAAAAAGAAGGCTGGCCCACCCGGGAAAAATAAAAGGGGAGAAGGATTTTTGGGATAAGAAAATCAAGTTTGAAATTTTGAACTAGCTTTTAACCAACCACATCAAATACCAGGCAAAAACACGAATTCAAAAATGGGGTGTCACAGACCCCACCCCCCTTAAACGGAATCTCGACCCCGAGATTCGGACTAACCTGGGAACAGGAAGGGGTAGTCGGCTCTGAGATGCTCCTCACGCTCCCAAGTTGCTTCTCGCTTAGAGTGGTTGCTCCATTGGACTTTGCAAAGTCGAATGGTTTGGCGCCTGGTCTGCTTTTCCATGGTATCAAGAATCCGGACTGGGTGCTCTGAATAAGTCAAATCCTCCCGCAGATTAACCGACTTAACTGATGTCTGCTCTTCAGGAACTCTGAGGCACTTCTTGAGTTGAGAGACGTGAAACACGTTATGCACTTCTAATAGACTCTTAGGTAACTCCAATCGGTAGGCAACTTCTCCACATCTTTCAATGATTGGAAAAGCACCGATGAATCTAGGTGCAAGCTTGCCCTTCACCTTGAATCTTCAAACTCCTCGGAGGGGGGATACTTTGAGGTAAACATGATCTCCCACTTTGAAGGATAGATCCCTACGACGATTGTCTGCATAGCTCTTTTGCCTGGATTGGGCTGCTTGAAGGTGATCCCTAATTAGCCTGACTTTTTCCTCTGCTTGCTTAAGGATCTCTGGCCCAAACACACCTCCTTCTCCTAACTCTGACCAGTGTAAAGGGGTTCTACACCTCCTACCATATAGAGCCTCAAATGGTGACATCTTAAGGCTAGACTGGTAGCTATTATTGTAGGAGAATTCCGCGTATGGTAAGCATCTTTCCCAATCCGAAGTATATTCGAGGGCACAAGCCCGAAGCATGTCCTCTAGGATTTGATTTGTCCTTTCAGTCTGCCCATCTGTCTGAGGGTGGAATGCAGTACTGAACGCAAGATGGGTCCCTAGTGCTTCGTGCAGGCTAGCCCAGAAATGAGAGGTGAACTGGGAACCTCGATCTAAGACTATTCTCTTGGGCACCCCATGCAAGCATACGATGCGATTTATGTACAGCTCTGCTAATTTACTTCCTTTGTAGGTGGTTCTGATGGGAATGAAGTGGGCAACTTTGGTTAACCTATCCACTATGACCCATATGGAGTCATATCCGGACTTGGTACGAGGTAGGCCTGTTATAAAATCCATTCCAACCTCTTCCCATTTCCATTCTGGAACTTGCAACGGTTGTAACAGTCCAGCGGGCTTCTGGTGTTCAGCTTTCACCCGTTGACATGTATCACAACAAGCCACATATTCTGCGATGTCTCGTTTCATGCGAGGCCACCAATACAGTGTCTTGATGTCTTGATACATTTTGGTGCTACCTGGGCGAAAGGCATATGCCGAGCTATGTGCCTCCTTTAGTATTAGATCCTTGAGATCCTTCTGATGGGGAACAAGGAGACGTTTCCCATACCATAACACTCCTTGCTGATCCTCTATCATTTTAGGGGCCTTTCCTTTAGCCATAAGGTGTTTGAACTTTTGGACTCCAGGGTGTCCTTTTTGGGCTGCTTTAATAAGCTCCTCAAGAGTTGGATGTACTTCCATTGTAGCTATGGTCCCATGCTCTACCATACCCAAGTTGAGGGCCTCCATTTCCTTAAGAAGCTCGCAATTAATTGCTTGCTCTATAACAACATTACAGTGAGGTCTGCGGCTTAGGGCATCAGCCACTACATTAGCTTTTCCAGGATGATAGTGAACATCTAAATCATAATCTTTGATTAGTTCCAACCATCTCCTTTGTCTAAGGTTAATATCCGCCTGTGTGAAGATATACTTGAGTTTTTGTGGTCGGTATATATGTCACAATGATTTCCAATCAGGTAGTGGCACCAAATTTTTAGGGCATGCACCACTGATGCTAGCTCTAGGTCATGGGTTGGGTAATTATCCTCATGGGGACGGAGTTGCCTAGATGCGTAGGCTACAACTCTTCCTTCTTGCATAAGCACACATCCAAGACCTTGACGTGAGGCATCACAATATACCTCAAAGTCCTTGTGGATGTTTGGCAATACTAGCACAGGAGTTGTGGTCAATCTTTTCTTCAGTTCTCGAAAACTCTTCTCACAGCTCTCGGTCCATTCATACTTCTTCTCTTTCTTGAGGAGGTGGGTCATGGGCTTCGATATCTTGGAGAATCCCTCTATAAAGCGTCTGTAATACCCGGCTAGGCCAAGGAAACTACGCACTTCAGTCACAGAAGTTGGCTGTTTCCATTTCAACACCGCTTCTACCTTAGAGGGATCAACTGCCACTCCTGAAGAGGACAGGATATGTCCTAGAGAACTGATCTCTTGTAACCAAAAGTCACATTTGCTGTACTTGGCATACAGTTGATGCTCCTTGAGTGTCTCTAGGACTATCCGCAGGTGTTCCGCATGTTCTTCAGTGGTCTTAGAATAGATCAAAATGTCATCTATGAATACTACCACAAATTTATCCAGGTATTTCATGAATACCTTATTCATCAGGTTCATGAAGTAAGCCGGAGCATTTGTTAACCCAAAGGACATGACGGTGTATTCAAACAGCCCATATCGAGTGGTGAAGGTTGTCTTCGGAATGTCCTCTGTCCTGGTTTTAAGCTGGTGATATCCTGACCTCAGGTCTATCTTGGAAAAGACTGTGGCTCCCGCCAGTTGATCAAATAGGTCATCAATCCTAGGCAGGGGGTATTTATTTTTAATGTTCACTTCGTTCAGGGTCCGGTAGTCTACACACAGTCGGGTAGTGCCATCTTTCTTTCTTACAAAGAGTACTGGCGAGCCCCGGGGGGATGAGCTAGGCCGGATAAAACCCTTCTCCTGGAGATCCTCAATTTATGATTTCAATTCCTCCAACTCATCTACTGCCATTCTGTAGGGCCTCTTGGCTATTGGGGCAGTGCCTGGCTTTAGGTTAATGACAAATTCGATATCCCGATCGGGTGGCATACTAGGCAGTTCTTCTGGAAAGACTTCGAGGTACTCCCGAACCATAGGCATCCCTCCCAGAGGTGTTTCCTGAAGGTGATGGACTGCTGTCTTTAGTGATGGGCGACCCACTTTGACTTCTATTACTAAGCCGGGATGCTTGGTGAGTATGACCTTTCTATTGGCACAATCTATTATCCCCTGATTTTTGGCCAACCAATCCATCCCTTGGATGACATCCAAGGTTTGGGGTTTAAGGACTAACAAATCTGCTAGGAAATTAAAATTTCCCATGGTGACCTCTACCTTGGGGCTTACTAGGGTGCTGGTCAAAGGTCCTCCTGGTGAGCTTAACACAACGGGTCTTTTGAGTCTGAAGGTTGGTAACTTAACCTTTGCCACAAAGTTTCCCGAGATGAAAGAATACGAAGCCCCAGAATCAAACAAAACTTGTGCAGGAATAGACTGAACAGAGAACGTACCCATAAGTACTCCAGAGGCATCTTGGGCCTCCTCTGCAGTAATATGGTTCACACGGCCCTGATTTGGTGTGGACGAAACCCGTGAGGCTTGAGGGGCCTGAAAACTCTTACTGACTGCTGATGATTGTCCTCTTGATGGGGCGGCTCCCATATTAAACTTGGCTGGAGTGCCCTGGCGATCGGGGCATTTATTGGCAAAGTGCCCTTTTGCTCCACAGCTAAAACAATGTAGATGTGCAGCTGGGTTGGGAGAGGGGGACTGTCCTGAAAAACGAGGCACACGAACAACATTCCCACTGGAGTGCTTAGCTGGAGCTGTAACCTTAGGTGCTGAAGTCGCTCCCTGCCGGAAAGAGGTATTACCTTGATACATTGGCCTTGGTTGGAAACCACCTTGAAGCCTCTGCGATACCCACTTCCTTTTACGGCTGGCTTCTAGGAGCTTCCTTTCATTCTCATAGATAAGGGATTTATTGACCAGGTGGTGAAAGGTAGGGTGGTCAAGCAAGATCAACTGTGCTCTCATTTCCTCTTGCATTCCTTCAAGAAAGCGATCAACCTTCTCTTCTTCTGTGGCTATGTCTGTTGGGGCATAACGAGCTAACTGATTGAACTTGGTGAGGTAGTCATTCACTGACATGTTCCCTTGCTTCAGTGTCTGAAACTCGTTCCTCTTCATCCTCATTATCTCTGAGGGTATAAAGTTTTTATGGAAGACGTCCTGGAACTCGGACCATGAAATGGCAGATCCGGCAGACTCTGCTTCCTCTCCTTTGCTGGTTTCTTCGTCCTGTTCTCCTTCCTCAGGATCCTGGGTCTCCCTGTTGAACGGTAGCTGCTGAAGTAGCTCCACCATCTTCTGGCTCTACCTCTTCTTCATCTGGCTCATCATGAGACGTCTTTTTCCCACGGACTGCCAGAAAGTTCTCCCACCAGGTTGCGGCTGCACCCTTAAACTGATGGGTAGCAAAATCCACTTTATCTTCTTCTGCACAGCGGGCTAGACGAAGCTTCTTTTCTGTATCCCGTAACCAATCTTCAGCCTCCAATGGCTCACTAGCTGAAGAGAATGTTAGGGGTCTTGTCCTTAGGAAGTCTGCTAGCTTAGAGCTCCTGTTGGCTGACCCTGACTGCTGACTAGCTAGCATGGCATGAAGGATTTGAGTCTGTTGGGCCATTAACTGCTCCATGGTGGGAGGTGCTGGGGGTGGAGGTGGAAGGCTGCGGCCTTGGCCTCGACCACGGCCTCGTCCTCGTCCCCTACCGCGGTTGGCTGCTCTTATTGTCCTAGGTGCCATTTGGAACACATAAGATGTTAGAACTTGGAAAGAAGAGGAGGGGGAAGAGCATATATGAGGGGTCACTAGCCCTCTAATCACCACACAGAAGAACCAAATAAGCCAGACAAGTAGAACGATAAAACATAAAGCTTGCATTAGTCCATTACAAGGGAGGGGTTGTATGACTTAACAGTGGGGCCTACAAGCTTCACTGAGTCATATTCACACCTCTACATAACGTCTACTAAAAGGGGAAAGGGGGGTACAAAGGCGGAAACTGCTAAAGTGCTTGCGATACCCAAAATACTACTAGCAAGCACGGCCAAAAGCTATCCTGCTACTCCTGCTGGTACTGCCACTACGCGAGGTCGATCGGGGAGATGGAGCGGCTGCGGCTGCGGCTCGGTGAGCTGGAGGCAGTGCGCGAGTCGTCGCTGGTCAGCAAGCGGAGAAGACGACGGCCGCTGCTGGAACCTCTGGCGTCTGCTGCTGTGAAGCCCGGAGGTGGGCGCACGCTCTTACGAGCAGTGAGCCTAGTACGAAGTCCACACCGGCATGCCGGTGCTGCACCTCTGACAGTAGGGGCAGGCAGAGACAGGGTACGGCTAGTGGAAGCCCGTATGGGTGTAGGCGCCGGAAGTGCTGGTGTTGACGAAGCTGCTGCCGCAGGTAGTGCTGGAAGTGGGGCCGCAACTGCTGCTGCCACTGCGGGAGGCAGTGGGGCTGGAACCCTCTTCGGTGAGGCCGGCGTGTAAGTCGGAGAAGCTGGCGTGTAGGTCGGAGAAGCTGGTGTGTAGTCGGCCTGAGACCGAAGACGCTCGAGCTCTGCCTCGGTAGTAGCCCGCTCTCGCTCAGACAAGGCGAGGGCAGTGTCTAGTCCCGCCAACTGGAGGTGGAGCGCGTCTGCGTGCTCGTAGCTGGCTGCCAGTAGTGTCCTCAGCTGTCCGATCTCCTGCAATGCCCGGCAGTAGGTGTTGACCATCGCCTAGGTCAACTGTACCTGGTGAGTCAGCCGGGAGTCGTCTACCGGTGCGTCCAACTCCTCGGGGAGGGGTCCGCCCGCGTAGAAGGTTGGAAAGTAGCAGAAAGGGGTCGGCGCGAGCTTGGGCCCGTGTATCTGCATCAGCCTCGCTGATGCCAACTGAGCGGCGTTCTGTACGGCGTCAGCGCGACGGCCCCTGGGGTGGCCGGTGGTGATGACCACAGGTTCAACTCCTCCCGGTTGGGCGTAGATAAACGCCTCCATAATCCAAGCCTCCTGGTCTCGGATCTGAGTCCGTCGCCCCCGGAAAATGGGGTGCTGGTCGTACTTGAGGTACTGCAGCAACAGTCGAAGCAACTCGACGTGGTCAGTCTCGGTCTCCGCGTGAGAGAGGTAGTCCCAGGTAGCGACTGAGGAGGATCTGGCCATCTACATTTTAGAGAAAACAAAAGGTCAGATCAGGTAAAGAAAAAGGGAGTGCAGAAGAGTAAAGTCTATGGAATGGTAAGAGTAAGAAGTAGGAAACTATATTTTATCAAAGTCTTTATTAGTTTTCAAAATTAGACACCATCCTTAAGGCACGACCATCTTAACTAGGTTTCTACAGTCGTATGCTATGATACCAGCCCTGTTGGACCCCGGGTTTGGACCAACCCAGGACCCTCTATGATTTCACCGCACTATTCCCTGGATCAGTAGATAGTGCTCACAGATACAATGCTGATTCATTTCATACACGGTACTGACCATATTATTACAATACCAGAGTACACAGGTCCCATATAAGGACAAGTATTACAAAAGGGGCCTTCAGGCCACATAAGTTCAGTGTACCATTGCATTATTGACGGAAGCAAAAGGGAGGGGCTCATCTCCCCACAGGCAAGCGACCGGGATAACCTAGGTGTGCTTAATATCACCCAGAGGACCTGGATAATGCTAAGGGCACCTTCCAATTAGATTGGTCGGCCAGACTGTAAGGAGAAAATACATTCTATCCTAACTACCACCATCTTCATGTCCTTCGCCCTCTTGATCCTGGTAATACTCGTATTGGTCTTGATTGTCAAACTCTGGGGAAAGGGAGGGATAGCGAGGTGAGCACACACAACCGTGCTCCGCGAGCCAACATTCACAGAATGCATGTAATTATATGCAAAGCTTGACAAAGAGGGCTCAGGTTTATTTATTTGCGAAGAGCGACAGTTGTAAATAATATAAGTACAAACCCTATGACTTAGCATTTAACAAAGCGAGTTTTTCAGAATTTGAGTGATGCAATAAGTATTTATTGGTGTCGGCTACATCCACTGATGCTAAAAATTTTGGATTTACTAGTCCGAATCAACACTGGAGTACTTCCCTCCAGGAAAATTTAAAGGTTGGAGTACTTCCCTCCAATTTGCTTTTCTTTCCCGCCCACAAGAGTTTTTAGAAATAGAATTAACTCAAGGAAGTTTCCATGTCTTCCCTTGACCGTGGGCATGGCTATTCGAATAGTTTATTCTCTGCAGATATCGTACACTTTACCCACAAGAGACGATCCGCTCGTTGCCCCACACGATTCCTTAGTCATGTGGTTGAGTAGATCATCACAATAGTTTTTCAAAATACCTAGCCCCTTTCGTCATCTCACCTTATGGGCTGCTCCCACTGGCGGTGGGTCCCATACTTTGCACAGGATGTCACCACAGAAACTAGCGCCTTCGGACTCCACTCTCCATAACGCTAGCACGGCTGGAGACGTCACCCTCCTCTCGGTGTCCCTTTAGGCCCTCCTTTGCCCTTACAGCACTCCTTTGCACTACCGGTGAGATGAGTTTTGGGGGTTCGATAGATTTACTTAGCTAAGTTGTGGTTTGCAGACTTGCGGTCGTACTGTAGTACACGGAGATGTCATCACAAGATTAAGTCCTTAATGTGTTCGGGCGGTTCAAACCACAATCCAATGTGCTACTTCCACACCCACCACTCTTACCGTCCGCCCAAACAGTTATAGCAAGTTTTGAGGGTTTCGAGAAGTCTAAAATAAGTTGTCACAAAATATCCAGCCACGTACATCCCGTGACTAGCCCAAAACTAGTGTTCAAGTTTTTGGAAGCTATGATTAGGGCAGGTAAGGCCCTAGACTGGACAGAACGCGCATGGCATTTAATTTAGACATATACCTATTTAGAATAGTAGCAGTAATACCTACGGCGACAAGGTACATGGGCTATCAAAATTCAAGGAGGATATAGCTATATACATTTTTAGATCTTCAAGTGGGAGGTAACTACCTTATAGTTCACATATCTTGTACATGAAATAACGCATGCAGTTTGACTATTTTTAAACAAAGATAATTTGCAAGAAAACATAGGAGCAGAATGATCAAGAACGTTGACTCGCCTGGGTCTAAAGGTAGAGGGTCTTGCTGGTCTTGAGGTAGATCACCCTGTTGCTCTGGTGCGACTTCAAATTCTACCCGAACGAAGCAAACCGACAAAGCAGAAAACAGACATGGAGAGCAAATAAGCATACAATAACAAGCAAATGAGCTCAAAAATAAACCAAATCAAAACCAACAGAAAGAGCTTGAATTTAGAAAACTTTAGAAACAAGTTTCACCCAAATCGGAGTTACGACGAGAGAGAACGAGTGGTTTGAATTCTCATTCCCGGGAAAATCCCAAAAATGAAAAAGGAGAGAGAGATCACTCTCCGACAAGTGGGTCCCGTGGGCTTTTATTTTTAATTTCAGAATAATCTTTATTTGAGGAGATACAGTGTATGACATGTGGGGTCCAGGTACTATGCATGGGTCCACTTGACAGCAGCTTAAACTTTTAACTAGATGTGCACAGTGTTTTTACTAATAATGGGCCCACATGTCAGCGTCACCCGGGGTTTTAAACAGCCCGGGGCCCACTGGTCAGTGGCTCCTTAGAGCCACTAATCCCTCCGGTTGGCCGCTAACGGGCGCGGGAGCAGAGCTCCGCCCGACCGAGCGGTGGCGGAGCCCGCCGGCGGCGAGGGAGGCTAGGGGAGCTCGGGAAAACGCTAAAAACGGGTAGTTTGGCTTCGAGCGCAACTCTTACTAGGTGGAATCGGGTCGGGATAGACCGGAGAGGCGCCGGCGACGAGCCCAGTGGCGGCGGAGCCAGGGGGTTGGCCGCGGCGGCGACTCCGGCAATGGGAGGTCAAATAAATGAGGAGGGAGCTTCTAGAGAGGGTTTGAAACTCACCGGGGAGGAGAGTGGGGCTCGGGAAGCGGTGGAGGCGGCTGGCGTCGGCGAGCTCCGAAGGCGGTGGGGGTCGACCGGTGCCGGGGAAGACGAGTGGGGGAAGCCCCAAATTGGTGGTGCGGTTGGCTTCACGGGGTGGCGAGGACGCTCCGGCTACGAGGAATCAGCCGGGGGTCCCTCGAATCGGCGGTGGCGAGGGATGGCCAGAGATGGGGGAAACGGGTGCCGGCGGCTGCAAAGAGAAGAAAAACCCGATTAAACTCGAGGGGGGGTTCTCGGGGGCAAGAGAAGGTAGAGGAGCAGGGCAATGCCGGCCGTGAGTCGACGGGGTGGGCTGGCGGCGGCGACGGCCCGAAGAACGGCCGCCGGCGGCGATTTTTTTGTTGGTGGCGAAGAACGGGGGTCAATGGGGGAGACTACTGGCCAATTGGTGGGTTTTTATAGTGGTGAAAAGCGCATAGGGGAGGACGGGGAAGGTATGGGCAACGGAGCCCCTCTTCTTGTGGTGTACTCGACGGTGACAAGGCTAGCGCCGGCTAGAGCGGACGGACGGCATGGGCGAGGTACCGTGCTCTTACGGCCGCACAGAGGAGGCATGGCGCGCGGGTATGGGCGGTGCATCGACGCGACCACAGGGCAGTGCGGACGGCGGGCAACAACGCCAGGGAGTCGGGGGAAGGACTTGGCTCTACTGCCGCCCATTAATTGCTTGCAGCGACAGCCATGCCGGAGTTGGCGAACGGCGACGTGGCCAAGACGACGAGACCGGGGGCGGCTCCATCGGGTTGTCCCGGTGACGAACGAGGAGCCGGCGCATGGGGAGTCTACGGCGAGGGGGCCGGGAGCCTAGGCCGGCGGGGGCACCGGGGATCGCGGCGGGACTGCCACGGGGGGCATGGGCGCTCGCGCAAGGGGGAAACCACGGGCGGGCCGCGGTTTTTGGGTCCGGCGAGGGCGCGCGCAGAGCGGAGAGAGGAGGAGCGCGGGGCGCTGCGGGAAGAAGAAGAAGAGAGGAGGGGCGCGGCACTGGGCTGGGCGAAGCCCAGAAGGGGACGGGGAAAAGGGGCCCAGGGGAAAGGAGCAGGCTGGGCCAGGAGAAGAGGAAACCGGGCCGCGCGGGAGAAAAGAAAAAGAAGGCTGGCCCACCCGGGAAAAATAAAAGGGGAGAAGGATTTTTGGGAGAAGAAAATCAAGTTTGAAATTTTGAACTAGCTTTTAACCAACCACATCAAATACCAGGCAAAAACACGAATTCAAAAATGGGGTGTCACAACAGGCGACTCTCAAACTGTCTGTGATAAATTGCAACATAGACAGTTTTTTAAAAACAACCATCCATGATATGTCTGCTATCATAGACGGTTATTAAAAATAGCCGTCTGTGATATCTTATATATCACAGACGGCTAATACTAATAACCATTTGTGATATGTAAGATATCACAGACGAGTAATAGCCATCTATAATATGTAAGATATCATATACGGGTAATATCGAAAATCGTCTGTGATAGCAGATATATCACATACTGTTGTTTTTAAAAACCATCTATGATATCAGACATATCACAGATAGTTTGGTGTTACAAACTGTCCATGATAGCTATTCGAAAAGCTACATTATTTTTCCTTTTTTTTTGGCTAGTCGCAGGAAATGCTAATCATATCTTTTGAAAACAAGCAAGCAAATCACATATATAGCACATGACAATCATTACACAGATCTCACAATTGAATTAAACAATGTAAGCAGATCACATATATAACACATGACAATTATTACACAGATCTCACAAACGAATTAAACAACTGAATGAAGTATAATTGAATTAATTGTTTGATCAAGCACAACTGAGTGAATTATAATTGAATCAAATATTTGATCAACTAATCATCTTTGCCGAGGTTGAACTCTTCATTTTATTGAATGACCTCCGCCATCAAGAATTCAAAGAGCTTTCCTCGAACTTCAGTAAGCTTTTCAAGATCGTATGCACTTGAGTCAAATTCTACGTCCTGTCGCTAGGAGTGTATACACACACACACACACATAGAAATTGATAATCACGAAATAAGCATTGGTAGGTTGACAAACCTCTGGATCTTTTGGTTTAGTGTCCATGATTTCCTACATATGTCTGCAAACGTAGAATCCACATATGTTGCCCTGTAGCTGTTAGTGACACTACAAAAATAGAATTACATTCATATATATTGTCAGTTCTAGAGGCATTATTACAAAGTATGATACAGGATTGTTGTGTTGCTACAGGTACCGAAAATCGTGTTTTGTGTCGTATTGTTGCGCTGTATTCCTTGTGTCTCTCTCCCTAGACAACATAAGCATTGAATGATCAACGTGATTCCAAAAGGTTAGCCTTAGCCGTTGCAACGAAGGGAAGACTATAATAGAGTTATGTATGGAGGAAATGAATTTACCTATCAATTATTTATTGCATAAGGATGAAGTTGTCATTGCCCGTAAGTAAAGAATCAAGGTATATTACCTTGCTCCACTTTGGTACAATCACAATTAGAATCTAGTGAGCCCTAGTCATATATATCGCCATAGTAATTAATCCTAACTTCATGTTGCGTATGAAGTACAAGTGAAACTTGTGTAGCAACTAGTGAAGCACTTACCCCTGGTTGAAGAGTACCATGATGTAGTCCTTATCACTCTAAGGGAGCAATCCCTTCATTATGTAATCTCAGATGAAGGATGTGTTGTCCATGATGTATTGCTCAGATACCAAGCGTGGGTCAAGAAAACCCACGGGTTGTTGCCGTCACTAGACTTGAAGGATTATTGATCTATATATAAGTAATGAGTTATGACATTTATCGATATTACGTGAATGTAGAACTTGATTGTATAATACACTTACAGTGTCCAGCATCATAGAAGTGAGGCATCGAGTTCGTCGAGGTTGTATAGTAAGAATAAGTCATCGAAGGTCACGATGAAGTAGCTCGAGTCATGGAGGAAACGCGCCTCCGTGCATCTCATGGTGAATCCACTTTGGCAACACTAGATGAATGTGTGGATGGCAACGAGATACATTACCTGGAAGTTATCGATAGGTAAGTGGGCATTGCTATGTTTAGAAATTGGCGTGGATGTGTAGCTACTCTAACGTTGAGGGGGACTAGATACCACAACAATGGGGTTGTCTTGTGAGTGGTTGCGGACTTCTCTCAGTTCTTCCCTCAATGAATCTATCTCTCCTCAAAGTGAGACAGTTATCTCGTGAATTTTTGCATTAAAGTCCTGTTTCATACATTCCTCGCGTTGGGCCTTGGATCTCTTTTTACTCCTATTTGCCTCGAAGTCGTTTGGGAATCTGTGCTTCCAAGGTACGTAAACCCCCAGGCCTCGTGTGTGATCTGGGTGATCCTTGTTTCCCAAGGCCGTGGATTGTATAACCCTCTCCTTGTCTACTTCAAAAGAGCCTTGGGAAGATTTAGTAGTCAATGCTTTCTGCAAGAGACAATCATGTTATTTTGGACCCTATGAAGTTATGGACCTATTAACAACTATGTAGTTTAACATATCTTACTAGGCGTTGGGACACTTCCTTGTCTGCGGAGTTTTTGAAAGAGACACTCGAAGATGTGGTTGATAGCCTCACTCTTAACTAGTTTCGGGCACGCTCGTTTGTGATCCTGGAAAATGGTGGGGAGGCCTCCGATCAGATTGCGACCTCGTTCTGTATCCTCCATTGTGGGATTTTACCAGTGTACCCAGCAGTGCTGAGTCTATGGGGTGAGTGTTTTGTGTCTGGAGAGCCTTGTGTGCTGCACTTTGCTGTTGAAATTCGGCCATCGTCTTCATCTGCACAAAGGCCTTCCTTGTTTCCGGTGAAAAGAAATGATACCTTGTGAAGGACGTGTGATCCTTGGTCACGTACTGCGTGACAAGCGTGCTCTTGAAGGTCTTCCACACTTTTCCCATAACGAGGAGTGCGTGCCATCGCACGAGTCCTTGGACTTTTGTTGGAATCTCCAACAACTATGTTATTTCCACCCACAACTCTTTTTCTAATCCTTTGTCAAATATTTCCAGCATGCTGCGGTGATGAGGACCCGTTGCCTTCCAATTATCCTGCAGGTAGTCTGGAATGATGCCGCTGCTTTCTTCGGATGCTGAGGAACCCCATCTAGAGAGACCTTCGTGATGGTCATTCACCCCTTTGGCCTTTTTGATACTCCTCTGCCATGCTTATTACCCTGGTCTTCAGAGTATCAGACCCATTTGGTGACATCGATGGTGACAATGATGACTTTGCAGACATCATCTCTCTTACAAGTAAAACTAATTACAGTGAGCTATCTTATACGTAAAATAACCTTTGGTTGCTATTTTAATGATTATTGTTGCTCTTAGAGGTAGAGTTGCTCAAGATTAATCCTTGGCCTTCTTGGTACTTTGTCTATACTCTTCACAAATTAAGAAATGCTTCAGTGAAAATTCACAAAAATCTACCAACACTCAAGGAATCAATTTACTGTGAATTAACGGGACATCACCAAAAGATTGATTCTCAAATTAACAGTACTTCTACCAACCATGGAAACTTGATCAACATATAATAAACAAGACCACAGGACCTTAAAGATAGTGGGATCTTCTACAAATATGCTGAGAACAAGCTAGATAGTATTGAATCTATTAGAAACCATAGGACTAAAAGGAACCAGTACAGCTGACAACACTACTTGCAAGTGACAGCAATAAGCACCACTAGAAAGAGCCCAAATATAAACTAGTTTATCTTCTCAATTTCCGTAATAGACAACTATCATCATTGAGCATTAAACCATGCCCACAAACATTTACAAAAAAAGTGTAATGCATATCATTTGATGTAGTAGCAGTAGGTAGGGAGGAGAGAATGTCCAAACTCACCATGATCTACCTCCTAAAAGAAGTGGGATTTGGGATCCATACCTTCGGGAGGAGAGGTGATAGGGAGGAGAGGCGGCGTTGGGAAGGAGAGGCGGCGTCGGGAGGAGAGGTGGTGTGGAAGGAGAGGTGGCGAGGGGAGGAGTGGGGCGGGGAAGGAGAATGGCATTAGAGGAGAGGCAGTGTTGGGAGGAGAGGTGATGAGTGAGGAGTGAGAGCTCAAAACCTAGCAGGAGCGAAGATAGAGTGGTACGCGAGTGAGGAGTAAGAGCGCAAACCCTAGCAGGGGCCCTATTTAGGGAATAATTATCATAGACAATTCTATTAAAGAACCATCTATGATAATAATATCACAGACAGTTCTATTATGGAACCATCTGTGATATGCTACGTATCCCAAATGGTTCTATTAAGGAACCGTCTGTGATATAGTACGTATCACACACAATTCTATTATGGAATCATTTGTGATATGCTACATATCACAAACATTTCTATTGTGGAACCGTCATTGATACTATATTACAGACGGTTTGTTCCACTAAACTGCCTGTGATAGTTCCTCTACAACAAATCCTATTTTTCAGCTAGCCTCAGGAAATGTTAGCATATACAATCACATATGTAATTATTTCTAATTACTAACTCAATTACAATGGAATAGTTCCATAATTACATGTCGAGCTTCTTATAATTACATTGCGATAATCTCCACATAGGTGTTTGCCCTGTGGGATTATTACACTTGGCTGTTTCCTTTTAAATAAAGCCCTTTATGATAATCGACACACATATAGTTTGCTTCATCGTCTTATTCTTCCTCAAGCCTGATGTCGTCTCCGAATGGAAGCAACTCATCAAATTGATTGTACTCTTCCTTATCCATGACATTCTTAACACTGATAATCCTTCTTTTTCCATAAAAAACTATGTGGCGGTTCTTATTTGCCTGGTCGGTTACACAAGAAAACTTGAGCAACTTACCTCATGAGTACGAACGGTTCATCTTTATATCCTACACGTTAGAGGTCCACAGTAGTGATGTTGTACTTATCGACCTTTACACCCTGTGGGAATTGGACCCAACAGCACTACAATAGCGGGATCTTGAAAATTACAAAGTCGAGCTCCCAAATCTCCTCTACAAGCTTGTAGTACGAGCACGGGCCAGCGGTACTAAAGTGCGCGTGAAATGCATCTATGCAGACACCTAAGTTCTGCACTGTGATCTTTCTATCTTGATATGCTGTATAAAATATATACCCATTAATGTCGTATCTTTGCCATGTCACAATTGTACATTTTGACCCTTTTGCCAACCATTGCAACGTTTCACTTGATGATCTCCAAGTGAATCGCACCTTCAACCTTTCGTTGAAGCGACGGTTGTGCTATCTTGTGATCCAAACCTCCGATTGGCCTAGATTCTCTTGTTGTAGCATGTCCTTGTACTCTTCAGTATACAGAGACACTTCAATTATGTGTTGCAAGACCGTGAAATGAGCTTGAGCGTATGTATCCAGATTCAAAGTTATTGCTTTTCTTCCAATGGTCCTGATACCCTCTAGCCTCCCCTCGTGACGAGATAGAGGTATACCTATCGATTTGACCTTAGCCATGTAATTGATATAGAATTCAATAACCTCTTTGGTTGTATAACCTTTGATGATGCTACCCTCCGGCCGAGATCGATCGCATACATAGGACTTGAGAATTCCCATGTACATCTCTAATGGGTACATATGAAGTAGAAATAAGGGGTCACATATCTTTATCTCTTTAATAAGGTGAACAATGAGATGGACCATGATATTGAAAATGATAGAGGGAAATACATCTCAAGATGACGTAGAGTTGTCACCACCTCGGTCTACAGAGCATCTACTCCATCGGAATCAATGAACTTTTGAGCAATTACGTTAAACAAATAACACAGTTTCATGATTGTCACTCAAATTTTGTTCAGCAAAATACTTCTAATTGCAACAGGAAGCAATTATGTCATTAGCACATGACAGTCATGTGACTTCATGCCAATTAATTTTAAATCTTCCATAGAAACAAATTTCTTCATGCTGGTGGAGTGACCAGAGTAGTTAGAGGAGGGGTGATGAGATGATCAGAATTCTTTTTAGAAGAGACAGAATTTTCATACCATGCAAGCACTGGCATAGTTCAATTCTCTTGAACTTAGACAGAGTGTAGCAAGCTGGGTAATATACGTCTGGTATTTAAATGTCTCTATCAGTGCTAACTTGGTCCTAATGTTCATAGCGACCAAGTCACGCCATGCGTTGACACCATCATTTGTTTTATCATGAATGTTTAGTGAGAGACCAATCAAGCTATCACATATATTCTTCTCTACGTGCATGACATCGATGCAATTACAAACTTGTAAGTTCTCCCAATAAGCCAAGTCCCAAAATATGGACCTCTTCTTCCACATGTTCTTCTGATGAGTCCTCAACTTACGTCCCTTTCCATGTACAACATCAATATCCTTGACCATATCGTAGAGCTCTTTTCCGCTAAAAGGTCTTGGTGCTAAGTGATTCTTTTTTCAATCAAATTGTTTCTTCATCTTGCAGTATGGGTGATACCTTGGAAGGAACTTATGGTGACGCATGTACACACAGTTTTGCACGAGTTGTTCAACCACACACTCTCGGTATAATCTAAGCAGCGTGGACAGGGTTTGGCTCCTTTTGTACTCAACCTTGATAGGTTAGCAAGGGCAAGAAAATCATTGATAGTGCAGAACAACATGGCGTGTAGAGTGAAGTTCTCTCGTTTGTCCGCATCCCATACCTGTAACCCTTCGTTCCACAGTGTCACAAGATCTTCTACCAATGGTGCTGGGTACACATCAATATCATTCCCAGGTTCCTTCGGCCCTTGGATAAGTAATGACATCAAAATATACTCCCACTTCATACTTAACCAAGGAGGAAGGTTATACATGAATACATTCATGTGCTAGGTGCTATATCGACTGCTCAAGTTACCAAAAGGATTCAGTCCATTTGTACTCAACCCAAACCTTATATTCCTCGGTTCCACACCAAAGTCCACAAATATCCTATCGACATTCCTCCACTTGGAAGAATTAGCAGCGTGTCTTATCATTTCATCTTTCTTACGCTACTTCGAGTGCCACAACATCTTAGCAGAGGTCTTGCTTCACCTCGATGTCATCACCATCATCGCAGTCAATTTTTGCTTGTATCGGGATGCTTTGCACTCTAGAAAAATATGTAAGCATGTATTCTTTCTACTTCCATTTCCAATTGACAAAGAACCTTCTTGGCTTGGTAAGTGGTTCTTCGAAATACATTTTCATCTAGAAGGGTGTTCGCAAGGAGACCTAACAACGCTGTGAAACTCTTGTCGGACCAACCATTACTTGCCTTCAATTTCAGCAGTTCAATATTGGATGACAACCTTGTGTATTATGGCTTGTAGCTCGGGAACAAAGGTTTCTCTGAGTCCTCCATCAAGCCCTTGATTTTACCAAACTCTCTCTCACTATAGTTCCCTTCTGCATAGCATCTGATCCAAATTGTCATCATGCGACCTATTCTCATCGAAAGCACAATCCACAACTGGCATATCGTTGTCTCTCTTGACGATGTTATAACTACCTTCCTTTATAATTTTTCTTCACTATGACTGGTTGAACATATATACCACTTTTTGAAACCCTTTCGAATCAAGTGAGATTTGATCTGCATCGGGTTGGTAAACACCTTCATATTATCGCAACTGATGCATGGATAGTACATATATTCCATTCCCTTCTTTAACATATCCTACTCAGCCACTCTTCTAAAAGCAGACACACCATTAACGTACTCTTCACTCATACGGTTCTCAATGTACATCTAGCTTCGGTCCATCTACACTACACATGTAACAAATTAGTGTTAAATTGGAGCAATATATCTATCAAGCAAGAATATATTGAAGTAAATTGTCCATATCTAAATTATAAGTAGCTAGCCATGTACAATTCATGAAGCAATATATATATATATCAAGTAAGAATATAATGAGGTAAACTAAAAGTAGTGACACATTTTTAAATTGGAGCAAATTACCAAAAAAGCTAGCCAGATCTAAACCTAGCTACCATCTCTCTCTATTATGAGGCATATAATTAGAAGTAACTACTAACCTCTAATCTCTAAGAACAAATCAATCTACAAGCGGTATGCTTTCACCAAACTCCCCAAAGTCGCCGTCTCCTTCAATACAGCGCAATGAAGATAGATCTGTTGGGACCCCGCTAGCTACGCATTTAATAATGTGGTGTATCCTAGACATGTCCAACCATGAACCATCTATGATAGATAACTATCACAGATGTAATAACCATCTGTGAACTATCACATACGGTTATTCATAAAAATTGTTTGTGATGACTACCATTATTACAGATAGTTCGTATAAATAACTGCTCGTGATAGTTCTCAAATGGTTATTAATACAAAATGCCTGTGATAGTTGTGTATTATAGATGGTACACAGTCACGCTTGTAAAACCGTCTGTGATAATTATAGCACAGGCGGCTCCCCATGAACTGTCTGTGATGAGATGTCTAGTATAGCTTGTTTTATAGTAATGAGTTCTCTTGCTTTACATCTTGCTATGTGATGAGGATATAACCAATCCTTAAATCATTATTTATCAGTAAATGATGTGGTTACGTCATTATACTACTCGAGTATACCCCTTATCTATAAGGGAGATATTTCACAAGGTAGTCGTAAGCTCTTCTATGACTACCCTTTAGTCGTACGCTCTTCTATGATAACTCCTTGGTCGTAAGCTCTTTTGCAACTACTCTTTAGTCATAAGCTCTTTTATGACAACAACTTAGTCGTAAGCTCTTCTACAACTACCCTTGAGTCATAAGCTCTTCTATGACAACCACATAGTCGTAAGTGCTCCTACGATTATAACATAGTCATAAGTTTTTCTACGACAACCACTTCTTAGTTGTAAGCATTTCCTACGACCACCTCATAGTCGTGAGTTCATGGGTCTATAACAACCCATAGTCATAAGTTAAACTTTGATTGACTTGTCTATAACAACCCATTGCATCATGGGTCTGTCTGACAAGGCAATTAGCACGAGTATTTATTCTCTAGCATAAGTGGACATAACTTCACCCTGGCAAAAATTGCCCCATGATGAGTGAGATATCACGTCTCTAACAACTCCCATCAAATGGTTATCATTCAAAATGTTAAGGCATCTCTTTGCAATGGGAAACTACGCTACCATGCAAGCTATATAAAGGTGGACATCAAGGAGGAGTTGGGGGACAGACCCAAGAGAGAATAGAAGTAGAGCAAGGATTTCTATATTACTTTCTCTATTGTATTAATTTCTCCATTGTAATTAGTTCATTAAGCAACATCCATATAGGAGTGGGTTTGTTATTCTCGTAGTAGAAGACCTGAACCTGTATAAAAATCCATGTGTCTTTTCTCAATGTGATCGTAGCCAAGTCTTCAAGAGTTCCCCAGAATCCAAACAAATCATACGTAAGATCCTAAAACATCGACACTATGTTTTGTGCTAGTTTGTTAGATTAATTATATCTTTCTATGTGTAACTTAGTTTTTGCTATGCTAGCCCTATTAAATAAGAGAAACTTGAACTAAATCATGTTTTGTTGGATCTTGTGATTAGTTTTGCTCTACTGATTCTCTTGTGATTCATGCTATATCAATAGGCTAAATTGAGTCTTAAACCTAAATTGAGCTTTAGATTGAGCTATACTAGTTCTTTATTGAAGCATGAGTTTACTTCTCCTAAGCTTTTGCAGCTCAGGTTGGGTATAATTTACAGACTAAGGAGTAACTCATTTTACCTGAACTAAAAATAAAATCTAAAAAAATAATCTCTTTTTGTTTGAAAAAATTGGTCTCATCAATTCCTTCTCATGAGAGAGCTTGTCATTACACTAGGCATGAACTCAGAGAGTTTTGGATGAGCTAGACCACTCTTTTAAGCTTATTGCTTAGGATGGTTGCAGTAAGGTTTGAGATCTAGCATATGGCTAAGAAAAAATATGAAAAATGGAAATAGATGTGGATGACTCCTAGTCTAGCACTTGCTTTGCTAATATAAAACTAGAAATGAATTTCAGCATGTGCTAATTATGCTTAATTCTAAGTGCTTGTACAAAATGATTCAATATTAATCTTGTAGTACTTCAAATTGACTCAATTGTAGTTTCTTGGTTCCATTTAGTTTATTGACATGACTTGGCTCATTTTTAGGTACCTTTAACTAAACTATGCTCTTGAGCAATTTGACATGCTAAAAATCTATTTAATTTCGTATTATTGCTCATTTGGCCTTAATTTTGTTATATATGGTTTGTCATGATTTAAAATAGCTACTTCATATAATATGGCTTAGTGTAATACTTGTAGAGTCACTATAGATAATTTTCATGGCTCATAATGCTAAAAATAAATAAAATTCAACTATTTTAGTTCATAGCTCCTAATGCTTAAAATGAATAAAATACAACCACTTCATTTCATTCTTATTATATCTTCTTCTATGCTTCTTGATAACTCTATTGTCAAAGAGAGAGAAATATTGGTAAAAATGCATATCTAGATCGTGCTTAGGAGTTTTTGTGCAAAATCTCACTGAATTGGAGCTTTAATGTTTTGTTCAAATAGAATAAATGTTCTTTCATGTGGACCTAAAGTGGGATTTCCCAATGAATTTGGCAGATTCGAAGCTTTTTATGAAAAACATTCCATTTACAGTAGGTTTAATCTATTTCTATCTCATAGGTTCATTTCAGTCTTTGCATTCATCATGTGACCATTTTGAGCTTTTTTTGCAAAATTTTCTCTCTAACTTCTAAAACTACAATACTACAAAAAAAAAGCGGTTCAGAAACATCACCGTAGACATTTTCCTGAACCATCTATGTTTATGGGTCAATAATACCCTAAGAGCATTATAGACGGTTTTTGAATCATCAGTGATAACACTTGTCACATACGGTTCTTAACTAGAACTCTCTATGATAACACTTATAAAAAATAGTTCTAGTTAAGAACTGTCTGTGATTGCGTTCTCTCATTCTCATAAATAAGGCTCCTTCAGTTCATCAATATTCTTTAATTGCGCTATAAAACAACGCAATCAGAGAATGCAGATAAACCAAAGTAGGCCTATTTATTATTGGCACCATGTCTATGGTGGTTCGTTGTTTAGGTTATAGGTGTTGTTGTTTTGTTGCTTCGATACGCTGTGGTTGTATGCTGTGGTCGTATGTTGTGGTCGTAAGCTGTGGTCGTATATTGTGGTTGTAGGCGTGTGGTCGTAAGTCATGGTCATATGCACCTAGTTTGTTAGCAACCTTGTGCACCACATCAAAAAATTCTAGTAGCAAACGGAGGAAACAACCTATGGTGCAAACAGAGACAAGTTTAGGGAGCTGAGAAAGTAAAATGCAAGTTCTCAGAGTGGTACAACATCACAAGTTTGTAATTACATATCCAGGCATCAAGTGAGAGAGAGGAGGGGTGGGGGATATATCACTGATGATGAAGGAGAGGCTGACGGTGGCAGTGTCACCGCATTGTGTCATGATGGTAACATTGCACAATACACTCTTATGACAAGAGTGCCTTATATAGTTAACCGTAGCATCACAACCAGAGGCGGAGGATCTCGGGGAGGTAGTCTGTGTCGGCGAGGAGAAGTGGAGGAGAAATCAGAAGAGAAGAGGAGATGAGGAGAAGAGGAGTAGAGTAGGAGAAGTGAGAAGAGAGAAGAGGAGATGAGGAGAAGAATAGCCAAGCCTTCTATTTTAAAGAGCAAATCCAGCAAGATAAGCAGGAAATTCAAATTTAGTGAGAAAAGGTAAGTTGAAATATTATTATAGACAGTTCTAGGTAAAGAACCATCTGTGATAATTAGGTCATCATAGACAGTTTGTATCACAGGCGGTTCAAAACAAAAACCATCTTTGATAAGTACAAATATCACAGACGGTTTTTGTTCTGAACCATCTATGATGTATCATAGATAGTTCGGAATAAAAACCGTTTGTGATAAGTAGGTCATTACAGACGGTTTTTTCCATCGCATTGAACTTAGATGGTCGATCTTTTAAAACTATATGTGGTAACTCTATCACTGACGATTTGTGTTGAACCGTCTGTGATGAGGCATCTAAGCTGACCCTTTTTGTAGTAGTGGACTATGTGAGAAGGTTCAGGGTTTTGTTGTGATGAACCATTGTTATTTTGGAGGAGTGAAAATTTAGAATTTGTGAATTTGTATATTTTTCTTGACAGCTTCCAAAAATTGATGATTTTAGGAAATTTGAGTCATTGGATGATTTGGTTTGACCTAGGTCAGTTCATATTTATTGCATGATATATGTTATAACTAAGTGAGTCAAGTCATCAAGAACTTGTGTTTGAAAATAATTTCTTGATCTTTGGATATGTAGGGTCACTTGGAGTCAACTATGGTTAGCAACGAGGATTAGGGCTACGATCATGGAGGAGTTGAGACTTAGAACAATCAAAGATGTCGCGTGTGATGGCTAAGCTTCAGTAAGGCACGTGGATGCTGGAAAATGTTGAAGGGAACTTTGAGCGATGGGCTAAACCATGTGGCTTGGTTAGTCCATGTGAGGTGTTGTCTAGTGGAAACAGAATGGGAGAGACTTACCGACGCGTGGCAAGCCAATTGTGCATCTATACATGGCAACCATGATAATTGCTTGTAATAGAAGATGAAGACCCAGTCGAGAATAGGTATTTTAGTAGTTTGACTAAAATACCAGAAACTACCTTGGATCTAAATTGCAGTGCTTGAGCGGCGGTTGAAAAGGTGGTTTAGGTCAAGAAGAAGCAAAGAAAATCAAGTTGGATCAAGACTAAGAACTTAGCGGATTCGGACTTATCTACTTTGAAAGGCATGCATAAGTGTAGTATGTAAGTTAAAACCCATGTGTGTAGGGTTATCAGGTTTCCCTTATATGTACTAAGTAGATAGTATCCACTAAAGATTAGATGGGAGCTAGCCCATCTATTTAACGAGTTGGGATAGAGACTTGTAGTTAACCATCCAACCATCCTGACATTATGACCAAGTGTTCTAAGGATAGCTTTGAGAGAAGTTGAGTGTTGTGCTATGCTCTCTTGTTTTCCAAGTGGAGTGGTTATAAAACCTTCATCCTCAAGTAGTAATATATCAATCTCTGTTCATCTCCACCGATCTAATATTATTGTAGCAATACAATTTTTTAGATTTTTGCCTTCTTAATCATCATAGCTTCTTATAGCTATTGAAGTGCAGAACCGTCGAATAACTAGGAAAAATCTGAAGGCACCATTTATCGTCTTAATCTATTATGGTCTTACAAATTAGGGTGCCTTTGGTTGAGCTTTTGGGAGCTGCTTTTGCTTCCAAAAAGCCAAAAGCCAACCAAAGGGGTGGAAACCAGAAGTTGCTTTTTCAGAAGCAGCTACTTTTGGGTAGTACAGTTTTGAAAGCACCTTGGACCCTGCTTTTGGCTTTTGGCTTTCTGCTTTTTGAAATGGTGAAAATAGAGAGCTGTTTCACAGTTGTTTCAAGGAAAATAGAGATAGGAGGTAAGTTTTATACTTGTTTGAACCAAACAGCTTACAGCTTTTCCACAGCCCACAACCTACAGCAGCTTTTCCACAGCCCACAGCTCACAGCAGCTTTTTCAGAAGCCACAGCTCAACCAAACACACCCTTAGTAGCTTCCTTTTTAAAAAAACGGTACATATGCACGTACTTGCAACAACATTAGGTGCCTAAACGTACGACACAACGCTGGGGTTGCCTTATTTACTAGCTAGTAACGAGTGTGCTGCCCTCGCACATCACGCAACCTCACATACACTGATACACCATACATCAATCTTGCCTAAGGCACCAGCAAGAGCATGCAGGAGCTCCGGCTATTAAAATCCGCAGTTGTCGATCTCACCCGTCCTGCAGGTTCCTCACGACGAGAGGAAGCCCATACTTGGGCATCAGCGTGACGACGCTGGTCGGCTTGTGGACGTACTTGGGGGAGAGGGAAAATGAGAACCTCCTGAGGATCATCGCCATCACAGTCTGCGACTCGATCATAGCGAAGTTCTGCCCGGAGCACACCCTCGGCCCGTACGAGAAGGCCAGCAGCGCGTTAGGATGCTTGGCCGCCCTAGAGACGCCGTTCTCGAACCTCGTGGGGTTGAACTCGTCGGCGTCGGGGCCCCAGACGTCCTTGTCCCGGTGCAGCATCGTGATCGGAATCGTTATCACCGTTCCTTTCGGCACATTGATGTTCGCGAGCACGGTGTCCGAGGCTGTCTTCCTCTGCAAGAACGCCACGGGGCCGTACAGCCTCAGTGTCTCCAGGAGGAACATGTTAAGCTGCACGAATATTTATAGGCAGAGATCAGAGAACTTGATTACTATGATCGAAAATGCTAGCTGTACATAGAAAGGCAAGCATATAGTATATATGTGTACCAGCTTCAGTTTGCTGAGGGACTCGACGCTCGGGACCTCGCCGTCGTCCCGGTTGCATTCCCTGAGGACCTCCTCCCTGACCTTCTCCTGCCACTGCGGGTAGCTGCTGAGCAGGAACATCGCCCAGGCGAGGAGGTTGGCGCTGGTGTCCTGCCCCGCGGCGAAGAAGGTCTTGCATTCGCCGATGATCTCCTGGGTGCTCAGCGTCTCCGCGTCCGACCAGGCCTGCAGCATTAGCCCCAGCAGGTCGTCCCCGTAGCCGCCGCCGCTGCCGGCGTTGTCCTTCTCCGCGATCCGCGCCTCAATGAGTTCCGTGATCTTGCTCGTCACCAGCTTATCGAGCTGCCGTGACCGGCGGTTGCGGCGAGTCGGCAGGTACCTGAATCCAGGTATCGGGGGATCCACAAACGCATATACCGCAAGCGCCTGGAGCTCCTTCAACGCGACGAACGGCCCCCAAGCCTCCCTGTAGTCCTTGCCGAAGATCACACGTGCAATGACTCCGAGAGTCAGCTCGTCGGAGTCGCGCCTCATGTCTGTCTCGGCATGGTGACCGTTGCCCTTTTGTATTTGGTTGCACCACCGTTGCATCATCTGCCGCGTGCCTTCCGACACCATGGCCGCCATGGACTATATAACACATGCAAGATAAACCACCAAAACTATTGAAGTCACCATAGGGCACCGGAAATCAAGAAAAAAAAGTAGCGCGATTGGACCATACTTGCACAATTTGACGCAACAATAAATTATCAGATGTATAAATGAACGTCCTAACCTTGAGGTTCTCATGGTTGAAAACCGGGTGGACGACTTTGCGATGCCGCTTCCAGTCATCTCCGTTTGCGAATATGACCCCTTTGCCCAGGATGATTTCCAACCTAGGATTCAAGTAGTCCTTTTGGAACAAGTCCGTCCTATCTGCGAGCACTTGCTTCACTAGCTCCATGTCAGTAGAACAGATCGCCGGTATTGGTCCCAACCAGTACAGGAATGTTTTCCCTAAATAATAGAGCTTTAGTACTGGGGCTCAAATTATATATGAACAGGGGCGGAACTGGGCCTCGGGCTGGATAGGCTATAGCCCGAGGCCTAGCAATACTACTAATACTACCCCCCTTAATATATACCCAAAAAAATATCAGACTTGCAGCCCAGCCCGAGGCCCAGCAATGGTAGCCCACACAACAATTCAGCCCACAGCAAAGTCAGCAGACCATCCATCAATGAGACATAGAGACATCCACCAGACCAAACCCTAATCCCCATTCCCCAACCCGGCAACCCCTAGCCCCAGCTGGCGCCCCGTCAGATCTGACTTCTGAGCACCCCTCTCCTGCGCGCGCCCCCACCGCCGGCCGCCGCCTTGCCTGCGCGCGCCTCCACCGCCAACCGCTCCGCCGCTCATGGTCGTGGTCTCGTGGACCTGCGCCTCCGCCGCTCTGCGGCTCCACCCTGGTGCCCTCCGGCCTCCGCCCTCGACTCGTGGACCCGCAGGCCGCAGCTGAGCCCCGAGCAGAGAGCTGAGCACGGCGAGTGGCCGAGCGCCATTGCGCCAGGCGACTGAGGCGAGCACTGAGCAAGGAGTCGCGAGCGTAGCCCGGAGAGGGAGGAGGAGGACAGCGAGCGCAGCCCGAAGCAGGGAGGACGATGAGCGCAGGCGAGCACAGAGAGTGAGAGTGTGGACGGGGTGGACGGGCTGAAGAAATGCGGACGGGGCGGACGCCACCGATCGGATTTATCCTGAGCGCCGAAATGGGAGAACTTGGCGATGGTGATGGTGTTTAGATTGGCGCAAGAGAGAGGACCAAGGCAGCATGAAGGTTGCCAGAGTAGAAGGGTAGTGTGCCTGATGCAACCAATAGAAGAATGAGAGGAAGGTAAGGTTAGGGAATCAATATGACTAAGCGCGTGCACTGGTAGCGGTCAGCGAAGAAGCAGAACAGGTAGGAATGTTGGATAATCCAGCGTGTTCATCATGGTCGAAGATTCTCTGTAGTAGTCGTGGCATCTCTGTAGCAGTCATAAGATGTCATGGTCGTAGAACCACTGTAGCAGTCGTAGTTGTCATGGTGGTATGACCACTGTAGCAGTCATAGTGGTCATGATCGTAGAACACTATAGTAGTCGTGGTTGTCATAGTCATAGTTGTAGCGGCTGTGGTTGTAGTCGTAGTAGTCGTGGTCGAAGAGTTTTCTGTAGTGGTCAGAAATGCTCGATATGTGCTCAGTCCATATGGGAGCATGTTTTCTGTCTTGTTAGCATCATGTGCGTCATGGCCTGGTTCCGTGGGATTGTGTAGGTGGTGACGCATAATAAGGGTAGTTTAACCACCAGAGTTAGACTAGGATTTCTTTAAATAGGAGGCTAATGCTACAAAAAAATGCTACCCAGTTTTTTCAGCAGCACAAAAACTCTTGTGTTCTTGCTCCATGTTTCCAACTTCATGTGTGTTCATGTGTGAGCCCAGGTGTATTGATCGGCTGAAGTTCCTAACATTTGGTATCAAAACCAGCGAACGCTGATCCACGATGCAACTGGTTGATTCCTTGTCGCCCCGGCACTCCCAGTCTCCCAGTCTTCATTACCACATCCCAGAGATCGCGCTGATGGAAGCGGTGGTGCCATGGTGGTACAAAGGATGGTGAAGGAAGTTGGGGGGTCAACAGCGTACCTGACACTCATGAAGATGAACTATGGTGATTGGGCTTTGATGATGAAGGTCATGCTCTAGGCACACAGGTTCTAGGACACCATTGACACCGCCAACACTGAATTCCAGGAGGACAGGATGGTGCTTGAGGCCATCCTACACATTGTTCCCCCGTAGATGATCTCCACGCTTGCTACCAAGGCAACCGCTAAGGAGGCATGGGATACCCTGAAGACCATGCGCGTCGGCATTGATCAAGTATGCAAGGCCAATGCTCAGAAGCTCTGCAAGGAGTTCAAGAGCATTTCATTGTGCAATGGGGAGTCTATCGATGACTTCGTGTTGCGGCTCACCGAGCTGGTAAACCAGCTTAGCACCCTCGCGCGACCTAGAGCCACGACACAAGGTCGTCGAGAAGTACCTACGTGTTGTCCCCTTCAGGTTCTCCCAAATTGCTCTATCAATTGAAACTCTTCTTGATCTCTTGATGCTCTCGATAGAGGAGGTGACTAGGAGATTGAAGGCGGTGGAGGATCAGCTAGACCCAACACCCATCGCCGGTGGTAGTGGGAAGCTGCTCCTCACGGAGGAGGAGTGGTCTGCACAGATGAGGGAGCGGCAGCAGGGGGAGGGATCCTTTGGTGGCTCCAAGTCCAGCAATCAGTGATGCAAACCGCCATGATGAAGGGCTGATAACAGCAGCGTGGACGAAAGCAGGGAAAGGCCAGGATCTAGTGGCGGCCACAACCTCTCAAAGGACAAGTGCTGCAACTACAGCAAAATAGGTCATTGGGCCAAGGATTGCCGCAGCCGGTAGAAGTGGGCCGAGGCTCATCTGATGTAAGGGGATGACAATGAGGCCACACTGCTGATGGCCAGGGCCGTCACCATCCCTGAGTCCTTGACATGGCAAGCCACCGTCCCTATGACCATTCACAGTAGCTTCAACTGTGTCTTTGACAACTACATCGATTGCTCCTTCGACCATGGCTTCGACCACTCATCCCCCATCGTCGTGATGCAAACCCCTCCAACTGATCGAGGCGAAGTTCTTCGCACAGCTAGATTGGGAGGAGGTGCGTGACGATGGGCTTACCTCGATACCAGTGCGACCAACCACATGACTGGCTCTCACGAGGCATTCTCCAAGCTGAGCTCCAAGGTGGTTGGCACAGTGAAGTTTGGTGATGGCTCCATCGTTAACATGGAGGGGTGCAGGATGATCCTTTTTGCGTGCAAATATGGGGAACATGGCACCCTTACGGGGGTGTACTGTATTCCCCAACTCACAACCAACCTCATCAGCGTTTGGCAACTTCATGAGACAGGCTACTAAGTGCTGATTGATAGTGGGATCCTGAGGATACGCGACGAGTAGTAGTGTCTGCTAGCAAAAGTCAGGCACTCATCTAGCTGGCTGTACCCACTCCAACTCAAAATTGTGCAACCAGTGTGCCTATCGGCAAGGAGCTCAGAGGAGGTGTGGCAGTGGCACGCAAGGTATGGTCATCTGAATTTCCAGGCTCTATGCAAGCTCACACAATGCGACATGGTGTGAGGGCTGCCACGGATTGATCAGGTGGATCAAGTCTGCGATGGTTGTCTCGCCAGGAAGCAACAACGGCCCCCTTCCTAGAGCAAGGAAAAGATCACGCACGGCATGTCCTCGACCTCGTCCACATAAATCTCTACAAACCGATCACGCCAATGACGCTGAGTTGCAATAGCTATTTCTTGCTGCTTGTAGATGACCTAAGCCACTACATGTGGCTTAGTCTCCTTAAGAGCAAAGACCAAGCTCCAGCGGGGATCGAGCACTTTCAAGCCATGGTAGAAGTAGAGTCAGGGCACAAGTTCAAGGTGCTCTGAATCGACCGTGGTTGGGAATTCATGTCGGTGGAATTCGGCGAATATTGCACTGAGCACGGTGTGTAGCGGCAGCTCACGTCCCCTTATTCTCCGCAGTAGAATGGGGCCATTGAGTGTCGCAACCAAATGGTGGTCATCATGGTGTGCAACATGATGAAGGCGAAGGGGCTCCTCGGGAGTGTTTGGGGGTGAAGCCATCTCTACCGCTGTCTTCATCCTCAACCGTGCACCGACATGAAGCCATGAAGCTTCGACGGGAAGATGTCGTACAAGGCTTGGCATGGCAAGCGGCCGATGGTGCACTTCCTCTGCACCTTCAGTTGTGTAGCGCATGTCAAGAACTCGAGGCCGCTCTTAAGAAGCTAGACTACTAGAGCACACCAATGATCTTTATATGGTATGAGTCTGGGTCCAAGACATATCGCATGTACAACCCAGTCACCCAGCGTATGCACGTGATGCACGACGTTGTCTTTGACGAAATGGCACACTGAGACTAGAGAGCTCAGGGTGAGAAAGGTATGGTGAGCGGACAAGAACTTTCACCGTGGAGTGCATTACAGTGTATGAACCAGAAACAACGGGGAGCAGTGGCATAGACGAAGTCCAAGATTTGCCACTCACGCCCTCCGGCATGTGTTCTGGCAACCCAGTGATGTTAGGAGTAGACACGGCGATGCCTATGATGCTAGGCATAGAGTTTGCATCACCACCAATGAACTAGGGAGAGGCACTCGACGCCAACCGTGATGATGCACCACTTCGGTACTGCAGCATAGACAACATTATCGGCCCAGCATCACCTCATGGTTTAGCACCATGCGACCTTGACACCGCTGGGCTGCTATTCACCACAGTCGAAGAACCAGCATCCTTTGGCGAAGCAAAGTAGCACGAGTGCTGGCACAAGGCGATGCTCGAGGAGATGAAGTCAATCGAGGACAACGACACTTGGGAGCTGGTCGATCTCCCTGCTAGCCACTGACCTAGTGGGCTCAAGTCGGTCTTCAATGCGAAGCATGATGAACATGATGCCATCACCAAGTACTAGGCACGGCTAGTCATGAAGGGCTACGTACAACGGGCCGATATCGACTCTGAGGAAGTGTTCGCTCCCGTGGCACGCATGGAGTTAGTCCATTTGTTGCTTGCTGTGGTAGTGCACGAGGGGTTGCAAGTCCATCACATGGACATCAAGTTTGCATTCCTCAAAGGCGACCTGATGGAGGACGTGTACGTGGCCCAGCCGCCTGGGTTCATCATCGACAACAACAAGCACAAGGTACTCCGACTCTGAAAGGCACTCTACAACCTTTGCCAAGCACCCATGGCATGAAACGCCAAGCTCGATGCTAGTCTGTCAACGTTGGAGTTTCACAAGAGTGTCTCCGAGCATGTTGTGTACACACGCGGTGACAGCATGTGTCGGCTGATCGTTAGAGTGTACGTCGATGACCTGATCATCACTGGAACTGAAATCACTAACATTTCTGAGTTCAAGGCCAAGATGAGTAAGATGTTTTGGATGAGTGACCTGGGGTTGCTATCCTACTATCTTGGCATCGAAGTGAGACAAGGGCCAAGTGGTATCTTCTTGTGCCAATTGGCCTATGCTCTTAATGTGCTTTAAAAGAGTGGCATGGAGGACTACAATAGCTATCAAGCATCGATGGAAGCCTTCCTAAAGCTGAGCAAATCGAGCTTCTGCCCACTGGTAAATGCCACCTAGTACCGGAGTATCATCAATAGCCTTCGGTATTTGGTGAACACGTGGCCAGACATAGCCTATGCGGTAGGCTATACAAGCCAGTTCATGGAGGAACCGTATGAAGATCACCTGGCCGTGGTCAAGCACATACTACGCTACATTACTAGAACTCACAACCATGGCGTCCGCTATGCAAGGAAGAGAGTCGGCCTACCACTATTGTTAGGATTCAGTGACAGCGACATGGCTGACGACGTTGACAACCGCAAGAGCACCACTGGAGTGCTCTTCTTCCTCGAAAGCACCCCCATCGCCTGACAGTCGTAAAAACAGAGGGTGGTGGCGTTGCCATCCTGTGAGGCTGAGTACATTGCCGCGATGGCCGCGACATGTCAAGGCATCTAGCTAGCTCGGCTGATGGGAGAATTCCTCTGCTCGGAGCCCAATGTGCCAGTACTAAAGGTAGATAACAAGTCCGCTATTGCTTTAACCAAGAATCATGTCTTCCATGACCAGAGCAAGCACATCGACACTCGCTTTCATTTCATCCGGGAGTGCGTTGATGGAAGGAAGATCGTTCTCGAGCATACTCGCATAGAGGAGCAGCTCGTAGACATTCTCATGAAGCCGCTCAGGTGTGTCAAGTTCCAGGACCAGAGCGCAAGGATTGGCGTTGTTGAGATCACAGGTGAACACCACATGAATTAGGGGGGATGAATGTTGGATAATTCAGCATGTTCGTCATGGTCGAAGATTCTTTGTAGCAGTCGTGGCATCTTTATAGCAATCTTAGGATGTCATGGTCATAGAACCACTGTAGCAGTCATAATTGTCATGGTCGTATGACCACTGTAGTAATTGTAGTGGTTATGGTCGTAAAACCACTGTAGTAGTCGTGGTTGTCATAGTTGTAGTCGTATAGGTCGTGGTCGAAGAGTTTTCTATAGTGGTCGGAAATATTCGACGCATGGTTAGTCCATGCAACAGCACATTTTCCATCTTGTTAGCATCATGTGCGTCACGGCCTGGATCCGTGTGATCGTGCAGGTAGTGGCGCAAAATAAAGGTGGCTTGACTGCCAAAGTTAGACTAGGATTTCCTTTAAATAGGAGGCTAATACAACAGAAAATGTTGTCCAGTTTTTTCAGTAGCATCAAAACTCTTGTGTTCTTACTTTGTGTTTTTAAAACTTTATATGTGTTCGTATGTGAGTCTAGACGTGTTGATTGGCCGAAGTTTCTGATATAGAAGACTTGGTGGTGGTACCGCTGAGAGCAACTTAGGAGAGACGAGGCGGCGCAGTGGTTGCCAGGGAAATCAAAGAGGCAGCGTGCGCGTGGCTCTGCCATGCAAGAACATGCAAGAAGAATAGGAAAAAGTTAAGGGATGTGCGCATGCATTGATGCATGTTGCTTAATTACAAAAGAAAGCAAATAAAGGGTAAAGATCCGCCAACGAGCAGATCAGATTTGGGTGCAGCATGGTATGAGAGGGAGAAGCTGATCCGCAATCAAAGAAGAGAAGGCAACTGGAGAAAGGCAAAGGAATCTGGAACAAGGATAGGATGGCATGTAGATTGAACTTCTCAACAGCAAGGAATCGGCTGGCGCGCGGAAGGAACTTTCATGCACTAATCGATTTGATTAGCAGCATAGGAAGACAGATCGGACAAAGGGAAAGAAAGAACTAGCTATGGAGGATTAGCGTAGCGCAGCAGATTAGATTATGGAGATTTGAATCATCTCTTCCAGGTGTAGCGCATAGTGGAAATTTGTGGTGGCAAAGAACAAGTCCAGATAAGGACCCACTCTGTCATATTGAGTTATCTGTACCAGTCAATTCATCCAAAAACTTAAGTTGATAAGTAAAGATCAGCAATATAGTTCAACACTCCTCACGTCTAGACTCCTCTAGGCTTAAGACATGTACTCGAAGTAGGCCGTAATTATTTTTTAATATTGCTTAGTTAGGTCTTAAACTTAGGACCTCTTAGCTCTAACACGATATTAAATTATATGCATCGACCAGTTCACATAAAAGCTTAAGTTGTTAAGGAGTTTAAGACCTTGTTGATGTAATTTTAAGAAAAATAATTATAACCCACTTTGAGCCCAATTAGAGCACTGAATGTGCGTAGACGTGATGGGTGTTAAATATTAGCATATTGCTCACCTTTTTCCTAACAGCTTAAGGGTTTTGAGGAAAGGTGAATAATATACTCTCTCCATTCTTTTCTATCCATCGTTTAATGCACGTCTTTTGTCATTGATTTTATAATCATATATTAGCAAAAGCTGTTAAAAAATTAACGACTTTGAAGTATTTGTTTGACATATCTGGCGATATAATTTTTATGTGATAAATCAAAAATTTATTTATGTATACTTTAGAACCTTGATTAGAAATGTACACGCATTCTAGAACGGGCAAGTCAAAAAGAACCGAGCGAACATATTCTAGCTAGATCAATGACCGAACATGCAGCAGAAAACACCCGTCTACGCATTCATTTACCGTAGTCAGAGGCCCATTTCTGGAAGAAGGGCTGCACGACGGAGATGTAGTTGTGGGAGCCAGCGTCCAGAGCCTTCCTTCTCCCGGCAACCAGCATCCGCTTCAACTCCGGCAACGACCCGACGGCGAACCTGTACGGTGGCCCTCGGATCCCCTGCCGCCCGAACCACCGTGTGACAGCGTACGGCTTCCACACGAGATGCCATAGCGCTCTGGCGCACTGCCTCGAGATGAGCAGCAGCGTGAGGAGAGCAGCCAGGATTAGCCCTACGTTAGCCTCCATTAACTTTCTTTCCTTCCTTTAATTTTACTTAGCGGTCCGACGGTCTCCACGACTCAACTTACGATCAAGTTTGTTCGAGTTTCTGGGTATTTATACAGCGTCGGACGTGGCTTATTTATTATGTGGGCTTTTGGTCAAAATACAGTCAGGCCGGGTCACAGTAAACCGCGGCAGGAGGCGTTGGATTTCTCCGTGTAATTAATACCCTATCATTTTCGGAGTTTTGACTCTACACTCAAGTCGTACGAATTTATTTTTACGAATATTCTATTTTTTATTTGAAATAACAGAAATATATCCGCGATAACATTTTTTACAGAAATAGGCACCAGTCACTCCCCCCCCCCCCCGCGCTGCGTTGGGCGACTGGATTCAATCACCCAACTGCCAGGCGACACGCAGGCAATCTGCTGGCCGTTGGGCGAATAATTGCAGTCGCCCGCCTGTTGGGTGATTGGATCCAGTCACCCAACGGCCAGGTGTAACATCCCAAAAATCCTATTTCTGAAAAATTTAATTTCAAATTAATTATTTCAAAGTATTTGAATTTTATTTGGAGTTATTTCGTTTTTATTTGGTTTTCTGAGTTTTCTGGAGTTTAAAACCTATTTTTAAAATTTAAAAAGTTTTTTAAGTTTAAAAATTTAAATACCAACATTAGTTGGAAATATTTTTATTAAGTCCAAAATGTCACCAAGAGCTTCTATGAATTTTCCTGTAATTTTTGGAGGTATTTTCATATTTTTCTGAGGCTTAAATAATTTCCTAGCCTTTTCTGAAAATCAAAATCAAATTTCCAAAAATTAAAAATCCCAAAACCCCCTCCGGCCGACGCGTGGACGGCCTAGATCCGCCCACGTCGCCGCCTGGCCCAATCCCGGCAGCTTCCCCCTCTCCCTCCGCCAAGCGGGCCCAGCCCGATAGCCTCCCCGCCTAACCCTCCTCCTCGCCCGACGCGTGGACGGCTCGGATGAGCCGAGTCCCCGCGCCCGGCCCACCTGGCCGTCCCTCCCACTTAACGGCACCCTCCGTCCGATCTTCCCTCCGAGCCGCGTGGCTTCATCCGCGCCGCCCGCTCACTCCCCCCTTTCTCTCACTACGCGCGGGCCCCGCCTGTCAGATGCGTCTTCCCCATCGCGCGCCTCCTTCCTTTCTTCTCTTCCCTGCTTTCCTTCTTTGCTCCGGCCGACCGTATCCACGCCAAATCTGGCTCTTCCCTCCGCCCTCTCCTCGGTTTTGGAAACCGTGAGCACCGCCGGGACCAAATCCCCCCAAACACGTGCCTCTCTTTCCTCCCGCGGCCCCCCTCTTTCCTTTCTTCCCCTCCCCTTCCTTTTTCCGACCGCTATCTCCGGCGAGAAATTGCCGCGCCCGTGCTCCCCCTCCGCCCCTATAAAAGGCCCCCTTGGCTCCGCCCCCGTCTGCACCACCTCCCTCCACTCTCCTCTCCCCATCCCGAGCTCCGTAGTGCCCCGCCACCGTGCTCTCTCTCTCCCCGAGCTCCGTCGCTCTCTGGTGAGCAATTGCGGCTAACCCGAGCCCTCTCACGCCTCGCAGACGCCACCCCCACCTTCCCCGACCTCCGACGATCATCGTGCGCCCCTCGGCCGAGCCCTAGGACCACCGGAGCACGATCGCCGACGACGCCCGAGCAATCACCACCGCCTCCCTCGCCGCCGGCCCGCCTCCGTGCTCCGTGACCCCCACCGAACCCACCTTCGGCATCTCCTCCGCACCGGGACCGCGTTTTTTGGACTTCCCCGAACCCCTCCGGCCACCCTCGCCGCCGGCACCATCTGCGCTGGCTACTGACACATGGGTCCAAAAGCCTGATGGGTCCCACCTGTCAGTGACCAGCAGTCGCTGACAGAGGGGTCCCACATGTTAGAGACCGAACGCAGTGGGCTCACTGTCATGTGGGTCCCACCTGTCATAGGCTCAGAGAAAGCAATAAAAGAAAAAGAATAAAATGTAAATTCTGTCAAGTGGGTCCCACCTGTCAGAAATTTAATAATTTATGGATTTATTCAAACTGAGATTTTCAAATGAGCATAAATTTTTCATTTTAACTCCAAATTGAGCCGTTCAAATTTCTAAATTTTTCTAAAATCATAATTTATCCAAATATACCCTCTTTTCGAATTTTTTAAATTTTATTTGATTTGTGCTTGTATTTATTTGTTTGGGTTGCTCCATCTTTTCGCGCGTAGATTCCACCGTTGCCGAAGATCTCTCCACTCCGCAGCAAGAAGACCCAGAGAGCGTGCAAGAAGGCAAGTCTCCTTTGATCATTTTTGAACCTATATTTGTGAAATGTTTTAAATTAATTTAAAGTTATGTGCATCGCTATTTACATAGAATCTTAATTTTGTTTTAGCAAGTTAGTTAATCCAATCATTGCTATGCCCTCAATTGAAGTTGAATGCCATGTACCTTTGTAACCTTAGGATTTCTTTTGTCTCGATAATGAGAATTATATAATTCTTTGATAATATTAGAACGGTAGTAAAATGCTTAGTCATGCTATTTAATTCTTTTGTAACTTTGGAATGGGAAATCATATTTCATTCAACTGGTATTTGTATTTAGAAATAAGTGGTGACTGGTGTTGCCACTGTTCTTTTAAAAATAATTAAAATGTGAAAGTTGGTTTAAACTGGGGCGGATGATTGGTTTGGATTGGTGCGGCAAGCACGAGATCTTGTAAAGTATATGTTCCGCCCTAGTCGATTAACGACCGACGCTTGTGATTGTCCAGACGGAGCACTACCGTACAACCCCGAGTCTATATGGGTACGACCTAGCTGATTAAATCATGATAGTTTAGTTTAGGTGCCACCATTGGAAGGTGGGTACCAGAGAGTCACTGGTTATTCACAGTGAGGGACAAGGATTTACTGTACTCATATGGCGCAAGAGGGGGCTTCGGACTGGGTGGATTTAACCCTTCTGCGGTGAAACCTCAGCAGGTGGTGTCTAGCTAGACTAGAGTGAGGAGAAGGTTTTGTGATAATTTATCTGTGTCTCATGCCAAAAGAAGCGTGGTGACTGTTAAGATAATTTATCTCTTGGGGGTAAAGTTGTACAACCTCTGCAGAGTGTCAAACTATTCAAATAGCCGTGCCCACGGTCAAGGGCGAGCAAGGAATGCATTCACATGGTAGATATTTGGTTTTCATTTTCAAAATAAAATTTTGGTATTCCGAGAGTGGAGGGAACTCTCGGAAGGGTATCCTGGCGGTTGGAGCCAGTGTGGGTGGATGTAACCCGCAGTTTTAAACTTTATCAGTTAGAGCTGGTTAATTAGTGTTGGTGGATAGACCCTTCACTATAAAATGCTTACTAGTTTCAGTTAAAATAATTATTTTGTTAGATTAATGCCTTCGAAAATATTTAATGTTATTTGAAATAAAATATTGCTTTATGCAAAAGAACCATATAGCCTTCCTTTGTTAAGCCTTGCATCTATTGTATTTTTTCCAAGACTTGCGGAGTACTTTATGTAATCACATGCTGCACTTAAAATTCAACTCAGAAGAATATGAAGCTCAAGATGGAGACTACGACTACTTCGCTTGTGGATTCAACGAAGGATTCCCGGAGTACTAGGTAACGTTTCCCCAGTCAATTGCCTGTGGCGTATTGATGGGTCTTCGCCGGATTTATCTTCTGCTTCCGCTGTGTTTTGTGTGTGCGAGGTCTTAAAACCTCATTTGTAATAATGAGACCTTTTGGTCAGTACCTATTATTGTAATAAAGCGTACTTGGTGATGTAATCATTTCTGTTTGACTGTGTGTACTAGCTTTGATCTGGGACTAGTGCTGTAATACACAGAGGGTCCGGGTTCGAAAATCCGGAGTCGCTGACACAGGCGACTGGAGGTCCAGTCACCCAACGGCCGGGTGACTGGAGGGTTAAAAGGCAGCGCTCAGCCGCCGCCTCACTTAACAACAGAGAAATAATTCATTCGGCCGAGAGGAAGAAAAGAGAGTAGAAAAGGAGAGGGAGGGGAGAAGAGGGCGAGGAGGAGGAGGAGAGGGAGAGGAGAAGAAGGAGGAGGGGAGAGAAGAGGAAGAACCAAATCCAGGTAATTTTTTTATTTGCAATATTGTATATGCAGTACATTTTTTATTACTGTTAATGTTAGCAAAAAATTGTAGATGTAGATAGAAATAGTTCAATTTTTGGTATAGAAAATTTAGTTAATGTAGTTATAGGAAATTAGCAGGCGTAGAAGCGGAGAGAAGAGTAAGGAGCAACTATAGGTATTATTTTTGTATTTGCAATGTTGTATATGACTGTTAGTGTTAGTAGAAAATTGTAGATGTAGATAGAAATAGTTGAATTTTTGGTATAGAAATTTTAGTTAATATAATTATAGAAAATTAGCAGCCGTAGAAGCGTGTAGTTGTGTATAAATTAGGGAGCATAGTTTTACAAAATTAGCATCATTACTAAATTGGCATGCGTACAAAATTGTAGTTGTAGAAAATTCAGTCACTGTAACGTACAAATTAATCATACGTAGAAATTTGTACGTATTACAAAATTTAGTAAATATTTATGTTAGAATTTAATAATTTAGTATGTAAAAAACAATAATACGTAATATTTATGGTTAAATACGAATGAATGTAATATCGTTAGTACGTTGGAAAAACTGATAGGAAATTCATAGTATGAGGTTATTATAGTGGGTTACGACATGCGAACGATCAGTGAAATGTGAATTGCAGTACATTAGTACTTTGGTATTGTGCGATGCGATTTGGCATGTTGCAAAATTAAAACATATATGCAGGCAGACATTAGCAGTGCCAATACCCACTACATTGAGAGTGCATTACAGTGCTGGAACCATTCGTGAAGGTCTGAATAGTGTGGATTTGAGCGGTTTTCCGCAAGCCACTCTAGTACATCCGGACGGCGAAAATGCTCGAATCTCAGATATGATGCATTGGTTGACCCAGAGTTTTTTGTTGGACCCCGAGGTATGCAGCGTCGTCGTACAAGGGCTTTGGAGCTAGTCTCCCACGGACATCAGATGGGAGTTGAGAACATTGCTACGCAATATTACGTGGAAGGGCTTTGTGCAAGGGTGTCAGCGCTGTGGATACGAGTGTGTGCTGCTTGTGCAACCATGCGCATTAAGAGCTTTGCAAGGTCGTGCATACAGCCTTGCTCCGGGAGGTGCTAGCAGCTCGGGCGACCCACATGTTGGCGAAGAGGAGGAAATTGCTCGTGACGAAGCCGATGCGGTACATGGAGGAGAGGTACAATGGTCAAGCCATGGAGAGGGAACAGGACAAGCCGATGAAGGGGAGCATACTGAGTACATAGTGCAACAGATGGAGTGCGATGACCAGACGGCATGGGCTGAAGAGGAAGCTGTATAGGAGGACGACAAGGACAGTTCGGATGAGGATGAAGCTCCCGCCCCGCAGTAATGGAACCAGTTTAATGCTGAGGGTGTTTTTTGCACATGATGAGCATGAATCACCGTGGGAGTATCATGAGACAGAGGTTCGGTTGCATTAATGTTTGCTAACAAGGCATCGCTGCAGGATGTCATCAAGCTATGGGCCCATTCAATGCAGCAGACTTTTCAGGTCGTGAATCTAGCCAGGAGTAGTACACCATGAAGTGCGAGCAGGCTGGTTATCCTTGGAGGATGCACGCACGTAGACCCATGTGTGAGACTCACTAGATTGTATCGAAGGTGGAGGCACACTCTTGTATTCTCAGCAGTGTTTTGGCGAGGCATCGTAACCTAACCTCTGCCTTTATAGCCAATTTGATGTATGGAGAAATAGTAGAGAAGAAAGACATTGAGGCCATGCACATCGTGGTAGCTATCGAGAAGAAATTCAAATACAAGATTAGCTACGTGAAGGCATAGCGTGCAAAGCAGAAGGCGTTGGAAAAACGTTTCGGGTCTTTCGAGGCAGTGTATGACAATTTTCCTTGTATGCTTAAGGTGTTGCAGGATAGGAACTCGGACACGTATATCGCTGTGTAGGACAAGCCTTCCATAAGGCCGCCAGGATATGCACTGTTGCAGAGGGCCTTCTTAGCATTTGGTGCTTGCATCGAGGCATTCAGGCACATGCTGCTGGTGATCTTAGTTGACGGGACCTTTCTGACCAACAAATACAAGGGGCAGATCCTGACGGCAACAACCAAATATTGCCGCTGGCCATCACAATCGTAGAAAGTGAGAATTATGAAAGCTGGTTCTGGTTCCACAGACATGTCAGGGTTGGAGTTGTCGGCGCTTGTCCTAGTGTGTGCGTAATCCATGATCGCCACGCCGGGATTGTAAAGGCCATAAGAAAACTTTAGGAAGACCCCGAGGAGCCCTTTTCTTGGCTGGATATGAGGAACAGGTGGTGCATTCGTCACTTAGGGGTGAACTTTTTCAAGCAGTTCCCAAAACAACCATTGATGAAGCTATTCAAGAGGCTGGCTATGCAGAACCGGCGAAGAAAATTTGATGCTTTGTGGGCATTGTTGGATGAGCACAGCAGGAAACACATCGACGAGAGGAGCAAGGGGCCGGTCATGCCTGGTGCAGCACAACCAGAATGCTTGCCAGCACTTCATGAGCCTAACCCAGCTGGTCCAAGAAGGAGGAGCTTACGGAACATCAAGAGCTTCTCGCAGTGGATCGAGGGAGAAATATTGGAGAAGTGGTCACTGTTGCATGACACGGACGGCACAAGGTACAACATAGTGATGACTAACCTTGCAAAGGTGTACAATTGGGTTCTCAGAGGCCTTCGTTCTCAGCCCCATGTCACCATCGTGGAAGGTGTTCTTCACAGCACAATCGGCTACTTCAGGGAGAGGCACGCGAATGGCGCGCTTCATGCGGCCAATCCCCAAGCATTGTATTCATCGAAAATTATGGCATACATGGAGACGAAGGCATAGAAGGGCCAATTGCATATAGTGCACATCATGGGCAACAGAGAGCATCGTTTCGACGTGGTACTCCATGATAGAGCCAGATTGGAATGGCTCGTTCCCTTGTTACCCACAAGGTATGTCTTGGAGATCATGCAAATGAACCTAGCTGCACGTACAACAAGCTGAAGTTGTTCCACAATCCATGCTCTCATGTCCTTACTGCATGCGGGACCGTGGGCATGGATCCTTCGAACATCATATCTGAGTACTTCTTCAAGGAGAGGGTACTACATACGTGGTGTGGGGAGCTCAGGGGGTTCAGGGTTATGGAGAACTTCACCACCTTGGACATTGCAGGGAGAACCTAGATTCCAGATGTTAACATACTAAAGGGTGGGAAGAGTTGGCGACAGAGCCGACGTATTAGAAATGATATGGATGAAGCGCAAGCCGAAGCATCTGATGCACGTTGTGGGTGATGCAGTTAGGGGGCACACACTAGACGATGCAATGCATGTGTTGATCAGCAGGTAGAGTAGCATCGTGTGTACTACTAGTTGTAGGAGACTAGAAATAAATTTCCATTGTAAACTGTATTTTGCTAGTAGGCACTTTGAAGTGTGGAATGTCGTACTAAATGTATCGCATATTTCATGTACCATTTATATAACTACTATGTTACATCATCCCTTTTAGTAATGTAGTTGGTGTCATGCTAGTAGCCTAGTATTGCTCTGTTTATTTACTTACAAGTTCTATTTACAGTTACTTTACATGCGATGTTTTTTGGTTCCGTATAAATGCTAACTTGAATTCATTTTGCATGTATGGCTCGTGATCTTCGTGGGTCGGACTAGCCTTACGGCCTGTTGGACAAGTACGTTGACCGGCTACATCGCGCTTCCCGTCGTGTCCCGCCTACAGGGAGCGTGGAAGAGCCAGCTGAGTTGGGAGTGGTCCGGACACGCATACCTCGAGTGGCCTGGAGACTAGACCCCCACTGGATAGTCAGGTGTGCACTCCGCCAGCATTGTACTGTTGCCGTAAGTAGGTTCCGTGATAACCTTTACTTGCTTTGTAGGCTGCGGGATGCCAGGCTACTCCCTCTCACCCGGATGGTGCAGGCCACAGACACCATCGGGGCGAGGATGGACCTACCTTGCCCACGGGTGGGGAGGATGGCGTTGAGTGGTCACGACATTTCCCGTTCGACAGTTCTCTGCTGGCGGTTTTGGTGGACTGTTGGCAGCCAGAGACGCACACTTTCCACTTCTCATTCGAGGAGATGATGCCTACTCTGCAAGATGTGTCCCTACTGCTTGGCTTTCCAATCGCAGGAGCCACTGCCTTCCTACCGGAGGCCCCAGCTGACAGCCACACGAACCTGCTCGCCATATTCGAGGGGGTCCTTCCACCAAGAGCCGTAGATGACTACTACATCTTCCTCACGGGTCAAACATACGGGCCATCGCTAAGGTGGCTCGCATAGTTTCGGGTTCGTGCTCTTTATAATTGGTCCTGTAAGCTCTCATTTCCACTATTATGTACTAATGACTTCTTGTTTACATTCAGGTGGAGCGGATGGATCCAGATGCTGACGATCAGCAGGTCTCGTGCACTTGGAGGCGTACTTGATGTGGCTATTTGGTTGGGTGCTCTTCACCACTAGCCACAGCAACACCGTCGATGCATGCCTCATCGCTCATGCTAGGGCGATCACCAATGGTGAGGCCCCCCAGGTCAGATGGGGATCAACCGCACTTGGCGAGACCTATCACGGCTTGTGCGATGCATGCTCGAGGACCAAGGCGAATATGGTCCTCGTGGGCTACACACTGCTACTGCAGCTGTGGTCGTTCAAGCGCTTCAGCCTCGGACGACCCCTGCTAGACGACATGAGTCCGTATGAGGCAGAGATGTACCTTAGAGGAGATGTCGACCGGCCGACGATAGGTTCTCTCTAGTGTCGTTGACGGGTAAGTAATATGATAATCAGCTATTTCCTTCATATTAACGATGGTCGTATGTAACAGATGTTGTTCCTTACAGGTACAGTTCACGCAGTTTCAGGTCACGCAGGCTTATCTGCCCTTGGTGGAGCAGTTCGACCGCCTCACAGCTGACGATGTTCGCTGGGAGCCGTACTCACCTATGGCACTGCAGGACCGTACTCCTGACAGGCTATCCACGCTCTGCTAGCATGACTGGGCTTTCTGGCCGACATGCCAGAAGCTCGTGTACGACATCGTCGTGCAGGACTATGCGTCGCAACATGTGATGCGGCAGTTTGGCCTACGTCAGGCGCTTCCAGTATCAGTCGGACCACTACTGCCGCAAAGCGTGCACGTGTGAGTGACCGCCTCTCATAAATCTCCTTGTACTTACTATTCATTTGGCAAGTACTAATGGAATGGTCCTATAAGCAGGCACTCTAAAAAGGGAGTTAAACACGGAACGGACTGGACGGCGAAGATGGAGGGGTGGCTTGCGCAGTGGGAGGGCACGCTTGATGACTGCGTGGAGAAGGACCACCCCTACGACAGCAGGGGCTACGCGGAATACTTGCGCTGGTACCAGTCGTGGACTTGTACGAGGCTCATACATGTCGTTGACCAGCCCACCGCACACGTCACCGCTCCAACAGACACGTACCCCATGCACCTCACGTGGGATGCTCACATCATGGTACGTTACATGTAATTTTTAAATATTCCCTAATGGCAATGTCACTGAGATGATTGACCGTTTCATGTTTTTTCCTTCAAGCTGACGTCGATGCTGCAATTTGGAGGGAGTCTCACACTATGGTGGATTGGCTTGCCACTAGTGCAGAGGTGACCCACGAGGAGTCGTTGAGTGCTTGGTGTCATGTGGAGGCCTAGGGTAGACGTGTGGTAGCCTTGCTACCCTGCACGAGGCTATCGGCGGTCTCCAAGCCCACGCCTAGTGCACAGACAGTTCATCCACTCGTGCCGCCCTGACCGGCATGGCACCACTCCAGAGGTTCTACTTGGGCACGTCCTACACCTCCTCACCCGGATGAGGCTGGGGGTCTGCTTGGGGACAGCCTTGTACACCGCTAGGGTAGCTGTTCATGCATCCTTCATACATCTCCAGCTTCCCCGCACAGGGGGTGTACTCCGTGCCGTACATCCCTGCTCCAGACACAATGGCACCAACTGAGGGACATTTCGCCTCTTCTCGATTTTATCCCAATGCTTTATCTCATGAACTAACGATATTTGTATTGCAGATCTTCTCTTCCCCGAGCAGGGATGGGGGGTCTCCCCAGGCCTAGACGATCTAGACCAGTACTTTTTGGACTGGCTCGAGCAAGCGTCGGGCTCTGCACCTCGGGCCACACCACCAGAGGTTCTCTCTGGGAGTGCCCTCACTGGTGCATTGGAGGGCACACAGGCAGTGGTGCAGCCCACTCCACCAGCTTAGGGGTGGATGGGACGGTCTCCTGATCGTCTTACGTTGTCAGGGCGTCATTACCTGTTGCAACGGAGGATGGGAGGACGCGGACGTGGAGATGGAGGGGGCTAGGGTGTCGACGGAGGGGGCTAGGGATGCTGTTGGGGGATGGTAGTGCTAAATGTACACTCTTCGTTCATGTATAGTTTATGTTTATTGTTTACGTAGTGATGTTTACAATACTGTGGCGATCTTATTTCTACTTCTCCTTACCTTCTTGACACCCACACGAAACGAATAGTGAACTGCATTGATGGCAACTGCAGCAACGTACGAACCATTAAATTACATGGTTAATGACATTGAAATTTATTTCGAACAACAGTCCTGAGTACAACCATATAAGCATACACATCGTTGCCTACAGGTGGAAGGAGCCTCATGGTACCCACATGGAGTATTACTGAGTAGGCCACCTCAGACGTGGCTGGCCATCGTTATAGTGGCAAGCATATATACAACTAAGGTTCACGCAGCAGCATGTTGGGTCGTACGAACTCCCTATGTTGATGACCTCCTCGTTACCCCACTCGTACTCCATCTACTAACGGAGGTCACTGTTCTACTCTTCAAGACTGTCAATCCGTGCCTCCAATCAGCAATTCACTCCCACAACATATGAACGTACATCGCAACATACCATTCATGGGTAGGATCAATCCATCACACGAAGTCACATTTATCCATCTGCTACAAAGGAACATTAGCATTGAAACTCTATTAGTAGTACAACAAAATAGACGAGTGCAAACTTATACCCCAGAGTATGGGCATCGAAAGAAACGTCGACCGCCATCTGTATGGCCTTTTGCCACCTGCACCACCGCATCCTGCATGACTTTGCATTTTGGCCACACTAGTTGAGCACGCGTATTTGGCAACAAGCGGTACGTAGCACCGAAGTCCTCCTTCCTTTTGAGCGGAAGGTCCTCCTTTGGTGACCCATGTTTGACTGGCAACTCGGCGTCTGTCATGGTGGTTTACTCTACGATGGAGAAGATAGTTGTTCCAACCAGCAATGCCTTGTCCATTCATTTTAGAGCATAACTGCGGTGTCATGGCGCCATTCATAACACATGGCAGCTTTGCCTAGCGACAAGACTACACGGGTAGCTTTGCGCAGCGACAAGATCACACAAGTCGGCTTTCCGCAGCAACAAGACAACACACACCAGCTTTGAGCACCAATAATACTACATATGCCAGCTTTCACCAGTGACAAGACTACACATGCCAACTTTACACACTGAGAAAACCGCACGCGCCAGCTTTGCTCAGCGACAAGACCACACGGCCCAGCTTTCGCAGCAATATGACTACATGGGCCAGTTTTGCTCAGTGACATGACATGACAACCCAGCTTTTTGCAGTGACATGATAGCACGGGCCTACTCAATGACAAGATCGCACGCGCCAGCTTTGCGCAGCGACATGACCGCACAGGCTAGCTTTGCTCAGTGATATGACATGACAGCCTAGCTTTTCGTAGTGACATGATAGGATGGGCTAGTTTTGCGCAGTGAGAAGACCGCACGCACTAGCTTTGCACAGTGACATGACCGCACGGCCCAGCTTTCTGCAGTGACAAGACCCCACGGCCCAGCTTTACCAGCTTTCCACACTTGGTAGCTTTGCGTAGTGATGGGACCACACAGACACCTTGTACCGACAGGGCAACAAAAGGCCCTATAAAAGGAGAACGAAGAGATTTCTCAGAGAACACATCACTCCAAACCCCACACTACACCGGCGTTTGCTTCACCACACCGGCATGGACAAAAGGCAGAAAAAGCAATAGGACAAGATGATGAAGCAGTGGGAGGAGACCCGCGACCTAGCATGGTCAGCTGCCACCTGCAATGAGAAAGTAAGGGCTGCTGCGGCCCAGGCAGAACATGCTCAGTGTGCTACGAGATTAGCTCCCTGCAATGATGCGCCTCATAGCAACAACCCCATCCTGAACGTTCATACCGAGCGTTCGCCGCAACTCCCACCAGAGGGAGTGATGCCCCCCTTTGTTGGTGCCGGAACATATGCAAGTTCTTCAATTCTAAGCACCACCTCAGCCTAGGTATGTGTTACTAGGGTTGCACAAACTATTCTAGTGACTACCCCGACCACTGTCTAGACACCGCAACATATCGGCAGCCGGTAAGAACCAGGTGCACCATTTTCCCCCTACCTTTTCTCCTTCACAGTACGCACTAACAACCTCTCCCCTATATTCATAATCCCCGGAACCCCTATGTGGCTACTGCAAATGAATCTATCTCGAGATCCACCCAGAGGACCAGTGGGCCCTCGACTTTGAGGAGTGGAATGTCACAAGGTCATTCGAGATCTGGGAGTAGAAGCGCTGCAAGAAAAAGCAAACCCAGTGTATACAACGTGAGATGAAAGCTCATCTTAAGGCGTGCACGCGTAGAGAGTGGGAGACTCACGATAGGGAGAGCAAGAAAAAGAGGGAAATGGCGACCAAGGCAAAAGAGGCCGTCAAGGAGTTCAACGCCGAGCTAGCAAGGAAGGGAAAATGGCTCCGGTCCACACAGTAGGTGGTACGAGCAGTTGGGTGGGTTAGTCGCACATAATACTATATGTTATGCATGTAATCAAAAAGTACATGGCATATTACTCCCAACTGTATTATAAAGTCTATTTAAATTCAGACAAGTTTATTTTCTAATCTTTTTGCATTCAATTATTCACATACCAAGTCATCCAATAATATTAACATACCAGTTTTCCTCCGTATATGAATTCCTAGTAACATCACAATATCACTTACCATCGTACATACCGATCGTTCTAAGGTCAATCGTTCTTAACAAAAGTTTCACAATTTTTTTTACGCTCCCATAACTTACAATGACCATAAACTTTTATTACAAATCCAATAGATTATCTTCCAGTTATAATCTACAAAATTCACGGGGTGGCAGTTTGCAGTCACCCTCTAGGTGGACGACTCCACATACAGTCGCCATGTGGCTAGGCGACTAGTTTCAATCGCCTAATGGTCGGGTGTAACATCCCAAAATTCAGGTATTCGAAAATATGGAACTTTTAAAACTTTTCTTGCATTTTGCTGGTGTTCAAAATTCCTTTTGAGCAGTTAATTGAAATTTCTTGAGTTTGGTGGCATGCAAGTTACTAATCAAGAATAATTCCCCCAATGCAAATAATAATCAGACAAATAATAAAAATGGAAAAAGTCATTACAGATCAGGGCTTCAAAATACCAAAATCTTCAATTCAAATTCAGGTCAATAAAATAAATCTAAAAAGAATATTAGAATATATCCATAAATATCCAAACCAAAAATCTCTTCTCTTAATTCAATTAGTAAACCAAAATCCGAGGTGGAATACTCAAAATTTATATATATACAAATCATAACAACATAATATAAAAATCAAAGTCTAAGGGTAAATTGAATAAAATAGAAAATAGAGAAATATTAGATTTTGTATCTAGATATTTGAAACAATACTCAAATTAAATTGAAATCAATTATGTTAAACAGGAAATAGCAATTTAAGTTAAAATTTTAAATCCTAAAATTGTGCTTAAAATTCTTTCCTCTCTATCTTTCCCTCCCTTAAATTCCTTATCCATGACAAGTGGGCCCACTGCCTTTTTCTCTCCCTTCCCTCCCCTCTTCTCTCTCTCCCCCTCCTTTCTCCCCTCCCTGCGTGCAGGCCCGACACCCCCCTCCTTTTCTCCTTCCATCTTTTCTCCCCATCCCCTCGCGCTGGCTCCTCCTCCTCCTCTCATTCTTCTCCCTCCTGTCTCCCTTTCTTTACTCTCCGTGCGCGCGCGTCCTCCGTCCTCCTTGCGTCACCCGGCCCCATTCTCCCTGTGCGCCCATCGCCCCGCATCAGCCGCCACCTGCCCGGGTCGCCATCGCCGCACGGCGCCCCACTGCACTCGCACGCCGCGCCCATCCCCTGCTCCGCCATGCCCTGCGCGCGCCTACCCCGCCGTCCCGTCGCGCCGTGCCGGCCATGCCGCCGTCCCCACCACTCTCCATGGCCCCCCTTCTCCGTCACTATAAGAGGCCGCCTAGTTTTCCCCGTTTGCTCCTCGCGCGTCCTCCCTCTTCCCCCATTTTCTTCCCATCTTCTTCCCCCCAAAATCCAGCCGCCGCCGCCATTATCGCCGCCCACACCTCCTCGGACGCCCCTGTCCAATTCCTCGTCTTGGGAGCTGTGACTCGACGCCCTGAAGTCTCCCCAAGCGCCGGCCACGCAATTCCTCCGCCCCAGCTCGCCGGCTCCATGGCCATGCCCGCACCGCCGTGGGTCACCGCCGCCGGCCCCCTCTAGCACGACTTCCCCAGCATAGATGCCATGGTGAGCTTCCTCTGCGTTCGCTACTGCTCACACGCTCGCCGGATTTCACTCTCTCCCCACGCCGGCGCCGCCGCACCATACCACCCCCGCCCCGGCCGCCGAGCCTCACCGCTGGCCCACCTCGTCGCCGCCCTTACCACCGCGCCACCTCCCCGGGCTGCCTTCCCTCCTCCGCAACCCATTTTTCTAGTCCCCAGCACCTCCCCGTCTGCTTCCCACCGGCGATACCGCTGCCTAACTCGCGCCGCCCCCTCCTCTGTCTCCGGCTGCTGGTTCTTCTGTTAGCCCCAGTCCCCGCTTGCTTCATTAACATTACTTCCCCCCAGCTCATCGTGAAACACCGAACGCTCACTTGGCTAGCTCAGCACACTTAAGAAACACAGCCCTCAGGTCGCTTGTTCGATTCCACCCGGCCGCACCTCCTTTTTCCATTTTTATTTCAATTTTTGTGACTCATTTTAATTAATAAAAATCAAGGATAATTAGAGGATAATTTTGAGAAGCTAATAAAATTTCATTAGGGTGTAAATGAGAATATTAAAGATTTAAATTTTTTTTGATTAATTACCATATATGAATAAATAAAGTGCCTTTACTATTTCCTTAATCTAATTAAAAGATATACAAGTTGAAGTTAAGGGAATGAATTGGGCATTAGGTTTGGCTATAAAAACAAGACTTTAAATTAAAGATTTTCTTTAAATTATAACTAAATATATGCCAGAACATTTAACATATAGCCATGAAATAAATCTTAGCGGTAAATTTAATTAAATGACAAATCAAGCAGCTTCATAGAATTAATTAAACAATATGTCGTAACCTTTGGGAACAAAATTCATATTTAAAGTTAGAAAAATGTAATTAAAAGTATAAACCCCGCCATTAGCCGTCATTGATAAATAAGTCTCCACGGCAACTTTAGGAAAAGTGGTAGTAAATAAGAATATAATAAAATTTATTATTAAACATCAATGAGACAATTAAATACTCACGTGCTTCAATGAATTATTGAATTAACCATTAGGAGGATACTTCGAATAATTAGTAAGTAAAACCCCATAAAATATCATGACTCAAGTTGCGAGGAATGCATACCCTAAAGATAAAGTTAATACCCTAAATTCTTACGCCAGTCTATAAGTCTAACCCGACACATGGGATTTCCTTGATAAATATAAAAATAATAAAAGAAAGTTAATAAATAAAATAGGGTAGGCTATGGTACTCAAAAGCCGGCTAAACCTTGACATCCTCAAATTCAAAGTGGAATATTCTCATGAATATTCCTTCACCGTGAACCTTCCTCGGCATCCGTCTTAACGGATTTCCCTCCGCCATTCGATACTTCGCCCCAACCCTGATTGACTCCGTCAAATCCTCCGTGCCCAACCAACCTCAAATCACCCGTTTAATCATAATAAAAGCTAATCAAGATCAATTGAATTTATTTGGATCTTTTTGAGTTATTTGCATTTGTTTGGATTCAGTGGCCTAGCGCGTAATTAGAAACGGGAGTCCTGAAGATTCTACGGATCAAGTGTGGTCAGAGCGAAGTGAAGATAAAGAATAGAAGCTCAAGAGAAAGCATTGTGTGAGCTCAAGACCGCGGTAAACCGCGCAAGAAAAGTCAATACTTTGATCATGTTGAACCTACATTATCTGCAAATTATTTTGGTTTAACTTATCAAATCGCATGCTGTTATTTTATATGCAAATACATGTTTAATTTAAGATTCTAGTTATATGCCCCTTTATTTAACTTGATTAATATTACACCTCCTTTGGAATATTTGATCACGTGAACCTTGTCATCCTAGTAAAACTATAATGGTAACTTTTCAAAAATAAGTTCGTAATTATACGCCATGCTTAGTACTACTTAGATACTCGGGGGCGCTGAAATGCCCAAGCATTATTATCATTTTTAATCATGAGAAACTGGTTTGAGAAGTCATGGTGGTAATGACAGGTATATTTGGATATGATTATTTTATGCTCCCAAAAACCCCAACTTGCTTAAGTATCTGGGCGGATGGTATGGGGGCTGGTGTGTGGTGCAGTGGAAGCACAAAATGGATAGTGATAGAACCGCCCAGATACCACTAAGGACTGAATCTTGTCATGACCTCCTATGTAAAATAGTACAACCACAAGTCTGCAAAGTGCAACTTGGCTAAGTAAATTTATCGAAACCCCCGGACTCATCTCACCGGTAATGGATAGGAGTGGATATGCAAGGGCAAGGGGAGGCCTAAAGGGATACCGAGTGGAGGGTGAAGTTTTCCAATCGTGCTAGTGTTGCGTGGAGTGGAGCCCGACTGCGCTAATATCCGTGGCGAACATCCCGTGCAACGTATGGGACCCACCGCAAGTGGGAGCGGCCCCATAAGGTGAGATGACAAAAGGGGTAGATACCTTGAAAAGTCACTGTGATGATCTACTCAACCACGTGGCTAAGGAATCATGTGGGGCAACGCGCGGATTGTCTCTTGTGGTGAAAGTGTACAAACTCTGCAGAGTCAAAACTATTCGAATAGCCGTGCCCACGGTCAAGGGCGGACATGGGAACTTAACCAGATATAGTTCTATTTCAAAAACTTTGTGGGTGGGAATGGAAAAGTGGAGGGCAGTGGAAAGCCCTGTTTTGAGTTGCCCTGGGTGTCGTCCCAGTGATAATGTAAGCGGCTATAACGCTTAAAGTCTAGCATATGGTGCAGAGACCATGTAACGGTGGATGGAATCTGGATCGCTATTATTATTGCATTCTCTTACACATTATGTTTTTTGTTCAAAACTGCTAGGTCCCAGGAAATTTCTATGTATTATATTTTTAAATAATGATGATACTTCTCACAAAATAAAATGTCAGGAAGAGTAAATAGAGTCGTAAGAAAAGAAGATGGTTGTTTGTGGTAAACACATAAAGATGTTGGTGGATGCATGTCGATCATAGAAAGGAAACGGTAGTGTGCACGCTGGGAAGATAAATTGGTGGAGCCTAAATGAATAGATAGGCTAGATAGATGATTTAAATAAATTTTGGAGAATTAGGAAGTGCAAAGGTAATTGTTGGATTACGACACTAATAACTAATATAAATTCTTGGAAGATGTTGACACTAATAACTAATAGAATCGGTTACTAGACGAGTCAATTAATTTTTTGGGAATTTGGAGGTATGATAACAATTCTTGGAGTATAAACTTGATCAATGATATTCTCGGTGGATGTATACTAGTGAATCGTTAACTTGATCAACGATATTCTTGGTGGAAATATACTAGTGAATTAGTTACAGATAGATAATAAAAAATAAGGTTGATTATTGGAAGAGCAAATTATGGTTGTGGATCAACAACAAAAGGACTGGATTGTTAGGAAATTAGAATACAAAAGATATTGGTGGATCTAAAATAAAGGATGACACTCACTGCTCGGAGTCTTAGGCAGCAATGAATGTATGATCGGTGGATTAACTAAATGATGTTACTCGCTGTTTGGAGTTTTAGACAGCAATCAACATAGAAAGTGCATGATCGGTGGATTAAATTAAATGATGTCACTCGCTGTTTGGAGTTTTAGACAGCAATCAACATAGAAAGTGCATGATCGGTGGATTAAATTAAATGATGTCACTCGCTGTTTGGAGTTTTAGACAGCAAACAATATAGAAAGTGTATGATCGGTGGATTAATTATATGATGTTGCTCGCTGTTTGGAGTCTTAGATAGCAATCAATATAGAAAGAGTATGATCGGTGGACTAATTAAATGATGTCACCCACTGTTTGGAGTCTTAGACAGCAATCAATAAAGAAAGTGTATTTTTGGTAGATTAAGTCAATTGTGGCAATCATTGTGTGGAGTTTAGGTAGCAACAATAACACTATGATTAAATAATAATAATAATGCTACCAAAAGCAATTTTTGGCAAATAAAATAACCCGAGCCTCTCCTTTGATAAACCATGCATACTATTTATTTGCATCCTATGTATTGGCTCGCGGAGCACGGTGGTTTGTGCTCACACTCGCTCTCACAACAAATCCAGAATCAGAAATCAGATCACTACACTTCAGCAACACTCTTGGTCATGATGGCAAAGAAGATGAAGATGTCGAGGACTAGATCACGAACCTCCAGTTGGCTGCTTGTGGGCATGTCCTGAAGGTCCTACTTGTGTGCTTCGTTTCCACTGCTGCATTTTTTGGATTTCGGCCTAATCAGCCCATGTATAAGTCCACTATTAAATTTACGCTTTCGCATGATATGTGCTTTGATGTTCAGAACTGTAACCTGTGAGCACTATCTACTGATCCAGGAAATAATGCGGTGGAATCACAGGGGATGCCGGATGTTAAAATCCGGGATCCTACATCGGGCGACTAGAACTCTGTCGCATGGCCGTTGGGCGACGGGGGGCGAATGGAGCCTATTTCTGTAAAAAAATATTGTTGTGGGTATATTTTTGTTATTTTGAATAAAAAATAGATTATTCGTAAAAAAATTCCAAGTCGTACTGCAACTACTCTTCTATTTTACTACAGTGCAAGTCGTTTCTTGGTTCCATGACTATCTTAATCTTCGTGCTTAACTAAAATACGCTTTATTATAAAAAAAACATAGGGTCTACCATTTAGTAGTCACTGGATGTGGATGCTCTTGATGCTATTATAACATCAGTGGCAAAAAATTGACTACTGTTGTAGCACAGCATAACAGCAGATACAAGGTACCTCTTTACCCCTAGGGGTATGGACTAAGAGAGCTAGAGAGCCAACAGAAAGAGAGAGGTGGTTAGTGGAAATGAGTGGATCTGGCCATCTTGTATCCCTCTTGGGGGTTTATTGTAACATCCCAATTTTCAGAGTTTATTGAAGCCTTTTAAAAGAAAAGTCACCATTTGAATTTTTCTGGAATTAATTAAAGCTTAAAATAAATTTTTATTAATTAAAGAGATTTAATAAGACAAAATAAAACTTGAACATTTGCTGAGAGTATTTTATTTCAGTTCCTTGTGCTTCAAAGATTTTTCTGGGATTTTCTATGATTTTTCATATTTATTTGTCATTTTCTAGAGTTCAAATGAATTTATTTGAATTTTCGGAAAAAGAAAACCCTAAAATACCCTAAAAGGCTACATGGGCTGAACTCCAACCCCTCCGCTTGCTCCGCCCGCTGGCCTAGCCTGCCCCGCATCTACCACGCGTCACGCTATTTGCCCACTAACCTCACCGCTTGATGTTCACCCATGTCGGCCATCGGCCTCATCTTCTCACCCGCGCCCTGCATCCCGACCGTCCACCCATCATCGTATTCATCGTCGTCCTCACGAACTCTCACCACTGCCATCGCTGTACCCCGCTCAGACTCCGTCCACCGCCATAGTAACCTCGGATTCGGTGTCTGTGTCTAAGCCACCGCCGACCGTGTCGTGCATGGACTCTTGGCATCTGTGTTATAAATAGCCGCGCTGCCCCACCTTTTCTCCCCATCCCGAGTCACCACCCTCATCAAGTTCGCCATGAGCCGCCGCCTTCATTTTCGTTGTCATCATCTTCGGCAAAACCAACTCAGGCCGTCGTGGTCTCTGTCATCGCCGGTAAGTAGCCGCCGAGCTCCATCTCTATCACCGGCTAGCCATCCAGTAACAGCCGCTGTCCACCTTGCCCGCCATTTGTCATCCTCAGTTTGTGCGTCGCCTCTTCACCAACAAAGGCAACGCCTCGTTTTGCGAGCCATCGTGTCACCCGTACCCACGCTCGACCGGCGATTCATCTTCTTGGTGAACCCTATCCACCATGTGCCGAGCCACTGATAGCTGGGTCCTGCTTGTCAGATCTGTTGTATCATGAATCCATGAACCGAGCCACGTCAGCACCATCCACTCCAGCAGCCACGTCAGCCCTACCTTGCCACGTGTCTGCCATGTCAGCCCTAGTCGCTACGTCATCAAAGCCAGTTGCCAGTACACTATTCCATGAGCCAAGTCCACTGTAGACCATCTAGTTCATGCACTGGGTCTACAGCATAGTGGAATTTCTAGTATTTTCTTTTGATTAGATTTTCTAAGAGCTTGTTCTACTCCATCCTAACTCTGATTGACCCGATTTTTTTTCTAAGTTCATCTAAAATTGAGCTGTATCTTTTGGTTGTGGTTTTCAAGTTTTTAGAGTTCATTTGAATTTTATATGATTTTATTTATGTGTCGTTCACTTTCTCTCTCATTAGATAATGTCTTCGAAGGAGCAGAAGAAAGATCTGAAGACCAAGAGTTGGTAACTGAGCAAGGCAAGGTAAGTCATGTCCTTTGATCATATTGAACCTATTGTTTTCAATTTATTATTTATTATTTTATTTTAAATTATCATGCATTGCTATCTTAATACAAACCTTTGTATCTGGTAGCTATTGTTCAACTTGATTAATTCCTCCTTGATAATTTGAATGCCATGAATCCATTGTCATCATAGAATAGAAATTTATCTGGTGATACACTACTAGTATCCACATGGGTTGTACGTTTAAATTGCTTAACCATGTTTATAGTACGTTGGGTTTATCATCAAATGTGACTAAATAATTAATTTTGACTTAATGAGATATTGAATTATGGTTGTAACCACAGATATAAAATTTGTGTGGCATGACATTGGTGTGTCATTGGTGTTGGTTGTACAAAATGATTTTCACTTGGGCAAATGATCGTGCAGTAAAGGGGTATAGTTCGCATATTGGAATGTGGATGTTTCGCCTGTCTAATGTCTAAGGAGTTAACTTTGTCCAGTATAGGATAGGCCTGACTGAATGATTTGTGATGTTTCAATTTTGGTTCCATCATTGGGATGAATACAATTTGGTCGTAGCTATGGATCCACATTAAGGGAGCGGGCGGAACTGGGTTGACATTGAGCATTGTAAAGGTCTTGTAATAATCACATAGTCGCACGCCCAAGAAAGCATTTATTGGCCGACATGATAAGTGCGTTATCTCTTGTGGGTAAAGCTGTGCAATCTCTGCAGAGTATAAAACTATTTAAATAGTTGTGTCCCCGGTTATAGAAAATGCTCGGTGATTTCAAACGAGGGTTAGGTTTTCAAAAAATCTTGGTTGATTGGGAAGTGAATGGGTAGTTCACTTGTGGCTTATTCAATCCTTTGATTCATTAAATATTTATATATGTCCTTTCCAAAATTGTGTTTTCAATCTATTTATTATATTTACTCCAAGTTATTGCTTTCTACAAAATAACCATCCAGCCATCATTTGGTAAGCCTTGCATACTATATTACATTATTGTTACAAATGACTTACTGAATATTCTATGTACTCACGGCTTTATCCATACTTGCTCAGTTGAAAAAGAAGAACCATATCAACCAAAAATATGTGAAGGAGGGTACTGTGATGACTTCTCAGATTAGGACTCCGCTTCTCAGTCGACTGCCTATGAGCATATCGAATGGCTACTATGTTTTTCCTTTGTTTTCCACTACTAGTTTCATAAGCCTTTCAAGCTATTATCTGTAAGCTTTGATAATTAATTAATACTTGAGTCTTTCTTTTGGTTAACCGTGTGTATGATTGATATTTCATCTATGTTCCACTGTATGCATTAGCGTGATCCTGAACTGGTGCATAATACACAGAGAGATCAAGATTCGCAAATTTGGGTCTCTACATTTATATACATGAATGGGATAGGATGGAAAATTCCCATCCTACCCCTTAATAATCACAAAAGGTAAGGGTACATTGGTACATTCCTTTATACACATATGTCTATACTATTGGGCCTGTTATAAGGCCCAATAGCTGAACTTAATGGTCATGGGGGCTGGGCCACCCCTACAACAGTACGTGCTCAATAGCAAGCACGGAGGTTCCAAGAGGCGAGCTGACGTGACCAATTGTCCCAGCTCCTTGCCCCCAGACAGCAAGCATGAAGGTTCCAAGGGGCAAGCTAATGCAATTGCTAGCTCCAGCCCCCAGGGGTCTGGACGCTCTAAACCTGTCAAAACAGGGTTATTCTTTCACTGATCATGACATGGTTGTGGAGTCCCCCGACAAAGCCTAAGCCACCACATCGAGATCGTGCCTCGGACTTAGGCGGCATGTACGACTACGTCGATCAAGATGTTGTCATGGTGGCGCATGGAGGCAGAGCCGAGGACGGGGCCACCCCTTTGAGGCGATGCCTACAATGACGGCAGTGAAGTCCCTTGACGGATCCGGAGCAGCCACATCGAGGTCCTACCTCCGACACGGGTGGCACATAGACATAGGCAATGAAATCCCACACCAAAGTCGTTTCCGTCCCATCGAGGTCTTGCCTCCAACATGAGCAGCATGTAGACACAAGCAATGAAGTCCCACGCCAAAGCTGTGGCTGTCCCGTCAAGGTCCTGCCTCTGACGTAGGCGACACATAGAGATGGAGTCATGGGTCGGGTTGCCCCTCCGAGGCGACGCCTACGAGGAGGATGGCGAAGTCCCCTGACGTAGACGAAGCCAATCCATAGAGGTCGAGCAATGATGTAGGCGATAAAGTCCCACGCCAAAGCTGTGGCTGTCCTGTCAAGGTCGAGCCACCGACGCGGGCGATGTGTAGATGCGGGAAATGAAGTCCCACACAAAAGCCGTGGCCATCCTGTCGAGGTCCTTACCTTTGACGCGGACGGCGCATAGAGGCAGAGCTGTGGGTCGAGCTGTCCTGCCAAGGCAATGCCTACGAGGAGGATAGTGAAGTCCTCCGATGCAGCCGAAGTTGCCCAGTCAAGATTGAGCCTCTAATGCAGGAAACGCATAGACGCAGGTGATGAAGTTCAACATCAAAGCCGTGCCTGTCCCATCGAGGTCCTGCCTCTGACGTGGGCGGCACATAGAGGCAGAGTCATGGGTTTGGCTGCCCCTCCATGGCGATGCCTACGAGGAGGGCGGTGAAGTCCCCTCGAGCAGTTGGAGCTGCCCCGTCGAGGTCGAGCCTCCAACACAGGTAACGCGTAGAGTCGGGCAATGAAGTCCCACGCCGAAGCTGTGGCCGTCCCGTCAAGGTCCTGCCTCCGACACAGGCAGCAGAATGAGGCGGAGTCATGGGTTGGGCTGCTCCTCCGAGGCGATGCCTATGAGGAGGGCGGTGAAGTCCCCCGATGCAGCCAGAGCCACCCCGTTGAGGTCAAGCCTCCGATGCGGGTGGTGCATAGACACAGACGTTAGAGTCCCACATCGAAGTTGTGGTCATCCCGTCGAGGTCCTACCTCCGACACAGGCAGCACATAGAGATGAAGTTGTGGATCAGGCCACTCCTCTGAGGAAATGCTTATGAGGACGGCAAAGTCCCCTGATGCAGCCGGAGCCATCCCATCGAGGTCATGCCCTTAATGCGGGCAGTGCACAGACACAAGCGATAAAGACCCATGCTAAAGCTGTGGTTGTCCCGTCGAGGTCCTACCTCCGATGTGGGTGGCACATAGATGCAGGCGACAAAGTCCCACGCCGAAGCCATGAATCGCATGCGCTGCATCCTCATCTTTTGGACAAGCATCAATGAAGTCAGCGGCGGGGCGAAGGCTTGAAGCGTACATGCTCCGTTGCCCACCCTTTAGTTTGGCATCGACGAAGTCATGACCATATGGTAGTCATAGAATCCTCATGACTACCTTGATCTTGATGTGGTCATAGATGTTGACAAAGTCGCAACCACGAGGTGGTCGTAAAATGCCTTATGACTATGTCGATCATGGCGTGATCATGGACGTCGTCAAAATCATGACTATAAGGTGGTCATATAATGCCTTACGACTACGTCAAACATGATGTGATTATGGGCGTGGATGAATCCGATAGCAGGACGAAGGCTTGAATCACACGTGCACTGCCCCGCACCCTTCGAACAAGCGTCCACGAAGTCAGCGACGGGATGAATGCTTAAAGCGCACGCGCTCCATCCCCCACCCTTCGCATGAGCGTCAATGAAGTTGTAAGATCAAGGAGGCCTACTAGAGGGGGCGAATAGTCATTTCTAAATATTTCAATTAAATTCTATTTAATCTATTTGGCTAAAACCAAGTATATAATGTGAAAGTTTAAATCAATTTTGTTTAATACAAATAAAGCCTAAATTAACTAGGTTCACCTAAGTGCACCAACAACTTAAGTCTATGTCAAGTTAATTCTTTGAATGCAAATTGCTTGAATGTAAATTGAGCACAAGAAAACAAACCATAATTGACATGGTTTCTTTTACCGTGGTATTCGAAGACTTGCCGGTCTCCCCTAATCCACGCTGAGGTTAGCTCAAACGAATTGGACCGGCTCCACAAATTAAATCAAAACACCTCAATCTACTAAGGTTGCTCTTCCTCCACTCCGGATATGGCGAGCACCACACCACTCACAATTCACCGGGACTTCTCACAATCTTCTTTGAGAAGCTCACTGCACACGACGCCCCCAACGTTGTCTAGGAGTTGGCAAACTCTAAGAGTAATAAGTCAAGCCTCTCGCTTGACTCTCACCATGTGCAACAAATGCACAAGCTCAAATGGACACTAAATCCAACTCTAGATGCAACACATGCAATCTAGATACCTTCTCCTTGCTCACAAAGTGCAACACATGCACAATTAAGAGGAGAACCTCACACTAGCTCAGGAGAATAGAAATGAGTCAAGCAACACATCTCTAATAGTTCATAAAGGGGTATTTATACCGCACACAAGAAAACTAGCCGTTGGAGCCAAATCCCTAAAAAATCAAGGTTATCGGAAGTACCGATGGTAAAACTACGGTATTTCCGCTCCCCTTGCAACGGTCAAAAAACTAGTCGTTAGAAGCAAAGGACTAGTCAAATCTGGTAGTTCCGCTGTACATTTTTTTGATAGTTCTGATCATCAGAAGTACCTCTCCCACATGCGGAACTACCGCTCTCGCGGGAAGGAGTAGACCACCACACAGGTGCCTCTCTAGAAAAATGTACCGTTGCATAAGCCAGACATTCTGCAAATTGGAAGTACTACTCACACAGAGCTGGTAGTACCACTCACTGATCAGGTCTCCAACCATATTATCTTCTTCGACCACACAAGTCTCCAACTACACTGATCTTCAACCACGCTGGTCTCTAACCACGCTGTCCGGATCGACCACACAGGTTTCCGACTACGCTAGTCTCCGACTACATTGGTTTCGACCAATTAGGTCTAGACCACATCGACCATGTCAATTTTTGAATATGTCAGTTGGTATGACCACACTAGTTTTGATCATACAGATCTTCGACCACGTTGGTATGACCACACTGGTTTCGATCATACAGATCTTCGACCACGTCGATTCTGGCCACACTAGTTCGAGCATGCTGATTTCGATCACACAGATCTCGACCATGTCAATTCCAACCACGCTGGTTTGACCATGCTGGTTTCGATCACACAGATCTTCGACCACATTGGTTCATCAAAGTCGGCTCTCTACCACCAACGCACGTGATAGTTCTATGATTACAACGCTGGTAGTTTCGGTCAGTGGTAGTACAACAGACTACACTACGGTAGTTCCAATTTCCTGCAAAACACATTTGCAAACAACAGTATCTTGCACACGAGAATTAAACAAGATTCCCAATAGGTTGTGAAATGCATTTACACACTTTTAGAATGATGACACAAGAATCATATATGAGCTTCAACTATTTGCAAAACACATTTGCAAATATAAGCCTCATACTACTAAGAATGAAAACATAGACTTCAAACACTTGCAAAACACATTCATAATGTATAGTCCCATGTTACAAGGATTCAATCCACGAGCTTTAACTATTTACAAAACACATTCACAAATACAAGCTTCATACCAAAGAGAGCTAGAGCAAGTGGGGTTGAGCTATCAATACATGATGAGACTCAACCAAGTAGACAAGACCCCTCCTAATAGTACGACAACATATATTCATTTTTGGACTATTTATGGAGTTCAATCTACATTTTGGATCCAAGGAATGCACTAATATATAAGAATGTGATTTTGAATGCATACCTCTTTGATTTCACCTTTTCATCCAAACGAGACTAAACAATTATATACTTAAACAAATATATTATTCTCACATATAGATTTATCATTTAATCATATATTTGGATGTGAGGAATGCAACAAGATTATAAGAAAAATATCGAATGTATACCCCAATGATTTCATCTTTTTCATCCATATGAGACTAAATAATATCATAATCAATAAACAAGATTAGTCTCACAAATGTATTTATCACTACCACTAAAACTTAATAATAGTATTTGTTATTATCACCAAAACCAACTTAAATGGAGCTTGATCTTTCAAAAGTCGATGGCGAGACGAAGACTTGAGGTGCGCACGTGCACTGTCCCTACACTTCGGACTGGCTTCGATGAAATCGCAACCATAAGATGTCGCAGAATGCCTCACGACCACGTCAATCATGATGTGGTCATGGGCGTCGACGAAGTCACGACCACAAGGTGGTCGTAGAACGCCTCATGACTACGTCAAATATGATGTGGTTGTGGGCGTCGATGAAGTCGACAGCGGGATGAAGACTTAAAGCCTGCACGTTACGTTCCTACCCTTCGGACGAGCATCGACAAAGTCGGCGACGGGATGAGGACTTGAAGCGCATGCACTCCGTCCCCCACCCTTCAGACGGGGTCGATGAAGACGCGACGATGAGGTGGTCATGGAATGACCCACGATGACGTCGATTATGACGTGGTCGTGGGCATCAACGAAGTGGCGACCATGAGGTGGTCAACTATGTATGTGGTCGAACGCAGTTTTCGCTCAGGAGCGAAACTGTCGTTCGATGCCGTTAGTGCGGCGAACTCCCTGGTGGGATGCGCAAAGCATGTGAGGCTCAGTGGGGTAATCACTAGTGCAGGGGACTCCCTGGTTGGAAATGCTCATAGCCACACACGCTTCATCCCCACGCCTCCAGTCCTCCATAGTGTTTATTTTTTTATACTCTGTAGAGTTGCCCGGGACAGCTAAGTTCCAAGTGTTTTATACTCTGTAGAGTACGTCGAAACGTGAGGCCACCGTGTGATTTTTATACTCCTAGAGTTGCCCAAGACGGCTAAGTTCCTGGTGCTCTATACTCCGTAGAGTACGCCGGGGCACGAGGCCACCTTGTGACTTTTATACTCCTAGAGTTGCTCGAGATGGCTAAGTTCCTGGTGCTTTATGCTCTGCATAGTACGCTGGAGGTGCGAAGCCACCATGTGATTTGCTATACTCCGTAGAGTTGCTCGAGATAGCTAAGTTCCCAGTGATTTATACTCTGCAGAGTATGCCGGGGCATAAGGCCACCGTGTGATTTTTAATATTCTATAGAGTTGCTCGGAATAGCTAAGTTTTCGGCACCTTATACTCCGCAGAGTCCACCGGTGCGCATGGCCACCGTGCAATTTTTATAATCCATAGAGTTGCCAGAAACAGCTAAGTTCTTGGTGCTTTATAGGGGCATGAGGCTATTGTGCAATTTATTTATACTTCGTAGAGTACGCTGGGGCAAGAGGCCACCATGCGAGTTGAGCACAAATCAGATCGAATAGCGGCAGAGAGAAATGCTAAAGCTAACAAGTGCCAAATATCATGTATGCATACTATACAACCAATTTAAAGTTTCTCTACCTTCTTACCTTTGTAGCGCATTCCTTCCAGCCTGTCGAAATCCAATAGATCTCCCTCATGGCGGCGACTCTTCCTCGAGTAGCCTCTTGCGCGTTCCTTTGGACGGCGCTAAATGTTGTAGCATGAGCACAACAGTGGGTACAGGGTACCCCTTTTCCCCAGGGGTATGGACTAAGAGAGCTAGAGAGCCAACAGAGAGAGAGCTGGTAAGTGAAAATGAGTGGATCTGGGCATCTTGTACCCCTCTTGAGGGTTTATATATATGAATGGGATAGGATGGGAAATTCACATCTGCCCCTTAATAATTACAAAAAGTGAGGATATATTAGTACATTCTTTTATACACATATCTTTATATTATTATGCCTATTGCAAGGCCCAATAGCCGAACTTAACGGTTATGGGGGCTAGACCACCCCCCACAACTACATATATATACCACTATTAATATTGATTTATATTGTGATATACCCCCTTTGTTCTTTTTTACTTGACCTTCTAGAATCCATGCCATCAATCTTTTTAAAGTTTGACAACCAATTGACTCAAAAATATCTAGGTTGGCTATACGAAAGTTATATCACTAGAGTTATCATTAAAAAAATACTTTCATAATATTATAATTTTATTAGTATATCTTAATGTAAATTTATTAAAAAAAATAGCGGTCAAAATCGCATCTTCAAGACTAAAAAAAAAGTCAAGTAAAAAAGAATTGTAGGGAATAATATGAATTGACACCTACTACAGCTAGTCAATGGGTGCATTTATCCAAAAATTTGACTAGTCCAAATAGTCGATTGGTGCGTTTATCCAAAAATTTGACTAGTCAAGACAGTCAATGCGTGCATTTATCCAGAAAATTGACTACATATACTAAGTACATCTTTCGTGTACTGAATCAATATAGGCTTAATACTATATCACATAACTAGGTTCAAAAGCTAGTGCAGTTTACTCCATGTTATTGAACGGGCTCTTCCCCTAAGTGGGCCCGCACCACAAATATACAATAAAGGAAATAATCACAGCAATAGAATCCATCTCCCATCCCATCTAGGGCTGTAAAAAAAGCTCGAGGCTCGCGAACTGTTCGAGTTTGGCTCGCTCTAGACTCGATTCGAGCTTGGCTCGAGCCCCAAACGAGCCGAATTCGAGCTTCATCCTAAACTCGCGAGCTTTAACGAGCCAAGCTCGAATAGCTCGCGAGCTTAGGATTTTTTACCCCTCCCCGATTTCCCTGCACGGCCGCACGCCCGCACCCCTCCGGCCCTCCTGACTCCCGAATCCCGCCTCTCCTCTCAAATCACACCCCCTCCCTCCTCAGTCCTCTCCAGTCTCCCCCACCCGCCTCCGCCTGCCCCCCGACTCCTCGTCGCCCCCCGCTAGCCCGCCGCCACCGCCCCTCGTCGCCTCCGCCGTCGGCCGCCCCCACCCCCGTCCCCCTCGTCGCCCCCTCCTCTCCCACGCCGCCGCCCCTTCTCGCCCCCCCCCCCCCCCCACCCCTCCTCGCCGCCACCGCCCCTCGTCGCCCCCGCCGCCGGCCGCCCCCCCCCCCCCCCCCCCCCGCCCCTGTCCCCCTCGTCGTCCCCCCCTCTCCCCCCCCCCCCCCCGCCCCCCTCCTCGCCCCTCCCCCGTCCCCCTTCCTCTCCCCTGCGCCAGCGCCGCCCCACCCCCGTCCCCTTTTCGCCCCCGCCGCCGCCTCTCATGGCCTCGTCCCCCCTCCTCCAGTCCCCCCCCCCCCGCCGTCGCCCCTCCTCCGGTCCTCCCCTCGCCGCCGCCCCGGGATCGCTGGCGCAGAGCATCCGATGGTCGCGCCCCTCGTCCGCCCCGGCGCCGCTCGTCCCCCCGCCGCTGCCCCTCCTCGACCCAGCCACGGCTCCCGTCGTTGCAGGCCGCAGCTCGGCCACGGCTCCGCACTCCGCAGGTAATCCCTCAGTCCACACCGAGCCTACACGAGCCGAGCTCGAGCGAGCTCGAGTTTTATCCGAGCCGAGCTCGAGCCCAGCTTGAAGTTCGATGTCGATCTCAGGCTCGCTCGAGCTCGGCTCGAGTTTCTACCGAGCTCGAGCTTGCCAGGTCAAGCTCACTCGAGCTCGGCTCGTTTACAGCCCTAATCCCATCTGATCCCCTTTCCCATCCGCTCCGCCCTTTCTCTGTCCGTGTCACTACGGGCCCTCGCCCTCTACCGCTGGGCCCTCGTGGCTTCGTCACCGGAACTAACCATCAGTAGCATCAGCAGTGGCATTGAGGAGCCAGATCTAGCGAGAAGGACGAGCTGTTGAGGCAGCAACAGCGTCAATGGCTCAGGGACCCAAATCTGGTGAGAGCGATGAGCTGTTGAGGCAGCAACAGCGTCAATGGCTCAAGGACGATGCCCAGGCGACGGCGTCGGGGACGATGCTTAGGGGTGGCAACGGTGTCAAGGGCGATGCCGAGGCCACAGCGTCAGGGACGATGCCGGGGCCACAACGTTGGGGTCGATGCCGAGGGGTGGCGATAGCGGCAAGGCGGGACCCCTTCACCGGCATTTCTTCGACGGCCAGCGACGAGACATGACGGCAAGAGCAACGAATAAAGCTTCCCTGTTCCCTTCTATATTTCCTTCCCTGTTCTTCTTTCACGTGGCAATATGCTATTGGTTCCATTCATTGATTCTGCCAGCTGCTTCTATGCTGATACGTGACACGTGAAAAGAAGATAGGGAAGAGAATATAGAAGGGAACAGGAAAACCATTTTCAAGAGCAACAGCATGTTTCAGTAGATTTGTTGGATAATATTATTCTATCCGATTGAATCGAATCCAACTTATGCATGGATTTCTCAGTTTTTCTGGGTTCGAATCGAGTCGATGATATATTCAAGGGATATAATGGCTTCTTTTTTCTGTTTAAGGGGCTAAAATTATACTATAGCTGGTTAAAATTACATTATATCCGATGATTGGATCATATACCCTCCCTTTAGTTGGGAAATTGAGGATTTACCCTCCACATCTCAATGACACGTGGGGTCATCATAAGTCACTGACATGTGGGCCAGGAGGGTAAATCATCAATTTCCATCTAAATGGAGGGCATATGATCAATTTTTTCTTGTAGGGGGCTTAATACTGTTACCTGTATTCCATCACTATCGCCACCAAACTGTGCCACGTACATAAGACAAGTAATGGTTTCTTTTCGATACAATCAATGGATACAGGGCAGGTTGGCCAAGTAAGCTGATTAGCTGACCATTTTGACTCTAGTACTAATTCCCAGACGTATCCATCTCAAGTTGGCCCAGTAAGCTGACCATTTGACTCTAGTACTAATTCCCAGACGTATCCATCTCAGGTTGGCCAAGTAAGCTGATTAGCTGACCCTTTAATTTCATCCGGAATTGACTCATTCAATGTGGGGTTAAGGTAGCGTAGTATGTGGATCGTATCGATTGAATCCAAGGAATGTCATGCGTTCTATAGAATTTATGGAGATGTTTGATGAGCAGCGCTTCATTCTGTAGTCTTAGGTTTAAAACTCTCAGGCCACCATACCATTTAAGCCTACACACTTTATCCCAAGCCGCTAGAGAATTACAACGAGCAGTCAGATCACAAGACCCTCTCCAGAAACAATGCCGTCGGGCCCAATCAATATGAGCAATGATCTTTTGAGGTAGCTTGAGCAAACACATGTAATAAATTGGCTATAAAGAAAGAACCGCATTAACCATGGTTAAGCGACAACCATAGGATTGAAAAGTTGTACTACTAGACAATCTTCTTTCCACACTACCAACTAGGGAGAAAAATCTTTTACGGAGGGATAGGTTGTCCCCAAGGGTAAACCCAGGTAGGTGAAAGGCAAAGAGGCCACTTGATAACCAAATTCTCGAGCCAAATGTTCCAGTTTTCCTCTTTGATATTGATTGGAATTATTTGTGACTTCTAAAAATTCACTCGAAGATTCGTAGATGCTGAAAAAGTATGTAAAAGTCCTTTTAGACTGAGCAACTATCTACTACAAGCCGACATGATCATCAATGTATCATCTACATACTGAACAATTGGATAGTCAAGGTTGACCAAATTTGGTATAGGATAAGTGAAGACCCCTCTATTTGCTGCTTCATTAACCACCGTCTCCAAAATATCAACACCAAGTATGAATAACAACAGTAACAAAGAATCTCCTTGCAGGACCCCTCGTTTGCATTGAAATATTTTCTCATGCACCCTATTCAGCAAGATAGAAGAGTATCATGTCTCAAAGATATGTGCAATCTAAGCAATCCAGTTCTTAAGGAAACCTTTACTGCACATTACAGCAAGAATAGCAGAATGTTCAATGGTGTCAAAGGCCTTTTCAAAATCCAACTTCAAAATAATGATCTCTCGCTTGCTTTGCTAGCATTGGTGAATATACTCGAAAGCCCAAGCAAGATAATCTTCAATTGTCTTACTCTGCAGAAAACCATATTGGTTCTTATGAACCAATTATAATACAACCTGTTGAAGCATGTTCGCTAGCATCTTTGTGAGTAGCTTGAGAACTAAATTTAAGAGGGAGATTGGCATGAAATCATTAACCATTTCTGGAACCGATTTCTTGGGCACTGAAGTGATGAACGCTCCATTAATACTTATGATACTGACTTTACTATGAAAGAAATCCTCACAGAGTGCATAGAAGTCATTCTTGATGATGTCCCAACATCTCTTTATGAAGAAACCATTAAAACTATCCGGTCGCGGTGCTTTATCAGAGGGAATCAATTTGATTGTTTCATCAATTTCTTTTTGTGTCCATGGAGCACCTAAACAAGCTAAGGAAGGTTCTGAAGGCATGAGCATTTGCAAGTCAAAAAACATGGAAGGATTAGAAGAGACACTTATCCTTTCTTTGAAAGCCAATCGTAAAGCAACAACCTTTTCCTCATGAGAATAAATGAGGGATCCATCACCAGAAAACAGAGAATGAATAGCATTACAATGAAAACGTTCCGTTGCCATTGCGTAAAAAGATTTAGTATTTTCATCACCAAACTTGACCCAGCGAATGGTGCAACGCTTCTTCTAGTACTTCTACTAATACTGCAACAGCCAAAGCAGATGACGCTTGATGATTTTCCAAAAATTATATTCCTCACGAAAAAGAATTTTAAGCTCTTCCAAATAGTCCAAATATAGGATCACAACATTTCAATTATGAATAAGAAGATTTAGCTTGGAGAAGTTTTTACTCCAAATTTTGAGACCCCGCCAAAGACGTTTAAAATAAGCCGAGACTTTGAGCCTATTTTATTTAGCTTCCAAGTAGTTATCCACTTTATACACCACACACAGCATCATAGCCAACTCAGAGTGACAAATTCTCCAAACTATGGCATTGTTACATGTAAATAATCTAATTTCATTCATCCAGAGGCTCAGAATTACCGGAAGACCAAATTTGGGTTTCAGCGTCAACAAATCCACAGGAGCATGCACTTACTTAGGGGAAATAGTGAATGAGAACTTCTGGAGGATCACAGCCATCACCGACTTTGCTTCCAACATCGCAAAGTTCTGACTGATGCATGATCTTGGTCCTACTGAGAATACTAGTAGAGCATGTGGAACCTTTGCTGCCCTTGTGACCCCATTATCAAATCTTAACGGTTTAAATTCACATACATCATCACCCCAAACATCCTTATCTCGGTGCATAATCTTTATTATTATAAAAGAATGAGTTGGTGATTGTAGGTCCATTCTCCTTCAACCACTCAATTCTCTTAACTTCTCACCATTCTTCATTTACCAACTGATTAGAGTAACTCTCTTCTATAACACGATTCTCTATATATTCAATAAGTTCCGTTACAACGCACGGGTACGTAACTAGTTGAAATATGTATGACAACTCCAAAGCCTTTGGGTATTTTTGTTGCTCCCAGTGTCATATCTGTTGTAGGATTTCATTGCAAGAAAAGAGCAGGCCAGTAGAGCATCAAGGTCTTCAGGAGCACCATTCTCATCAACGATATCTGGTTGTAGTTAGATATGTCTTCCAATTTCATATGAAACATATATACTCAAATATTATAAGAGAAACGCAAACATTCTAGTAAGAATATTTTTTTTATTTCTGGGTATACACTGGGCAAGAACATTGCCCATGTAAGCAGAAGGGATGGGATGTGGTTTCATGATCGGCAAAGAAGAACATCTTGCACTCATGCATGATCCCATCCAAAGAAGAACATCTTGCACCCCTTGGCTCCTTGGTTGGTTGCAGTGCAAGCGTCAAGCATCAAACCAAGAAGATCGTTTCTGTGTTCACTACCTTTACACACTAATCGTGATCGTACGATCTGCATGAGTGAGCTCCTAGTATTCTTTTCAAGCATCCATTTGTGTCGATTCCTTTTGGTAGGGAGATAGCTGTATTAAAAAACATACACTGACTTGACATTCAAAGCACTAGATGGTCTTTGAGACAATATGTCCCTTTTTTTAACATTTAAAGTATTTGATGGTCTTATAGTGCTTTGTCTTCAAGGATGAGTTTCTTCTTGAGACATCATCTTGCGAGCCATGCTTCTTCATGATTTTCTTCATGAGAGTGGCCATTTCCTCATCGGTGTCTTCATTCTCATCATCACTTTGACTCATGCTTGGCCTTGAATACATGAATTTTCTTGGTTCATGATAAGGTTTCCTCCTTGATCTTCTCTTTGTCCTTTTTGTACATCTCATTAGTAATGAGATTTTCCAAGAGACCAGTCGACCTCATTGTTCAACTTCGAATACATCTTATTGATACTCTCATGAGGCAACAGAGTAAAGTTCTCATATTTGATCCTCAACCTATTCAATTTAGCTTCTTTGACTGAGGATGTTCCCTCATGGATTTCTATAAGAGTTGTCCAAACATCATGAGCATTTTTAAGATTGTTCACTCCATTGAACTCATCTACGTTCAAAAGCACTAAATAAAGCATTCAATGCTTAAGCAGTGAGTTACAAGTTTTGCTCTTCCTTTAAGTAGGGTATCGTGGATTAATAGGTGTAGTAAAACTCGCATCAACGATTCTCCACATGTGAGGATGAGTGGCCTTAAGAAATATAGACATTCTAACCTTCTAATAAGCATAATTTGTACCATCAAAGTGTGAAACCCTACCGAGGTGCGGAACCTATATAGTCACTATCCTTTACTCTCTAGCCAGTGAAGCCTAACATAATAAGAGAACCAAACTCTTATACTACTTGTAAGGTCGAGGAGTCCGACTAGGGGGGTGAATTGGTGCTTTCTAAATCCACTCTCTTAGCTAAAACCGAGTTTAAGTGCAAAAGCGTATATCAAATCAGTTTTGCACAATTAAGACATAAATCATCTAGATCCACCTAAGTGCACCGACACCCTAAGTCTATGTTAAGGTTTGCAATCCTAGGATAACAAGCAATCAATTCAATTTCTATGAATATAAATTGCGAGTATGTAAATTGAGCTCAAGAAAGCAAACCACACTTGACATTGTCTCTTTTTACCATGGTGCTCGGAGACTTGCTAGTCTCTCCTAATCCATATTAAGATAAGTCCAAACGAATTAGACCAGCCCCATGAATTAAGTCAAATACCTCAATTCCACTATTGATAACTCTTTTCCCCTCCGAGTAGGTAAGCTCCAATCTTCAAAACAACGGTGGGCCTTCTCACAAGTTTTTTTGAGAAGATCACTGGACACAATGTCTCCAAGCCATTTAGGAGTCAGCAACCTCCAAGAGTAACAAGTCATACCACTTGCTTGACTCTTACCAAGTGCAATGAATGCACAAGCTCAAATAAAGATGAAATCTACTTCTAAATGCAGCATATGCAACTAGATACTTCTTTCCTTACTCACAAAGTGCAACACATGTGCAATTAAGATAAGAGGCTCACACTAACTCAAGAGAGTGGAAATGGGTGCAGCAACATACTCTTCAACTGTCCATAAAGGGGTATTTATGCCCCTACACAAAAAAAACTAGCCGTTGGGGAGCAAAAACCAAGAAATATGGTACTACCACTGGCAAACAGCCGGTCGGACTGCTCTCCTCGCAACAGCTAGAAAACTAGTTGTTACTACCTTAGCCGGTTAGACAACACCAGCCGGTCTAACCGCTTGACCAAAATCGAGAAAACGGAGCTCTCTAGACAATCGCTACCAGCAACTAATGCCTGATAGTACCACAAGACCGGTCGGACCGCTCACAGGGAGCCAGTCCGACCACTCGCCATGAGCTAGTTAGACTGTCAATCGGTCAAACTGTCGACACATGGCCGGTTAGACCGCCCCAGTCATACCATCACACACAGAGTGGTCATACTGCAGGCCAGTTCGACCGCTCACATAGAGTCGATTGTATTGCCTTGCAATATCCAGTAGAAACAAGAGTGCATATACTTCAAGTACCATACACACAATGATCAAGGCATGATTCACAACAAGTTATAAAACACATTAGCACATTTTAGAATCATGCCACAAAGATAAGGGATATGGATTTGAACTGTTTGCAAAAACACATTCGCAAACTTAAATCTCATGCTACAAAGTTTATGCATGAGCTACAAAGTAAGATTGAGTTATCAACACATGATGAGACTCAAGTTATTAGACAAAACCCTCTTAACAGTATGGTAACCTATACTACCAATCCGGTCTTCCAATCAAATATCAAGATTGGTAAAAGTTTAGGAACATATTCTTAGTTTATACTAATTATACCTTTATCTTGAATATCTTCTTGAAGTTTGATGATGAATATCCTCACTTCAATTCTAGGTCCTTCTCTTAATGTGCAATAACCTTATAATGCATCCTCTATTTGCCCTCCATCAATACATGATGTATCTTCTCTTGACTTAATGATCATCTTCTCTTCGAAATCTTAATTTGATGCTTATCAACACATAGTACCATCATTTATCCCGAACCTTGACATGATGACGATCAACTCATGATGTCATCTAAAGTTATCATCATCATGAGACATTAACTATTCATTCAACTCATACAAAATATTAATCTCATAATATAATTATTATTAATTATTAAAATATATTATTAACTCATGATAACGGATTTAGATTATTTAACCGAGCTTGTCTAAGTTTGTGGGCAGCAGCATTAATTTTGAGCAGCAGGCATCAATCGAAAAGCCGCACAGGTGATCTGTGTCCAGGGTAATTTCGTGTGAATCAAGAAGCAAACAGCGAAAAGATCGATTTAAAAAAACTCAGTACAGTGTCATGGAACCGATTCTGAGGAGGAGCTCAGGAGCTATCCTCGACACGAAAAACAATTTTTGTCTCCATTTGCTATGCGCACGTGATGGCGGTACCCAGAACGTACCAAAGCCATGCATTGTTACATGCACACGAGGTGCACCATAGCTTCAAAGCAGTTGTGCTTCACGTACGCACTAGTGTACCAATGTTACGACTCCATTCCATGGCTCGATTCCATACTGAGTGTTGACCTACGTTCTACCTCGGTGACTATTCTAGTGCTAGGTTCGCCAACACTATTGTCTACACCGCCTAGTGCCATGTCCTGACATCGTTCTATGCTATCTTTGTCGACGATCTTCTGCCTCAGTCGATCATCATCTTTCATAAAGAAACAATTCATCAGTTCTACATGTTTTTTGTTGGACGTGGAATTCATTAAAATTCAGGTCATTATGTCTATTATTGGTTGCTTCCATGTGGGACTAATCATTGTTGATTTCTTCAACCATACGTCATCCACTGCGGATTAATGTGGCAAGATTCACACATATAAAGTCTAAGGCAGAGTTGCAGGTTTTCAACATAATTTGGGCTACGCTTGATTGAGGAGACTTTAAAGAAAAAATGTCAGCTGTGGGGAAAATTAAATTTGGTATTTAATTGCCATTTATATATATTGCAATTTGGATTGCTTACGCGATCATTATGAAGGCTTTACCAATATTAATTCTTTGGAATTTTGATGACACCCTAATGGTAACTAGCATGATATTCTCTGGAGTTTTGCTGTTTAAAAGTGAAAGTTTTGCTCCAATTTCAATTTTAAATGAAAGATTTAAATGCAAGGAGTTTTATTTTTTGCATGGATATCACAACGTTTGTCCAGTTATTGTAGCTCAATACGAGGGGTCTACTACAGTTCATACTCCATTGACGACACAAGTGATGTTTTGGCTTATGTTGTTTGATGATTGAGCATTTGTTTCAGGGGGTCAGTTGTGCAGATGCGAACTTTGCTAGGATTATGAAGACCCAGATTTGATCATCTGCTTTGTTAATAGCTATGTTTGAACCTGTTGGTGATTTGCTCAATTTTACGTCCTGAAAAGTGTTTAGATAAGATTGTTCCAGACTTTTTTATTGAATATTAGTCCGATGGACTTTTGAGGCACAGGGTCTGGTGATGAAGGCTTACTTTGAGGAGATTTGATATTTGGCTATGGGAGAGAATTCATCTCAAAGTGGAGATTATTATAGTGTGATCTAAATTCATCATCGTGTCCATGTGTGTAACATCCCAAAAATTTGCTTTCTTAAAAATTTAAATTCAAATTAATTATTTTAAAGTATTTGAGTTTTATTTGGATTTGCCCTGAATTTCTGTTTTTGAAAAGCTAGATTTGAAAAGTATTTTAAGTAAAACCTAAAATTATTGTTAAATAAAAAGATATTTTGAATTTCTATAAAAATCCTAATTCAAATTAATTATTTGGAGTTACTTGGCTTTTATTTGACTTTCTGGATTTTCTGGAATTTAAAACCTATTTTTAAAATTTAGAAAGTAATTTAAAATATGAAAATTAAATACCAACAGTAATTGGAAATAATTTTATTCAGTCCAAAATATCCTCAGAAGCTTCTGTGAATTTTTCTGGAATTTTTGGAGGTATTTCCATATTGTTCTGAGGCCTAAATAATTTCCTAGCCTTTTCTGTAAATAAAAATCAATTTCTAAAAATAAAATCTAACTCCCCCTCCCTCCGGCCGACGCGTGGACGGCCCAGGTCCGCCCACGTCGCCGCCTGGCCATCCAGGCCGCACCCTCCTCTCTCTCGCTGCCTCGCGGGCCCGGCCCGTCAGCCACCCGCCTTCCTCTCCCCTCGGGCCGACATCTGGCCGGCCCGATGTGTGCCACGCCGCCCCGCAACCCATCCGGCCGTCCCCTCCCACTTAAGCGCAACCGCCGCCCGATCCGCCTTCGAACCACGTGGCTGCAATCCGCGCCGTCCGCACCCCGCTCCCCTCTCCTCTCTGACCCGCGGGCCCCGCCCGTCAGTCGCTCGCGTCCCCGCTCCCGCTGCCACCCTGGCCCCGCCTGTCAGATCCGTCGTCCCCGCCGCGGAGACGCCTTCCTTCTTTCTTCCCCCTTTCCTTCTTTGCTTCGGCCGACCGTACCCGAGCCGAATCCGGACTTTCCCGCCGCCTTCTCTCCAGTTTTGGAAGCCCCGATCGCCACCGCGACCGAATCCCCGATCTCCCGTGCTCCCCTTCCTTCGGCGCCCTCTCCTTCCTTTCCTCCCCCCAAACCTTCCATTTTCCGGCCGACACCCCGGCGAGGAATTGCCGCCCCTCTGCCCCCTCCCCGCCCCTATAAATACCTCCGTTGGCTTCGCCTCTTCCCGCACCACCTCCCAGCACCCTCCACTTCTCTCCCTGAGCCCCGAGCGCCGTCGCACCAGAAGCCCACCGTGCGCGCCCGGTAAGTGCTCCGGCGAGCAATCGCCGCCGCCTCGGTCATCCCCGGAGCCCGCCGTCGCCTCCCCGAGCTCCCTCTCGTCCGTGCGATCCTCCCCGACACCTCGGCCGCCTCTCCCCGTCACCGGAGCACCGTCGCACCGGAGCTCCCGAGTCGTCTCCGCCGCTCCCTCGCCGCCGGCCGTCTCCGCTCATCCCCGGACCTCGCCGACCCCTTCAACCGAACCCCCTCCGCTTCGGGATTACATTTCACGCACCGCCCGAACCTCTCCGGCCCTCCCTCGCCGCCGTCGCCTCCGACCACCTCTGCCCGGGCCACCCGAAGGTATCCCTCAAGAGGGTTACCTACACTTATTGGGTAGGCAACGCCTCCCCGCCCGACTGGTTACCAGCGCTCTCTCTTCTCCCCCTTGACTCCCTCGGCGCGCGTTCGAGCCTTCGGTTCCGCACGCTGAGGTTGAGTTTTTCGTTATTTATCCGCGACTGACAGATGGGTCCCACCCGTCAGCGACCGCCGGTCTGCGCTGGCCACTGCCGCCTGGGTCCCACCCGTCTGCGTCAGCCTCTGACAGAGGGGTCCCACATGTTAGTGACCGCCAGAGGGTCCACTATTCAGTGGGTCCCACCTGTCATAATCTCAGGATAAAAATAAAAGATTAAATTTAATAATTCCAGTGGGCCCCACCTGTCAGAAATTTCCTAATTTCTAGATTTATTCAAACTGAAAACTTCAAACAAGCATAACTTTCTCATTTTAACTCCAAATTCAGCCATTCAAATTTCTAAATTCATCTAAAATCATGATCTATCCAACTATGGCCTCTATTTGGATTTTTGAGTTTATTTGAATTTTTTTTATTTGTATTTATTTGCTTTGTTGCTCTGTCTTCTCGTGCGTAGAATCCAACGTTGACAAAGACCTCTCCACTCCTCAACAGGAAGACCCAGAGACCCTTCAAGAAGGCAAGTCTCCTTTGATCATCTTGAACCTATGCTTTTGAAATATTTTAAATATTTTAAATTATGTGCATTGCTATTTACATAAAATGATAATTCAAATCTTTAGGAATTAGTTATTCCAACTCTGTTATGCCCTCATTTGACATTGATTGCCATGTACCTTGTCACCCTAGAACTTCCTTTGTCTCCATAATGAGATTAATATTAATCTTTGGGAATAGTAGAATGGTAGTATAATGCTTAGTCATGCTATCTAATACCTTTGGAAAAAATCTTGAAAATGGGAAATTAAGATTTATTATGGAACCCTTGTGTTTATAAATGCAGTGGCAATTGGAGTTGCCACTGTTCCTTTAAAATAAAATAAAATGTGAAAGTTGGTTTAGATTAGGGTGGATGGTTGGTTTGGATTGGTGCAGGAAGCACGAGATCTTGTAAAGTGTATGTTCCACCCTAGTCAACTAAGGACCGACGCTTGTGTTTGTCCAGACTGAGCATTAACCGTACAACCACAAGTCTATATGGGTACGACCTAGCTGACTAACTTATGATAGTCTAGTTTAGGTGCCACCAGTGGAAAGTGGGTGCCAGGGATGGACTGGTTATTCACAGTGAGGGACAGGGATTTACTGTACTCATATGGCGCAAGAGGGGGCTTCGGTTCGGGCAGTTAGCCTACCTGCGGTGAAACCTCAGCGGGTGGTATCTAGCTAGATTAGAGTAAGGTAAAGGCTTTGTGATATTTTATCTGGGTCTCATGCCAAAGGAAGCGTGTTGACTTTTAGGATAATTTATCTCTTGTGGGTAAAGTTGTACAACCTCTGCAGAGTGTAAAACTATTTGAATAGCCGTGCCCACGGTCAAGGGCGGGCAAGGAATGCATTCACATGGTAGACTTTCTGGTTTGGTTTTAAAATCAAAGTTTTGTATTCCGAGAGTGGAGGGAACTCTTGGAAGGGAATCCTGGCAGTTGGAGCCAGAGAGGGTGGATGTAACCCGCAGTTTCAAACTTGATCAATTGTAATTGGTTAGCTAGTGTTGGTAGATGGAACCTTCACTAGAAAATTAATAATAGTTTCTGCTAAAACATTTACTTCATTAAATTGATGCCTTCGAAAATATTTAGTAGTATTTGAAATAAAATATTGCTTTGTGCAAAAGAACCATATAACCCTCCTTTGTTAAGCCTTGCATCTATTGCATTTTTTCCAAAACTTGCGGAGTACTTTATGTACTCACATGCTACACTCAAAAACAATACTCAGAGGAAGTCGAAGCTCAAGAAGGTGACTACGACTACTGCTTCGCTTGCGGCTGTGATGGATTTTACCCGGAGGACTAGGTCGCGTTTCCCCAGTCAAGTGCCTGTGGCGTATTGATGGGTCGTCTTCGAGTTTATCTTTTGCTTCCGCTTTACTTTTTCAGGTGTGCGAGGTCATGAAACCTCAATTGTAATAATGAGACCTTTTGGTCAGTACTATTAAATATTGTAATAAATCGCTGATGGTGATGTTTTCCATTCTGTTTAACTGTGTGCACTAGCTTTGATCTGGGACTAGTGCAGTAATACACAGAGGGTCCGGGTTTGGAAATCCGGGGTCCCGACAATGTGGGACAATACGCTAGATGTGGCATCGAGCGATGCATACATCGAGCCGTGTCAGACGTGGCAATGACATGCGTATTCGACTCCGATTTGGTTTCCTTCTTCATTAGAGATTCTTTTTTCTAGCTTATATATGTACCCTGTAATCGCACGGTTTAGATGCGCCAAAGTTCCCCGTGCTTGTAATCTTTCCTCATTTAGTGATTTTCACCTTTGTGTGTCTGTGATTTTTTCCACAAGAGTTTTCCCCCATTAAATTCATGTCTTCTATTCTTTTGATCATCTATTTTTGTCATGTGTTTTATAACACTTATCAACACTGTTCTAGTAACGATCGGTATGGCTGGTGTATCATTTCACCATGTAAATTGGTATAGAGCAGCCCTGCGTTCCTTACAGGCTTCGATACCGGTCGATATCAGCTTTATTGGTGGAATTGATAATACCGTCTGTTGAACTCATTAAACTTTATGTTATATTTGATCCTACTACTATATGTTTGAGATATTACAAGTGAAATTTGGTGTACATACGACAATATATATACATATATATACTTATATAAATATCTTTATATTATTATTATTATTATATTAAACTTCGAAAAGGTACACCGGTATAGGCCAATATCAGAACATACTATTATAAGAGCCAAACTGATATGATTTTGGGTTCTAAATGATGCCTCGAAACTACTGAAAATTAATCTAGATAAATGTCCATTTTTACCTCTCGTCCAAAATGGATGTTTGTCTAAGCCAATGTTGCACAGAAACCAAGTTTACTAGAATACGGCATGTTTGCCCCAAAAGTGAAACGACCATGATCTTAGTAATAAAATAACAGAGAGAGGCGTTCTTAGTAATAAAATAACAGGGCCATAGAGCCTCACCGTCTCAAGGAGCACCATTGTCATCTGCATTATCAATCTTCAGTGTTAGCTACAACTCAAAATTGCAAAACTAATACTAATTTCACTCACATGTCATGTTATAAAATGCATAGCAAAATAGAAGATAATGAAAGACACGGATTTAACGTGAAAAACCATTACGAGAAAAAATCACAAATGTACAGTCTTGCTATATTGAGGAGAAGTTACAGAATGCTCTTAGCATATTATATCCATAGATAACTTGTAGTGTTTTCTATCATAAGGCTTACAGACGAGGAAGAACGGAATCTTAGTCGGCAATAAAAATAGAGACCTACTCGGAACAGGGACAATAACTTGCTCAAAGATGGGAACAACACCTCGCTTGGAGATGGAACAAAGTCTCAAAAGATTATAGTGAAGCGTGGTAGTTGGAAACATCTCAAGTAGCCACGTCTAACTCTAATCGACGCAAACACCATTGGACACCACATCTGGTGCAAGTCGGTGTAGAGTCCTTCACAAACATGAAGATGATCCCAATCATAACCTCCAACCAGTTCGCATTACCAACCAGTCATACTAGTTGGAATGCTCATGACTATTCATACTTGTGAGAACATATCCTTTTGAGCGAAACATGATCGTATTCTTCTACTGGTCGAACCTAACTAGATCAGTGGTCAAATCTGACTATATTCGGATCACAAAATACAACATGTCACAAGAATAGAAATAAAAAATTTACAATCACAATGGCAAAAATGATAGCCTAAAAAAATATGAACTTCAAACTTCTAACATTTGCAAGATCTAAAAGTAGATAATTAGAGAATTCATGCAAGCCAAGTTCTTCTTACCTCTTTCAATTTGGTAAGCATGACTGCATTAGGATTTTCCATTCCACATTCTCTCAAAAACCTCCTCTCTTAGCCGCTCCTACCATTCTGATACACACTAAGCAATGAGGGACCATGTAAGAAGGTCTAGAATTACTTGTGATAAACCATTGTCAATGTATTTGGAGTTGAATTTTAAATTTGTGAAAGATTTAAATTTCTTATTAGGTTTTAGTTCCTGGCGGTCTGACCGACTCAACTGAGCGGACAGACAGGTGAAACCGGTTAGACCGATCGGGCATATCAGTCTGACCGACTTGGTTGAGCGGTTAGACTAGCTGGGTATTTCGGTTAGACTGGTGACCCTCTGATTTCGGTAGTGAGTTCTGTAATGTGGGGTTTTGATCAAAGCTTGGGTAATTTGGTCCTAGGTCAGTGCATTCTTGTTGCATGAAGCATGTCTAAGTTAATATGGGTTAAGTTGTAAAGAACTTGTACCCTGAAACGATTTCGTTGTCTTTGGATGTCCAGAAAAGCTTCGAATCAACTATGGTAAACAGTGAGAGCCAGAACTATGCTCATAGAAGAGTCGAGGTCTAGATTGGTCAAGAATGTTGGGTGAGATGGTTGAGCTCAAACGTGGCACAAAAAAGGTAAGAAATATTGAAAGAAATGTTCGAGCGATGAATTACACCAAGTGGTTTGGTCGGACCAAGTGGTTTGCAAAATCTCAAAGTTGCCAAGTTCTTGCATGTTTTGGAGCTATTCTTGAGAAATCTTGATGTAAGAGTTTTGGCTTTGATTCATCATTTGGTTTGTTTACTATGATATGTGGGAGCATTTCTAGAGCCATCTTAGCTATTATTAACCCACGAGCAAATTGTTTCTCAAGAGTTTGAGATTTACTCGGTTTTGGTGCAACTTGCATGTTTTGAGAAAAGGTTGGGGCTTTAGTCAGGATCATCTCGATCATTGGTTGGAATAAGTTTCTGAGACCCTCAGCAAGGTGTGTATGAAGTTTGATTTCATTTGATCATAGATTTTGATGTTTGTACCAAAAGTGACCATGAATTTTTCGATGTTGCGCTAGAGCACGACGCAAGGCAACGGCGAGTCGGCTTTTGACGAATCCTGAACCCTAACTCACCGTAATCCGTCATCAAAGAGCCACCTTCAGTTGGCGGAGATGAAGCCGGAGCACAAATCTTAAGGCAACATCATCAGTGTAAAATTCGAGTACTTCGGATCTAAAATAGTACTCGAGGACTGGCTAGCAATCTCTCTTTTTTTTTTGAAACTTTGAATCAAAATAGGCTGTCTCGTGAACCTGGCAGGAAGATACAGTATGCGCGTTCTTCGCCCTGTTCTTTTCAGCTTCTAAAAGCTACTTTTCGGCTTTTCTACAGTAACTAGCTTTTAAACAAAGTATTTTTTCAAGATAGAGTCTACTAATTAATTGTAGTACATACTTTACTGACTTCATATATATCAGCAAAAACCGCACGTGAGTTTCTGTTACTCTATAATCTCTCGTACAAATAGCCCAAAAACCAAAAGCCACAGTCAAAAGTCATAAGCCGTAGCTAAAAAGAACAGGCCTTGTTGTACATTCTGGGAAACTTTGTGATCTGCGCTTTCTTTGATCTGATATCATCATTCATCAAGTTGCTGCCGAATACCGCACAACTCGGAGCACAAAATCGCGGAGCTTTTTCGGTGGCGCATGAAATTTGGAGCATTTTGAACAGGAAATCCGGTAAGCCCTCGGTTCCCCTGTGATTCTAGCCAACGTCCATTCCCCGTTGCATTTTCTGATATTATCTGCAGGTTTGCATGCTTGCTCAACTCTAGTGGTGTCGGACTCCTCGTAAATAGCATAAACCCGGATTTTCCATTTTCTTCCTGGTTTCGGTACAAGTCGAATTCGATACTGGATCAGTCGGATTAAGGGCATGTTTGGCAGAGCTCCATCAGCTTCAGATCCACGAAAAACAGATCCAGATCCACTTTTCCAAGCCAAACACCTCCAGCTCCACGCAGATCCACCGTGGAGCAGCTCCACGAAATCCATGGATCTGCCCCTAGATTCATCAAATCCATGGAGCACCTCAAGGGGTGCTCTGAAAACTCAGAGATTCGTGGAGTTGGGAAAAATTACCCACTATGCCACTGATTACACAAAAAAAACGGTTTGTTCTTTCTTTCTCGTCCTCTTCCCGTCGCTCTCCTCCGTGCTCCTGGCTCTCCTCCTCTGCCGCGCCGCCCCTTGGCCAGCCGCCCCGCCTCCTCCTCCGCCGCTCCGCCTCCTCCTCTGCCGCGCCGCCGCCCTCGGCCAACCGCCCCTGGCCGCCGCGCCGCCCCCGGCCGGCCGCCGCCGCCTCCTCCTCTGCCGCGCCGCCGCCCTCGGCCAGCCGCCGCGCCGCACCCGGCCGGCCGCCGCCGCCTCCTCCTCTGCCGCGCCGCCCCTGGCCGCCGCGCCGCCGCCTCCTCCTCTTTTTTTTTCATTTTTCATTTTTCATTATGCCCCCTAAATATTTGTTTACAATTGCATATTAGTCCAGATCTGCGGTGGAGCTCTACCAAACATATTGATGGGAGACCAGTTCCACGGTGGATCCAGGTAAATCTGGTGGATTTAGGTGGATCTAGAGCTGGTGGAGCTCTCCCAAACAGACCCTAACCCAACCTATTTACACCCTACCCCGGGTCCTGTTGAAGCCGAAGCCAGAGGCAACCCGCCAAGCCTGTCACAACCGTGCCGTCCGCGCATGCACCACCGTGGCTTCACTCCACGCGTCCACCACCATAAGAAGCCCCGGGCTGGCTCACCCACCGGTGATCGATCGATCTCCGTTGCACGTACCGCACATACATTTGCCTCCCTCCCTCCCTCGTATGCGGCTGACCATTGCTTGACCTCTGCAAGCAAGCCCTGATCAATGGCGGATAACACGGCGACCTTCATCGACCTCATCCTCGCCATCATCCTCCCTCCCCTCGGCGTCTTGCTCAAGTTCGGCTGCGAGGTACGTACGTCCTTCTACATCGGCGCAGGGTCGATGTGATATGAGCTTCATGCCTGCATTTACACGTTGGAATGGCATTCCGGAATTCGTGATCTGATTGGTTCTTGTGTCGCGGTGTGCCGCAGATTGAGTTCTGGATATGCCTCATCCTGTCCTTCTTCGGATACTTGCCAGGAATCGTGTACGCCGTCTGGGCAATCATAAAGGAGTAGCTTAGATTGGATCATTCAAGATTTTGTGCATTACGACAAAGATTGATTCTTCTTTTTGAAGCTCCCTCAGGAGGAAAGATTTCGCATCTGCAAGAACAGTTCTTGGAGAAAAAGGGGAAATGGTGGCTATTAAAGGAGTTCCTCAACGCAGTATTAGATTAGTTTGTTTTTGGGGTGCAGAAGATTGGCTATTTCTGCCTGGAACAGGCAGTCGCTAGAAAAGCCCAGCTTAACTAGCATCAAAATACATGTGAAGAGCAGAACAGGTGAACTTGTTTGTGCCAACCTGATTGTGTTGTGACTTTGCACTTGCAAGCATTTGAGATCAATGTAAGATAGATTATAGATGCATGTTCAACAAGCATGGCAAACACATATCAGCAATTCTCACAAAAGTTAGCACACCAACTTGGTGAGAATGGGAATGTCACAATGTATTCCACATCTACAGACTACAATATTATGATAAATGTAACTTAACACGCACACCGCCTGTTTGGAGGATATCAAACCTTCAACTAGACCACAAGATGTGCTGTGAGAACGAGGCAGAAATCCATTGCCTCCAACTACCAACAGAACATCAGAGGTTGTGCAAACATGGTAGTGGCAAGTCAACTAATGAAATTACCAAAATTGTTGTGCAAAATAAAGAATCAGAATGTCTGTTAATTTTGGCAGTAGGCCCTTGAAGACGTATGTAAAGCAGATTTACACCATACACCTCTCATGTGTGTGAGACCAATCCAATCAGTAATAGCTAATGCCTCTCTTAACAATGGAGCGCACAAAACTGTCACCTCCAAGTTATCTTAAAAAACACTTGCAGCAATGCAGAAAGCCAACCAAGCACTTCCCTTTAGATAACAGAGTAGCATGCCAAAAACCAAGCGACAAAACTAGCACAGTTAAAGCTACTAATCATCAAGATGAGTATTGAGTACCATTGACCAAGGCCGATAATATCATAAACAACAACACAGCAGCGTATGCTAAATCAGAAGTCTGAAGACAGCAAGGAGAAAAACTCATAACATCTAAGTGATAAACGAAACAGCAACACAATAGGCCATCATGATCTTGGACAAGTTTAACGCAGACCTAGCTAATTTGCATTTCAAGTTCAAAGCAGAAAAAGAATGGTGATATAGAAAATGCTACACTAGGCCTCTAGAATCATTATTGTTCGCAAGTAACAAGCCAGAGAGACATTCGAACCTCCCCCAATCTGCAAGCTAGGAAGTCCCTCCCCAATCTGCAAGCTAGGAAGTCAACAATCAGGCTAAAATTACACTCTCCAGTTATTGTGTGTCTGCATCTCGATTCTTCTTTTTCTTCTCCTTTTTCTTCTCAACTTTCTCAGGTTCACCACCATCCCCAGTTGGGGCACTCTCAGAATCAACAGCACCACCTCCTTCCTTGTTCTTCTTCTTCTTTTTCTTCTTCTCACTGCCACCCTTCTCCCCATCCGACAATTCACTCTTCACCTTCACTTCCTCTGCATCAGCAGATGCTGCTTCACCCTTGTCCTTTTTCTTCTTCTTCTTCTCACTCTTATCCCCTTCCACTGCATCAGCATCTTCCTCAACCTTGATCTTCTTTGCACTCACAGAAGCAGAGAGATCATCATCTCCACCAATCTTCCTCTTCCGCCCCTCATCAGCATTGTCACCCTCCTCATCCTTGTGCTTCTTCTTTTTCTTCTCCTTGGTCCCTTCAGCAACAGCTGCCTCCTCTCCCACCTTTGGCTTCTCTGGTTCAGGTGCTGCAGCAATGCTGGCAACCATTGCATCACCACCAGTTGGAAGCACCACATTCCGAAGCCACTCAGCTGGTGTCTTCTCATTCGGCTTGCCATGCTTATCAAGAAGACCCTCAACAATCATCTTCTTCTTCCTGAGCGCCACAGGCCCAAGCCCCCACTTCCTCGGGTATGTGTCCCTATCCATCACCACCCTTTTAATCTTGGCCACCGCCCCATGGTCACAAGTCGCCATGACAGCCGTGGTCATCTCGGCAATGCCAATCGCAATCGCCTCCCCCTTGGTTGTCATGAGAACTACCTCCTCGCCAGTTTCAATGTCATTCTCAAATCGAAGCAACCCAGGGATCATGAGCTTCGCACCATAGCAAATAGCATTGACAGCTGAATCCTTCACGACAAGCCTCTTGTAGCTAGTGAGCAGCACCTCGAGTGGCATCACGACGCGCCTCAGGTACGACTCGTCCTTGTGGTTGTCCAGCGCCCACATCGCATCCATGACATCGTGCATAGTCACCATGTTATCGCTCTCGCCAAGGATCCCTGACCGGACTCGGCGGAGCTCCTGCATGTGCGCACCGACCCCGAGCAGCAGCCCGAGGTGGACGCAGAGGGTCCGGACGTACGTCCCGGCCTCGCATGAGATCCAGAACACGGCGAGGTGCCGCTCGGGATCGTGCTCAAGAAGCTTACTCTCGTAGATAGTCCGCACCCGGAGCTGACGCTTGACGGCGGAGATGAGCGGCGGGCGCTGGAATACGGCGCCCGTGAGCGCCTCGAGCGCGCGGGCGACGCGGGCGGTGTCGGGAACGGCGGCGTGGAAGCGCGCGACGCAGACGTACTCCTTGCCGGCGCCCTGCTGGGACTTGACGAGGCGGGTGGCGCGGTCGACGCAGACAAGGAGGTTGCCGGTGACCTTGGGGTCGAGGGTGCCACTGTGGCCGGTCTTGTCGGCGCGGAGGAGGCGCTTGATCCAGGCGACGACCTCGTGAGAGGAGGGGTTGGAGGGCTTGTCGAGGTTGATGACGCCGTAGCGGAGGTGCTCGGCGAGGGGGCGCTTGAGTGGGGAGTGACCGGCGGGAAGCGGGGTGTAGTGGCCGGTGCGGACGTTGAGGCGGTCGTAGTTCTTGAGCAGGAGCGGCCACGCCGAGGTGTCGAGCGGCGGCACCAACTGCTGCGGCTTGATCAGGTAGCCGTCGGCCTTGGCCTCCGCCTGGGCCAGCGACGGCGCGGGGATGGGCGTGCCGGCGGAGAGGTCAGTGGAGTCGTCCTGATGCTTCTTGCTCTTCTTCTTGGATTTGGTTTTGGCGCGGTCGGAGGCCGGGGAGGCGGCGGCGGCCGGCGGCGGGGTGGACATTTTGGGGGTTAGGGTTTTTGCGGGAGGCGATGGCGGCGGCGGGAGGGAGGAGGGTTTTAGAGGGGAGGAGTGGGCTCCGGTAGTGCCGCTTGCCGGGCTTCATCTTTAGGCCGGCCCATGGTGAGCTCTGATTTGCAAGTTTTGGGTCTAGATTGATTCAGTGGGTTACAGATATTGTTAGGGTTTATTTGGAAGTTTAAAATTTATCTCTGTGAATGGGTCAGAGATTTTTGTTCCCAAATAAGGTTTTAATGGGAGTAAAGTCCATTACCGGTCCTTAAACTTTTTATGCTGTGTCATCCCGGTCCATAGACTTTTAAAGTATGTCATCCCGGTCCTTAAACTTTCAAAGTGTGGTAATTTCTTTTGAAAGTCTATGGACCGGGATGACACAGCATAAAAAGTTCACTGCTACAACTACATACGATATTACCACACTTTGAAAGTTTAAGGACCGGGATGACATACTTTAAACGTCTATGGACCGGAATGACACAGCATAAAAAGTTTAAGGACCGGTAATGGACTTTACTCTTTTAATGGCTTATACTTTCCTTCCCTCTCCTCTCCCATCTAAAAACAGTCGTTCAATAGAAAAGAAAAAGGAGAAGAGCGGGCGTAGCTGGCTTTACGTTGAGCCATTATGCGGGTTGTCCATCAGCGTTCAAACTTCTGATTTTAAGTTCGGTCGTTGTGCAAGTTGTTGGATTAATTGGGCTTGGTCTATTTTAATTTAGCAATTAATCAAATGAAATTCCTATGCCCACTATTAATGCTAGGTGTAAAAACTGTTTAGTCCCATATGGAGAATTGAATGGGAGTTACACCACTTTAAAAGGTGGAACATGGTAACCCCCTTGTGGAATTGGAGAGAGCCAATACACGCGCGCTCGCTCGCCTCGCCACACCGAGCCGTGCCGTGCAGGCGTGTCGGGTGCGGGCGCGTTTTTCTTTATCTATTCGAAAATCAAAACGCACTGACTCGCAGTAAATAGTATTAACGAATGGTTGACAGTAACGGTGCAGTTACTAGTGGCTGCGCCTCTTCGTTTTTGCTGTTAATCTCCGGTCCAGAGCCTTGCGCGCACAAGTTTCTGGGCGAGTAGGTGTATTTGTTTCTGTGCGCTATGAATATGTTAATAGATGCTTATGTTAGCTTGTTCGTTAGCGAATACGAAAACATCGTTGATAGATCACTCATGCATGTTTATGTCATGTTTTATATGCTGAATTTCTGGATTAAAATATGCCGAAAATTGACTAGATTTTCAACAATCCAAAAACTTGATAGGTTTTTTTCGGTAGTTGGCTTTGCTGCGTCGCTTAAGCCACACCCTCCGTTTGATGGTTCAAATTTTAAGAGATGGCGTGCACGCGCAATCCTGTGGTTTACTGCCATGGAATGTTTTCATGTTGCACAAGGCAAGCCCGCTGAGCCTCTGTCTGATGAGGATGAACGCAAGTTCAATGCAGCGGATAACTTGTTTCGAGGTGCACTTGTCAACATACTGGTGGACAACATTGTGGATGTGTACATGCATTTGCCTACGGGCAGAGAGATGTGGAATGCACTTGAGGTCAAAGTTCGGAGTTTTCGATGCTGGCAGTGAGCTGTATGTCATAGAGCAGTTCTATAACTACAAGATGGTCGATGACCGTTCTGTAGTAGAACAAGCTCATAAGATTCAGGCGCTGGCAAAGAAGCTCGAGAACAATAAGTGCGAGTTATCAGACAAGTTTGTGGCTGGCGGTATTATCGCCAAGTTACCACCTTCTTGGTCGGATTTTGCTACCTCTCTAAAACACAAGAGGCAAGAGTTCAGTGTTACTGATCTCATTGGCACTCTTGGTGTTGAAGAGAAGGCGAGGGCAAAAGATACTCGTGGCAAGAAAGTTGCTGCTGAGAGAGGTTCTAGCGCCAATTTGGTGCAGAAGAAGAATCCTCAAGCTTTCCACAACAAGAAGAAAAATAAGCCTTTTGTCAAGCCCAAGGCTACTACTGAGTTTAAGAAGAAAGGCAAAGGAAAGGGCAGCTGCTTTGTGTGTGTGGTGATTCTGGCCATTGGGCTAAGGATTGTCCAGATCGCAAGGATAAGCAGAAGAAGTCTGCCAACATGGTTATTAGTGATGCTGGAGGAACATCGGGATACGGTAATTATTTTCCTACAGTTCTTTCTGTTTGTCAATCACCTGAGTGGTGGGTTGACACTGGTGCTAATATTCATGTTTGTGCTGATATTTCCTTGTTTTCATCTTATCAGGTCGGTCGAGGTTGCTCCTTGTTGATGGGGAACGGATCGCATGCAGCTGTTCATGGTGTTGGTACGATCGATCTGAAGTTTACTTCGGGAAAGACCGTGCAGCTGAAGAACGTGCAGCATGTCCCCTCCATAAAGAAGAATCTCGTCATCGGATCTCTACTGTGTAGAGATGGTTTTAGGCTTGCATTTGAGTCCAATAAATGTGTCGTGTCTAAGTATGGAACATTTGTTGGTAAAGGCTATGAGAACGGAGTTTGTTCCGTTTTTCTTTGATGGATTCCTGTAATAAAGTTGTGAACCATGTGTGTAACGATGATGATGAGTCTAATATTTGGCATTCACGACTTTGTCATGTTAATTTTGGGTGTATGACGCGCTTAGCTAATATGAGTTTAATCCCGAAATTCACTTTGGTCAAAGGTTCTAAGTGCCATGCGTGTGTTCAATCGAAACAACCTCGCAAGTCTCACAAGGCAGCAAAAGAGGCGAGGAATTTGGCACCGTTAGAACTCATTCATTCTGATTTATGCGAGATGAATGGCGTGTTGACTAAAGGTGGAAAGAAATATTTCATGACGCTTATAGATGATTGCACTAGATTTTGCTACGTGTACTTATTAAAAACAAAAGATGAAGCGTTGGATTACTTTAAGATCTATAAAGCTGAGGTAGAAAACCAACTTGAGAGGAAAATCAAGCGGGTAAGGTCTGATCGTGGGGGAGAGTATTTTTCAAATGAGTTTACTTTATTCTGCGAGGAACTTGGAATTATTCATGAGAGGACGTCTCCCTATTCTCCCGAATCAAACGGGGTTGCCGAAAGAAAGAATCGCACTCTAACTGATTTGGTTAACGCCATGTTAGACACTGCGGGACTTTCTAAGGAATGGTGGGGTGAGGCTATATTGACTGCGTGTCATGTCCTGAATAGAGTTCCTACAAAGAACAAAGAAGTAACACCATTCGAGGAATGCGAGAAGAAGAAGCTGACTCTCTCATATTTACGCACCTGGGGATGTTTGGCCAAAGTTAACGTGCCAATTGTCAAGAAGCGCAAACTTGGACAAAAAACCGTAGATTGTGTATTTCTTGGTTATGCTATTCACAGCGTGGGTTATAGGTTCTTAATTATAAAAACTGGAGTACCTGACATGCGTGTTGGTACAATCATAGAGTCCAGAGATGCTACATTTTTTAAGAATGAATTTTCTATGAAATGTGATGTACTTAGCTCATCTAATCAAGAACCTATAATTTTCCTTGATTCTTTTGTGCCGATAGAACATGTTGAGGAAACGCCTATGGAAAATCCTGAAGAGGATAACAATGAAGTTACTCGAAAGAGTAAGAGACAGAGGATTGCAAAGTCTTTTGGTGATGATTTCATTGTATATCTCGTGGATGACACTCCAAGAACCATGGAAGAGGCATATTCTTCTCCTGACGCTGACTATTGGAAGGAAGCAGTACGGAGTGAGATGGACTCTATTATGTCTAATGGAACTTGGGAGATCGTTGACCGTCCTTATGGGTGTAAACCTGTAGGATGTAAATGGATTTTCAAGAAAAAGCTTAGGCCTGATGGTACAATTGAAAAGTACAAGGCAACGCTTGTGGCCAAGGGTTATACCCAGAAAGAAGGCGAGGACTTCTTTGATACGTATTCACCTGTTGCCCGATTGACCACAATTCGAGTACTACTTGCCCTGGCTGCCTCTCATGGTCTGCTCGTTCATCAAATGGACGTTAAGACAGCTTTCCTAAATGGAGAGTTGGAGGAGGAGATTTATATGGATCAGCCAAACGGGTTTGTGGTAGAAGGTCAAGAAGGAAAGGTGTGCAAGTTGTTAAAGTCTTTGTATGGCCTAAAGCAAGCACCTAAGCAATGGCATGAGAAGTTCGACAGAACTTTGACATCTGCTGGCTTTGTTGTGAATGAAGCCGACAGATGTGTGTACTATCGCTATGGTGGGGGAGAAGGAGTGATCTTGTGCTTGTATGTTGATGACATACTGATTTTTGGGACCAACCTCAATGTGGTTGAGGAGGTCAAGGACTTTTCTGTCCAAGAGTTTTGAGATGAAAGATTTGGGAGTGGCTGATGTGATTCTTAACATTAAGCTACTGAGAGGAGGTGATGGTGGGGTTACACTTGTGCAATCTCACTATGTAGAGAAGGTCTTGAGTCGCTTTGGTTATAGTGACTGCAAGCCTGCTCCTACTCCTTATGATCCTAGTGTATTATTGAGGAAAAACCGAAGAATAACAAGGGATCAATTGAGATACTCCCAAATCATTGGCTCATTGATGTATTTAGCTAGTGCTACGAGGCCTGACATCTCATTTGCTGTGAGCAAGCTAAGCCGGTTTGTTTCAAATCCGGGAGATGATCATTGGCGTGCTCTTGAGAGAGTAATGCGCTATCTAAAGGCAACTGTGAGCTATGGCATTCACTATGCTGGGTACCCAAAGGTACTGGAGGGCTACAGTGATTCAAACTGGATCTCTGATGCTAATGAGATAAAAGCCACGAGTAGATATGTGTTCACACTTGGAGGTGGTGCTGTTTCCTGGAAGTCTTGCAAGCAGACCATCTTAACGAGGTCAACAATGGAAGCAGAACTCACAGCATTAGATACCGCTACTGTTGAGGCTGAGTGGCTTCGTGAACTCCTTATGGATTTGCCGGTGGTTGAAAAACCGATACCGGCTATCCTGATGAACTGTGATAATCAGACTGTAATTATCAAGGTGAACAGTTCTAAGGACAACATGAAGTCATCTAGGCATGTTAAGAGGCGGTTGAAGTCTGTCAGAAAGCTGAAAAACTCCGGAGTGATAGCGCTGGACTATGTCCAGACAGCTAAGAATCTGGCCGACCAATTTACAAAGGGTTTATCACGTAATGTGATAGATAGTGCGTCGAGTGAGATGGGCCTGAGACCCACATGAGTCATACCACAGTGGTAACCTATTCTACGTGATCGGAGATCCTGTGAAGTAGGATGGTGAAACAAGCTGTTGGTTGACTGGGAGGAGAGGCCTTTACAAGGCTCATTTTTTCAGTGATGCACTTCTCTCCTATTCTGTATGGCAGGTTGGTTTTTACCTCAATGTGATCCGAGTGGCTTATTTAAAGCAGAGATGTCGGCCTACAGGACATCTTAGAAGGAACACACCTATATGAGTTCGACTGCTGGTCACAGTCTATGAGATTTGGGTGATTTCTAGATACTCATGAATAGGCATGGAGTATGACTTATATGCTCCAACCAGAGGGGATGCTTCAGGCAGCCTAGTACTAGTAAAGGAATTGAATAAAGCTTGTTCGCACAAAACTGTCAATTCAAGGCATAGTCCATTGTTCAGTTGTGGATGAGTGTAACTCCTTTCCTAGATGGATGTTCAACTTAACAGTCTCCATCGAAACACTGGTATATCAAACAACAGCAGAACTGAGAGCATTTCTCGTGTGCCTTGAAATTTGGTGGGGATTGTTGGATTAATTGGGCTTGGTCCATTTTAATTTAGCAATTAATCAAATGAAATTCCTAGGCCCACTATTAATGCTAGGTGTAAAAACTGTTTAGTCCCATATGGAGAATTGAATGGGAGTTACACCACTTTAAAAGGTGGAACGTGGTAACCCCCCTTGTGGAATTGGAGAGAGCCAATACACGCACACGCTCGCTCGCTCGCCTCGCCACGCCGAGCCGAGCCGTGCGCGCAGGCGTGTCGGGTGCAGGCGCGTTTTTCTTTATCTATTCGAAAATCAAAACGTACTGACTCGCAGTAAATAGTATTAACGAATGGTTGGCAGTAACGGTGCAGTTACTAGTGGCTGCGGTTACTTTCGAGTAATGGCTGCAGTTACTCTGGCCACTTCGATTTTGCTGTTACAAAAGAACAGAGCATGTAAAGGCTCTCCTCTCCATACGAAAAAGGCTATTCTCTGCTGCTGCGCTACTTTTTTCATCTCCGGTCCAGAGCCTTGCGCGCACAAGTTTCTGGGCGAGTAGGCCTCCGGAACTTCGTCCGTTTGTGTACCTGCACGGGTAGGCGGGCAATCAAGTTTTTGGGGAGCGCATCGGCGCGACTACTCAATCTGCGACGTCTACTTCCTGGTGGTGAACCGTTCGCGGGACTGCACTGCGAACATCTTCCTGCATCAAGCTTCGTCCTGCACCACGCCTCGATCGACTACATCGAATAGGCCATCATGTCGACTGATGGTAACGGCACCTCCGGTGTCTCCGGCACTGGCCCCGCCCGAGGGTATAAATTGAAAACTTTTCTGGTGTATTTGTTTCTGTGCGCTATGAATATGTTAATAGATGTTTTTGTTAGTTTGTTCGTTAGCGAATACGAAAACATCGTTGATAGATCACTCATGCATGTTTATGTCATATTTTATATGCTAAATTTCTGAATTAAAATATGCTGAAAATTGACTAGATTTTCAACACAAGTTGCCGATCAGTTCAAACTCTCGATTCGACGCTGGTGCACATCCTTTTTTCTAGCCTGTAGTCCGAAGAGTGTATGCACATATATAGATATAATCAGTAATTAAAGCATGTGTCTGTACTCCATATAGTCCCAGGTAAAAAGAGTATATGTACACATAGATGTGTTTAGTAAGCAAAAAATGTGTCCATGCTCTGTGAGATTCTAGCATCCGTTCTACATTAGTCTTTGGTAGAGATAAACCCATGTATTCGTGTGTGCGCGAATCGTGTGTGTGTATGTATATATAAGTGTATTTTTTATACTAAAAAATAGGAAGGAAAAGAAAAAGATGTAGACGGTACAAGCTTAGCTGGAGTGCTGGTGCTGGGAAAGTGCCGACCAGTCACTTCGGCACGAGAGAGATGCGTACGAGGAAATCATGTTGAGTAGAAGCAAACCTCACGAGTTGCCACAACCTACAAAAAGTTGCTAGCAGGTCCGCAGCACGTTCAGCTCGAGTTAAGTCGAGAATTCTGCCTTTTCTTGCGAGCAACATGCAATCGATGGGATGCAGTGGCGCAGGCCCCGCCTCGTGAGCCCGGGCGGGCTCCCCCGCGGCGAGCAGCAGGGGAGTCAGGTTCTTCCAGCCGACGCCGGCGTAGCTGCAGCGGCAACTTCCTCGGCAATGCCAGTAGCGCAGGCGGCGACGGGCAGGGCACCAACGTGCAGGCGGCTCGTTCAATCAGTTCAGACTTCAGACCTCCCGAGAGAAACCTCTAGCCTAATTCATTGATTCATCCCCCCTTCCCAATCCAATCCGACCGGCGGCAGAGGCCTCGGCGGCTCGGCCATCCCCCCATTCCCTCGGTGCGGCGGCTATCCGGGGGCAAGCACCGTGGGCTCCCCTCTCAGATCTCATCTCGGCTGCAAGGGTCAGAAGGTCAAGTGTGCTGTGGCCTGTGGCTGCTCTGCTTAGGTCCGTCAGTCAGCCGATTAGGTCATTTCTCATGTTCTCTGCTGTCTGCTTGTTGGACTAATGGACTTGACTGGTTTAGCACTTTAGCTGCTTAAGAATTCAGTATTCAGATGCTTCATATTCGTGAACTAGTATTCGGCTGAGTAGACGGCATATCTCAAGCGTTAGAAGTTGGACTTCACAAGTTTAGCACTTTAGTAAATTTGTGTACTAGAACCTCTCGTGAATTGTGACCAGTGAGTTAAGACTGTTAGAGTTATGTCCTAAATTGGGCTCAAGTAATTTAAATCTAAGTTAGACTGTTAGAGTTAGTAAATTTTTGTGGACTGAAATTTTGAACTGTGAATTGTCAATTTTCATAAATATGAACATTTTTAATTGATACAAAAAGTCTTGAAAATAATGGAACTCACAGATACATAAGTTCAGCATGACTACAAGTTCCACAACCACAAAGTACTTGTTATCGTATCTTTCTTTTCTTTTTATCTATGACCATTCAAATACATGTTGAATTTAAAACTATTACAGTAGTTAACTTTGCTTGTACCGCGTGTATATGGATTTATTCACGCTTATTAACTATACTTAACCTCGTGTTGTGTCCACGCTCCCACAAAATTCTAGCTCCATGGGATAGCCGTATGTCCGCCGTGCTGAAACATTGGTAATTAAAGATGCATTATATGGTATGTACAGTTAGTAGCTCAAGATTTAGAATTCTCGGCCATTTTGGCATCCTCCCGCACGGCAATATCCCATTTGACCTCCTCCCACATGTATTGCCATCTTTGGCCTCCTTGTGTGGCCGAGGTGCGCGCGAGGGGATGTGGCACGATCGGGGATTACACGAGGGGAGCTGGCGCGGTCGCGATGCGCGCCAGGGGGAGGTGGCGGCAGCAGCGTCTCTCCTCCGATGGCGGCGTCCCCTCTCTGCCTCATCTTCGCCAGCTTAGTTGTTCGTGCGCTCGTCGTCGCGCGGCCCCGTACCGCGCTACCTCCCCTCGAGCGCACCGTCGATCGCGCCAGCTCCCTCGCAGGGTCGGCAACCACGCCACCTCCCCTTGCGCTCTCCTCGGCCGTGCGAGGGAGCCAAAGTTGGCAATACACGTGGAAGGAGGTCAAATGTTGCATTGCCATGCAGGAGGAGGCCAAAATGGCCAAGAACTCCAAAATTTACAACATGCAAACCAAGTTTACAATTTTTGTTATAACTAGTACTTCCTTTGTTTTTTTTAATATTGCTTTAGAATACGCACAAGTAATCTTTTAAAATTTTGACCTCTAACCTACACAAAGCATTTGGATTTGTCACTAGGGGTGAAAAATTGTTAGTGAGGTGTAACAATCTACGTCTTTGATCTCTACCCCTATAATCCACCAGTTAAAATTATCCTACATTCACCCAACAATTACCTGTTCCACAGTCATGACCTTAACTACGTCCACACCACAATATGCACCCAGAAATACACCATCCTAAAAACGTGCGCACCAGATTAACTCTCCTCTATTCTCTCTCCTTACTCAACCATATCTGACGGTCATCCTTCAATGTATCTGCAGTACCCCTCCCCACCCTCCCTCCTCCCGAACCGCCCTCCCCACCCTTCTCCTTGGATTTCGCCGCCGCCTGCCTCCCCCCACCGCCGCCTCCTCCCCTCCGCCTCCTCCCCCGTCGCCTCCTCCTCCCCCACCCCTCCTCCGCCGCCGCCGGCCTCCCCCACCGAACCCGTGCGCCTCCGCCCCTATGATTTCTCCGCTGCCTCCTCCCCCGCTCCTCTGCCGTCGCCGCCTCCTCCTCCTCCCCCACCCCTCCGCTCCGCCGTCGCCTCCTCCTCCCCCCACCCCTCCGCTCCGCCGCCGCCTCCTCCTCCTCCCCACCCCGCGCCGCCACCGCCTCCTCCCCTCCCTCCCACCCCGCGCCGCCTCCCACCTCCCACCCCGCGCTCGACGCCGCCGCCTCCTCCTGCCCCCACCCCGCGCCGCCGCCGCCTCCTCCTCCGCCCCACCCCGCGCCGCCGCCTCCTCCCCTCCCTCATCCGCCGCGTCGCCGCCGCCTCCTCCTCCCAACCCCGCGGAGATTTCAAATCCGCGGCAGGCTAGGGCCAGGTCTCCCCCGCCGTCGCCCCCGTTCCCGCGAGATCCGCCGCCGCTAGGGGGAGAGAGGGCTACCATGGATGCCATGGAGGAGCTGTCGGAGCTCTCCGAGTCCATGCGCCAGGCGGCCTCGCTCCTCGTCGACGACGACCCCTCCGACGACGCCGCGCCGCGCCGCCCCTCCACCTTCCTCAACGCCGTCACCCTGGGCAACGTCATGAGTATCGGGAGCCGCCGCCTTCTCCTCCCCCCACCCCTCTGCTCCGCCGCCACCTCCTCCTCCCCCCACCCCTACGCTCCTTCGCCGCCTCCTCCTCCCCCCCACCCCGCGCCGCCGCCTCCTCCCCCCCCCCCCCCCCCCCCGCTCCGCCGCCGTCTCCTACTCATTTGCATCACCAAAAACTTTGATGGCCAAATTGTGATGCTTGTTTTAGGTAAATAAGGTCATTCGAGGGTGGGAGGAGGAGGAGCAAGAGTGCGAATTTGATCAGGTATTGCTTTCAGTATCCAATGTTTTGGCCCTTTTATTCGTTTGATTGTTAATTTGTCGTAGTTTTAGTTGGATTTACGTGAGCGATTTAGCGGTCTTATGTTTGGGTTTAGGGGGGCTAGGGTTCACATTGATCAAACAAAACGTGTATTTAGTACTATATCAGTGGCACATAACTGTAATCTGTAGTGTAAGTGTCCTCACGGAGCAGCTAGGCAGTGCCAATTGTGCAAGCAATACTGTAAGCTTCGCTCGGTGGTTTTGAATTGTATAATCGATTGCACAATTTCTGTACGGGATCAATTAGCTCATGACTGATCTCGGTTATGAGGAAATTTTGTTTGATTTTTGTCATTCAGTGCCAATTATGGAACCAAAACGACACTAAGGTTCCCTCTTTCTTCTCTTGCATAAGAACTATCTCTATTGCAAAGTTGCAAACTTATGCCTCACCCTCCCTTAACCCTCCAGTCTTAGTCCATATGGGACAGATTCCATTTCAAAAGCAGTAATATTAAATATCTAAAACCCTATTCAATGATAGCAATCTACTACCAGCATATAATGTCTTATTGCTCTATTTAAGTGGGATTTCTATGAACACTAATGTAAATGCGAGCTCTTTCTATTCGGCCAGTAGTTTTAGTGTCATTCCATAGTAATTTGCTGAAACATGATTTCAATAGAGATGTTTTTGCTCCCAGAGTGTCTTTGCTACATCTTTCACAATGTAACTTGCACTTTCTTAATTATCATATCAAGTAGCAAAGCTCATTGCAATAATATATCTGTGAACGATATCTTCCAATGTGTTCAGATGGCATATGAGCTGCATGAGTTGCTTGTTGTAAATGTTAGTATTGTGACTTGTTATTTTCTACTATGTTTCCATAGACTATAGTCATTAGAGATGTGCTATTTGCATTGTATTTGTTATCCGTTGCAACGCACGGGCACATGACTAGAATTATTATATTGGTGTCATTTGACTAGAATTGCAGCCACGGTAAATATTTTAGTGTTACTTGGACTACTTCGATTATTATACTGAGTTGTAGTTCATCCCCAGATTTGAGTAGCATAGAACTGCTAAGTTGCATATTGCTTACAAATAGGTACGAGATTAGGTGAGCACTTGCATTTGCTTGCAATTGAGGGTAGGATTCCTAGATGTCGATCCTCTATGAAAAAACGATTCTATATGTTTGCCCAATTACTCTTATCTTGAACATTTAATTTGGCAATGCAGCTGCTCGAGTGGCTTCATCGATATGCACTGGATTTTGAAATGTGACAGGTTCTATCTACTGTTATGTTGTCTATTTTATAGAAAGAAAGCAGGAATATGCTGCATGATTAGTATAACTTGGTTCGTTGGCACAACTATCTGCTCACTTTGTTGTCAATTGTCATTCTATGGTCATACTTTGTCTGACCTAAACAATTATTTTGTATATTGTAGCCAAAGCAGATCCATGAAATCAAGGACTTCCTTCTCACCGCGAGGAGGAAGGATGCCCAATCTGTGAAGATCAAGAGGAGCAAAGATGTTGTCAAGTTCATGGTTCGCTGCAAAAAAAGTACTCTTGTGTCTTTGACTCTGAGAAGGCAAACAACTTGTAGCAATCTCTCCCACCAGATTAGCAGCGGAGCTAATTTTATTTGACATGATCTTATTTCTATTCTTATATCTGAATAGTTCATGCAGGATAAATTTTGCTTCAATTGTTTATTCTTGGTGCTGATGGGCATGCTTGTGTCTGCCAATTCGCATAATTATTTTCATTGAGCTGAGATTGTATTTCTAAGTTATATGGTGTCTGTCAAGTTGATGTCCCAGTGAAGATAAAATTTTGGCATAATTTTTGGCATTTCTAAGTTATAAAGTGTCTGCCAATTGGTATAATTTTTTTATTTCATTTTCATTGAGTTGAGATTGCATTTCTAAGCTACATAATGTCTATCAAGTTGATGTCCCAGTGAAGATAAAATTTTGGTCCAAAGATGATTAATGACTGGTTTTAGCTTCAAGCCATATGTCATACATCTACATAGTGTATGTATGTGTGTGTGTCTTTTAATAGAGGCACTCACGCACTCATCACAACAGGAATCAGAAGCAAGATACTGCTACCAGGTATTGAGTTGATATGAACTTTATTTACCTGGTTGTTCATATTTACCTGGTTAGGCATCTTTTGTTAGGTATATTTTAATTTCATGCAATTTCTCTAACAGAAAAAACTTTGGCTAATGCCTAAGTTTGATTTTGCGAAAATACAGCCAAGGTACTATGGTTTTAAACTGGCTTGCGAGTATATTTTTTTAAGAATTGCGAGTATCCATTTTAATTAACTTGTGATGTTGGTGTGAAGATGGAGAGGCCTGCTGAAGGAGATGAGGCCATGGCAGGGCAGGAGGTTGTTGCTGCCGAGTAGAGATAGTGTCTTACCACTTATTTTGCTACTGTATGTTTTAGAAAATATATGTACTACTCCACCGACGGCACGGCTCCCCAATCCCCATTTTCCCATCGGCCGTTCGGAGCAACAGAAGCAGCAGCAGCCAGCAGGTGCGTCTCTTCAGCCTTCACTCCTTATGCGCTTCACATAGCTAGCTAGGGATGGTTTCTTAGATCTTTGAATAGTTGATTGGATTGGGGGATTTCTTTCGCTGAGTTCCAAATGTACTTTATAAATGGATATTCTATTCCGATTTCAAAATCTCAGTTTGTGAAATATAAATTTGTAATGCAGATTGCTAAATATTTTACTACTGTTCCAATTTATCAATAATTGTAGTCTGCCATAAATTAGCATCAGGCGTGCTCCATTTCTCGATCTGACACTGGTTAGATGTATGTATGGTATGCTTGTCTCATATTAGCTTTGTCCTATAAGCACCTCCTAATTTTTTGTCCTGCGTACGCCACCCCTCGCAGAGGGTCCTTTTCATCGTCGGTAAACCGAGCCCATCCCGTGTCCTCTGGCGATGTCGGTGACGGGGGAGACCTATGAACAGGAAGACCTTGATGGGGAGGAGTATGATGAGGACAAGGAGGAGGGGTATGAGTTTGGCGACGCGGATGACGCGATGCAGTGCGTGGAGATGGCTGAGCGGTACAGTGCCGCCGCCACCGCTGCCGGGGTGCTACATGCTGGCACCCAAGATGACGACGCATTCCCGACGCGCAATTGATGACATGGACAGTGATCTTTAGCTTGTCATGGACATAATGTGCTTTTTTCCTTGCCTTTTATTTCTTTACATTTTTCATCATCTTTTCTTTTAAGTCTTTGTCCTTGGTTTACATTGCTTCTGTCCAGATTGTCTATATACTGGACCAAGTTCGTGCATTGGAGAATGAAATGGTTCTTAGGTTAAAGAAACAAGGCCTCGATGTTACCCCTAAAATTCTCATTGTAAGTGTATTTTTCGTTATCCCTTCTCTCAATTTTGGCACCTGCTAGAATGTTATGTTCTCTCAGTACGTGCTCCTGTTTCTTTGTTTTGCTGAGCCATTGAGCCATTCTACTATTTTCACGCCCTCTTGTATATATATGGTAGTTATAACTTATAAGTCCTCGTGACTTTTGTGGGAAAAGGAGCACGGCTAATCATTTGTTTTTATGTGATTAAGGTTACTCGGCTGATACCAGATGCAAAAGGCACATCGTGCAATCAGCGGCTTGAGACAATAAGTGGAACACAGCATACTTACATATTACGAGTGCCCTTTAGAAATAAAAATGGGATACTAAGGAAATGGATATCAAGATTTGATGTGTGGCCCTACCTGGAGAAATTTTCAGACGTTAATATAATTGATGCTTCTTTGCTTGTAGAAATTCCTGAGATGGCCCTGAACTGTTTTTTTCTTCGTTTAATGAAAAAATCTTAAAAGAATCTCTGTGCTTGTATGACAATAGTGTAAAATGTGAATTATCTGGTGGGATTTTTTTTATCATACAACTATTGAAGCAAGGGATTGGGAGTTGAAGGGTTAAATTCAAGTTGTTTCCAGTGTAGTTCCTTATGCAGATCAGTAACTTTGGAGGACCATTTTCCGCATTAGCTACTTCAATTCTGTGTGTGAATTTGTATGTAGTATCATCTGACATTTGCTACTATAATTCCGTGCTTTTACTTTTTTTTTATTTGACAAGAAGGCAGTAATACAGTATTCTTATTGTTATACAGGATGCAGCTGGTGAAATTGCTGCAGAATTACAAGGCACTCCAGACTTTATAATTGGAAACTACAGTGATGGCAATCTTGTGGCATCATTGCTATCTTACAAGATGGGAATTACCCAGGTATGCCTTGTTAAATACTTATACTTGAAATCTGCACTCTCTTCTTTGCTGATTATCTCAGCATGTTCTTTGATCCTTGATATCTTACAAGATGGGAATTACCCAGGTATGCCTTGTTAAATACTTATACTTGAAATCTGCACTCTCTTCTTTGCTGATTATCTCAGCATGTTCTTTGCAGTGCAATATTGCTCATGCTTTGGAAAAGACTAAATACCCAAATTCAGACATATACTGGAAGAACTCCGACGAGAAGTATCATTTCTCTTGTCAGTTCACAGCTGATATAATCGCTATGAACAATGCCGATTTTATAATCACGAGCACATATCAAGAAATTGCTGGAAGGTTTCTTCTCTTATGCCTTGTTGGCCATTAAAGTTTTTTCCCTATGATTTCAGCATTGGTCAGTTAAATTGCTCACATAAAGTAACAACTTGAAGCATGTTATTTAGGTGTGCATGGAAGTCATATGTCGCTGTTAAGATATAGTGTTGATTGTTAACAGGGTAACATGTGCAATTGTTACATTTCATGAATAAACCTTGCATGTGTACTGATCATACATGGGCATTTCTTAGAAGATGCTTATACGTAATCCTTTTCCTTTTTCTCAGCAAAAACACAGTTGGACAGTATGAGAGCCATATTGCTTTTACTCTTCCTGGTCTGTATCGCGTTGTCCATGGGATTGATGTTTTTGATCCCAAGTTCAATATAGCCTCTCCAGGAGCAGACATGTCCATATATTTTCCATACACTGAAAAGGCCAAGCGACTCACTTCTCTTCATGGTTCAATTAAAAAGTTGATTTACAATCCAGAGCAAAATGATGAACGCATGTGAGTACTCTGTTGTTTATTATTTTTGTTGTACTTTGGACTTAGGTTGGATGTCCTTCACAATATTCTCTTCACATAATTGTGTCGGTTCCAGACTTCTATCAAAAGAATTCTTGGATGTATGAATTGATCACTGGAGTTTTAATAAATGTACTATTGATGAGTATCCAAGCACATTTTTGTGGACATTGGGTGTTTAAGTGTCTAGAATATGGGAAAAAGTGCTCATGAGTTAAATCCTTACTGATGTACATTATTTTTTTGCATTTTGATCTGGCAGATATTTTACTTTATTGGATTTGGAATGTTCTGTCTTGAATCACTGCTAAGCATAGATGTTATTCAGGTGGGTGTTGTTCCCCTCTTGTTTTCTGGATGGTTGGATCTCCAACCTTTTCTATTTGAAAACTTTAACCTGCATATGGCTTATTACATATTAACTGTTTTATTTCTCTTCCAATCATGACTATGGGTTTACTGCTTGACTAATAGCCAAAAGTCAAAAGAATATTTTGTTTTTCTTTCCATTACCAATTTATGACTATGGACTGCTGACCGTGTTGTTACGGATGGGTAGCTTCATATATGAGACGTGAATCTTAATGAATCTGATTGTTCGTTTTATTTTTTACAAATTTTATCTTGTTTTATATTTTACCGTAGCGTTAGCACGGGCACACTACTAGTTAACCTTAAGTGGGGAGTTACGACATTAAGTGAGATTAATTATGCAACTAATTATCTAAATTACGGAAAAATTAAACTTTTCTAGGTACCATCTAATTTGAAACCAGCAAACGGTAAGCCAATATGTTACCTTCACGATTTGATTCACGAGGACAAAAACAATATGTATAGACAAGACGGAGAAATAAAATTTAATTGCACGGCAATTGAGGGCTTTCAACTCAAATAGAAAATATATCAGTTCATGGTACAACAGATAATTAATTACAATTCTTATATAGTAAATCAATTATATCCATTAAGTGATAATTAAAATTTACATGAAGTCAAATAAAAATATTACAACTTGTAGTACATAATACTGACAGTATAAATTATAGTGAATTTACAATGCTAGACGCCAATAAAATAACAGTCTCAAAAACTAAATAATCATAGCACTTTACAATCAATAATTATACGGTCCATTGTAGTTATTACCACAAGCATAAAAATGAAATTACAGTATGAGCAACTCATACAATTGCAAGTACTCAGAAGCTGTGGAGAATATAAATCACATACATATCATTTCATACAACAGTTACTAATCATCTGATTTCCAAAATAGCTATGATTTCAACTGCAAGAAGAGCAAAGTTAAAGACACCGAAAAAGACCGAACAAAAGAAAACAATTAAAAGAAGTTGCTGTCAGAGCCCTAGAATGTAATTTCGAATAGGGCATTTCGTTGACCAAGATTCCCAGACCATTCAAGGGTAATCGACACCTCACAACCATTAGGTTATCATTCAGCAATAAAAACAAACCTAAAAATATCTTTTATTCTCCGAAGATCACTGCACAAGGCTTACACTAAAAAATATCTCAAGAGAGCACAGATGCGAACAGCCACCACATAAGGGCAAGAGCCCTTCGGACACCAAGAGGGACCACCAAGAGGAGAGAGAACATATCATTTGGCAAGCCACCTTCAGCAAGAGCAAGTTTAATGGATCGTGCCTTAGTCTGTAGCTCAGCCTACGAGTCGGTATGGTATGACCCATCTATGCTAATAGACTAAGTGGAGCCAATTTAAATGGGTCATGCTGTATCGGGCCGTGCCAATCAACTCACGCGGAGGAGGGAAAACCTAACCCGGTTCGCTAACCCAGATACCCTCGAGCGGCCGAGCCCAATCCAGCGAAAAACCCCAACCCTAATACCAACTTCGAGCCGAGTCCGATCTCCGATCCGATCCGATGCCTCCCATGGTTGACGACCCCTCCTCCGCCGCCGGCGCCGCCGCCTCCTCCTCCTTTCCCGACGCCGACGCCTGTGGCAACGGGGACTCCGAAGACATCGACTTCCCGGCCGACCCAAACCCCAACCCCGCCTTCTCCTCAGCCGCCACCGCCGGCCCCGCGGCGGCGGCGGCTGCCGGGGAGCGGCGGCCCCTGTTCCAGCGGCTGTGGACGGAGGAGGACGAGATCGTGATCCTCCGCGCCTTCTCCGAGTTCACGGCGCAGCGGGGCACGGCGTTCGCGTCGCACCAGTACGACACGGACCCCTTCTACGAGGAGATGCGGGGCCGCCTCCAGCTCGACTTCTCCAAGAGCCAGCTCGTGGAGAAGCTCCGCCGCCTGAAGCGCAAGTACCGCAACTGCGTCGACCGCCTCCGCGGCTCCGGCGCCTCCTTCTCCTTCCGCTCCCCGCACGAGCAGGCCGTCTTCGAGATCGCCCGCAACATCTGGCGCCCCTCCTCCGACAAGCACGCCCGCGACCCCTCCGCCGCCGACTCCGACGACGAGGGCAACTTCGCCGTCGCCGCCGCCGCCAACGGGGAAGCCAAGTCCCCCTCCTCCTCGAGGGCCCAGCGCCGCTGCCGCCGCAGGCGCACGATCGACTTCGCCGCCGACGCGGCCGAGGCGCCGCAGCCGTACCCGTCGGAGCCCATGCCTGTCAAGACGGAGGACGCGCTCCCGCAATTCTTCCCTCAGGCAGCCATGGACGGCACGGAGCCTGCCGGGCCACCCGCCACGCAGCCAGCGGCCAACACGGAGAGCAGCGTCCTGGCGCCTTTGTTCAAGGAGATGGTCCACGCCATGCTAGGCATCGGCGGGTGCCCCACGCCGCTAGGGCTCGGGCCGGCACCGGAGCCGCCGTCTTCAATTCTCGGCATACCGATGGAAGGGGAGAAGTGGAGGCAGCAGCGGATTCTCGAGCTGGAGGTGTACCTGCGGCGGATCGACCTGCTGCAGGATCAGGTGAAGTCGGCGCTAGAGGAGCTCAAGTCCGCACCGGCGACATGATGATGTGCAGATTTACTGGGTAGTTTACTCCTGTTTCAGCTTCAGCTTTCGTGGTCATTAGTGGTAGATTTGTAGGTGATCTGCAGATACCGTCCATCAAAAAGGATTTACCGGTTAGCTTTGTTAGCCTTGGCATTAGCTTCTTATGTGGTTCTGGTTGTCAATCACATTCGCTGCTTCTTTCATCGTACTAATTTATTTATTTATGATCATGAATAAGCATTAGCTTTCCAAATCAGCAAATAAAGCAACAGGTCCAGCGAAACAGTATGACCGAGCTATCCTCCCAAGCCTCCAAGATGTCAGAAAACACCACCGTAAACGTAAAACTGTTGCTATTGTTCTTGAAAGTAAGGCCCTATCTGGAACATAAGAATTTCAGATGAATTTTACAGGAAATGGTTCAATTCTAGTAGAAACCAAGAAAAACTCCCAATTCCTTTTGTTCTAGTTCTTATAGGAATAGAAAAAAAAAACTTCCCGCTTCTAGTGCTGCGCGCATGGAAGAACATTAGTGATACTTCATTTCGTGATGTGCACAGTGAACCCGACAAAATCAGTGCAACTATCAAAAGCATCGAACGGAACCCCAGGGGCGATAGATTTATACGAGAACCATGTCTCACAAAAGTGCATCAGAGAATTGCCACTGCTCATTACGGTGGGCGCCCACCACACGGGGTGAGAACGGCACGCGCGTAGCCAAAAAAAAGAAGAAACTCAAAGATCCATCCAAGCGAAAAACCAATGCTACTTCTGCAGGGAACAGCATAACGAATCAGGCAAGCTCTGAAAGCGAATTCTAGCGAAATTAGTAGTTCTGAATGCGTTTCAGAGACGTGCCTCAAACCAGATACCACCAATTACTTGACTAAACCACTAGTCACTGCCTCACTGAACATCAGGCATAACAAAGCTATCTTACAACATAATTGTAAATCTCAAATGATAAGGAATACCAAGCAGCTACTAGCAGCAGTTTCCCATGCTGTAAGAAATAAACCACTGGGATTTCACTATTTTAAGCATTGCTACTTCACTGAGAATATCAAGACAGCATGGACAACTGCAGCAGTGCAGCCAACTACACATAAGTTGACTTCAACCTCAGGCACTGTTATACTGCTACGAAGAAAGACAGGTCTTCTTGTATTCCTCTAGCTTACTGACCACAGAGTAAAGTCAAAATTGCTGGCGGGGTTGCAAAACTAACATCTTTGAAAGTAAAACTGTGACCTGTGTAGCTCCTTCTACCTGGAACAAAACAAACAGGATATTCAGTCCTTTTCTTTGGGAGTAAACTCCCATGAGTTGTGGCATCTGATAGCTTACAGTAGAATGTCGATGAATCAACATGCGACATCAAAAAACCCTTTGGATGAATATAGATGTTGAAGATATTTTGTGGTCGCCACTCATCAGCGTGGTGGCGCACCAAAATATCCATCCCACAAGAGCAGAGGTAAAGAATCAAGACCTTTCTAACAAGGAGGAACAGAACTACTCCTAGCACTTGGAACAGAACCAACAGGATATTCACAGTCCTTCCCTTTGGGACTAAACTCCCCATGAGTAAAAAAATAATGCACCTAAACAACTTCTTTTGGCATCTGATTGCTTACAGTAGAATGTTGATGAACCAACATGCGATATCCAAAAAAAACTTTAGATGAATGTAGATGTGGAAGATATTTTGTACTCACTGCTCACCAGCTGTCGGGACCGGATTTCCGAATCCGAACCCTCTATGTATTACCTCATTAGTCCCAGATCAAAACTAGTGTACACAGTCAAACAATGATGATTACATAATCAACAAGGCTTTATCACAATAATACAGAGTACAATCCTTATGTCCACTTTATTACAACTGAGGTTACAAGATCTCTCAAACTTACAAAACACAGTGGAAACAAAAATAAATTCTGACGATGGCCCATCAATACACCACAAGCAATTGGCTGGGGAAGCGCAACCTAGAACTCCGAAAAGCCTTCGTTGAATCCACACGCGAAGTAGTCATAGTCTCTTTCTTAATCTTCATAATCCTCTTAGATTGTTTTGAGTGTAGCATGTGAATACACAAAAGTACTTCGCAAATCTTGGGGAAAATGCAGTATATATAGGGTTTAACGAAAGAAAGATAATATGATTCTTTTACACAAAGCAACATTTTATTTTAAATACCATTAAATATTTTCGAAAGCATCAATTTAATAAAGTAATGGCAATAACAGAAACTATCATAAGTTTCCTAGTGAAAGTTCCAACCACCAACACGAGTAAACAAACTCTAACCACCAAGATTCAAGACTACGGGTTCCATCTATCTGCACTGGCTCCATCCGCTAGGACACTCTCTCGAGAGTTCCATCTACTCCTAAGTTCCCAAAGTTTTTATTTTGAAACCAAAACCAAAGATCTATCATGTAAAAGTGCACATCGCCCGCCGTTGACCGTGGGCACGGCTATTCGAATAGTTTTACACTCTGCAGAGAATGTACAGCTTTACCCAGAAAGATGTCATCTTAATAGCCAACATACTTTCTTAGGTATGAGACCACATAATTTATCGCAAAAGCCTTTACCTCACTCCGATGTAGCTAGACACCACCCATTGAGGTTTTACCGCTGAAGGTTAAATCCACTAGTCAAAAGCTCTCTTGCGTCGTATGAGTACAGTAAATCCCTATACCTCATTGTGAGTAACTCCAGTAACCTTGGTACTCACTTACCACTGATGATATCTAAACTAAACTTTTACAAGTTAATCGGCTAAGCCATACCCATTTAGACTTATGGTGGCATAGGGTGGTGAAGCTCCTTAGCCAACCGTTAGGTGAGCTGAGCTATGGGTTGTGTTGAGGGAATGGAGGCGATGCTCTCGGCACAAGAAATTGAGAAAGCATTCACTAAGGACACCAAGGACGACAAATCAACGGCGGAACTCAAAACGGCCAATTCCGCGAGAAACTCAATTCCTGTCGATTGGCTGCAAGAAAAATCCAATAAAATGATGGATGGGTTGCTTGGATGCTGGAACAAGAAAGGACGCAAGAAAAAGTTGAAAATCTTCACCGAAGATGACACTTTGCGAGGGCAGCCAGGCAACGTACAAAGACAGCGCACGGCACGGCTTGGCCACAGAGATTTCTCTGTAGGTAGGAAGGTTCTGGCTAGACGAAAAGGAAGATGACATAGTCACGGTGCTCCAATTTTTAGCTTAGGCAAAGAATAGATGTAACGCCCCCATTTCTGGGAGGAACAGGAGCGTCACTAGTCCGTACCCACCCAGGAGTTTGGTTACGGACCGAACAAGTATCATGCCTGCTTACGAACATTTAAGAAAGATTAGCTTGATTGAAATAAGACCTAACGGTCAATTTTGACAAATAAATGGGCGTGCAAGCCCAAAAGTACTTACATTGCAGAAGAACCGCAAAAGCACCACAGGAAAACCTGAGTGCGGTCGCAACCCTAACACGAAATCTTGAATTGCCTTCTTTTCTTCTGGTATCTGTGAAATTTTGCAAGTCTGAGTACTCCAACCCCGTACTCAGCAAATCACAAGGGAAACCCTAACTTACTACTTGCACGGATCAACAAAGGAAGGGAGTATACTTGGTTTATTAACTTTGAGTGGATGCAATTTTATTTGCAAATATTTTGATAAAACGGACCCAAAACTACTCCTCAAGATCTTAGGGGTTTTCATGAAAGGTTAATTAACCAACTGAACAAGTTAAAGCATGTACAAATCTACTTAAGCTTCGCTGCTGGAATCACCCAAGTGACACAGCTCCAATAACCGGGAGCACGGCGTATTCGAATACCATTTAATTGACTCTGTAGAGTTTGCCCAGCTTTACCCACACGATTCCTTAACTCCCGTGACAGAGTTAAGAAAGCCAGGTCGTTTCACTGCTCATCTCTTTATATAGGCTCTACCCGGTAGAATTCACTCGGGTCTGGCACAAGAAAACAAGAAAACAAACGTCCGCTTAGAGTGAACTCTACCGTTGTTAGGCATCCGCAGTACGGCTTACCTAACCTCACTGCTTAACCTCCTCCTCCTCCACACCTGTAGAGTTTCAATCGAGTTGAGCAGCTACTAGACCAGTGTTGACAAGTCAACTCCTGTGGTTGAGCGATCACTATGCCATTTGCTCAGCGTAAGAGTTTCAGTCCTTATATTTTCACATGGTCCGCAACCTCGCCAGGTCCGCGACCTAACCTAGGGTAAGCGGTGGGCGAAAGCCGTCTCGCGGCACCCCACAACACCCTTACCCCAACTCCGATCCTAGGGTAAGAGGTGGGCGAAGACCGTCTCGCGGTTCTTCCCCAACCCTTACCCTACCTTGTGCACGCCGGCACTCTCCGCTCTAGGGTACGGTGTCCCATACCACCCTACCCTAGAGTCGGGTTTCCCAAATTCTATTGGCCCGCAGCCACAACCTTATTAGTGTAAAGACTTTGCATGATAATAATAACCTAAAGTTATCCAGATTACCAAGTAATTATTTCTAGGGTTACAAAGGCATGGCTACAAGTTTAACATGGCATTTGACGGTGGTAGGTTTAACTACATATCATGTCATTCTAAACATTTTATTTTATTTTGAACTAACATTTCAGAACTAGCTTAATGCAAATAGCATAGTAACATAATTTAAATGGAATGAGATTTCAACATGGTCAAGGACTTGTGACTTGCCGTTAATCTGGATGATCTCGGCGAGCTCGAACGTAGAGGCTCCTGGATCCTGGAACTGCACCTTAACTTTCGGGATCTCCGAAACTAGCGTAAACACATCAAACAAAATAAGTCCGGCTTGAGCCTAATCAAGCGAGGAAAAATAATCTATTAAAAAAGAGTAAAATGCATAAATCCTCAAATTAGAATTTTAGAATTTATCTGGGATGAATCTGGAGGAATGGAGGCCAAAAATGGGTCCAGGATATTATTTGGAGCAAAGTGGTGAAATTTGGAATTTTTTGGGATTTTCCGTGATTTTCTAGAATTTATTTGGATTTTCTGGGATTTTTGGAAATTGGAAAAGCTGGAAAATTGGATGAATAGTGATAGGCCGGCCCTAAAGCCACAGCGCGGCCCGGGCATGGATTCGGCTTGCGCGGCCGAACGGCCCACGCGGCCCAAGCGTGAGGCGGCCGGCGCAGCTGAGCGGCCCGCGGCCCAAGTGCGCGCGCGAGCCTCAGGCGGATGGGCGACGCGTGGCCCAACGTGCGGCAATGATGTGGAGGCGCAAGCGGTCCAGATGATGCGGCTTTAGTCACAACCGACGGTCACGATTGAAAGTCATCGGAGAGCTCAGATGAGACGGCACGGTTTGCGCGGACGGCCGAGACGCAGCCACGTCGCCCGGGAGGGGTCGTCTTCTTCCTCCAGCTGCTACAGGGTCTTCGGGACAGAGGGATGATGGCGGCGGCTGATTGAACGCCGGCGAAGGTCGCCGACGGCAAGCAAGGGCATGGATGGGTTAAGCTCAGGCTAGGGATTCCATTTCAGGGCCTTGGGGAAGGGGAGCATGGGCAGCGGTAGCCGGGGGCAGGAGAGAAGGTGGCGGCTTCCATGGCGGCTCCTGGTCTCTCCGGAGACCCTTCGGCGAGGTGGAAAGCAGTTTGAGTATCTCCGGGGCGCAAGGTTTGAGGTGGTGCGGCTTGCTCAAGTTGAGGAACTTTGGTTGAGGCTAGCCACGGGAGGGGTCTCACGGCCGGAGGTGGCTTACGGTGGGAGAGCTCCACAGAAAAGCTAACGGGGAGTGGGGCTCGGGGATGACTTTGCGATGCTTGGAGGGGGACAAAGCAGCAAGGAATTGATATGGGGCGGTCGGGATTAAAAGAACCGGGTGGATGGCTCACCGGCTAAGGGGAGGTCGGCGGCGGAGCAAGGGAGCTTCAATTGGCGGCCTTTGGGGGCAATTGAGTACCACAGGAGGCTGGTGGCGGGGTGGGGGAAGCTTGTAGCGCACGGGATAGCGTGGGAGCAGGAAGGAGGGCTTTTATACCTCGGCGGAGGGGAGGGAATCCGAGGGAGGGAGGAGATGGGCGCGACATCCAGGGTCAACAAGAGGACGGGGAGTTGGTGGCGCATCTCCTCCGCGCAATGGGGCGACGTCAGGCTCTGCAAGGAGAGTAATGGCGATGGACGGGAGAGGGGAGCAGGTGAGCGACGGTATGGGCGTCGGCGCGGCTTGCAGGGGAAGGGAGAAGAGAGGGGGAGGGGCTGGCAGGTGGGACCCGGGCGGCAGGAGGGGGAGACCGGGGTCAAAGGCGGTTGGGGAAGCGGCCGGCGACGGCGGACCGGCGGCAGGGGTGGCGCGGCGGGGCGCAGCGCGCAGCACGCGGCGCAGGCGCGCACGCGAAGCGAAGACGGCAAGGGGAGAGGCGCCAACCGAAGGGGAAGACAGGGGGAGGGGAAAGGTGCCAAGGGAAAAGAGAAAACGGAATTGCCAAAAGAGGAAAGCGCAATCCGGGGAAACTTTTCAAAAAGGGAAAGTTGACAAAAACACTCAAAAATCCAGGAAAAAGGCTCAAAAATTTTGAAATTTTTAGGGGGTGTTTCAATAGAAACCGGCGGAATTTACGGCATCGTGCAAACGTTTCTCTGTATTCAATTTTTTTTAAAAAACCGTCAGAAGAGGAAATGGACGAAGCAAAAGGAATCAGATGGATAAATGGCAAGGAAACGGCTGGGAATTGATTGCTTGCGCAATTTGGAGCAATTTCCGTGTTGGCACGACTTTGGAATAAAGCTCGGTTGAAGAACTAACTTTGGGAGGAAAGAGGAGCCATGGCTCTATTTCCATCTACTGGTTCGGCAATGAACAGTACAGTGATAAACAGTATTGGTGTGTACTGTAGCATAAATAGTGCCCAAGAGGAGAGAGAAGGAGAGAAAGAAAAGAAAAGAAAAAAAAGAATAGGAAAAAAAATTAGATTCAATCCGGAGAAATAAAACGGACATTTTTCTGGAGATTCAGATTTTTGGAGATTTGAATTTGAATTTTTGGAATTTGAAATCAAATTCGGAATTTCGGGTTAGAAATGGAATTTGAGATTTTCTTCAAGTGTTACACAAGTTATCCAAATAAAATCCCAATATTTAAAATAATTAATTTGAAATTAAATTTCTAAAGAGAGGGAATTTGTGGGATGTTTACACCAGCTCACCAAAATATCCATCCCACATGAGGAGAGGAAAAAAATCAAGACCTAGCTTCTTCAGTAGCATCAGTAGTTGCCTCAACCATTATTGGGTTGAAGGACAATGGCTGCCAGCCTGAAGAATGAGGCACAAGCCACTTCTTTCTAGCATTACAATATGCAAAATCTGGAGAATGTCACCAAGGGCATGATGCTGCAATCACAATTTCTTCAAGATAGTTGCAGGTTGGTGCCTACCAGCAAAGGAAATGCCGATAATGTTACAACAACTGAGAATGAAAGATGAAATGATTAAGACGAACCAGAAGGTACAAAGCCTCTCCTTGACTGAGAACTCTTTATTGCTGAATGGCCTCCGGTGGATGATATGTACTTGCAAACTGTGTCTAGCGTCTCTTCGGGATGCTTTACATTGCTATTTGTTACATCCACTCATTTCCAAAGGCTTTCATCTTTTGCAACAAATAAAAGCATATCATTTACTAACTTTTTCGTAATGACAGCTTGATGTCGAATGGTGAGTTCAAGAGCTTTCTTAACATTAACCCTGATAAATTCATCTCGCCATAGCATATACAGTGCAATATTTGATTCTGTTGGGAGTATCTTCTCAGTCTTTAGTATGCCCGAAGCACATACTATATTTCTTATAGTACCTTCAGGCTCAGAAGAATTTGGTGGAGCTCCTTGCGTCTCTCCATGATGTCCAGGATTTTGCATGATGCAGGACAGGTTTACGTGTGTCAGGCGGTTTGCAGGTATAATCACTGGAAGGAGGTTGGACATTCTGAGGAGCAATAGAGTGATACAGATGGAAGCTGACATTATGACCAGGATGAAAAGAGTATCTGATCTCATGAAGACCTCTAGTACGTCCAGAAATATTTGCCATACTAAAAACAGGATAATTAGCAGGCACACCTTGAAAATGCGGCCTGGTCTCACCAGTTCCTCAAGGACATTCAGAAATAGTCAGCCTACTGAAATCAGGGCAAACTCATTTTTAATTCTCTATTCTCTACATTTACATTTGCAGCATATGCCATAAGTGATAAAAATGTTAAATTTAAATAACAAACCATGAGAGGGGGGGGGGGGGGCACAAGGGGGTGTGCGTGTGAGCCACGTCACCTGAATTCCCTCAGCTGTTGGATTGGTTTGGTGGGTGCGTGGGCGGCTAGTTAATACAAACAACAAAGACTAAGGGAAACTCTTGTATCTACACAAGCTTGAGGATTCGCATAAAATGTGTTCTCTAACATGTTCGAGCCTAGAAAGTTCTCAACAAAATAGGCAACAGATATTCTTGGGGAAAGTCATACCTTGATATTTACATCCTCTGCTCCATCAGCAACTATGATCCTAATGGGAGGTGCATGTTTATCAGAGTTCATAAAACGTTCATGTACTGCACGAAGGGAGTTCTTCACCAATTCAAACATCATGAGATGTAGATGAGGTGTAACATATCTGCAATTGAGAAGTCAAAGCAGTTCAGGAAAATCATTTCAAGACTTTCTGCACTTCAACTATATTACTGATGAAAATTACTATAAAGGTTAGAGTTGAACTAGAATGGTTTCTGATAAACAAAGGTAAGGCCAAAGAATTGGAATTTGCACATGAACTAGTCAGTGAAGCAAATAAGTTGTATATTACATAAAAGGCATATAATATCTTAGTTACAACAGAAGCAGATAAAATCTGAGTATCTGACAGATATATTAATGGCAAACAAGAGCTAATACTAAAGTGTGATTAAACAAATCAAAACAAAGGCGTGTGGCAAGCATTTAAAATCAGGGTTTTACGGGAATGTAAAATCTGGATCTCCATATATGCTGACGTCAGGAGCTGATCCATATTCCCTCAAACAAATAGCACGGGCATCTTCACTAGCAGGTCGAGCCACCAGCATGGGGGACAGACAATCTTGTGCTTATGAGCCCTATGACACCAGCCTTTTGGATCAGGATCGTGCAAAGCGACATGCAGCCCTGAAATCAAGCAAGTTGGCACAACCTCGAAAAAAAAGTTTATTAACAACTGCAATTTATCTATTTCTGTTAGTACTTTCACATCAGGACAGGGATTTGTGTTAGTACTTTCACATCAGGACAGGGACGGTAGGGCTGTAAACGAGCCGAGCTCGAGTTCGGTAGAAGCTCGAGCCGAGCTTGAGTTGGGGTCCGAGCCTGGACCTGAGCTCGAGCTCGGCTCAGCCTAAGCTCAAGTAGGCTCGAGTTCGGCTCGTTGAAGCTCGATAATAATTAAAATAATTTATTATGCACTATTTTTCAATAATAAAAATTTTTTAAGTTCGAGCTCGGCTCTAGTAAGCTTGATAACAGTCAAAATAATTCAAATATACACTAATTTTCAACAATAAGAAAAGCTCGAGATCGAGTTCGGCTCGAATAAGCTCGGTAAGAATTAATATGTATTACTATTTAAGCTCAAATCGGGGCTCGCGAACTATTCGAGCTCGGTTCGGTGAAACTCGCAAGCTCGAGATCAAACTCGAGTTCAGCTCGTTTAAAATTCAAACCGAGCTCAAATCGAGCTTATAATGAGCCGAACTCGAATCGAGCTTAGAACGAGCCGAACTCGAGTAGCTCGTGAGTTTTGAGCTTTTTTTTACAGCCTTAAGGGATGGCACAATAATTCTCTTTCTGACTTGTAGTCATAAATGGTTATCTTACGGCAACCACTAACCACCACATTCCGTGGGAAAAGATATCTTGCTAGAACATTATAACAATTGCTCTTCTATATCCAACTAAGAAATGCTCCCCCAAAAATGAGAAGTACAAATTTTAAGAAATGATCCTCCAAAAATGAAAAGTACAAATTTTAAGAAATGCTCCCCCAAAAATGAAAAGTACAAAATTTAAAGCACGTTGAGGTCCTGACTTGAAACCACCCACTACACTATAACAATACAGCTTTAGGATTTATCCAATTTATTTATTTTTGGAGAGCATGTAAGAACTACTCTTTCCAGATGAGGTAAGTAAGATATCCATTTCTGCTCCCAAGCTATACTTTCCAAATTGATTAGTGCTGAAAAAGCTTTTAGCCAGCTGCCAGGCAGAATGATAGGTTCAGTGTAGTTCTTTTGGCAAGGCAGAAAGTAGAACCAATAAAATGAACTTTCGTATAAGTCTGCTAACCTATCAGCATGTGGATCCCAATCCTTGACATATAGAAGCGATCGAGGAACTGGTGGATCTCATCCATTCCAGGGGAGCGCCCTTGTACCACCAAAGTCCTTCTTCAGCTGCTGCACACACAACGCCATTGTGGGCACCACATTGTTGTGCCGCACCCTGATCATCTTGATCATCTGGGTGAATGCAAGCTCATCGTCCCGGTTCCTCACCTCTGGGAAGTACCGCAGAACGAGTTCAGTACCAGTCTCTCACCTTCACAGTGGTGAATAGACAAAAAGTTAGTCCTGTAAATGGAAACTCTCATGGGCAAGAATGTACCCATTCAATTCTGCAAATCCTTCTTAGAATGTACTAGGATTCACCTTGAGGACGGCGGGCTTGCTGGAGAGCCCGAAGGGGAGGGAATCGAGGTCGAGCGCGCGGCGTGCGATGCGGATGGGGAGCTCCTTGTGCAGGAACTGCGCGGAGAGCAGCAGGTTGCGCTCCGTGGGGCGCGCCCCGAACTCCATCATGTACCGCAGGTTCACCCCCGTCTGCCTCATCCCGTCCCACCGCGCCACCTCATCTGCCACCGCCCGCGCCACCGGCTCCGACGCCATCTCCCCCCTCCGCCGCACCCCCGGTGGCAAAATGGCAGCGGCCTAAGGCGGCGCGAGGGCGAGGCAACCGGGGCGGCGCATCGGCGTCGTGTATAAAAGGAAGGAGAAGGCGGGAAGGAAGAGGACATAAATGTTGGGAAACCTGCGCCTGGCTGCAAACCAGCCCATTGTGGACACCTTCCACTTGGTTAATAAATAAAAAAAATCTTAATTATCATTATTTATATTTTATAGAAAGAGAAAACAATAAAAGAAAAACAGTAGTTCTCTCTCTATCTTTATATTCAATTTTGTATTTTCTTGTATTACTCTATGATTGATCCATTCCTTTTGCATAGGAGAAATCGATTGGACTGAACTCGGCAGCGACGGTTTCTCAACATGTTATCAACACGATCACTCTGGTAGATCGAAAGGTAATCATTCGCAGATTAATTTGTCTATCTAGATCACTTTAAATTCCGCAAAATTTTCACTTTCTAAATTATTTTCTACGGTGTAAATCCGATCTAATCTATCGTAAACAGACTTGAAGTCGCCAGCACAATGTCGATCGGTAGATTACATGAAAGAGTAGATGTTGATTGCACTGTAGATTGGAAAAAAGGAAAAAAATTCACATGCGGCTGAACGCGCCACCAGCCATCGGGCCGCCAGTGCGCATCGCCCGAACGCGACCATGCCACCGGTCGTCGCGCCGCCCGTACGTGAACACAACTGCACCGTTGACACTCCGTCCAAACGCTCCACGGGAATACACCTTCTCGTATTGGCTTGAATAGGTTCCAAGATCTTGCTCAAAGTCCGCCTTTGAAGCCTCATACCTTTGATTCCCGATCATCCATGCCAAGTAGTTAAAGTCATATGACACATATACAATGGTGTAGAATTGATGAATGATGTCTTCTTGGTAGTCACATTTCAACACCACATTGTCTTGAAGACCCGCTTCATGAAAAACATTGTATGCACTAGCAAAACATTGAAGTGTGTTCAAGTGGCTCCATTCTACGTACTTGTGATCAGCAAATGTTTGTGGTGGTTGTAGATTTGATTGAACACTTCTTAAAATTTAGTGTGGAATCCTCATTGTCATCATCATCATTATTGCATTGTGCATAGTTTTCATCTTCTGTGACGACCCGTGTTATTACCGTGAGGTAATAATGCTAGTCAACGGATTATTATTCGTTTTAGCTGATAAAACATCGCTCTAACGAATAATAAGCCCATCAGAGTGTTGCAGTAGAACAATAATTAGAGACACAACATGATATTACAAGAATATCGCCACGCAGGGCTACAGTTATTACAAAACCTCAAGGGCTCGAATACCCCATTCTTCACTCAATCTTCACACGGGACATCCGCCTTGTACCCATTGTACTCCGAGTCCATGGTATTTCATCCAAGCTGAACTGACATACTCCTAAGCAAAGGGAGATAATAGCAAGGGTGAGGACAGAAGTACTCAGCAAGCGTTATTAGCAAAAATGCACAATATGCTTATCCTTTACACTTTTAGGAATCTCAATTCCTATCCTCAAATCTCTTGTTCACTTTTCTATACTCTTTTTCATCTTCAATTTCCTTTCCATGACATACAGAAAATAAGGTTTGTTGGTTTTGAAAGCATCCCAAATTATTAATTTAGAAAACTACTGAACATACGCATGAACAACAAAAACCCCCATAAGTTTCCGTAATTCTCCCTTCCCGGAGACAGGCATGAATTCATGATTTAGACAGCATTGCGCAAGCTTGTATCACTTTACCCATCATCACTCTGCTCGTGTTGGCTCCCGGATCTCCTCAATTCTTTTGATGCGGCGCCCAGACCAGAGTACAGAGCTAATACATCTATCTCAGTAATTATATCTCCACCCAGTTACTCACAATCGGCAGCCTGGAGCGGTGTACCACCCTCACGTAGACCCACCGAAAGCGACATTAACTGTTGGCTGGGGCGGTTTCTGACCATCTCCCAACACCCCACTGCGTAATATATCGCCTTCGCGTACCCCATTGCTGGTCACGTCCAGACTCGGGTTCTTGCGATCCGCCTCCCCCACTGCTGGTCACATCCAGACTCGGGTTTTGTGCGGCTGTGGATCCCCCACTGTTGGTCACGTCCAGACTCAGGGGTTCCTCCCTTAATTAATACTTACCCATGTGGAGAATATAATACTTCAATAGAGTACTAGACTGCCCGTGAAAAACGGAATGTTGGTTGATACGGTTTGGTACGGTCTGTTCACACGGATGAAGTTTGTAATTCTTTGTAATTTATTCTTATGCAGAGGTCCCACACCCGCCCACTTGTCACCTACCCTAGCAACCTCTGCCCACCTTCTTACTCAACTTAGAGGGCCAACTGCTCCATCAGTTGCCCGCTATATCTTTTCTCATGTCTTTTAGATCCATTGCCCGATTTAAATACCTTTTATTTCTTTTATGCAGGATGATATAGATTAATACAAAATAATTATTTTACGAAATATATTCTGAAGACTTGATCAAAGGAATGATTGCCTGAACTTTAACCATATACTCGGATTCAAGTAGGATCAGGTGAAGGCGTTCCCATATCTTGGATTGTCGCCTGCAATTAAATACATCGACTACGACTTAATTTATGAAAATATAATAAAATACGAGGTGTCGATGTGCTTGTGTTCTTAAGGTAAGACTTCACTCTATTTAACCCAATCGCAGTAATCGAGGTTAATTTTGGTACACTACTCGTCGCTCGACATCATCGCACTAGTGTCCTGAGATAGGGTTGATCTAGTAGGCATGCTCAACATTTTTATTAATTCCTAGTAATATTAATTAAATTATACTAAAGCGTCTCCATACGACTTCCAGGTTTTATTTTAGCTAGATGCGAATTGTTATGGCTTGTGGCTGTGCCTTCTGTGGCTTTGTGGTTGGCTCGCTCAGAGAAGTCGCGCTGTCCCTTTGCTATAGCACGGCTATGGTGGCCGAGAGATATTTTTGGTTTAGGGGAGGGGGTATTCGGCTGGTTGCTATGGTAATTGGGTCAATGAGGTTTGTTTACGCCGAGTGATGACCCTACGGTTGTGAGAGGTGCCGACTGGCCCCTGGACGATCAGGTATCTCCGTGAACGGATTACCCTGCCCGAAACTAATCTCTAGGGCTCTGATGGCAATTTCTATCTTCTTTCTTTCACTTATTTTTATTCGCTCTTTTGTTTGGTCTTTTTCGGTATTGCAATTACTGGTTCGCTCACAATTGGAATAGCGGTGTGGTGACGGTTCGATGACAGTCTCTAATGTATGAAATGACCAGGATGTAATCTGGCTTTCTCTTAATATTGATGTGTACCAAATAATGTAATTTATCTAAATGTAACTTCTATTCTCAATTATTCTGAATGTAATATCTATGTATGAGATGAATCTTGGTGTAAATTAAATCATGTACTTTCTTACTGAATACCATTGTATTGCAATTGCTTAATTGTTGAGATGGTTGTTTGGTTGTTACGTGGAATTGTGTACTTGTTATAATTCGTATTGTCTCTATTATGTAATGCAAATTGTAATATTTTTATTGGACTTGATATAAGTTCTAATTGTCGATCAAGGGATGTTATTGATTTTATCCTACACGGATTGTAATTTAATGATTGATGTACTACAGACTGTTATATATATATTTTAATTGAGTTGCAAGTTTTTACCTTTCGTGCAATCAAATTTTATCTCACTCTAGTATATACCAATTGGTCTTCGTCCTCATTGATGGATTACGGTAATAGCGTATTCGTTTATCATTCATTGGTTTCATTAATACTGACATATAAAAAGTTTAAATTCCCTCGTATTTCCGATCATTAGCTACGTAATTAATCCTACTTAACGTCCTAATTCGTCATTTAGGGTTAAGTAATGATGTGGGTCGTTTCATCTTCCTTATCCTCTTCATCATCATCGCTTTTCTCAACCAGCTCTTCTCTAGCTTGTTCTTGCTTTAAAGCTTGCCCTCTATCATGGGCTCTCATCTCTTACAAAATGTGGCGGTCTCTGGGTCTCTGTCCTCTTGAGGCACTAGGGTTGCCCTATTGGAAGCGAACTTGCAAGATGCCGCCTTATGGTGAGAAGAGGAAGGACCCACTTGGAGATTGTATCGCTCCATCGGTTCTCCCTTGGGAGAAGCGTTCTTGCGAGCATAACCCTTTTGTCATTGCCATGGTCACTAGATCAAAGAAGATAAAATTAGGACATGGAAGGGTAAGACTTAAGTAATTGTGCATATAAGTTCTAAAATACTCTGCAGGGGTGGTAGTATCATGCTTGGCACGCCGGTAGTACCACGGTGCCTCGTGTGGTAGCACCACACCCGCATGATAATCTTAGGGCAATTGATTAATTTTGTTCTCAACTAGTATTTGGCATGGATTAATGCATGAAAATGACAGATAAGTCACCAAATACAAGTTTCAACCAATTTGTCCAAAAGAAATTTACTTTTTCATGCACATTTTACTTTGAGCCATGTCAATCTTTGGTCATTTTTGCATGCCTTTTCAATGATGTCATCAAACACCAGGACTAAACCTTCTAATCATCTTAGCCCCTTAAACATCATCGTTATTAATTACCAAAACTATTTTTAGGAGACCTAGATGCTTTAGTGGGTGGGGCGACATGTTAGTCAGCAGCAAAGAATCAGGAATTAGGAGATGGGGTTCCCCTCGTCACTAGCTGGTGGAGTTTAGGGTTGGTGACCACTTGACCAACTCAACATTTAGGTTTTTGGCTAGGTAGATGACACCGTCGGACTCAACTCACCACCGATTCGAGGCCACTAGCTACCCTCCATGCCTTCTAAGGCAACCATGAGCGAGCTCCCTCTTGCCGCTCCCTCAATGAGAAGACGTGGTGCAGAACAGTGGTGGGCGCAAGGGAGAACAGCCGAGGATGAAGAGTGTAGGGAAGGAGGGAAATGGGGAGCATTTGTTTCACAAGTGGCTTTGTCGAAGGGGCAAAAGAGAAAGAGGACGGAGGCGGCGGTGTCTAGGGTTCAAGGAGGGAATGGCGTGGGAGGAAATAGGAAGGAGGCAAGAATGGGGAGTGGAGTGGGGGCAGGAGCAGTTGGGGAGGAGAGGGAGTCGTGGGGAGGAGCCCTCCGAGTGTGGGAAGGACAATCGTTCGGCTGAGGGTCAGTTTGATTGTGAGAGTGAAAGGAGGTGAAGGGCGCAAGACAGATGGCCCATATCCTATCTTGTGGTCAGATCGGACGGCTACAAGGAGTAGAGGGAGAACGGATGTACGACCACCAATTCGTATTTTAAGTAGTACTAGTTATGTGCCAGGTGTGTTGTAACGGAATTCATTGGATGTATAGAGGTTCCTGCTATGGAAGAGGGTTGCTCTAATCGGTTGAAAAGTGGAGAGTGACGAGAAGTAGAAGAAATAGAACGGTTGGAGAAGAATTGACGTACGGCCATCAACCCATTCTTTTATAACAGTAATAGAGATTGGACCGATCTTGAGAATGATATACAAATTGTAGATACCATCATAGCACCAACACTATCTTTTTTTAGGAGACATCATGGCTAGGCAATCTCGGATGGGTTCTTTTAGGCTGTGGTTTATGGCTTTTGAATTCTAGCTATTCACGCAAGAGAACGAAAAGAGATACAGTCATGTGCGATTTGGTTGGTATAGCTAAAGTTGATATAGTGTCTACTATAATCGACTTATAGACCCCACCTTGAAAATGCGTATCGTTTGAAAGCGAGTTACTGTAGTAAAAGCTAAAAGCCACAAGCAGCAAACCCAAAAGAACCCAGCCCTCTTTGATTGATTCCCTTCTAGGAATTACTTTCATTAATTAGCCGAGCCACGGAGTGAAATAGAATGCCCAGCTAGTCCTTTCAGAAACTCGACTGGCCCACACTGAACTAAACTATTACAAGATCTTGTTTAGTTCACTAATGACGCTCTAGGGACTAGGATTTCGATTGGATAGTTCTACCACAACTCTCAACGTAATGCTTCGCTATTATTCCCCAAGGGATTGGCCACGTCGGCATTTTTGCAAAAACGCCCTCCAATTTTGTGAAATTACGTATTAGTCCTCGATTTTCCTGAAAAGGCCCCTCACTTTCTGAAATTACATATGGGCCCTCGGTTTTTCAGGAAGACCCTCCTTTTACATGATTAAGCCTCGCGATTTTCCTAGATTACATACAGGTCCTCCTTTTTTTTCCAGAAAAGCTCTTCGCTTTCTTAAAAAATACGTACGGGTCCTTGATTTGTTTAGAAAAGACTCCTTATGAATTGTCGACTCTTGCTTCCTAACGCAGAGGAACCTCTGGTCAAAATCTGCACTTCGCTTGCCGACTGCTACAATAGTTTTGTTTTTGTTTCGTTTGCTGGTTGACGAGGCTGGGATGGGACGGGTAGTATGTTGGACTGACTTGACTGCTTCGAAACGGTGGATGCGGCTGCTTGTTTACTGTGCTCAGTTCAGCTTATATAAGCTGGCTTATAGCCTTTTTGCACTGTAGCTGGCTTATTTTGCACTGTAGCTACTGGTGACTTTTTTGCGTAATTAAATTTAAAAATTTTAAAAATAGAAAAAACAGGTTAGTCTATCACAGACAATGCAAACGAATACAACAAAAAAGAAAAGACAAAAAGCCAGAAAAGACAAAATTAAGGCCTGTTTGGCGCGGCTGCGGCTTATGGCTGAAATTTTTGAATTTTAGCTGTTTACGACAGAGATTATGGAGAGAGATACTCGCTTGCGATTTTGGTTAATACAGATGTTAGGCTTTTAACGTGCACTACAATTAACTTGTAGACCCCGTCTTGAAAAAATACCCAGTTTGAAAGTTAGGTACTGTATCAAAAGCTAAAAGTCGCTAGGTTCGGTCGAAAAGAACAGACCCTAAGAAATAGTGAACTATAATCTAAAAGTCAGAAGTTGAAGTCGAAATGAACGGGATGGTATTAATCAGACCAACAGCTAGTTAGTACTTGTTCCACAGGAAGCAATTAGCTGAGCATTTGCTGAACCGATCGATCAATCTCTCTTTGCATGCATGTATTGGCCGGCGCATGTGATGCACAGTTGCGAGGGAGATTCAATTTTTTGCCACTCTTAAGATTGACCAATTCACTCTGTCACTTACATGTGGGGTCACCTAAGTCACTGACAATGGCCCAGGGTGGCAAATCTGTTGCCACTGGACTCATAAGAGTGGCAAATGATTAAATTTTCCCAGTTGCGAAAGCTGAGGACTCACAAGCTCGGAGGTCTCATCTCTCTCATGGTTCACGAGATTCAACTGTTCAAAATTAAGGGTCGGAGCCTCCCCGTCTAAGAGCCCTGCCCTGTCCAGTCCTGCTAGACCAAATGGAGCACAAACCTCCTCCATTTCCGTAGGATGAAAACACAGTTTAAATATATATTTTAAAATTGCCATGTAACTTCATTAATTAATTTATAAGTATTTAGATATATTTTTTAAAATATAGTTTCAAAAGTAATATCCTAACATATAGATTTAAGTTTTAGTTCAAATATATATATTTGGGCCTTAACTCTTGTGCCATTTGGGCCCAGATGTCACACTGCCACCTAGCCTCCTCGTTGCACACTAGTTCATACTTGCATCGCTCTCCACCTTTTTCAGGGCTTCGTTGTTGTTGCAGCGACTCGGCTATCGTCATTCTCGCTGTACCAGTTTTACGTGCATCCTCTTTAGTTTTTTTGCTGCCGGATATGCAACTTAACAACTTAAATGCGTGGAGTAAACTAGATTGCACCTTATGTCTCTAAGAACATGTACAATAAATTGTCTCTTAAGTTTGTCTCTAAAATTTCCACCTCATTAAAAGATAACACTAGAGATAACCTTTCCAACAATGAAATTTCTTTAACCATTTTATACTATTTTCACCATATCTTTCTATCTCACACGTTTTTACTATTTGCGTTGGTTTACCGGCTCAAGTTGTTTCTTACATAAGAGACGACATATTATCTTTTCTTATCTCCTCTTTTCTTCACATAGAATTTTAATCATTAAATATAGCTAAAAGATATCTGACATAGTATTTTGAAGATATCCTAAGCGCAGGGGCGGAGCTGGGCCTCGGGCTGGGTGGGCTATAGCCCGAGGCCCAGCAAACTATCTCACACTACTACACCTCTCTAAGGCTGGAAACCCTAATACCAAAATCCCCAATCCCAGCACCGCAGCACGGCCCTCGCCTGCGCGCGCTCGCCTGCCCTCGCCTGCGCGGCTGCGCCAGCGGCTGCCCTTGCCTCGCGCGGTCGCGCCCCAGTGCCAGCGGCCGCCCTCGCCTCCTCCTGAGGCCCTCGCGGGCTCGCGGCCCCGCCTCCTCCTTGCGGCCTCCGGCGCCGCCCTCGCCTCCTCCGGCTCCGCCTCCTCCTCGCGGCCTCCGGCGCCGCCCTCGCCTCCTCCGGCTCCGCCTACTCCTCCGGCTCCTCCTCCGCCCTCGCCTCCTCCGGCTCCGCTTCCTCCTCCAGCTCCACCTCCTCCAGTCCTCCTCCGCCCTCCGGCTCCGCCTCCTCGCGGCCTCGCCTCCTCCTCTGGCTCCGCTGCTCCGGCTGCCGTTTCTCTCGCCGTCGCCGGGGCCGGGTGTGAGCAGGGCCGCAAGGGGCAGGGGCGGAGACGCGGAGTGAGCAGGGCTGCAGCGTGCAGTCTGCAGGACAGCAGGCGCGGACGAGCGGTGATATAGAGGTAGACCGGTGGAGTTTAATGTTTAATGTTTGCTATTGAGTAATGTTTAATGTTTGTGATTTAACAAATGATTAGATGAAAATCCAAATCCAATCGTCCCCAATCCTGGCCCTCGGCGGCTCAACCCTCCCCAACAGTCGTGCTCCCCTCCACAGCTCCAAAATCCAAATCCAATCGTCCCCAATCGACAGGTCATAGCCTCACAGGTGAAAATCCCCCCATTTTTTTTAGATTTTGTGTGTGTTTTGGAATTTGGAATAACTATAAGAATTGGCCATTGGTGGGGAGATGGCGAATTGATATTAGGGATGGGCCGAATAGCGAATTGGTCATTGGTAGGAACTGGGGGAGATGGCAAACTGATCTTATCATATTAGGGATTTTGTATGACACATGATAGTTACCAGTATGAGTGTATGAATGTATAATCTGTATGAGTATGTCATGTTCATTGTTCAAGTGTTCCTGATTAGTGATTTCTGAATCTCCTGAGTCCTAAACTCCTGATGGACCATGGTGGACTAGTGTTGGAATTGACAAACTAATTGAATTGAATATATGGTTCAAATTATGACTAGTGCTAGATCTGAAATTAAAGGGGTGCGAGGGATGTTGTATGAGTATTGAAAATCTGAAATATTGAATGCCATGTGTTTTGCTGTTATCTATTTAGGAATTAGCTAATTAGGTATACGGAATGAAATATTGAGTATTGAAATTTGTATTTGCGACATACTTATATTATACCGTGGTATGGGTCTAAATTCACATTTGTTCTTAGGCTATTGGCCTGTTATAATTTAGCCTGAGACGCGATAAAATCCTGGATCCGCCACTGCCTAAGCGTGTACCATATAGGTTCGTATAGTTGGAGAATCAGTTTGATTTGTGGGCGCATAAACTAGTCTATTTTGTTGGACAATCAGCGTAGCTAAATCAGACACTTCAGACGGCTTACAATGTGCAGTGCAGGAGGACCAAGTGGCACCGGTTTTAGCTACACGTATCGTTGTATGTACCGTTTCACCGTCCTTTTCGACGGCCCAAAAAAAAAAAACGAACGTCAAACCCCTGACAGAACCCACCAACTGTCCTAGCAGGTGTCAGAAGAAAGAAACAAACAAAAACGCCATGGGCATATGAGCAGTTAGCTTATTAGCTTCGACCGTGACGCTGATAACGTTGTCTTATGGCATATGCAGTAGTATGTATAAGTTATCTGCAAGTTCTTGTCGTATAAGATTCTAGAAGACGTGAAAAAAAGAGAAAAAGAGAGAAAAGACATTATCTACCTATTATTTAACATGCGATCGTATAAACGATTTTATACTATATATACTATTATATAGACAGCTATACAAATAATCTATTAATTATATAAAATCATTATATATAATACCTATATTATAGCCGGGGGAGTTCCCGGCTCTCTCCGTATCCACGTCATCATTTATGCAAAAAGGTCTTTGCGTTTTCTGAAATTACATAAAGGTTCTCCAATCTCGCAAAAATATCCCTGTCAGAATTTTTTCTGGAAAACACCCTCCACTTCACCGAAATTGCGTATCCTTTGTTGGATAGCGCCCCGCGGTTTCCCAAAATTACGTATGGGTCCTCATTTAGTTACGTATAGATCCTTACAGGTCCTCGATTTTTTTTTGCAAAAAAGGCCTTTGATTTATCTAAAATTACGTATGTATCCTCAAATTTTTTAAAAAAATTTTTACGAATTATCGTCTCTTTTACTTCGGTCCACACGGTAGTTAGAGCGGCGTGCCGCTGTTAATCTTATTTATACATAGCCTACAGGTATATCGCAGGCCAGCGTCGTGAACACAAGTGTGCATGCGCTCAACGGCTCAAGCCGCGTGGCATCCAGGACCATCGTTGTTGCTTTCCCTTGCTTCGGTTGCGTCGTCTTGCCTGCGAGATTCTATTCTAAACCCCAGCTAATACGCCAGCCCGTCGCGGAGCCAAGCCCTAGGCTGCTCCTATCCCCAACTCTTCCCCTCAACCTACTGCCCCTCTCGTCCTCGTCCCCCATCCTCCCCCCAGTCCCCAATCCCTCCGCGTACTGCGGTTGCGGATTCGAACCCTCGGCTCGATCGGAATGGCGGCGTGAGGTTCGGCTAGGGTAGGGTTTGGCCGGAGAGAGAAGAGGAGAAGGCGGAGGCGGAGGCGGCGAGCCATGGCGAACGACGTGCCCATGACCCCGGAGCTCGAGCAGATCGACGGCGAGATCCGGGACATCTTTCGCGCCCTCCAGTGAGTCCCCTGTATCTCTCTCCCCCTCTCGTTGCTGCCTTAGTTGCCCCCAACGTTTGCTTGCGGCGAAGCGGTGCTATCCGTTGACGCGTGAAGGGGAAGCATGCTTTGGCGATGATGGGATTGGAGTTTTGTGGCCTGCGTACGTGCGCTCTTGCAGGCGTGCTCGTCAAATTGTGGCCTCGTTTCTCATGTTTTACTGCTTACAATTGCGCTCAGGTGTAGTATACTGGTATAGTAGATGACAGGAAGAAGCACTGGTGTAGGGAATTATGCGATAGAATGATGGATATGATCTAGCAAGGGATTGTTGGTTGCTTGGCGCACAGTTGTCTCTAGCTGGGTGTCGAGCTTCCAACCTCGGAAGTCGATTTTGTGATATTTGCAGTTGTTAGAATTTAGCCTAATGTTACAAGTCATACTTAATAAAGGAACTACTTAAATCAGACATTGGAGTAGAAACCTGAAATTATGTGCTGGCAGTATTGGCTACTTGCTCCCTGTTTGTCTCCATTTTCACTATGACCAACTTCATTTCAACAAACTAAATACAGCAGGGTCGCAAAAGGTCAGACAGAACTCTTGTATTAGATCGTGTGGTTACCTTGAACACATCAGAAGTCGAAAATGCTCAAAATTTTTTTGTAGTAGATTTGGATCACAGAATTGCTCATTATCAACAAAGATGATTAACTTGATTGTAATGGTGCCTTTCCCATGAATAGTTATGCCTGTCAATTTCCAATTTTATGTTTGGAATTGGTTATCAGAACCACAATCCTTGATTTTTGTATGACCTTAGGACACAATAGTTTGATTCTTCGTTCTTATTTCATTTTAATGATTTTATTGAATGAATTGAGATTGATATTATACTTCATGCTTTGTCTGTCAGTTTCGATATTTGATGGTTGGAATGGATAGTATCTAAACCATATGCCTTGCAAAATGAACTTTTGGACAACTTGAGTACCTAGCAAACATCTCGTCTTGTTATCCCGATAAGATATTAACCGTTTAAATTTGAAAGCAAAATTATAGTATATTTGCTGGGACTGGATGTATTTTGATGGATGCATCCTTATTCTGAACAAAAATAGTTCCAACAAAACTGAAATTAGGAATTCTGTCTTTTTTTAGCTCAAACCTTGAGTGGCAAGTTGCATCTACCGGTGTGCCTACCTTATTAGGATGGCTAACTGTAGTACCATACAAGCTCATTCAAGGTTAATTTGACTCCATAGTATTGGGACGTAAACACTTGTATAAATTCTAAAATGCAATATTTTAAGCTCTAATGATTTTATCCAAAGAACTCAGATTATTAGCTGCCTGCCTTGTTAAGTTGTTCTGATTCGAAGTTTTATTCATATTACGTATTTTTCTGCAGAAATGGATTTCAAAGGATAGATAAGATTAAAGATTCAAACAGGCAAGCTAAACAGTTGGAGGATCTCACAGGGAAAATGAAGGAATGCAAGCGGTAAGGCTGAACAGTATTCTTCAGCCTGCTATTGCCAAATCTTTGTTTAATTTTTTATTTCTACACTGGTGTTACTTGCTTATTCGTATATGCCTCCTTTTCAGTTGTCTTTTATTCCTAACTTGAACATTTTTTTGGGATTTAACTGCTCACTTTCTGTAATATTATCAAGTGTGCTTGTGATGACAATTTCCCCTTTGGTGGACACACTTATTGTCATGAAGCTTAGTTCATAACGAGATAAATATCCATTGGAGGGAGGTCGGACGACGACGACTTGAGGTAGAACGATACTAAGTGAAGAAAGACACTGATTAGGGAAAGGAATAGATCTAGAGTAGCTTGTCTAAGGGAGAGACTAGAGTTAGGAATCGAAGACTTGGAATACTTCTTCATTATTCAATGCTTGATGGTAATAGATACATATTGTCCCTTTTATAAGGATAACTCGACTTGATCTTTAAGAAATATTAAGAAATAATTTATCTCTACGAAATCTATCTCTAATAAATAGAATATATTTATAAGGTAGTGAGCCAATCTAATAAGAAAACTAACTATTTTTATCTGTATCCTAACTAATCTAATTATAGGCACTGCTTGCGCACATGAAGCATGTGAATAGTAATTTTAGCACCAAGGTTGTTATGGCGTCGAGATATCGGCGATATCTCGTCGCCATATCGCCGTGGCAGACCGGAGGCTCCATGCCGTCCGGACGGCATGGAGGTGCGTCGTATCCGCCGTCGCCGTGGCCGGATCCGCCGCCGGATCTACTGTTGTCGCCGTAGCCGGATCCGCCATCGCCGCAATGGGATCCGCCCTCGCCGCAGCCGGATCCACCGTCGCCGCAGCCGGATCCGCCGTCGCGCCGCCTCCTGCTTCGCCGCCTCCTCCGCGGCTACCGTTGGGGGGCGGTGGAAAGTGGCGGCGGGAAGAGGGAGCAGCCGTCGGCGAGCTGGCTTAGCCTCGCCGGCGCCGGAGGCGGAGGAGATGGGGGAAGGAGAGAGGGAGAGAGGAGGGAGGCGGCCGAGAGGGCGAGCGGAGAGAGGCGGCCGACCGAGCGGGCGAGAGGGCGAAAAGACTGAGCGTGTGGCTGCCGCCACGCACGCCAGTTAAATTTAGGGTTTGACATTTTGCAATTTAGTCCTCGTATTTTCTGAAATTACAATAAGGTCCTTCTTCCTTTATATTTTTTCTGTTTAAACCCTGCGAAAGTCCAATATTTTTGTGGCTACCTATGTGTATGGCGCTATAAGCGATATTGTTATGTGAAGGTGGTGAGGCGCGCCTTGCCGCACCGCTGTAATAACCATGTTCAGCACATGACACTGGTACTTTTTTTTTAATGTTTTTAAAATACAACTTGGTCCCTTACAGCTTGATCAAAGACTTTGATCATATTCTAAAAGACGAGGAGTCAAAGAACCCTCCTGATGTCAACAAGCAGCTAAATGACAGAAAGCAGTATATGGTAGGTACCTCCCTTGTCTTGTCTATAGGCTCTTTCTTTTATACCATTTTGCACACTCAATAATATCTTATGTACTGTACAGATCAAAGAGTTGAATTCCTACGTCACCTTGAGGAAGACGTAAGTACGCAAGTTTTCTTGAAAAAGTAAATATACTCTGCAGAATCTCTAGCTCTTTTTTGTGATCTATACTGAATTCCAAGATGGTCTTTTTTTTGGATTTTAAACTTGAAAATTCCTGTTTTCAACATTTATACCTTCTGCAAAGTTCTTGTCTCTCTTGGTACTTTTGCTAGTACTAATACTAAAGATCTATTGCAGATATCAAAGTAGCCTTGGTAATAATAAGCGGGTTGAGCTCTTTGATATGGGTGCTGGAAGTAGTGAGCCTGCCGCTGAGGACAATATTCAAATGGCATCAGGTGAAAATAGTTACTGAAATTATTTTTATGGTTAATCTCATATTAATATAATCTTCCGAAGTGTAAAGATTGCATATGGCTTGATGAGCATATGTTGCAAAGCTTGTAATCTTGTCAAGAATATTTAAGAGCATAAATAACAACTAGACAGCACTTCTGGAAAGGTTTCATTATGAAATGTATGACTTTATACGATAGGAAATAGGATATGCTTTTTTCAACAACGAAGTGATGAAAGTTAAAGATCTGGATGCTTGAAGATGGTGAATTGGTGATGTATATTTAATATCTTAGTTACCTTGGTTAAGAGGTGCCTCGTAGTTTCTACTTTATCTAAACGACAAGAGTGTGGATAAGATATCAATTATGTAAGGTGTATCCTATTCCGTTTTTATCAGCTAATTTTAATTTAATTTGATTCTCTTCTCCCATGGACCAGACCCTTTTTGTGCATGTGAATGAAGCACTGTATCTTTGTTGGCTCCACGGGGTAATAGTGTGTCATAAATACCTTTTCATTATACTGTGATTGATTCAGTTGGGCTGATTAGTTGCAAGGTACATGATTCTAATTAAACTCCAAACTGCTTGAACTAAAAATGCTTTCCAAAACTCAAATGCTTACTACAGTATTTTACTGCTTCATTTTCTTTTGATCATATCCCTAAATAGTAAAATGCTTTTGAAAGGTACATTTAGATTTGGTTCTTATGGAAGCACCTGGCTAAACTTGCAGCTATGACGAATCAACAACTCATTGATGCTGGAAGAAACCAAATGGATCAAACAGATCAAGCCGTTGAGCGTTCAAAAATGGTTGCTTTCTAATCTACATACGCTCTTTATCGGTGCTCTTTCATGGCAAATTTTAAAGGATATTTTTTTTGGGTAGGTTGTTGCGCAAACTGTTGAAGTTGGATCTCAAACTGCTGCAACATTAACACAGCAGGTAAGATTTTCTGGAATCCAGATTATAAACTAGTAAACAACCAATCTTTTTTTTTGTCTTCCATGCTTGTTTTCTTCTGGCATGCATGTGCGCGTATTACGTACATAATAAAATTGTTTTGTTATACAAGGATTCAGTATGCATAATGTTGGACTAAATGAGTGTAGTTTTACGAAGTGCTATTTTTCCATTGTAAGGGCCACCTTTTTATCCTTTTTTCCCAGAAATCTGGACTGAAGTGTATACCTTTCATTATGCCTTGGAATCACTTATCCTATGGTAATTCAACATGTATTTTTTTTAACTCTCTCTGTGGTATTGAATGCTTCAACATCTAGTGCCACTGCCATGAGAATGAGTAGATGTGCATGTTGATGTCCTGGATATTCCACAGGTTCTTCTACATAGGACATCTCATATTCTCATTTACTTTTTGCATTGCCCCATCCCATTCCATTCCATAACAATATAACACTATCCTAGATTGCAACTAGATTGTGATGGGCTGATTTTTCATGTAGGACCATATCTCTTAGATGCCGGGCTCCATTCCTCTATCCAGATTTTCTTGTTTTCAATAGATAAAATAAAATCCAAGCAACATAAGATTGGATTTTTTTTTTCCGGTTGACCTCTTCCATTCTAAATTTTACATTTTTGGATGGATATCCTAGAAGATTAGAAGAATTTTCCGATAGTCAAGATTCTCCCATGTTTTTGCAGACAGAACAAATGAAGAGAATTGACAATGAGCTAGATTCTGTTCACTTTTCGTTGAAGAAGGCCAGCCAACTGGTGAAGGAGATTGGTCGTCAGGTTCTCTCTCTCTCTCTCTCTCTCTCTCTCTCTCTCTCTCTCTCTCTCTCTCTCTCTCTTGCGCGCGCGCGCACACCATGTGTGCATGTGTTTTGTTTGCCCACTCACGCTTGTGCAGCGGTACCTGAATTTTGAAAACTTGTTGTAGGTTGCAACTGACAAATGCATCATGGCATTGCTCTTTCTGATAGTTTGTGGCGTGATTGCAATTATTGTTGTCAAGGTATTTTCTTCAGCTATTTCTAGATGGCTATTTTTATACTATGCATTTACTTCCGTTTCCAGGGGACATGAAAAATTGCCATTTGATTAACCAGATGTACACCCATGCTACTAAATTTTGTAGTAATGATAAAGGCTTATGATATGCTGCCCCAAATTTGGAATTACACTTACTTTAGGGAGTGAAACAAGGCTTGTCGAAACTTTAAACTTTAAACCTAGTGATGATCAATGTTATGCAACTCATTTTTCAGATGGTATCGTTGTGCACAATTTAACATTCCAATGATTGTTTATCACACAGGGCATGCGTGATGCTTTTATTTCCCTTACGAACCAAATTGTTAAAATATTGTTTGCTATCCACTCGAGTCATTCTTAGTTTAGTACCTCAACGGGACTTTCCATATCATCTACTGCTTTCACTATACAACAATTGGACTTGAATCAGATCATTCAAAATGTTTTGTTCTTCCAGATTGTCAACCCACATAACAAGAACATCCGAGACATCCCAGGACTGGCTCCGCCTGCGCAAAATTTCCAAACTAGCAACAGGAGATTGTTGTCGGCAGAAGCTTTCAGAGGTCTTTCATGAGTGTCCATGGAAGTTTTGTGCCGATCTGTATACTCCCCGGTCCTTTGGTTGTGTGTGTATATGCATTATGCAATAGAGGAGATCTTTTACAAGTCATTATTAGGAAAGTGAGTTCCAGTTAGTTCCTGCATGTTATGGCACTTCAAATGGCAGGAACATAATTCGTGATTGCCTTCATTCACGAGAATACGAATACGACGTGTTCACTATTATCACTACGCGACCTGTGGGCTGTCGCATGCTACTGGTCATTGAGCGCTAGCCCCGGCCCAAGCCTCGGGCTGGGCCGGCGGCTAGTGTTGGGCCAACTCATAGCATTTCTATGGAACTTGAACGCTCCCTCAGCGCGCCTCCCCGTTCTTGAGCTGAGGCCTTGATCCTGGGCCTTGGGCTATAGCCCATCTAGCCCTAGTCCCAGCTCCGCCACTGTGTAGTGGTTGTACTTTGTGCAGCAAATGCGCGACACGGCCATTTAGCTACAATACGTATTGAAAAATGATTGTTTCCTACAATCATACTAGAACGAAATGCAGTTACGCAAGAAGAACAGCTAAAAGAAATTGTATTAACACAAGTCATGGTTGATTTACGTCAGTCAACGGAGGGAAAGTTATCAGTCCCAAACCAGCCGCAGGCAGCGTCTCTGAGCAACCCCTCTCCGCTTCATCATTTCTCTTACTTGGTGCACACCGTCTCATTTCCCGGCCGCCGCCAGCGTGTTCGAGAATGCCATGTAGGCGCCCCGGTCTCCCCGCGCACCTCCCTCGCCGGTCACCGCGACGTCGGCCATCCTCCCGATGAAGTCGTAAGCCCGGCGCACGCTCCCGAACCTTCCCAGCAGGTCCACCATGCACGCGTAGTGCTCCATCCGCGGTTTCAGCGAGTAGTCGCGCTCCATGCTCTGGAAGACCTCCTGGCCCTGAGACGCTCAGGGACGTGCGCGTGGTTTGCGCGTGACGTCCCGCTGCATCCGCATCTGGCCGAACAGCTGAAGAGCTTCGTCGGAAAGGCCGTTCTTCCCGTACCCGTCGATCAACCAAGTCCACGTGATCACGTTTCCTATCCGCCATCCAGTCCAAGACCCTCACCCGGCCGCGCTTGGAGTACATGTCGAGTAGCGCGCTTCCCGCCTTGATGTTGGAGAAGCGGTTGCTTTTGATCACTTGGCAATGCACTGTTGGCCTAGTTTATTACCACCACGCTGATGGTTATGACTACTCAACTGGTTACGATTATGTTGATGGTTACGACCACTCAACTGGCTACGACCACATTCTGCTCTCGCACTCTTAGCTTCGACCACATTGAAGTTACGACTACGTTCATCGCTTGTACTCGTAGCTTTGACCACGCTAAAGTTACGATCATGTTCAACGCCTTCGACCGCATAGTGTCTTCGACCGCACTCAACTCCAACTCATGACCACGACCAATCTGCCACCTCTTTGAGTACTCGAGTCTCTTTTGGTTCTACCGTCTTCGAGTATGACAGCAACAACTCGAAACGCAATACGCGAACACAATTGCTTTTCCTAGGAGCAAAACACTCTGCTTTTCTCTTTATTTCTCTCCCTCTCAGCTTCTGATCACAACCGATCGCCCTCGATCACAACTGATCGCTTCTCCTTCGCTTTTCTTCTTCTACTACTTTTTCTCATTCTACCTTACAAGCCTACCTCTCCTCTACTTTTATACTCATACAACCTGAATTAGATACGGACACGGACTACTACTAAAACTCGACTACTACTCGTACACGACTCGGCATCTACTCGTATATGTATACAACAGACTCATACGGACTAAACAAGATTACTAAGCTAACATGCACCTGCTTCCCCAGCTCCGGTGACGACATGACCAAGCGTGCATGCTCACGAATGTCGACACCATTGGCTGAAAATTCGCCTGCTACATCGCCTTGAACACCTCCAGCGAGTTCACCGTTTCCTCTGTCTTGCTGTAGCCTTCCACCATTGCGTTGTACGCCACGACGTCCTTCTCATCCATCCCCTGGAATATCGCTTCGGCATCCTTGTACAGCTCCTCGTTCATATACCCGACGATCAGCGCCGTCGAGCACACCACGTTCCGCACCGGCATCGTTGTGGGTTTCCAGAAATTAAAAAAAAAACAAAGTGCAGAAGATGTTTAGCTTTGATTATATTATCCAATCTTCTTTTAAATTTGCATTTTAAATTCCATTTTAGAAAAAAAATCTAGATTTTGAAATTTAATCCTATTATCAAACCAAGGTTATTAAAATCTCGATTCTTGTGATACGTTCCTACTGTTCCATGACACAAAATTGACTGGACCGATTTGATCCTAGGTAGACTCTTAATTTGGTAGAATCTTAGTATTGTCACGATTATACAAAAAAGGAGCGTGATCAAAATTTTAATAATAAATAGTCACTTGCATATACCCTTCAATTGTACAATTTTACTTTTTATCTCTTCATATTGGTTATAATTCGCATAAATAAAAAATGATTTTTTTCCTTTGCACTAAATTTTTGTAAACAAAAGTTAAGTTCTAAAAGTATCATTTTAAAATGTACTAGTGTTGAACTACGTGGTAGATTTAAAAAAAAAGTTTTTTTGATAGTATTAGATAGAATCTTATATTCTACATCGATCCTACTATTCACGATCTTGTCGAAGAAACCTCCAATCCGATTCACGACCATGATTCTGACATCCTCCATCCCAAATAGAGTCTCAAATGTGAAAAATTTTAAACCATACAAGTACTTTGCATTGATATACCAACATTTTTTTTATTTTAGCATTGGCCTAGGACGTAGTAGGATTCAAGCAAATCTAATGAAGAATCATGTTAAAAATATCAATGGTTCATTTGTGTCGAATAATTGACAATCGTGTCGAGTTAGAATTTGCATTTGCAAAAGTTTACGTTTTACCCCTCATGCATCTTTGTCAGGTAGCGGTCTGACTGGCCTTGGCCTAGCGATCAGACTGGCCAGGCAATGGTCAGACAGGCCGAGTGTCGATGGTTTGACTGGTGGTTACCCGCCAGTGTGACCGGCCATGGTGGCAGTCATACCGGGGTTGCGGTGCAACTAGAAAATAGTTGGCGGTACCTATTATTCAAAGAGCGTTTTTTTGAGTGTCACGTTTGGGGTGTTGGCAGTCTGACTAGCCTGGTGACCACAATCAAACCGCTTCCTGTTCCCGGGGTGGAACAGGCGGTCAAACTGGCCTGGGTTTGGCGGTCTGACCGGTGTTGGTGGCAGTGTACTGGGTGAGTGCACTGAGGTTTGGTCCTAGGATTTAAGATTAGTGGTATAGGTGTATTCATGATTCATGAAGCATATTTAGACTAATGAGAGTTTTGAAGAATTTGTGCCTGAAAATAGTTTTTTAGTCTTTGATGTGCAGAGTGCTTGGAGGTAGCCATGGTCGATGTCATGGACCAGAACTAGGTTTGGGGATGAGCTGAGATGCGGTCAAAGAAGCTAGGCGGGATGGTTATGTAGGACTAGAGATGGTATTCAAAGAGGGGAGGAATGAATAATGCCTTCAATTTAAACCTCTCCAAGTTGCATTTCAAAACTTTCACTCTACTAGCTATTGAAAACTTCAAAGTTCAATTTAGGCCACCATCAAAGAACCACCACACCTAAAGACAATGGTGCCTCCAGTAGGAGGTAGCTACAACTTTGATCCAAACAAAGCGATGCATCAGCACTCCAATCACCCCATGAGTAGATCGCCGGCGCCAGTGCTATTAGATCCGGACCCTGGCCGTATGCTTAGGTTCAACCGGGTTTCACTCACCTGGCCATAAGTCTAAATGGGCTTCTAAACCCACAGGCTGTCGTATACAAAGCAACAATCTTATAAGTAGTATTAGGTTTTCTCCCCCCTAAAAGACTAGTCCAATGGATGAGATCTCCCTTACATTTATAAGTTGTGCTTTTTTCTTTCCACAACCAATGTGAGACTATTCTCAATATTCTCCCTCTCACATATTGGGTTTGCACTTCTGCAACTAAGGAGATTTTGGGCGCCTGGCCTTTGATACCACTTGTTAGATCCGGACCTTAGCCGTATACCTAGGTCCAACCAGGTTTCACTCCCCAAGCCACTGGTCCAAATGACCTAAGCACCTAAGCCCATGGGCTACCGTATGCAAGGCTTAAAGCAACAACCTTATAAGTGGTATTGAGCATTCTCCCCCTAAAAGACTAGTCCAGTAGGTGAGGTCTCCCTCGCACTTATAAATTATGTATTTTCTTTTTCCACAACCAATGCGAGACAATTTCCAGCATTTATATACTACTAAATATAACAAATGGTTATAAAACTTTTTAGCATCTTTTATAGTTTTCTCCCCTTTATATATTATTGAATATAACAAATGGTTACAATGATGGTGTGTTATCACCAGTAAATACCCAACGTTAAGACTCGTAAATACTCAACTAATGCAGAGAAATGGTTAGTAAACAGACTATTAATACAAACTTAACTCCTACTTTTAACTGACTTATGCATGACCGAAAGAACTTTAAACAAAGAAACAAATATGCAGTGAAATTACTTAACAAACATCCCTAATTTCACTGCACCTCCTTAATTCCAATCTTGCTGTGCATCTCCAGGAACTTAACTCGCCTAAGACAGCCTCTGGTTCTTGCTGCGGCAGCTCTGTTAGTGCACATACTTGTGCCATTAATAGAGTAGGTTCCTCTTCTTGAACCTACGCCACATGCACCTGCTCCTTCCTCTCTCGATGAGGCTTACGACAATCTCTAGCAAAGTGCCTAAAATTGTTGCAATTAAAGCACTTTACCTTGGTTTTGTCATGTCTGCCTCCTGGAACTTCCTTTCCATCAGAGTTCCCCTTGGATAGATGCCATTGATACCCGTGCTTCCCACGGTTTTGGTCATGGCTAGACCACCGAGACTTGACTCCAGATGAGGACGTCGCAGTTTGTGGTCTACTCTTAGACCACGCCATCCACTCTTCTTCACTCATGAGCAGGTGGCCTCCTCTTCTCCTCCATCACCAGCTCTTAGCTGATCTTCAACGGTTTCCCAGACTTCCTGAGCCTGCAGGTTCACCCTCATCAAGAGGGCCTAGTCGTTGTAGTTAGTATGCATGAGGACAGGGTAGCGCAGCGTGATGCTTGCCTCATTTGGCGCCGTCTGCGCCACCATCTCTTGGCCACTACCAAAAACCACTGCACGACGTCCACTGGCACTGGCAGATCTTCTAGAGGGAGGAGATGCCGATCTTATACCCCGATGCATCTTCGCAGGACCCGTATGATCACCGCTTTGATACCAAATGTTGGATCTTACCGTGGTCGAACACATGCGAGCACGTGGTTAGTGTAGATTACGACTACCGATTAGTTCACTGACTCGACGACTCGACTATGGCACCACGACTACAACGTTTCGACCACAGCACTACGACCATGGCACTTTGCCCACGGCAATATCCAACAAGCGCACCGCCGCAAGAACTGCCACACTCGATGATGGTGTCGCCTTTTGGAGGAGACATCTGCAAGAATCTTGCTCCTATCATGGGGATAAGTCAGCAGTACTCCTATGAAGAAGCCGCAGCCGCCTTCGCACCAGACATGACTTGGGCTTCTCATGGAAGCAATAGCTACGGCACTTATGCAAGCATGATAATGGGCAACTCCTATGGACATCCTAATTTCCTCAAAAGGAACTCCTATATATGAACAACCCTACATGCAGCAGCATGTGCAGCATAACACGGTGGCGCCTCCCGGAGTGTACAACCACTCCGGCGTTGCTCGGAACACGACGGGATATTACTCCAATAAGTACGTATAGTTGCGTTGCTAGCTACATGCCTGGTTTAGTTATGATTGTGTAATAAGGTTTGGAGAGTCTTCGTCAGAGATTAGGGCTGTATGCGCTCTTGTAAGTAGCACGCACTAGTCGTCATTAGGTCCTCTGTTTTAGCATGTCCGGTTGTTATGTGTTCCCTTTGTCGTTGAGTTCTGCTAAGGGAAATCATTTTTGGTCGAATTTCGGTGAAATTCTTTTTTTCGATCCACTCCAAAAAAAGACTAATTCGGCTAAAAATTTCAGTCTATTTTGAATTTTCTAGCCTATCAATCCTCCAGCCCATCCAATCTTCATGTAGTCCCATCCTGGTTCCATCTCTCTCCATCTCCGTCTACTATCTTTCCCGTCGGTGCCGGCAGGGGATTTCAAATATGTTTGTATTTCTTCAATTTGAATTGTATATTTTGACCAAAAATTTTCAATAATATTCCAAAATTTCCGATTTTCCTCTTTCTCTTTCGCCTGGTTCAGCTGTCCTGTTATATGCTCCCTTGGAGCCCAGTCAGTCTGTTAAAGTTATCTGTTGTTGAAATTTGGCTTCCCAGAGCAGAGGGATCAAGTAGTGCTGGCTTTAATGCTTTATTAACATTCCAAGTTTTAAAAACTTTTACAAATGAAATAAACAAGCTAAATTACAAGCAGAAACAGGGGCAAAGCACAAGATGCAATTATTAACACAACATGTACGAATGAAAAATTAAGCATGCATTGGATGATTGGACATTGTAGCTAGTTGACAACCCGGCAGTTCCTCCTGACCTCGCCGTTGCTGCCGGTCTTGACCTCTACGCTGCCCATCTTCACCATGGCCGCCTTGAACCTGTCCTCCCACCAGCCGGGGATGTTGGCGTTGTCGGACACCATCATGACCGTCGCCGGCGACGTCAGGAGCGACGCGTCGGAGGTGAAGAGCACCATGTGCGCCAGCACGTTCTTGTAGTACTGGTTGTCTAGCTCGTTGGGCGTCACCACGTCCTGTACCACCGTGGGGTCGTTGCTGGAGCTTGGGCTCGCCGGGCATTGGCCCCTCAGCGACGCAGCGAACGAGGGGTTGAGGTCGGAGGGGACGGCGAGGCGGTCGGGAACGAATGACGAGCAGTGGGAGCGGCCGACAGTGTGGGAGCCGGCGAGGACGACCATGTCCTCGACACTGAGCCCCTTGGCGGCGAAGCTGGCGACGAGCTGGGCGAGGTTGAAGGTCGGCGGCGGGAGGAAGTCGAGGGTGCGCGAGGCGTTGGAGTAGCGGCCGTCGAGGCGGCCCGCCGGCATGTCGAAGTCGACCCTGCGGTTGCTGAGGAAGAAGGAGGCGTCGCGGGAGGCGAAGGCGACGATGTCGGCGCAGGAGACGATGCCCGGGCAGGCCTTCTCGACGGCAGCCTTGGCGGCGTCGATCACCTCGAAGCCACGGAGGCTGGGGTTGTTGGGCGGGCCGAGCTTCTCCGGCTGTGGGTTGGCCGGCGTCGGGTCCAGGAGGACGGATGCATCACAGCCCTGTATGTTGTCCATGCATCAGTAATAGGATACATGCGCACGTAGCACATTAATTAGCACGATGTCTCGAATGCCACTCTCTAGTGACCAGAGGAATTATATCATACCTAACTAAACTTGTATTTAACCTTAAGCTGAACCCCATTGACACACATTGTATGTATCGGTCTTGTGATGCATCAATACATAATGTAATGTACCTCGACGAAGCAGTCGTGGAAGAGCATACGGATGAGGCCGGCGCCGATGCCGGGGTTCTGGCGGACGGCGGCTCCGACAACGGCCTTGACAATGGCCTCGGCGTGCGGGCACTTGTCATAGTAGTACCCGACCTTAAGCCCGCACGTACCGGGACTAGGAGGGTTGTAGCTGCCAGCCGCTTGGCATGCCACTGCCATGAGCAACGCGGCACAAGAGACCACAATCACAGCGACCTTTCCCATGCTCGCTTACTTGCTCTTCTAGCTAGTTAAGCTCACTGACCTGAATGGCAAGTGAAGCAAACACTAGTAGTGAGATTAAGGCCAGTGGCGAGGTGCTATCCCTGAGCAGTGAGCACGTCTATTTATAGCCTGTTCTTTTCGGCTGCGGCTTATGGCTTTTGATTGAAATTTTTAAATTTTGGCTGTTTATGGTACATATTACAGAGAGACAGATACCCACTTGCGATTTTGGTTGATACAGATGTTGTGTTTTTAATGTGTAGACCGTTTAATTTGTAGACCCCGTCTTAAGAAAATACTCCGTTTAAAAATTACGTACTATAACAAAAACCAAAAACCGTTAGCTTGTAAGGTAAAGAACAGCCCTACGGACGGCACCGCCCGGCACGTAAGAAGAGTGCTTCTGGACGGATGGCTTCTGAACGTTTGTTTAGGCGCGTGTTGGCCGGGGAGCAGGCAAGCGCAGAGCGTGGCTGTTTGAGTACAACTCAGCATTTGACCAGAAGTGATGCATGTCTGATTGTCCTCACATCATCAAAGCACGTAGTTTCGTAAACGATAATTAATCAGACGAGATCGAGCTGCATGCGTGAAGTACGTACCAGGCTGGATGATTGAAGCCTGTCTCTCTTGGGCCAAAGTCAAACAACGTTTCTTCATTCTTTTTTTTTTTGAGATCAGACAAAGTCGTCCTCTTGATTACTTGCTGGTTGCAGCTGCATTCTTAAAGAGATTAGGTAGGGAGTTGCGTAAACGATTAACTGGAACCTGCTTTTGTTAACCTATTTCAGCAGCTGCATGTGCATGCTATCCCGTTAACTAATCGTAACCGAAGTAAAGCCGGAAGCATTCCGGCCCTGCGAGCGAGTCCACGTCGCCCCCCTGCGCTCGGTCGGCCGGCGCGTGGCAAGAGAATTTGCGTACGGCCGGCCGAGGCACTTTCCTCATATTTTTCGAAAATTACGTAAAAGTCCTTTTTCCTCACGAAAATGTCCCTACAAGTTTTTTCTTAAAAATTTTTTTGGATAGCGCCCCGCGGGTTTCCAAAATTACGTATAGGTACGTAAAAGTCCTTTTTCCTCGCGAAAAGGTCCCTGCCAGTTTTGTTTTTTTTCCTAAAAACACCCCTTCGCTTCACCGAAATTTCGTATCCTTCGCAGGATAGCGCCCCGCGGTTTTCTAAATTACGTACAGGTCCTCATTTAGTTACGTACATGTTCTCAATTTTTTACGAAAAAGTCCTTTGACTTTTCCGAAAATACGCATGTGTCCTCGATTTTTTTAAAAAGCTTCTCACGAATTTTCGTCTCTTCTGTTTCGGTCAACACGGTGGTTGGCGTGGCGTGGCGCCACGCCTACGTGGCTAGTTTAACTTGCACCATGGGACTTCGTTGCTTTACACTTGTTTAATACTAGTTATAGGGCCTGTTTGGGACTGCTCCGCTACAGCTTTTTCAACTCTGCTCCAAACTTGTCTAGTCAAACGGGTCCAACTCCAAGAACTCTGCTCCAAAAAAAAGGTGGAGTTGAAGGCCTACTTCATATTTTTTCTGGAGCTCCTCAAGGGGTACTCCAGAAACTGAAGTTTTGTATCTCCTCATGGAGTTAGAAGAAAATTACCCACCACTGCCATTACTTTTCCTCCGTACCGATTCGTTTCTTTTCCTCTCCTCCCCACCCACCGCGCGGCTCCTGTCCTCCCCACCCCACCCGCGCGCTCCTCTCCTCCCCACCCAGAGCGGAGACCTGCGCCGCGCCGCTCCTCTCCTCCCCACCCAGACCCGCGCCGCTCCTCTCCTCCGCCCCCCACCCGCGCCGCCCTCTCCTCCGCCCCCACCCGAAGCGCTCCGCCGCCGCGTTGCGCTCGGCCTCCGACGCCTCCGACGGCGAGGCGGATGCGGCTCGCCACCACCGTCCCCGCCCGCCCTCCCCGAGCCCCTCACTCTCCCGCTCCCGATCCAAGACCCCACCCCCCAACCTCCACCCCAACGCCGCTGCGCTCTCCTCCACCCCCGCCTTTGTCGGCGCCGACTTCGTGGCCGCCTCAGACTCCGACTCCGGCGCTGACGGCCGCCTCCCCTCCCCGAGGCGCACCCGCGAGCGCTCCCCCCGCCTCCACTCCGACTCCGACAACTCCGCTGCCGCCGCATCCGACGACGAGCGCGCCCATCAGCTCCCGCCCCATGGACGGGCCCCGCCGCCCCGCCGCCGGCTCATGTGCCTCCCAGCGGCGCTCCAAGCGCCCCCGCAGCTCCTCCGCCGTGCACTCCTCGGAGCAGCAGAGGTGGCCGCCACGGGTTTGGAGTCCCGAAGACGGGATCCAGACTTGCCAACGGCTCACGACCGAGATGTCTATGAACTTAGCAAGAAAGTTTGGGGATCAAAGAGTGGTGGTGCTGGTAGTGGTGGAGGTGGAGGAGGACGTGTGTATGAGAATGCTGAGGTTGCAGAGAGCGTTGAGGAGCAAGAGAGTGGAGAGATTGACGGGGATATGGAGGATGGGTGGGATGAACCTGACCACAGCAGGAACAGGAGGCTGAAGGCGATTGCTATCGCGAATGGGAATGGGAATGCCAGTGCAGTTGGGGGTAGGACTGGCCATACCTGTGGGAGGCTGTTGAGGAGTTGTCCAAGGAGCACCCGAGTGGGACAGCGTTCAGGAAGGCCTTTTGGTGTGCTTGAAGGCTCAAGGGCACGGGCGATGGAGGAGAAGCTACAGAAGTTCAGGCTGTCAGAGATCAGGCAGCAGCTGCGTCGGATGGACCTGATGAAGGAGACGGTGATCTGTGTCTCTCTGTTGCCTAGAGTAGTCATGTTCTAATGTTATGGATATAGATCTTCGGTTGTTTTAACTTTTGTGGACGAGGATATACTTGCCTCAACCAAATTTAGGTATAGAACAAGGAGTATTGGCTCTCTTGCTTATCATCCCCTGTGAAACGTTGTGCTTTGTGTTGCTTAGTTGCTAACATATGAACTATTTGTTATATCATTGGTATGTTTCTGGTTAGTGCTATCTTTAGCATAAATGCTTTGTTTTATCTCTCTTTTCAAGTTTCAACTACTTATGGTCATGTAGTTTATTGTCAAGTCCTGATTGATTTTGTCAACTACTTATGGATATACTTGTCAAGTTCTGATTGATTTTGTCTGTGTGAATGTTGGCATTTGGCATTTGTGGAGAAGTTTCAGAATGATGCAGGGCAAGTAGAGGTTGAGTTGATGAGATGCACACGGGGATGGACATTGAAATAAAAATGTATAAATTTACATGTTCAAAATAGAAATTAGATATGGTTTCAATCTGTTGTCGGTAGTTGCGCTAAGACAAATATGCACTTGTGTAGTATTGGCAGTGGTTCAAGCCTAACTTACTAATTGAGTAAACAATGTCCATATTATAATTGCGATTATAATATTTTACATCATATTTCAATTGGCAACAAAAAAAAAATTCAGTTACATATGCTCCGCAGACATCAAAACATACACTAAACATCATTCAGGGGCACATTGGACCTTTCTCAGGGAAACCTCACATTCCTGGAGCTGGAGCTAGCTGCGTGCCAAACAGGACCACCTGCTCCAGAAACTCCACAGTGGAGCTGCTCCATGGTAGAGTTGGTAGAGCAGAGCTGGAAAAACTGGAGCAGAGCAGTCCCAAACAGGCCCTATGGATCCGTTCTTTTTAGTTTTGGTTTATGACTTTTGACTGTGACTTATAGATTTTAAGCTGTTTATGAGAGAGTACGCAGTAACAGAAACTAGAGTGTGGTTTTGGTCGATATAAATGAAGTTACTAAAATATGTACTACAATCAGCTTATAGACTATATTTTAAAAAACACTATATTTAAAAACTAATTACAATAGAAAAGTCAAATAACAGTTTTTAAAAGCTGAAAAGAATAGGCCATATACATCCGGAACCGATCGCGCAAGAAACGGCTGGAAATATGCAGAGAAAATGCATGAGCAAGTCTAACAACTGGGCTGGTGGGGGCGTATACTGATCAAATTCTCTCTCTTGGCTAGCTTCGCTCTGTTTGATCAACACATTCTAATTATTTGTTTGTACAAATTAACTGCAGTCACTCGACTGGCTCTATGTCTTCTTGCATATCAGCTTGCCCTATTTGTTTTTGAAACATTTCCAGAAGCAAAACCCAACTGAGATTCCCTAACTGACGTTGCTGGCATGGATGGGTATACTTCACTTAATCTTAGTTTTAATCCAAAAGTGAGGCCAAGTCAAGTCCAATACTAGCTGTCTTCTACTTACATTGCACATTTGGGCAAGCACTCTTTGTCAAACTGGAAAAGTTTTTTTAAACACTTCTCTAACTTCAAATTTTATAATCAGATAGTGTGCTACATTTGACCATTACAAATCAATAATTAGAATGGATTAACACTGCATTTTTTTAGAGTGGTAACAATTGGCTAGTATAGTTATCTTAAGACTTACAACTCACAATTTACATGTTCATATAGTGGGAAATTATAGTGAAAAATCCATACAGATAGGCCACTCAACCTGAGATTAGTGAGAATCGAACTCTAATCATCAGCCAGAGAGACAAATGCCACACTGCTAGGCTATGCTACGACTGAGTCGATGATTTAGTACTCAATCTTACAAAGTAAATGAGGGAAGGCTATACTGCGTTACACAGGGTGCTTAATGACCATAAAGAACAATGAGTGAGTGTGTTACAATGCCTTGTATCCTGTAATGCTATGTGACTAGGCCTTATATAGCATTGAAAGGGGGTGATAGTTGTAGCCGATGGAGAGACTCCTCGTCGGTTTCAGAATTGGCGCATGTTGAGGACGGTTGTTGTTAGTTATCCCGAATGTGTTAGTTGTTCTGAATCTCCCGCACGTGTAGATTCATAGTGGATCAAAGTAGTCAAAGAATGAACCCTTGATATACTAATGAGTCTCTTCAACTGGTATTATGTTGGTCCAGGATAGACTGTGGGCTAGAGTATACTCGTGTCAATGATGGACATCATAGACCAAGTCGGGTACCCGAGTAGGGGATCTGCTTGAGAGGTTCCACCAATACTTGTTTTGACAAGTACTATTCTTGATGAGCTATTAACTACTAGTCTTATGCCCGTGCATTGCAACGGAAAACAAAGCTCTAGGTAAAAAACTATTCAGATAATATGTAGGACTTTCCAAGCAACCACTAACCAGTACAAACCACATCATCTGCAATCAGTAAGTTATATGTGTAATCCATAATGTACTAACACAAACTGCATTGTTTTGTATATATACATTTCAATTAATTGATCATTCCAGTAGACCATATTTCACATTGTCAGTACCACTTGCAAGGACATGCAAATCCAGTATTTCTACAATATTAATTATTATTATGGAGCCATTTACATATATGACATTCTAAGAGCGGAAAATTCAGAATTAATGCAAACATAAATAGGAAGATGGTTGAACTTACTCCCATGGGTCATCGCCCAGAAGTAGGATGTCATCCTCATGATCCTTGTAGACAAGCTTCCAGCCAATCCTTATAGATGGCTGCTGTTGCTGCTGCTAAATTTGATTCTGGACAGGTACCTGAGCTTGGAAAAGATTGGTTTGAGGGAAGTAACTGGTTAAAGGGAAGTAATTGGTTCATGGACTGTTGTCGCCTCTGCAGGTTGCTAGCATCTTGAATCTGTTCTTGCGGTTTGGTGCTCACACCAAGCTGATTCAATGGAAGGGCTGCTTTGGGCAATTCATTGATCGGCTGCATTTGATGAGGAAGTTTGGGAGTATTAAACTGCATGCTGTAGACTCATCCCAGCCAACCTGTTTGAACAACACCAAATCTTTATATCAGCATCAGAAAGGGGAAAACGACGCAGAAGGTGCTACAGATTAGAGAACCAATTTACTGCAATTTAGTAAAATTAGAGAACCTGTGATGATTTAGTAAAATTAACAGCAATTTAGTTAGCAATTCACTGCTGTGCATCAGAATAGCATGCAAGGTGGCTAACTGATATAGTTCTGATCGCCTGTATATTTCACTGAAATCAATGCCAAGCAAATCCTCCTGGGCAGTAGAGGTCACTTCCAACATCCATGTTGCTGGGTTATATCCATCTTTTATCTTACTAATGCCTTCAATTCCCTGAACAAATCAACAAAAGGATTTCCTTTTGATGTGATTTAACTGGTTATAAGTGTTACAACCTGCAGTACTAACAGTTTATTTTACTTTTTTTTTACCTCAAAGTACTCAATTAGTTTTGAGGAATTATGGCCCAGCGGACCAATGTATATCTCTTCTCCTCTCTTCATTAGGAAAAGCTGTAATTTATACATAGATGACAAAAAATAGTCAATATATGACTTACTCTAGTAAAGCTAAGGATAATTACACAAATAGAGCATCAAGAACTATCCACCTCATCAAATGCTTCAAATATGTCAATACTTGGCTGGTGAATGGTGCAAACAACAGTCCTACCAGTGTTAGCAGTGTTCCTTACTGCCCTCATGGCCTCATCACAATTGCAGCTGCCCGAGCATCAAGACCAGATGTTGGCTCATCCATAAAAATGATTGAAGGGTTAGCAACAAGCTCCACAGCAATAGTTAGCCTCTTCCGTTGCTCAGTTGATAGGCCATTCACTCCAGGAAGCCCAACAAGTGCGCCCCTCAATGATGTGAGCTCTACAAGCTCCATGACCTCCTCGATAAACATCTGTTATCAGAGTTCAATAGATAGGATCTCCAATCAATTAAAGACCAAAAATTCAAAACTCTATTATTTGCTTATAATCTAGTTAACTAACCTTTCTTGTTTCTGAATCAACCTTTGAACTCTGAAGGAAGCCACAGCCATGCAGAAAACACAAGTGACTCATAAACTGTTACACGTGGAGAATGAATATCATTTTGCTCACAGTATCCTGATATATGTGCAAAGGTCTCTTGCTTCTTTGGATAGCCTGAAATGGTAATATCACCTTCTATGTATCCTCCAGTTTTTCTCCCCCACTAACACATCCATCAGGCAGCACTCACACCCATCGGACACACCCCTTAACATCTCATTTCCTACCACCGTGTCAGCACAAATATCCAATCCTAAAATCTGCAGATATGTAGCAGAGTAGCAGACACGAGAGCTAATTAATAAACAAATATCCCATGAAAAACCATCCTTGTAGTGCTAGAATTAGATCCATAGCTAGCAGACTACTGTACCTTCAATATGTACTCCATAACAACACTGGATTCTTGTCCTGCCATAGCTGAGACCTACAAAAGTAAAATAAAGAATTAACTATCTGTTATTTTTCCAATAAAAAATACAGTACATCTGAGAAGTCCCCTTGAAATGTTTCTATTCAGTGCTATGCTAGTTAGATAAATATGTCTAAGCAACATAGAGTGCTCTTATGTGATAGCGACCTCACCTTCATATAGACATCAATATCATGATCTGGCTTGATGTTCTCAGCCTTTTCCCTTCTTGCCAACTCAATCGGCATATCTACAACAAGGAAAGCAACAAAGCTCAGTATCCATTATATGGTCTCGAATAAGCCAAATTCAGGCACATACCGTTTAGTTTGATTACCATAGAATGCCTTTTGATACTTAGCAAATGGGATAACAAATTCAGTAGGGCTAGCTCTGAAAATATGAAGATGGTTTCAACAGCCAATACAATTCACCAAAATTGAGCTCATCAATAGTTTATATTGGACATTAAGTCAAAACACAGAACTGACCTTGGGTTATAAAAGATAGTAAATGGGTTGTGCCGGCGCCGGCGCGTGCTCGCCATCGAGGCGTCCGTCCTGGAGGCACCTCACTGCCGCCTTCGCCATCCCAGCTTCTCATCGCCGGTCGTGGTCGCACCTTCCCAAACCTTAAACCCTAGCGTAGCACTTAGGAGCATCGTTGCCGTTGGCGGCGATGTTGCCGCCGTTGGAGTGCGGCGTGGAGGAGTCAGCCAAGGAGGCGACAAGGAGGAGGTGGCGAAGGCCGCCAGATCCAGACGTCCAGGACAATGTGGCGCCACTGTTGGAGTGAGGCGTGGAGGAGTCGGCTGGGGAGGCGACAAGGAGGAGGAGGCGAAGGCCGCCAGATCCGACATCTGTCCTCATCGACTGGAGGTGAGGAAGGCCCAGATCTGACATCTGAGGAGGCGACGGCCGCATGGGGGAGGGCGAGGCGGCGGCGCGTGGGGGGCGGAAGAGGAGGCGGTGCGGGATGGGGAGAAGGAGATGCGGGGTGGGGAGGGAAGGAGGCAGCGGCGGCGGGGGGGGAGGGAAGGAGGAGGCGCCGGCGCGTGGGGGGCGGAAGAGGAGGCGGTGCGGGATAGGGAGAAGGCGATGCGGGGTGGGGAGGGAAGGAGGCGGCGGCGGGCGGGGAGGCAAGGCCGTCAAGCAGTTCTGGATTCAATGATGTGCATGATCCGGATAATTTTGGCCTTAGGATCTTCAATGAGTAAGAGAAGAAGGCTTGAGGAGAGATCCAGACCATTCATTTGTATGAAGTTGGATTACTTTGGTACACAAATCTGGACGGACTTAGATTAGGCATGACTGTGGGGTGGTTGAGGGGGGTGGATTTAGTAAAGAAAATTTTGGTGTATTATAGAGGGGTAGAGATAGGCTATTTAGTCCTCATCATCTAGCCCTCAGTTTCAAGTGAAAAAACTAACTTGAGAAGAAAAAAGATCTTTAGTTGAGGAAAAATTCTCACGACTAGATATTTTTCTTGACTAATGTCAACATAGTCAAGAGAGTTCTTTCAATTTGGAGTTGTAGATTAATTTCCATAAAAACAGTGTGAACGGAAGAAGTCCAACGGACAAACTGGGTTTTTACCTGTTTGGTGCGGTTCCTGGAAAAATTCTGCCCGTTGCAATTCTCTCGATTTTTCCACCGGATGCGATAGTTATAAATAGGTAGTGGGGAGTAATAGAATAGATTTCCCCAATTTTATCTCCTCAATCCCTAAACTCTTCGTCTTCTTCCTCCTGCTCTCGTTGTCCCAAACCAGATTTTCAGATCTAGATTGAAACAACCTTTAAAATGTCGAAGAAAGCTTGCAATTGGGCTGAGTCAATCACGACGGAGAAGAGGATCACATCCCTTGTAGGCAATGGTTTGCATGATGACAAGGCCACAATTAGATGGAAATAAGCCACTGGAGAGCACTATCCTTCCACTGACAACGACTTAGTGATTTTCTAGGCTTACGCCGAGTGTGGCTTCAGATTTTCACCCTTCTTACCTATGGTGCTGGCACATTTTGATGTTGAGTTGGTGAATTTGACTCCCAACTCGATTACTATGTTGAGCAGCTTTGTCTACCTCTGCGAGGCCTTTCTCAGCATTTCCCCTAAAAAAATCTAGATTTGTCATTATGAGTTAATGTTGAGTTTTGGTAATGAATGATAATTGGCTTATGGAATTATTATTTTTTATGAGTTGGTGAAATGAATTATGTCCCATGATGACGACGACTTTGGATAGTTATGTTGAGTTTTGGTAATGAATGATAATTGGCTTATGGAATTATTATTTTTTATGAGTTGGTGAAATGAATTATGTCCCATGATGACGACGACTTTGGATAGTTTCATGTGTTGATTGTCATCAAGTCAAGTAATGAGCGTTATGTATTGATGATCAAGTCAAGAACCAAGATATGGAGTGAAGATGTTTATCATCAAGTTTCAAGTGGATGCGCAAGGCAAACGTATAACTAGTATATGCTAAGAATATGTTTCTATTCTTTTAACTGGTTTCAGTGTTTGGTTGTGAGCCCGAGTTGTTAGTATAGGTTGTCGTACTATTAAAAGCGGTTTTGACTAGTAACTTGAGTATGTCATGTGTTGATAACTTATTATGCTTGCTCTAGCCCTCTTTCGTATGATGCTCGTATTTGCGATTGTGTTTTGCAAATAGTTGAGGCTTATGTATATTTCTTGTAGCATTTGATTTAAGTTTGCGAATGTGTTTTGTAAACGGCTTGAGTCCATGTCCCTAATCATTGTGGTATATGTTTTGAAACTTGTCGTAAATCATGTTTTAACTCTTGTTTGCATGGTACCATAATTTGTAAATATGTTTTGTGAATTTTTGAAGAACATGTATGCTTGTCTCCCTTTGGAATATCTAGGCCGGTCTGATTGCCTGGTGTCAGTCGGTCTAACTGCAGCGATGGTCTGACCGCCGTTGGTCGACATAGGCAGTCAGACCGAGTGTTGCATGCTGGTTGCAATTTTCCAAAGAGCATCGCTTTGATATTCTCTGAGTCGAAGTGGAGTGGTTTGATCGGCTCTAGGTGAGTGGTTTGACCAGCCATGGTGGTCCAACCAGACTTTTACTGCCGGTTACTTTTTTCTAGAGAGATGGTTTTTGAGCTCCTCCCTATATTTTGTTGCGTGGTTTGACCAGCTTTTCATGGGTGGTCGGACCAGCACTTGTGTGGGTGGTCTGACTGGTGGCCTTTGTAACAACTACTTTTCTAGCTGTTGTAGAGAAGGCCGGTCTGACTGGGCATTAGTGGGTGACCAGATTGGTTTCAGCTATTTTTCTGGATCTTGTTCTAATGGTTAGTTTCTTGGTATGGTTTATAATTACCCCCTTGTGGCCAGTTGAGCAAGGTTGCTGAAGCATTCTTTCATCACCTTGAGCTAAGAGAAAGCCCTGTCTCTTCTTGTGTGCATGTGTTGCATTTGGTGGTAGATTATGTATCCATCAATCTACGACACTTGATTTGTTCAAATGAGCGTCTTCAATTTGTTACTCTTGGTGTTTGCCAACACGTACACGATTTGGAGGAGTTGTAATAGTGATCTTCTCAAAAAAGCTTGTGAGAAGTCCTGGTTGTTTATAAGTAGCTTGGTGCTTACATCTCCGTAGTGGAGGAAGAGCAATTCTAGTATATTCGAGGTGTTGTCATAATTTGTGGAGCTGATCCAATTCTTTTTAGCTTATCTCAATGTGGATTAGGAAAACAAGCAATTTTCTGAACACCATGATAAAATGATCATGTGTTATTATGGTTTGTTTCATTGTGCTCATTTACATTCTTGCAATTTATATTTCTAGGATTGAATTGCTTGCTTATCACCCTAGGTTGCAAAGCTTGATTTAGAATTAGGTTGTGGTGCACATAGTGAGGCTTGACTCTTTATGCCTTAATTATGCAAAACTATTATGATTTACAGTCTCTCATATAAAAATTGGTTTTGGCCAAAGAGAATTTTAAAATTCTTATTCACTCCATCTAGTCGGCCTCCTTGTCCTTGTATCCCCAACCTCAACTTTTCAAGTTCTACTATGGTGCTACCCATATGAGTGGAACAATCACCTATAATTGCTCCATCCGCCTTCATGATGGGAAGGCAAACGAGTACATTCCCATGTTCACCAAGTCATCTTGGTCGTACTGGAAGAAGCAATAGTTCTACCTGAAAGTGAAAGAAGCAGATAAGCTCTACTTTAGCGGCAAACTAGCAAGCGAGAAACCATCATGGTTCTAGCTCCCTAAGAACACTGATCATATTAAGCTTTTCATAAAGCAGGTCAGTGTTCTAAGAGATCAAGGCCTAACAGGATGGCATGTGGTAAAGGATTTTATCACATGGCTGATCAACCCCCCAGAAACTCTGAGCACATCTGATGTACTCGTACATGGGTTAATGACCCGACTAGGGATTACAAAGATGGTAAGTTTATCAAATAACTTTGCAAATATGTTCCCCTTTTTAAAAGTATATTTATTTTTTTCTTTCCTTTTCCTTTTGTTCAGATCTATCTTTCGAAGACATAAAAGACAGAGTGAAGGGAATATGTGAGAAAGAACCAGGGGAAAAGGAAATCATTCCTCAAATCCTGGTGGTCAGAAGCAGAATGGAAAGCCCATTTGAAGGTAATTACTTTTACTTAGGATTTATTTCTCCAATTGGATAACTTTTTCGAGTACTAATGCTTCTTCAAACATTTTTGCAGGCTGTCGGTGTTATTGGAACTCTAGATGACAGTGATGTCGATATGGGTTCTGCAGAAGTTAGTTCAGAGGAAGAAAATCTTTCTCTTCCAAGCGAAAAACATTGTCTTGTTAAGCTGGCAGACTAGGACGTGGTCGGTGGATCGAGCACTCTGCTTCCTCAGTCGCCTCCAAGCACTTGCTATCAAGTGGCGTTGGAGAAATTTAAGTAGGAAAGGGAAAAAACGAAGGGAGAGCTTAAGAGGAAATCTTCTCTCTCTCGAAGCTACAACATCCCCTTCACTTGCTGTCATTGATGCAACATCCCCTTCACTTGCTGTCATTCAAGAAATGCAAGATGATATGTGGATGGATTCTGCTGTTGATTTTTACTTAGGTGACAACGTCAAAGGGACCAGTCGAGGATGTCAGTTCCCATAGCCCCTGAGTGGCTGAAGGAGTTGCTTCCAACAGTCCTACAGAGGAAGCGATGGAGAAGAATCCTCCACCTCCTAAAGAAAGTCAACCTGGAATTGAAGGATTCAAGGTTGTGAAGTCTACCAAGAAGAAGAAAAGAAGTGATCCTAGCACTCTGGGGAGCTTGCCCATTATATTCAAGCTTCCCAAGAAAAAGTCTAGGTGTAACCATCTGTACTTATGTTTTTGCATCTTTGGACAAAAGAGTTTCTTTGCTAATTCTTCTCTCTCTTTTTAGCCATGTTTCTCACTAGGGGGATGTCATTCCAAGTGAGGCTGTTTCTCACTCGAAGGATATCCCGAGTGATCCTTCTACCCAAGGCCCTAAGTTCAGAAGTAAACAATTTCTCCTGAGAAGGGCCCAGCTCCCAAGCATCGAGTGCCCAAGAATTGGCAGCGTTAGGGGCGAGGGTTTCAGAAGACGAGGTGACTCAGACGATTACAACGGTTGTAGAGGACACTGATGTCTAGTCTAAGACTGCGGGTGACCAATCAACTGAGTCAGGAGTGGTCATGGTGGCTAGTGATCCTAGCCAGAGTTCCTGACCAATTCAAGTTTTTCTTTTTCATTTTTGTCTTCACTTATTCTCTTTCTTTTTAAAACAGCGAGATGTTCAAACTCTTGCCACAATGCCACGGTTGGAGAGTTGACCAGGCAGTACCAGGAGATTCTGAAAGGAAGGAACTTTTTAGTTGGTCAGGATGAACGATGGTATATTACTTACATATGAAATTTCATCTTTGTTTTTGAGATCCTTGATTTTTGAGTTCTCAATTGCGTTTAGGCACCGTGGTCACCATACCGGTACCACCATCAGCATCAAGCCAGTCCTACTGTCAACACCAGGCTGGTCTTGCTGCCTAAAGACTGATAGCAAGAGAGAAAATTTGCAAGCTTTCTCAAACTCAAATCTCATTTTAACATAATTGCTAATTATTCAACACATATTAATCAAGGATATTTTTATAATGGTTTTTCAAGCTCACTGACATGAAGTACAAGTGAAGCAAACACTAGTAGCTAGCTAGCTGCTAGCCTGCTAGTGAGTAGCAGCGAGATTGATGTGGCGAAGTGCTGTTCTTGTGCACGTCTGTTTATAGTGGCGAAGTGTATGTAAGAAGAGTACTTGCCTGCTTCTGGACGGAGCGCTTCTGAATGTTTGTTTAAGCTCAGGTTGGGGAGGCAAGCCAGAGCAGAACGTGGCTGTTTGAGTAGTACAACTCAGCGATTTGACCTGTGATGTTAGTTCGTTAAACTGTGCAGGTACGGCATGCTAATCAAAGGGCTTTCTTCAAGCTTAAAATATATCGTGTGCTTAACTATATAGTGCCGTACGTAGGGGCTGTTTGGTTGCTAGCCACACTTTGCCAACAAAAATTGCCACACTTGCCTAAGTTGAGGTGCTCAAATTCTTTGCCACATCTTAGCAAGCCTAAGAGAATCTTGCCACACTTTTTTGAGTCATTGACACGTGGGATCTAGTTTGCTAGAAGGGAATCTTGCCACAACTGTGGCTGCAACCAAACAGCTCCCAAAATTGATCAAACTTGTCTAACCTTAGGCGTGGTAAACTGTGGCTGGCAATATATCGTGTGCTTAAGCTAGGGACTAAAGTCAACCAATGTCTCTTGATAGTTGATCGTTCGTTGCAGTTAGAGCATCTCCAACAACCCCCCTAAAAATCCACCCCAAAAGACACCTTTTAGGGGCAGCCCAAAAAATTTGTTAACCTATTTTAGTCCCCTCCTCCAACAGCTCCCCTAAATATATCCTAATAGTATTTTGAATCTGGCCCAACATTAACAACCGGCCCATTTACTTTGCTCGATACATATTTTTATTAGTGATCAAGTCGGTCCATCCAACCGAATAGAATAGGGAGATTGAACCAATCCCGTGCGTGTGCGTACGCGGACGACGGCCGCCGTATAAATATCAAACGGTGATTAGCCGCAATCAATAATTGAGATGGTGCATGTACGTGACGCGGCGCAGGAATACTCGGTGTCGCGGGAAAGGAAAAATGTGGCGCGAACTTTTTTTCCCAGCGCGCGTTACGGCGGGAGCGAGGATAGGGGACCCCTGAAAGTTCCCGGTTTCTACCTGGGTTTTGGGAGAGTTTTGGGGAGGAATAGAAATAGGGGGGGTGTTTAGGGGAGTTGTTGGAGAAGACTTTTTACATAATTTCCCAATAATTTGATTTAGGCGGAGATTTAGGGGGATTGTTGGAGATGCTCTAAGACTCTTAAAAGGGGTTATGTAGCAAGATTGCGTGGTCGGTTAACTGGGCATGGCTTAATTTGTTTACCCATTTTCTCAACAGCTTTACGTGTGTGCCTGTATGTATACGCTGTACAGAGTACATATATAGACTACGAACTTGCATTTGCATACATTTACACGGTACATGCCTATAAGGGAGTAGAAGAAATGGACTACTAGAGTTTTCAAACAAAGTAGAAATCAACAACTCGAGGTATGAAAAAAAATCCTGAGCCGGTCGACAACTACCCAGCCTAAACAAACGAAAAACAAAATCTAACAACTGGCCAGTGCATAAGGAAAGGACAAAGCTTTGGAGTGAGCATGTGAGAAAGACTAGGATTATTTATGATAAAATCATTGTCAATATATGTGAAGTTAAATTTCAAATTTACGAATGATTTGATTTTCTGCCTGCTGTTCAATTTTTGGTGGTCAGATCGGCTATCCATATCGGTCTGACCGGTGCGGCTGAGTGGTCTGGCCGGTCATCCTCTGTTTCGGCAATGAGTTCTAAAATTAGGGAAATTGGTTGAGGATTGTGCATTTTGGTCCTAGGTCAAATTATGAAGAACTTATGTTCGGAAAAGATTCCTTTGCGTTTAGATGTGCAGGAAGTTTCGAGTCAACTATGGTCAACTATAAGGACCAGATCTATGTTCATGGAGGAGCCGAGGTTAGAATGGTCAATGATGTTGCGTAAGATGGTTGAGCTCAAGCGTGGCACAGGGAGGACAAGGACTGTTGATAGGAAGGTTCGAGCGACGGGTTGCACGGGTAGCTTGGTCGGTCCATGTGAGATGTGGTCTAGTGGAACCGAAGCGGAGAGACTTGCTGACACGTGGCAAGTTATTGGTGCATCTACATGTAGCAAGCATGATGATTGCTAGCAAGGGAAGATGAAGATCAGGTCAAGTGAGGGTATTTTGGTAGTTTGATGAAAATCACGATGCTTGAGTGGTATTTCGAAAAGCGGATTAGGTCAAAGAGATGTCGAGAAGATCAATTCGATCAAAGAACAAAGACTTAGTGGGTTCGGGCTCGTATGCTTTAAAAGGCATGCATGAGTTAAGTGTGAGTGTAAAATCCGTATTGTGTGGGGTTAACGGGTTCCCCATTTATGTTAGTGGATAGTAACCATTAGGGTTAGATGTGGGCTAGTTGCTTTATCTATTTAGTGGATGGGGATGGAGGCTTGCATGCTAACCATTCTTGAGTTAAGGTTAGGGTTTAAGGAAGAAGAGTGAGTGATGTGGTGTGCTCCCTTATTCTCCTAATGGAGTGGTTGTAAAACCTTTATCCACAAGTAGAAATATAATCAAGTTTGTTCATCTCTCATAGATCCTTCTTGTCTTTGTTGATTTGCTCTTATTTTTGTTGGTTCTTTGCCTCTTCTCTCCCTTTCTTGATATTGCTAGTGGTAAGGACGTGTAAGTGATACAGATACTCATATAGATCAAATCTATCTAAGCATTGTGGTGTAACTTCCCAAAATTTGGCTTTCTTAAAAATTTAATTTCAAAATTAATTATTTTAAAATATTTGAATTTTCTGTATAATCCTAGAAATTAATCTCAAATTCCAATTCCAATATGAAATTCAAATTCATATTCTAAATACAAATCCAACTTCCAAAATTCAAATTCAAGTCTCAAATTCAAACTCCAAAAACCTATCAATTTCTTTTCTCTTGGCTGAAGCCTATTTTTCTTGGGTTGAGCCCATTGTTCTTGGCCCATCTCTCCTCTCTCCTCTTTCCTTCTTTCTTTTTTGAGATTTTGGCATTTGTGCCCCTGGAAACCTTTATTTGCATAATTAGCCCCCCTCCAGTATATTTTGCAAAACTAGTCCCTTCCTAGCCAACTACCCCTAGTACCAATCATGGCAGGGACTTGCCCTCAGCTCCGGGCATAGCAGGAGGCCCCCTACGCACTGCGCCGCTCGGTCGGTTGTCCTCTTCCCTTTTTTGTTTTTCTCCCTTTTACGTCATGTTGTCGTCGCGTCGCGTCTTGTTGAGTCTTGTTGTTGTTTGCATTTATAACGTATTTAAGATGGACATGCTCCTTCAGAAGCTAATTCCGTTCTCATTCGAAGGAATTGCACAAGTGTTCACTCGTTCAGAAACTCATTTTGATCGATTGTTCACTCGCCCACAGTATTTAGTAGTTTTGTTAATCCAATTTTTATCGTTAAGTACTTAGTAATGCACATACATTGTTTCATGTGCATAATTGTTCATTTTGTACATCATTTGTTAGACCATGTGGATGGTCGTAGTTTATGTTATGATGAATAATTGATATTTTGGTTCGCCTTGAATTTTGCATTTGTGAAGAAATTGGTTAGTTACTGTTGATGTCCTTGCTTTCGAGTGGTTTTGTTCAGTTTAAAGTGATTACAGTCTTCAAACACACATACGACCACGGCAGACACACTTACGATCACAACATCACTCTTACGACCACATCAGACAAGCTTATGACCACATCAGACAAGCTTACGACCACATCAGACAAGCTTACCACCACATCAGACAAGGTTACCACCACATCAGACAAGGTTACGACCACGGCAGACAAGCTTATGACCACGACAGACAACTATACGACCACGGCAAACACACGCTACACGACCATAGCAAACAGACGTTATTCGACCACGGTCAAGCTTTCAACCACGTTCATGCTTTCAACCACGTTCAAGCTTTCGACCACGGCATGCTTTCGACCACGCTCAGGCTTCGACCACGTTGAAGCTTTCAACCATGGTCAGGCTTCGACCACGTTGAAGCTTCGATCATGTTGAAGCTTTCGACCACGCTTAGGCTTTGACCACGTTGAAGCTTTCGACCACGCTCAGGCTTTGACCACATTGAAGCTTTCGACCACATTGAAGCTATTGACCGCGCTCAGGCTTCGACCACGTTGATGCTTTCGACTTCATGGTCGATACTTGTAAGACTTCATGGTCGATACGAGTGCTTCACTCTTGTGATCTTCGAGTACGTCAAGTACTCGTGTTGGACCAGTGGTAGACTGGTCGGTGAATGGTGGTCGTTGGTGGATGGTCGTTGGCTGAGGTACTCGTAGTCGGAGGACTCGGTACTCAGTAGAAGTGGCTTCACGACCACGACGTGTGGTTAATGGTCGGCTTCGAGTATGAGTTGCGGTCGGTGGTCAGTTTTGAGTACGTGTTGCGGCTATGACTCGGTAGTCGGTACAACGAGTTAGCGGTCGTAGTAGGTGGTCTAATGATCTGTTTCGGTTAGCGATAGACCAGAGTGGTCGTAATTGACTTGGTTCATGGTCGTAGGTGGTAGCGATAGACTGGAGCGGCCGTAAACGATCTTGTGCATGGTCGTAAGTGGTAGCGATGGAACAGTGCAGTCGCAAATGACTTGGGAGATGGTCGTAGGAGGTTTAGATCTTGTCTGGGGATAGACAAGGGTGTGTTTTACTAATGTGTGTTGCTCAGAGATGGTTTCTTTGGTCTTTGCATGTGCAGGTGGGCATGGAGGCGGCCATAGTTGGTGACAAAGAGGACTGGGACTAGGAGGGGGTAATCTGAGGTCCAGGCGGTTGTGAGGTTACACGAGGTGGTCGAGCTCATAATGGAGCACATGGAGGTCAAAGGTGGATGCTGCGTGGAGTCGTGGAGACGGTTACGGTCGGTGACAAGGAAGACCGGGACTAGGAGGGGGTAATCTGAGGTCCAGGTGGTTAGGTGGTCATGCGAGGTGATCGGGCTCACACAAGAGTACGCATTGATGGTTCACGATGAAGGTACAGGAGGGGATATCTTGGAGGCTTTGTCATGGATTTCGTATGGAGTTGTGGATGGAGTCCATGATCTATACGAGTTGGTTAAAACCCGTGTTAGGAAAGAGTTTCAGGTCCCTTGATTTGAGGAAGGGATAAGATCTCGTGTCCAGGTGGTTTGGGACACGGCTTGAGGTGTTTGTGTTGGACACGGTTTTGAGCGCTGGCTATATATACAGGGCGTGCTGTAGGCTAGCGTGATGGAGTTTTAGGGCTTCCGTGGAGAAGGTTTTTAGGGGTGCTATGAGGCGCTTTGTAGCCAAGATCTCGATGATGAAATAATAGATTAGTTTTCTTCATCTCCGATCACTTCCAGAGCATCGCCGTTCTTCGTCTGTTTTCTGCGTACTGTGTTGCCTTCGGCAGGTACTCATTCGGGTGGTGGTCGAACGACTAAAGTGGACAGGCAAAAGGAAGTCACGACCACATGCAGAGTTGTTGTACTGAGCAATCGAGACAAGAAGGCTGTTGATCTAGTATCGTACAAAGTGATCGCATCGAGCAGTTGATTGATCAGTTGTCGGCCGTGATCGCAACTAGTAGGCATAACTGAGCGGTCGGACGACAGACAATTACGACCACGTTCAATCGAGTGGTCGTAACGTGTACGCATGGCCAGAGCGGCAAAAGGTCTTCGACCACGTACGAGCAACAGCTATGGTTGTTCGGTAATACAAATCGTTTCTGTTTTTGTTGCTTTGTGCTGTGTTTTGGTTTCGGGTGATAACAAGCGGAAACAATCATTCACCCTCCTCTGATTGTGCCATACGATCCTACATTATTTCATATGCGTGCATGTTACCTTCTTTGTATTGCTGTAATGTAATATTTTTGTGCATGTTTTATGTCTAGCTGTAACTGCACATATTTCTTAGAAATATATACGCTAGTATGTTACTGCAGAATGACCACTATTGCAACAGAAATGGCCACTGTTGCCACACGACCACTGTGCGGTGGCAATTGTTACATACATAATTAGTGTTAATTAATTCATAATTAGTGAATTCATTATGTATACTATTTGTAGGAATCTTAAATATAGGAAACAAGCTTAAAAACTTATGGAATTTTTTGGCAAGCCTTCTAACATAGTATTATTGATTGTGTAATGTTTTCATAATTTTATCCATTCTGAATTTTACTCAAAAATTCATTCAAGTATACTATTTGCAAGAATTTTTGAGTAAAATTCAGGATGGGTAAAATTATGAAAAAATTACACAATCAAGCACACTCTGTTAGAAGGCTCTATAAAAAATTTTATAAGTATATTGCTGTATAAATGGGCCCCCCTCAATATTATGTACGTTAAAAATGCACGTATGTTTTTTTACGCCCGCAATTGTTCTATTTGTCCTGTCATCATTTTTTATTTCAATAATGCTTGAATGTTGTTGTTGTCTCCATGAAAATTATCTTTGCAGTACTGCAATATATTTTGTTTATGCATATTTTATGACACGCTCTACCCCACATATTTACTAGAAATGATTATACATTATTTGACGCGCATAATTGTTTGGTGCGTACTACCTTCATGTAATATGGCAAAGTTGTGTGTTGGTTTTTTTTGCCCGCGGAACATATTTTACTGTAATGCAATATGCTTTATGGAGCTGTTCACACTTCTTAAAAATGCACGTATGTTATTTAACATGCATTAATGTTCGGTCCGTACTGCCAACTTTTTATATTTTAGTAATGCATGCAGGTTACTTTTGTCCATATGGTATATATTTTATAGTCATGTAATGCATATTTTATGGGATGCTCTTACTCCTCATATTTATTAAAAATGCACCTATGTTATTTCATGGCTATAGTTGTTCGCTATTTTACATGCGTCATTGTGTGAGTCGTACTGTCATCAATTTATATTTCAAGAATGCACAAAGGTTACTTTTATCCCTATGAAACATATTTAATAGAACATATTATGTTCGTGCATGTTTTATGATGTGCTGTACATAGTTATCACATGTTATTAGTTGTTCTCTATTTCCAGTAATAGCACGTAATCTACCACCCCTACTTGAGGCATGGGATGCCCAGCATCGTTCTCACACTTGGATTGGTGGCAATGGACCACCAACCCTTCTTTCCACCTTGGTTGATCATTGGTGGCTGAAGACCCACACATTCCACTTCCAGTGGGAGGAGATGACTGTGACACTGCAGGACATCAACTTTATCATCGGCCTACCGTTGCGAGGCCTTATAGTTGTTCTTCCATCTAAGATTGCTGGACTGGAAGGCACGTCTAGGTCATCGCTTTAGGTAGCCTATCCCCAAGAGGTGTAAGGGCATTCCACATGCCTGGTTGCAATGATTCATGCATTGCCCAGATGATGCAATGAAGAAGGTGGTTCAATGCCACCTAATTGCATATTTGCTGTTTTTGTTTGGGTGGGTCATGTTCCCTATCACATAGGGGGACATGGTGTACCCTAGTTACATTCACCTTGCGGAGTCTATCGTGGACTCCGACGATGAGGACATGCCACAATATAGTGGGGGTTTAGTTGTACTATGCGCCATGTACCATGGCCTATGCGATGCTTCAAAGTGTCGCATGGGAACTGAGCCCATGCTCTCAGGTTACCACACGCTGTTGTAGCTATGGTTGTGGGAGCACTTCCCAGTCGGTCGGCCGTACTTCTACTCCCCAGTCCACCCTTACCCACACAGAGAGCATTTCTACGATGGGGCGGACGATGAGGATCCTGTGGAAGGCCCAACCATGAGATCCCAATGCACTGTGGTAGTGCTGGGGTTGGCTAGGGAGAGAGTACATCAAATATACCCCAAGTTCTATAATGAATTTGAGGCTCTGCACAAAGATGACATAATATGGGCTTGTTGAATGGATGCCTTCGTGTAGGACATGGTGCTGAACGGCTTGAGCTCTCTGTGCCACCAGGATGTGGTGTATTGGAGGACAACTTGACATTTGGTGTTCTCCCATATGGTTGGGCCCTACAATCCGCAACGGGTGATGAGACAGTTCTGACTGCACCAGGAGATACCTCTAGCTCTAGGGTGACTGCTTGCAAGGCATACCCACTGTAAGCATGTTACATTGCTTTATATTGGAACTCAATTATTTGTTTGTTATGTAAACACCATAATTTATTTCTTTTGTTCCAACATTAGGTAGATGAAGAAGGGCCGCAAGAATGATGACTGGCTGCTGACACAACAACCATGGATAGATGCATGACAATCTGCCCTTGATAACATTTTTCAGGAGACACAACGTTATGATACTAGGACTTATGGCACGTACCTGGAAAGGTACGTATGACACATGCGGGCGAGATTGATAGGTGTGCTCTCGGCCCGACATGCATATCCTAGCCACGCTAAACGCTTGGGCTTGGGGCTCGACCCGCACCGTGTCATGATGAGTCTGTACGTTGACCACGTAGCAAATAAAACACCCTCTGAAGTAGGCTAAACTAACAAAATTTTGTTTGTTTGGTGACCATGCAGCTGGACCGTTTGCAGAGTGTTGTGCAGTGCAGCCATTGGGAAATCGAGCGGTGAAGGAATAACACAGTTGAATGACTTCATGTGGTCATGAAGTCTATTGTGGACGATGTTAAGCACGTCGTTCGCAACATGAGCCATGGAAGGCCCACCGATGTCGACTTGAGGCACCGGACGGAGTATCGTCGCACACCCTTGCCACCTCCATCTTCTCGTCCAAGCAAGTTGACATAGTAGTGTAGCATCGGTGGCCAATCATCCACACATCAGACTATCTCAGTGAGTGACAATGGAGTTTTGGTTGCGCTATGTTGAACTACTTTATCCTTGATTAATCATGATGTTCCAAGCAGTTGCGACGCACAGACACCACGTTGCTGCTATCCTCGGTCATAGAGGCAGAAGGAGGCCATACCAGAGAGTAGGGAGGCGCAACCCACAATGGCTGAGGTTGTCCTAGATTCTCCCACCGACCAATACCGGGGGGGGGGGGGAGGCCAAGTACCACATTTTTGGACAATATCAAATGGGTGATATGGCCCCATGGTATGAGTCCAGCTACACGGTGTACCTCGAGCCTTCATACGCCTATGGGTATGGGGGGCCATCTAGTTCACAGCAGCAGGTAAAAATTTTACCAAATAAAAGTACGACCTTCATTTGTATTTGTATCCTAACAGCTTTATTCTGCGTAGTTCACCTCGTAAGTGACATAGAGCTATCCTATGGCCTATACTAGTGATTGGCACCCAGCTATGCCTAGCTGGTGCCATCTATGGATCCTCCTATGTAGCTAGGGGATTGGATCGACATGATGTTCTCAATGCTACTTCCCTTGGTGATCCCTTGAGCATGGCCACTTGTCGGGTGAGGAGCCCCGCTATGACCTATGGCAAAACCCACGATCACCTGATAAGCTGACGATACCAAAGGAACAGATTCATCAGAGATGACCAACGAATTGTTATGGGCATCTACAAGTTATCTGCAGGCCCACCTCCCACGTAGCGCTTGTGGTATGGCTTCCAAGACATGCAGCGCTCTCCTGACAGGCTAATTAGCATTGCCATTTTTGTTATTTGCGGGAACAAAAAATATTCGTTAATTTTGGACATTGCAGAATGTTAATTAATTGTTCATAACTTATAATTTAGACATTTAATTAATTTCATTGCATAAGAAAATAATAAATGACCGATAAGGCTAAATGCAGCCTAGTGTACTATCTTCCATTCAACTTGTGCACTGGTGACGCAACGAGGTAGCTTTGTGCCGCGACGTGACCTGATGAGCTAGCTTTACAAACCGGCACGACGCAAGGCCGCAACAAGATTCCTCCTTGGGCTTGCTGCCTCGCGGACATGAATGTGCATCGACCAAATTGGAATTCACTCGCGTACGCCATGCCAGCTCGGTGCATAAGTACTATCCATTGGGTGGCGGGTTCTCCTACAAGTACACAATAACACTACCTCGCACACATGGAGATGTAATTGAAGGAGCTCACCCAACTTGCAAGGGATGCTGCAGCCCACGATGAATAGAATAGGTGTGCTAGGAGGCCACCTCCCCATAACAATGCCCCCTGTAGCTTCAACCCCTACTTGCACATTCCCACGGAGCATTCTCTGCAAGACCTGCCCACAGAGGAGAGGCTGCCCCTTGCTGGTGTGGGGACACATGCAAGTTCTTCAAGTCCAATGAGTGGCTCAGTCAGGGCATGCGTTGGGACATGGGGCGCTATCGCCAGCTTGTAAGGGCCACTTACAGTACATTCCCATCTCATTTCTCTTTGAAAGCAGGCGCTAACATCCTCTCCAATCTACTCATGGTATCTAGATCCGCTATGTGCATTCCGCAAATGGATTGACCAAGACATCCACAAGCAGGACTAGTGGCCTCTGGTTTATGAGGAGTGGGATATTGAGAAGGACCTCGAGAGGAGGGAGGAGAGGTGGCGCAAGAAAGAGCACAACAAGCATATCCAGTGGGAGATGCAGGCTCATCTGGGGGCGTACAGGCGTAGAGAGTATGAGGCTTGTGAGGAGGAGCATGAGAGAAAGTGCGAAAGAGTGACCAAGGCTAGGGCAGTCAGCGAGGACTACAATGCCAACCTTGCAAGAAAGGGCAAATTGCTCTGGTCCTTACAGTAGATTAGTCCATTCCGTACTAGCCCCCCGTCCTATCCACCCTATTTTTGCTTGCCATAAAGGCATGTATTCGTACGTGGTTCGGATGCTACTGTCACTCCATACCTAGTAGTATCAAGGTTGAGAGAAGCAATTAGCCAAACACATTCAAAAGTTCTACCCTAAAGACTACCATACCAAACAATGCGTCTCATGGCAACACATTCAAATATAGAAGTGCAGCACACATTGTACATTGAACATTACTATAGAAGTGTTGACCAAAATAAATTTATACATTGAACCACATGACTTCATACAAAGTGTAGCACATATTACTATTCCATTTCATTTCTTCCAATAGAGACATCACAAACAGAGCAACATTTGCATCTTATCACCAACAATGCATCTCACGACAACACATTCACATATAGAAGTGCTAAAATCACCACAAACTGGACAAGAATCACTATGGTTTTGGTTAAGCATGATGCATCTACTGGATGACTTCCATAGTGTTGGCATCACATAGTCGCACTACCCTTCCGAGCCAATTCACCAATTGATGACCCATATGCCATGAATGCCTCCAATGCCTCTTCTTTCGTGTCGAATCGTTGGTAGCTCGCATCCGGGAATGAATAGATCTCTTCATGTACACCCCAAATTTCGGCCATTAAACATGGTGTACCACCTCATTCAGCCCTTGACCACATGAACACACACTCAAATGCACACACGAGACAACGAGAAGCACTCCAATAACAACCGCAGGAAGAACAACCAAATTCAACCGGAAGGAGGGACACATCGGGAATACCTGGGTAACCAACAGCCTACAAGAACCTTGCCTCTTCCAGCTGGAATTGATGATGGCAGAGATCCAACCCACACCAAAGCACTAAGTGGGCGGCGCTCGAGTCACCTTCATCGTCGCCTCTAGGATTCGCAGGAGAGAAGAGGGAATGCATGAGTGAGAGAGTGTGAGAGGGAGACAAGGAGAGATCTTAAACCAGATCGTGAGGATCTGGTTTGTCGTCATTTAAAGAGCCGAGCAAAGAGAAAATGACAAGCAAAAAATGCCGTGTTGTGCAAAAACGATGCGCGTGTGGGGCCTCCTATAGCGCCTGGGGCTGGGGGAAGGTCCCTGCCACACCTGAGGCTAGAGGCAGGTGACTTGCCATGCTCAGCACTGAGGATAGGCCTACCGCCAGATCTACAAAATATACCCAAGGGGGCTAATTCTGCATATAAAGATTTCCAGGGGCCACAAATGCCAAAATCTCTTTTTTTTTGCCTTATCCCTCTACTTTTCTCTTTCTTGCTCTATTTCTCTTTCTCTAGCTGAATGCCAACGCCTGTGCTCTAGGCTGCCCATGGCTACTGCCTATGCCTGCTCTTGTGCACCACTTTCTTGCACATCTGTCTGGAAGCCTTGACCCTTAATGCACCACATTCACAACACCCAATTAGCCATTTTCACTCCCATTCATGCACATGGCCCCCAACCTAAATAAACATCATTAATTTCATCATGGTTACACTCTCTCCTTTGCCTCTCTGCCTCTATAAACTAGAGTATCGTAACCTTCATGCTCTCCTCTTTGACCCCCTCAACTCCATTGCCTCCGATGCACTGTTGCAACCGCTAGCATCATCCTCTTGAGCACCGACCACCACCCCCATCATCACCATCTATCTCCGGTGAAGTTTTTGAAAATCCATTTGCATCAAATCATGTTCCCGAGCATCTTGATTCCATCCCTCAAGTTAATTTGATTTTCATGCAATAAATTTTTGAGAATTGAGTTTTCCCAAAACTAGCCAAAATTGCCTCTCGCCATCGATTCGTCATCTCTAGTGAGCCATTTTTCAATTCCTCACTCCTATACCATCTACACCACCTCTTCTATATGTGCCATGCCTCAATTGGGGCATTGCATCACTAGGGGAGCCACCATTGGCGCCAGCTCCATTCCTGTCGCCGGTCTATGCTGCCCTGCCTCTCCAGCCATTCTCTAGCTGAGATGAGCACATGGGAATACTCCCTGCATTCACCATCGGAACACTGTCATCATCATGCACCTGCCCCTAGTCGCCACCCCATGTGCCGGTACCACCACCACCGCACTCCATTTGCTGCATCGCTGCCTCTCATCCCTTCTTGGGACCTCGACAACCCATTTTGCCCTACCCCCATGTCGTCCACACCTCCCCTCACTGGCGCCGTCACATGCTCAGAGAAACGCCACCTCCTCTGTTCGTTGCTCTATTGTCTCCTCTATTTCTCCCTTTGTGATATGACAGTCATGGTCCACCTGTCATCCTTTTCCTTTTTCTTTTAATTTCCAGCTAAGGCAATATTCCAAACTCTAAATTGAGTGGTTCAAATTTCTAAATTCATAATATACCTTAATACATATTTTATATTTCTATGATTTTATCTAAATTTATTTGTTTATTTATTGTGTTCTCATTTTGCTTGTAGAATCTGACGTAGTTGAAGAATACCCCAACCAGCAAGAAGAAGCATCACCCAACATCATGATGGCAAGTCTTACTTGATCATGTTGATCCTATGTTTTTCAAAGTTATTTCTTATATTGTTTAAAAACTATTATGCATGGCAAAATACATAAAATCATAATTCATTTTTTAGGAGTTAGTTAAATCATACTTGAAATGACTCTCATTGATATTTGAAATTCATGTACCTTTGCCACTCTAGTATAGATTACCATTGATATTATTGTAATTAGTTTAGAACGGTAGAATTCCTTAGACATGCTATTCCTGCCAATATCATCCCTTGGGTGGAAAATTAAATACAGATATTCTTAAAGGTCATTTTATCAAATGTCTGGCAATAGATATTGCCATTGGTTTATAAAATAAAATGACGAAAACTATTTTAGACTAGGGCAGATGGTAAGATTGGTTGGGTGTAGATTGAGCACAAGATTTTGTAATGTGAAAGTACCACCCTATTCAATTAAGGACCAATAGTTGTGACTGTCCAAACTGAGCACTGACAGTTGTGAAAGTACCATAAGTCTAAATGGGTACAACCTGACTAATTAATTTACAACGGCTTAGCTTATATACCACCAGAGGGCTGAATGTGGGTGTCAGATAGCGACATTGCCACACGACACAAGTGGGAGGGGTGGATAGAACCCTTTAGCAATGAAACCTTATTGAGCGGAGTCAGGTTGGGTTGGCTCATTGTAAAGGTCTTATGACAATCACTTAGTCACATGCCTAATAAAGCATATATTGGCCGACAGCATAAGCTATTTATATCTTATAGGTAAAGCTATAAAACCTCTGTAGAATGTAAAACTATTCGAATAATCATGCTCACATTCAAGAGTGGGCAAGGTGTGGTCTCACATGGTAAATTTATTGTTTTATTTTTGAAATGAGCTTTTAGGAATCTAGGAGTAGTTATATCTCTCACATGTTTATTATGGCAACTAGAGTTAGTTACGTAGATAGAACCTAATTCATTGAACTTTGACAGATAGAACCTTAATACCAGTGTTGGTAGCTTGAACCTTCAGTAGAAAATATTAAGTTTCAATTATTGTTAGTTTGTCAATTGAGTGCTTTGTAAAATATAAAATTTTGTGAAATATTGCTCTGAGCAAAAGAACCATAATAAGCCCATCTTCTTAAGCTTTGCATCTAAATAACTGCATTTTTTAAGACTTATGGAGTACTCTATGTACTCACCATGCAATCTACAAACCATTTTAGAGAATTATGAAGATGCAGAAGGAGACTACGACTACTTCACACGTGGCTTCGATGAAGGACGTCTAGAGTACTAGGTTGCACTTCCCCAGTCAATTGATTGTGGTGTATTAATGGTCCGTCTTCAGAGTTTATTTCTTTTGTTTTAGTTGTGTTTTGTAAGTCTGTGAGGTCTAGTAATTTCAATTATAATAAGTGGTCATAAGGCTTATACTCTTTATTATTGTAATAAAATGTTGTTTGGTTATGTAATTATCACTATTTGATTGTGTACACCAGCTTTGATCTAGGACTAGTGAGGTAATATACAGAGGGTTCAGATTCAGATTCCAGTCCTAACAGCAATTTTCAAGATCTCGAAGTTGCCTGGTTCTTGCTTGATTTGGAGTCCTTCTTAAGAAACCTTGATCCAAGGCTTTTGGCTTTGCTTCATTAGTTGGTTTTGCTTGCTGTGAACTATGGGAATACATCTAGAGCTATCTTGGTTGTTCTTAACCCATTAGCAAGCTGTCTCTCAAGATTTTGAGGTTTGCCTTGTTTTGGTGCAACCTTGTATGTTTTGAGGAAAGGTTGGGAATTTAGCCATGATCATCCTAATCCTAGGATGGAATAGTTTCCTGAAACCCTCAACAAGGTGTGTGCAAAATTTGATCTCATTTGATCATGGATTTTGAAAATTGCACCATAAGTTTGGACTCGAGCTGATTTTCTATTCTGAGAACAGTGAAGCAGTCAGACTAGTCAACGACCAGACTGCTAGCTTGAAGCCGGTCAGATCATCGGCGTGCCACCAATCATATCGCTGGTCTACCTCTGGTATGACTAGTAAGTGCATTTTTGTGCTCTTCGCAGTTTTGGGTTGTTGCTTGGTTATAGGCTGTGAAATATGATTTTCTTAACTTTCTATCTCTAGAGTGAAAGATTTCTAGTACTTAGGGGAAAATTACATAATGCACCATTTACCTCTCTTTGTTGGTTCTACAAGTGGTATCAGAGCTAAATTAGCTCTTTTTATATATCTTAATTGGTCTTATGACTTTAGACAAGTACTGCATCAAGCCACTGATCTTTGATGGAGTTGACTATCCCTATTAGAAGGTGAAGCATCTAGCCCCCTAAAAATTGATTTTGATAATTAATGATGATAATGTTTATGGGACTAACATGTTTGTTAAGATGATTAAAAATGTTTAGTCTCATATTTTGATGATATCATAAAAAAGTATGTAAAGATGACTAAGAATCGACATGGCTTAAGGCAAAAGTATAATTTAGCCTAATGACCTTTTTTTAGAGCTTTTATCGATCTTGGTATTTGGTGAAAAAGACTGAATTGGTAGAATAAAGGCGAAGCATGGCTAGTAGTTCGAAGGTAATCTTATGCCACTTTGATCAAATCTAGTACTTGCATGCATATGGAAATTCATTTTGGAACCCTATCTGATTTCTTTTAGAAATTGATATGACCATAGTTATGTCAGCGGTAGTATCGCTTCTTCGATATTACCGACCTTTTCATGCCGGTACGTAATTGTTAGAGAGGTGCATATTTGGTCTCGATCAGAAACAGTATTACCATTGTTGCGGGCTAGTAGTACTACAGTGGTATGACCACGCTTCAAGTCCAATACAACCGTAATGCGGTATGACTGCACTTTAGTTGGCGGTAGCTAATTTTCAGAGAGGTATATTTTTGGGATTTTTCCTCCATCTGCAAATCGGTACTACTACAACTGAAGAGCGGTACTACTAGAATTTGGTCCAACGGTTAGTTTTTGTGTATTTTATAAACCTTAAGTAGCCATTAAATTGTAGGTGAGGTAGTACAGGCAATTACATGGTGGTAGTACCACATCCCCTGATTTTTGGGGATTTCATCCCTAACGGTCATCCTGGTGGTTGGAGGCTAGCTATAAATATCTCCCCACCAGCAGTAAGCAAGCACTCTTTAACCTCATTGAATGCACTTGAGTTTTTGCCATTCTCTGTTCAACTCATTTACTTCATTTTCTCATTTTGAGGTTGTTGATAGCATTCAAGTGTATTGCATCATCTAGTTGATCATGTGGCACTTGAAAACATTTAAGCAAACCTAATTGGCTTATTACTTTTTGTGGTTGCCGACACCTAGACAGCTTAGAAAAGTTGGAGTGGTGATCTCTTCAAAGAAGTTTGCGCAAGAAGCCGGCTTGATTAGTTCAAGCTCTCTCAACGTGGATTAGAGGAGACCTACAAGTCTTCGAGACCACGGAAAAAATTCTCGTGTCCTCCATGCGGTTTGTGGTGCTCATTTGGGCTTTTTTTGGTGGCTCATGGCTGAAAAGCACTGTAGCTGGCTGAAAAAATATTGTAGCTGACAGAGACTTATTTAGCATAATTAAATTTAAAAATATTAAAAAAATATAAAAAATATGTTAGCCCATTACATATAATACAAACAAATATGGGAAAAAAGAACCGGCAAAAAAGCTCAACAAAAAGCCAAAAGTTCAGAAAAGGCAAAATTTATGAATAGTGAAAAATAAGCTGGAAGCTAAAAGCTGAAGCCAAAACGATCACAGTCTTAATTATGTTGCCTTTACTTTCCGCACTTACATTTCTAGCAGGTGTTTGATTGACTTGTTTAGTTAAAATTGTATCTTGTCTAGACTTTGATTTGTGGTGTCATAGCAAGACAGAGAGTATTCAGGCTTTCAATTGTGAAAACAATTTTATTCACTCATACTTGCTCTAAAATTGTGATTTAGCCCAAATAATTTAAAAATCTCCTATTCACCACCCTCTAATCGGTTATTCTTGACCCTACAGAAGGCTCAGATGGTAGCCTACATCCATGCCCAAGGGCGACCAATTTGGGCGAAAGTCAAGAGACTTTATGTTGTGTCTACCGATAACTAGATCGCTTCGGCAAATATTACGAATATGGAGGTAAATAACTAGACATGAAACTTTTTGATTCAGAGGTTTGGTAGATCTAAATTTGATCGAGTATCTTATTTAGGTTTTGTTAAATATCTTTATGATCTGCTCATGAGATTTATACGACTTTCGCTGAGTAGGTCCACTTGTCATGGTAGTACCCGACCTTAAGCCTGCACGTACCGAGACTAGGAGGGTTGTAGTTACCATCTGCTTGGCATATGCCACTGCCATGAGCAACGCGGCACAAGATACCGGAATCACAGCGACGTTACCCATGCTCGCTTACTTGCTCTTCTAGATAGTTAAGCTCACTGACCTAAATGACAAGTGAAGCAAACACTAGGAGCTAGCTGGCTGCTAGCCAGCTAGTGAGTAATTGTAGTAGTAGTGAGATTGAGGTGGCGAAGTGCTGCTCTTGTATACGTCTGTTTGTAGTGGCGAAGTGTATGTAAGAAGAGTACTTGCCTGCTTCCGGACGGAGCGCTTCTGAATGTTTGTTTAAGCGCATGTTGGGGAGGCAAGCCAGCGCAGAAGGTGGCTCTTTGAGTAGTACAACTCAGCGATTTGACCTGTCATGTTAGTTCGTTAAACCGTGCAGGTACGGCATGCTAATCAAAGGGGTTTCTTCAAGCTTAAATATATCGAGTATGCTTAATTATATAGTTGCGTACGTACGTATATCTATACTGCCTGTGCATATGATTGAAGCATGTATGTAGCTGATCGGTTCGGCTGAAAAGCTCATGGCTTATGGCTGAAAACACTGTAGCTGGCTGAAAAAAGCACTGTAGCTGACAGAGGCTTATTTAGCATAATTAAATTTAAAAAAATTTAAAAATATAAAAAATATGTTAGCCCATTACGTATAATACAAACAAATACGGGAAAAAAAAGAACCGGCACAAAAGCTCAACAAAAAGTCAAAAGTTCAGAAAAAGACGAAATTTATAAATAGTGAAAAATAAGCCAGAAGCCGAAGTCGAATTGATCAGGGAAGCTAGGAACTAATGTCAACCAAGGTTTCTTCATAATTGATCGTGCTTTGCAGCTAAGACTCTTAAAAGGGGTTAGGTAGCAAGATTGCGTGATCGGTTAACTGGGCATGGCTTAATTTGTTTACCCTGTTTCTCAACAGCTTTACGTGTGTGCCTGTATGTATACGCTGTTAAGAGTACATATATAGACTACGCACTTAATTTGCATTTGCATATATCATCACTACGAGATCGAATAGTAAACTTATAGGTACCTCCAGTTAGGGTCAGCGGCCACCGAGGATTGAAGGGGAGACTCAATGAAAATTACACAACAGGGACCGTGCGAATGTATTACTTATGGATGGTTAGTGTTACAAGTGACCTTTCCCTCCCCAGTTAAAAGGGGTCTTATTTATAGAAGGAAGAGGAAACTGTCTAAAGTTACATTTTTACCCTCAAATCTTAGCTCATGCCAAGGTGGTACTTTCATCCATTATGTCAAGCATTTCCTGCCACGTCCGAGATTCATGACGTCGTCGGCCTTCCTTCCATGCGAGTGTTGATGGGACCTTGGTGCGTGGCTACCCTGCACCTCATCTAGGGTGGACCCCCGATGTTCCATGGCTTGTCGTGGCATACTTCGGCGTGCCTTAACTTGTCGAAGTTATCGTTGGCATGAGGTAGTGCGGGGACCCTCCCACAATAGTATCACATCACCGATCTGGGTGGTCATCAACCACCAACCCGGACCGGTGTATTGACTTATAAAAGGGGTTAGCGCAGGGCCTCGGGTCAACGATTCCACTGGTAACATGTGGTCCACTCTCACAACATGTTAAAATACATTAATCCTCATATGAATTCCATATGATAGGTTGTGCATGCACCCCCAGAGTACTCTGCCAAGCTGATTTAGGGTACCCATAGACTTGGCACCATTGGATACGCAGGTAAAATCCCACAATAGAGGATGGAGGACAAGGTCGCAATCCGATTAGAGGCCTCCCGACCATTTGTCAGGATCACAAACGAGCGCGCCCGAAACCAGTTAAGAGCGAGGTCATCAACCATGTCTTCGGGCATCGCCTCTTTCAAAAACCCCGCAGACGAGTAAGTGTCCCAATGCTTGATAAGATATGTTAAACTACCTAGTTGATAATAGGTTCATAACTTTATGGGGTCTAAAGTAACATGATTGCCTCTTGCAGCAAACATTGATTACTGAATATTCCGAAGGCTCCTTCTAAGCAGTCAGGGAGAGGGAATACTATCCACAGTCTTGGGAAACAAGGAGCACCCAGGTCACATATGAGGCCTAGGGGTTTACGTACCTTGTAAGCATGGATTCCCAAACGACTCCGGGGCATATAGGAGTAGGAAGAGATCCAAGGCCAAGTGCGAGGAATGTATGAAACATGACTTTGATTGCCTCACTTCAAGGAAAGACAGATTCATTAAGGGAAAAACTGAGAGAAGTCTGCAACCACTCACAAGCCAGCCCCGCTATTGTGGTCCCAGTTCCCCTCAATGTTGGAGTAGCTGCGCGTCTGCACCACTTTCTGAATATAGCAATGCCCAGTTACCTATCGATGACATCCAGGTAATGTACATATCTAGAATGCTACATAGGTAGATCTAGTGGAGGCCTTATCTCATCGTGTGTCGTTATGTAAGAGTCCACGCCGTGCATCCTCAGAATTAGGGTTGTTGGCTCCATTTCCGTTGATGCTAGGCGGTGGATGGCGTATCCATGCCTACTAGGGATGTTGGCGCACGATGCCCAGCTAGGGACCGGTTTCACGAAGGTCTAGTGGACATGATTAATGATATTTTCAGGGCCGTCCCACTGGAGAGGCCCCCAAACGGAGAATCATGACATAAGGGGATGCCGTCCACACATTTGTCTAGTGGCCCAAGAGGGACATCACCCTGGACCCTTCCGTGCCACAATCTCCACACGACCATGACTGTCAAACATAACCATCTATGACTCCACCTCAAACTCCGCTTCAGAATTCTATTTCATCGGCTCCCGTGGAGATGATGCCAAAGATATATCACAAGCGAGATACAAAGGCCCAACCAAAGAGGATTAAGACATCTCTCGAGACTTGGAAGTACAAGCATGGGGTGTCATTGGTCCTCAATTCACAATTACCCAGCCTTAGACTAGTTTACGGGGTTTTGCATACCTGGTACATGCAGAGGTCCAACAGGAAGCCAAACCGGCAAAGTAGATTTATCGTGATATACACAGAGGCGCATTTCCTCCATGACTCGGGCAACTTCGTCGTGACATTCGAAGACTTATTCTTACTATTCAACCTCGACAAACTCGACATCTCACTTCTACGATACTGGACACTATAAGTGTACTGTACAACCAAGTTCCACATTCACATAATACCGATAAATATCATAACTCATTACAGATGGTTTTTGGTATTAGCCATCTGTGGTATGTCAGATATCACAGACGGCTATGTTTAAGAACCGTTTGTGATTTCTGATATATCACAAACGGTTTGAGAGCTGTCTATGATGACCACCTGTTATCACAGACACATAAATTCAGACGGTTCAGAAAACATCTGTGATGACAGTTTTGAACCGTCTGTGATGACCCTTTCTGTACTAGTGAGAGCAAATTTGACAGCATTCATCTGTTAGTTGATCCTTGGCACTTCAATTCTTTCAAGCGAAGCCCATGATTTGTTACTCTAGGTGTTTGCCAATACCTAGATGGCTTGGAAGATGTTTATACAGTGATCTTTTCAAGAAGATTGCGAAGAGGCCCTGAGTCGTTTGTGAGTGGCTCGGTGTTCGCCATCTTCGGAGCGGAGAAAAACAAACTTAGTGGATTTGAGGTGTTAAAGTTTACTTCGTAGAGCTGATCCGATTCGTTTAGGCTTTCCATAACGTGGACTAGTGAATACCGGTAAGTCTTCGATACCACAGCAAAACATCGCGTGTCTCCATATTGGTTATTTCTTTATCTCTACTATTCTGCACATATATTTATCGATAGTGAAATTGTCATATCTTGTTGAGCTAGAAATATACTTGTAGAGATTTTGCTTGTGGAGTCTTAGTGAAACTAGAAGTGTTAGGTTTTGAATTGTGCTAGAATTCTTGTTTAGTTCCATATTACTAAAATTATAGTTTAGAGAGTATGAATTTTTAGAACCTCCTATTCGCTCCCTCTAGTCGGTTATCCTTGATCCTACATTGGTGACCGCTAAGGATACAGGGGAAGATTCAACGATAGTTGCATAGCAGGGACTGTGCGAATGTGTTGTTTATGGATGGTGAGTGTTACAGGTGGCCTCTCCTCCCCATTTACAAGGGATCCTATTTATAGAGGAGAGAGGAATGTGCCTGGAGTTACATTTTTGCTCTTGGATCTTAGCTCGTGCCAGGTACTTTTGTCGATTCTATCAAGCAAGTCCTGCTAACGTCCGAGATTCGTGACATCGTTGGCCTTCCTTCTACGCGAGTGTCGATGGGACCTTAGCACGTACCTCATCCAGGGTGGATCCCCTGATGTTCCATGCCTTGTCATGGCACACTTTGGCGCGTCTTGCCTTGTTGATGTTATTGTCGGCACGAGGTAGTGCGGGAACCCTCCCACAACATATACATTTGCATGGTACATGGCTACAAGGGAGTAGAAGAAATTAACATTTTCTTTAGCAGAGAGAAGAAATTGGCCACTTGCGTTTCCAAACAAAGAAGAAATCAACAACTTGAGGAATAAAAAAAAAATCATGTGCTGGCTAACAACTAGCCAGCCCAAACAAACAAAAAACAAAAATCAACAACTGGCCAGTGCATAACGAAAGGACAAAATTTTAGTTTGATTGGTTAATTTTTTGATCGGCCCGCTTGATATGTATGTACGTATGTTGTGTTCACATTATATCTGAACTATTTTTAAAAAAATCTGACCAGTTTTTGTAACTTTTAGTGCAGAAGCGTTCCACTAGAATTCGTTAGCTTCTGACGTTGTTGCATTAAAGCAGGATGGGTGTATAGACGTATCACCGAAGGAACCGAGTACCTAATCCAAAACTAGGCTAGCTACCGAGGACAAGTCCAAGACATAATATTCTATCTTCTACCTTGCAGCATGGGTTAGCTAGTGGTCGACAAATCAGAACAAAATGAGCTGACCGATCGATTGATCTGTTTATTTTAGGGGTGCTCCTATGCAATGTGAAATCGTGAAAATGTCACTGATCAACACTGGTTTCCCTAATGACAATTAGTTAGTTTACTAAATTAGTAGTTGATTTCGTAATTTGCGAAGCTTGACCTTCACCACGCAATATGCAGGTTGACTCAACGGCCGTTAATGTTGAAATACTCGCAAAATTTTCGATTTAAACTACATTTTGACTTGAGAACACACACGCACATACGTACATAAATAAATAAATACATACATACACACATATGTATGTATGTATGTATGTATGTATGTATGTATGTATGTATGTATGTATGTATGTATGTATGTATGTATGTATGTATGTATGTATGTATGTATGTATGTATGTATGTATGTATGTATGTATGTATGTATGTATGTATGTATGTATGTATGTGTGTATACACACACTATTGGACTGATGTCAGCAATTAGAGGGGTAAATAATTTTCAAAATTTTTCTCCCTAAAGTATTTAAAATCTTCACTCAAATGACTACGATGGCCACCAAATTAAGATCACACCAATGCATATAGGCAGAACCAAGCTAGCAACAAGAACCAACAAAACTAGCTTCTTTCACAAGCCTGGTCAGAACACTGTTGATGGCTCGGTTTGGCCGCTGGCTGGTTGGACCATCAGCCTGCGACCGATCACACCAGTTGGCTGGTCAGACTGTAGCTAGGTCTGGAACTGGTCCAACCGGTTCTTTATTTCCAGACCTGAACACCTCTTGAGACAAAACCTTAAATATCAAGAACTTACTCAAATCTCATCCAAACACTTCAAGTTTTGTATGAGATTTGTTTAAGACAAAAGAAACATAAACAGATCAAGAAACACAAAGATCTCAGACTTGAGTTCACCTAAAAGAAAAGAATCGGATCTACTTCACAAGCACTAAAAATCCTAATTCTAAAATTACATCATGCTCGTAAGAATCTAAAACATGAGATCTTTCAGATTTATTCTCATATGTTCTAGCAAGATGATCCAAGCAACAGATTAGGCTAGAACTCATACGAACTCGAAATCACAAATCAAGCTCAAAAACAAGAGAAGCCAAGCAAGAACACAAACAAAAATATAATTGAGACAAATCTTTAATCTATTTCGGTAGATGATGAAGTTTATATGCTCATAGATGATTACAAAGTGTAGCCAAACAACCACTATTTCCTCTTAAGATTTCTCACTCACAACCAAGGAAGAGACAAGGTAGTAGAGAAAACCACAGATACTTAAAGCTACCACCTCCTCTCCTCTCTATATAACTAACACAATCCTTAATGGGTCCAACCCATGAAGCTTTACTAGGAAAACCCGTCAACCCCAGTAACATGAGTTTTACACATGTACGCTTTTCAAAGCGGTTACAATACTTAACCCACTAACTCTTTAGTAATTGATCCACTTGTTGAATCCAACTCTCCTTGACCTAAAATACTTTTCCTTTGAGTCTTCGCACCACAGTTTTGATCAAGGCACCAACCCGGTATTTGGCTAATTACCAAAATACCCTTGACAAAACTTTCAGGCACTTTCTCTTGACTCCGTCTTCATCTTCAACTCAAAGCATCTTCATATGTTTTGACACGTAGCTCATACTATTCAATGACTAGCCATCATATATTTCACGTATTTTGACTCCATCGAACCATCTCTATGTGCATCGGCCTTGTCACTTGGTGCACCACATGCACTAACCCGCCTCTCCACCATCCTTATCTTCTCTATGCTTCCATTTGAGCCACGTCACTTCACCCTGACTTTCATGACCGCTCTGAACTCCAGCTCTCCCATATAGCCCCGATCGATCACCATCGACCACAATGTCCTCAAAGCCACCTGCACATCTAAAAACCAAACAACTATATAGAGTACAAGTTCAACACGCTTGACTCACGTAGTCAAGCACATGCATCATGCAAGGCAACACAAACCCTCATATCTCCCAAGCTATAAACCGACCACAAGCCAACTTAGCTCCAATCACCCTGATTTCTAGCTGTAGCCAACGATCTGACTGCTCTTACCACGCCGTTAGACCGCCCTAGTCAGACTGTCGATCATTGGTCGGTCTGACCAGCCACCTGTTGTGATTGCATTTCCAATGCTGATCACACCCGCCAATTGCCTCAGTTTGACCACCACACATGGCTGGTTCGATCGCGCGTGTCCAAACTCCAAAACACGCTCTTTAGAATAAAGCAACCACTAATTAGAAGTTGATCATACCGCCCTCGCGGTCTGACCACCTCAAACTCTAGTCACATTGGACCATCTGTTAGACCGCCATTCTAGGCCTGCCTGACTGTTAGCATAGACAACAAATATGAATTTCTAAAACTATTGTAAAATTTAAATTTAACTCAACCAAAGTGCCAAAAGTTCAACACAAACATGTCTTAGACCTAGTACATGTTTCATATATGTATATGTGTGTGTATATGTGTGTGTATGTATGTATATATTCAGGATATAATTCTGATAGCTGGGTCACTGTAATATCCTAAAATAACCCTTGTAAGGATCTATATGTAAATAGAGGAAAAGAAATATGTGAAAATAGGATGAGTGGGTATTTAGAGGGGGACTTGTTTCCCTAGACGGAGTCTCATGAGAGGTTGGAAACCCAGTCGTACTCGTGCCGTGGAAAAAGGATGTGGGGGAGAGGAAACCCAAAAACTCTAGTTATCTTCTCCCTATTCTATTCCCTTGCTATCTTCACCCCCTGTTGTTCTCGTGCACGCCACAAGCCAGCCGCCGCCATCCACCCTCGCCGGAAAATTCACGCCGTCGCTCGTCCTCTCGTCGCACGCCAGCACATCGCTCCCCACCAGCACGCGCGTGAACGCCGGCCTGCATGCGTCGCCGGCCTGAACTCGGTCACCCGGCTGCCCGCTCCTGCCCTCGCGCTAGTGCTCTGCCCGCTTCGGTCGACTGCTGCGTGTTCACTACAGGACAGTGGGGAATTTGAGGCAAGCTTTTGAGGCATAACTGAAGATAGTTGCCTCAAAATATTCTCCGAGGCAGCAACTTCTGCCTCAAATTATAAAATTGAGGCAAACCATATAAGCCTCATTAATCTGAGGCTAACAGTCTGCCCAGGCGACCGATCGATCGATTAATCCGACCGGCGACCGATCGATTCCCATGCGCCACGCGGCCCAGTCGGTCGACTCGCTCCCACGCGGCCCATTTCCTCCCACGCTCGGCAATCCTCATCTCGCAAGTCGCAACTCGCAGCGGCCGCCCTATTCCTCGCCTCCGCCGCCCGAACTGAGAACTGAGAAACCCTAAATCAGGTCGCGCCCGATTCCTCGCCTCCACCGCCCGCCGCCGCCCTAGCGCCCTCGCCTTCGTGCGCCGCGCGTCCACCGACCGTCGTCCTCGCGCCCCCGATTCCTCGCCTCCGCGCCTCCGAGCCCCCGCCGCCTGCCTCGCGCTCCCAACGCCGCGCTGCCCCAGATCCCGCCCACTCGGCACTCGCCTGGCCCAGTGCCGCCCCCTTTGGCGATCTAGCCTGCTTCGGATTAATTGATGGATGCAGGCCCCCGAGAAGCACCAGGACCTCGCGTCCGCGGCGTCTTCCAATGTATGTGTAGATGCTTTCGTGTTCTTTTCACCCTTTGTATGGATGCTATATTGCTATCCTTGAGCTGCGGAGTCTCTTCTTGCAGTGCAATCTGCGAGGCCCGACAGCGTGAGCAATTTCGTTGAGGCCGATCCAATCTTTGGGCCGGTAATGAACCCTTTCTCAGACTAATCTAGTAGATCTTATGCAAAAGAGAGAAATGGTATGCGAATCCTAGCAACGAAGAATGAAATTTGGAATTTCCTTGCCCGGATGCCTGTTATTTTCTCTCTTTACTTACATAACTTGACATCTTGGACTCTTTAGTCAATCTGTATGTAAGTTCAAATGCTTTAAAGATCCTTTGTAGAGGAAAGAAAAGGGAGAAGGGTTTTAAAAACTATTGGTGATATAAGTTGATATTTCCTCACGAGAGTTGACTTTTCGTGAGGAAAGAAGCTGAATGATCTAAGTTTTTTATGCAATTGATCAGTTCTAGGTTGTTAGAGTTTATGCAATTGATCCTTGTAATACAAGATGTTGTTATGCAATTGATCAGTTGTTAATATGATCTTTAGTATATCTCGCTTTCAAGGCATAAGCGTCGTCGCATTAATATTTAGTACTTAATTATTTTATAATTTCTTTGTATTATTTCAGTTGTTGTTTGTAGTACGAACAATTGTACTTTAATTTTTGCTATTATGGACTTTTACATTTTTTATTGAAAAATATTTTTGTAACTTCGAATACCCATTCCGAAATTCCTGGATCCGCCACTGAGTCAGCCTCAACAAGGAATTGGCGGGAGCAGGTGAAAAATTCCCTCCTCCTCTCTCTCCTTTCTATTCTCCCTGCCTATTCACCAATTTTTTTCATCACACCATCTCTCTGCCTATTCTCTCACCTGCCCATCCTCCATTCCCCATTCCCATCCTCTTTCGTACAGGGAGAAGCACCTACGTCCTCGCCGGAGAAGACGGTTTCTCCACCATCTGCTGCCCTCCCCTGCTCCATGGCGATCTGCAGCGACACAACCTCCATGGCGCCCAGCCTTCCTGCTCCACGCACCTAAATCTCCTGCCATCCTTCATCCCCATCACCGGCCTCCCCCAACCCAGGTACTGCCGACGCCCTGCCCCTCCCTGCAGCCAACTCCAATCCAACCTCCCCTTTGGATCTGTTATGTAACAAAAGGCAGCAAGGTTGGATTTTGGGTTTGGGAAAATTTTGTTAATTCAGTTGGATCTGTTATGTAAAACAACATCATCTGTTATATTTTCCAGTCTAATATGAGGTGTCCATATGGTCAAACAGGTTGGAAACGATATATTTCTTAAAAGAACTGTGCGGCCATATAATCGTATTGCTAAAGCAACTGTTGAAAGCCAAGACCCATCAGAAATGGTTGGAGGTACAATTCTTGGAAACGAGTGCTACAAAGTAGTCATAGACAGTCCCATATTTGGAGATGCAGAACTGTTTCGACCGTGCAAAAATCTGAATTACATCAAGGATGTTGTTGGTCATTCCATTGCTTGGCCAATCCACTTGGTATGTCCTTTTCCTAGCTTGTTTATGTGTATACTTTGTTTACCTAGAAAATCTAACATGTCAAATGAATGCTCACAATTAAGGTTGAAGAAGTTCCACCCAGGCAGAATGGTGAAGTAACAAAAACAGGTACTTATGTCATTATGTTGCATATAAAATATTTAGTGCTTACGTATGACATAAAATTATTTACACCATCATGTGATCCATTGAGCGAAATATAGATAGATAAAATTATAAATACAAATGAAACATGAACTGAACTATGTTGTTTATAAATGAAATGAAACATCCTGTGATTCATACAAACAGCTGTAGCTACTTTCTTGATCCAAATGTTTTGGATTATTTTTTGTTCCTGATATTTTTGTATTAAGCACTGACCTGATCGAATTTTGTAAATTTAATTCTAGGTGGTCGGGTTTCTCTTGCGCCACCAGGCACAACCATGCAAAATTGGCGACAACTTCTGTAAAGATGATAAAATATGTGCCCGTAGCTACTATATATGGTTGATCAGTCATGAGCAGTTACTATATACTCTTTTGAGAAGTTTACTATCTCAAATTTTGTATAGATGATATATTTTATTAGCCCATAGCTACTATACAGTTGATGGCTCAAACATGTGTCCACTGACTAGCTATACTATTGAGAATTTTACTATATACTGTATGCATAGTTGAATGCTACATTTGTCAACTGATGGAGAGGACCTTGTGGAGACTAAATGAGATGCTATATACTTTCTCCTCAATATGCATGTGTGGCTGTGATGTTTTAATCTATTGAATGAAGAGATTTGGAGGCTATATTTGTTACTGTTTCAATTATCTTGTGTGCATAGTGATGAGATGTATGTGTTTGATAATAATTATTGAGAAAAATATATGTATATGCTTAAAATAATTGTAATTTGATGCTTGTAACGTTGAGGTAGCTTATAGTTGCCTCAATTTTTTTGAGGCAGACATTGCAGCCTCATGGCTAGTCGTCCTAGCTGAGGCAGGCAATCTGCCTCAATCAAATTCTGAGGCACACCGTGTCAACCTCAAATTTAGCTTTTAGAGGCTAACTCTAGTGGTTGCCTCAATATGCTTATTTTGAGGCAAGGGTATCTGAGGCAGGCTGTGTTAGCCTCAATATATATTCTGAGGCTGATTTTTCTACATTTCGAGGTTGATTAGCATGCCCTAAATTCCCTACCGTCCTGTAGTGGTTGGAAATAATCTTATTTAGAAGTCATTTACAAAGTTTAGTCGTGATCGAAGTCAGTTGCAGTCGGATCGGTCAGACCGGGAACTCAGTTATATTTGAAGTCGAAAATCAGTAGAAGTCGTAGTTGAAAGTTAGTAGAGATTTGAACCAGAGTCGGAGTCGGATTGTAATCGTAGTCGAACCCGAGCGCAAGTCGTAGGGGTGGAGTCTTGTAACCAAAGTACATCGAAATATAGCGAGACATTGAGAAGTAAAGAAGGGAGAAAAGACAATCCATGGGTGTCGATTTCTTTGAGTAATCTCGCAGACGTGGTCGAAGTCGACTTACGACCATGACAAACGTGGTCCGAAGGACTTACGACCACGTCAAAGTATTAGTAGGCATGGTCGAAAGGCGTTCGACCGCGGCGAACCTGAAGAAGACGTGGTCGGGAGGAGATATGACCACGGCGGAGAAAGTTTGAGGGTGATTGGAAGACGTACGACTGCAGCAAAGAAGTTTGAACGTGGTCGTAAGGCGTTCAACCACGTTGTGAAGACATTGAACGTGGTCGATAGAGGCTACGACCACATTGTGAAGACCTCGACCACGGTGAACAGTGATCGCCAGCATCACTACGTGATTGTAGAGAGTTGCGATCACGGTAGCTTGAGCGAAATCGAAGGAAGGGCAGCGCAGCGGCAAAGGAGAGCAGTCGAACGGCAACAAAAAGCGGTCGGAACCAGTCGTAAGCACTCGGAACCAATCGTAAATGGTCGAAAAGATCCTAGGGAAGTCGTAAGACTTTCAACATTTGATATCAGAGCAATTTACAACACTTTGGTATTAGAGCAATTCCGACACTGCGTCGATCGCGCAGCGCATGCCACGCGCCCGCCTCTGCGTCGAGCGCCCGAGCAGGAGCGACGCCGACGCGACCGAGTCATCGAAAGCGACCGCCAGCACCTACGCTCACTAGCAGCCGCCTGCACAGCAATGCGCCCGCGTGTGATTAGTGCTGCCGTCTAGAAAACCTATTTGGCTGCATGCATGAATGGCATGGCTGCGACTAGATAAACCGCAAGCATGGCTGCGACTAGAAAAGACTGCATGCATGGCTGCATGCATGAGTCAACTAGTTAAGGCCATGCTCTACTTGTGTGCGTAATTCTTCAACGTGGCTACATGCTAGAGAACAGGAGTGTGTACGGGGCAGTAGGTCAGAGGAGGGAGAAGGGAAGGGAATGTGAGAAAGGAATCATAAATTTTTTGGCACACTTCATCGGGAAAATGATAGCAGTTTTTCCTCTAGTTTGCTAATTTTTAGTAGTGATTAGCATCAGGGTTAGAGGGAGAATTAGTATGTTTCGCATCAGGAATTCGATTAGTAGATCGGTTGAGCTGCCCTAATTTTTAATTGAGGTTTCAGGTACTGTAGGGGCTAAATTGCATATTTTCATCTCCTAGATAGATGTAGAGAATTTTGTTAACTTTTTAGAGTTCTTAATCATGTCAATCAACTGGGTAGATTAAGGGTTACATTTTTGTAAGCCTACTGCCTAGAAAGTTTTGGGCCTTTGATAGCAGTGTGGTAAACTATAGATTAAAAATAGTAAATGAGGAAATTGGGGTTTTTGATCTACACAAAAGATGTATGTAATTGTTTTAGTATTCCAGAGAGTCTAAGAACATGAATTTTGGTTGGGTAGAACAGAAGTTATGATTTTAAGAAGATTGTTGTCTAGAAATTGGTTGCTGCTGGACGTAGTTGTGGGAAATTATTAATTTAACATGGTACATGGCAGAATTAAATTCTAGACATAACTAGAAAGAGCTCGATAATTTTCTTTAGTTTCTAAAAATTCTATAATTTACTGAATTTGCAAATGAAAATAATTAGACATGACATTATTAACTATACTATCCAGAAGATGACAGATCTGTCTTCTGGGTTAAAAATGGAGGGTTAGATTATTTAATTGGGAACTATGGTCAACTAAAAAATGTAGATAATTTTGTACATATTCTATAACTGGTATGATTTGCTATATTTTGATATGGGGTGTTGACTATCTGATAAAGGGGAAAGTTGTGGATTTAGAGAGCATGTAAGAGCATTGTCTACTAAGCATTGTATTATATTGTTGTAGCGTATTAAGAATGAGTATTTACTGTAGGAGTAACATCGAGATCGTTGTCACCTTCAAATTATTCTGGTAGTCGCAACTAGAGAGGCAAGTGCTTAGTAGAATAATAGATGATGATTAATAATTGCTCACTGTTATTGAATTATTCACACCATGCAATAATTTTGATTATCTTTTTTTCAGTATGATATAATTTGATGAGGATTGTGGGATGTGGTAAAATGATATAAAATGGCATTCATAACATAACATACGCATTACGGGCCATGGTGGTGAGAAAGTCAATAGTTATGAGAAAATCTATTTGACTATTTTGGCGTGCTCTTGAGAAAGACCTACTTTGGTAGGCATCTTTATCGGGATGGAGGTACAGGGTGCCATCGATCGAGTGCGCCCTCCACCATACCAAGGAGACATGTGCACTGCATTGCGTTAAGAGAAATTGAGATGAGATATTGAGACATGTGGTTGACAATTGATGAGAATAAGATGTGAAAATTGAGTTAATGATAAATGGTTAATAATTGTTAAAATGATATGGATTTATTTATTGTTCTACTTTGTACTTGCTGAGTCATGAATTCACCTTTTGGTTATTTGTTGGTTTTAGGTGAGCGTTAAAGGTGACATGCATTGGTGGATGTAGAACATGGTTTATTGTACACTTGTAGCTCTTCACTTCACCTAATAAGTCATCATTTATGTACATGAATAATTTAGTAGTTTCCATAGCATTGTTTAAATAATTTATGGTTTCCCTTGGTCTTTATAGTTCATACTGTTGTTGTTTGATGCTTTACTCAATTTAGACTTGATTACGTTTTATCTTGGTATTTATTGGTTCATATCAAGGTTAGTTTATGATTTATAGTGTTGTTGAAATTTATGTTTACTATTATATTGAATGTTTGTTCTTGAAATCTAGTTGTTAGTAATCCTTACTTATTGGGTAAAATTGGTAGCGATAGTTGTTGTAGGTGACATCTTGGGCCTTTGTTAACCTGAGGTGTTACAGTCATGATCAAAACTTATGCCAAGTGTGGCCAGTTGGCCTGCATGCTTGGTCCAGGGAAGCTCTACACGGAGAAGAATCGTATTACTCAATGGCAAAGCTAGGATCGAAATAGAGGGTGAACTCAAAACCTCAAAGGACTAAGCTTAGATTGTGGTTGTCAACCATAGCATCGAGACATTAGGCGTATCATGGGAAATCTGAATATAAGGTAAGCAAGAGTGGCATGCCTTGTCCAAAGCTCTTTCAGCTATTCAGCATGGGTTTTTTTTTCCTGTGGAACACCCATGACCTTTTAGACTTGTACAAAAAACATAACATATAGAGCAAACAGAGCTATAATATGCCTTTTCGTTTTCATTTACCAAGAAAGGTTTCACATGCGTTTATAGCACATAGGACATTAGTCCTTAATAAAACATCATTGGGGGGTGGCAATCTTGTTTAGCTTTCAGAATTCACTAAAAACAAATTTTATTCCATTATTTACCAACTTCTTTAGCTTTCAGAATCCACTAAAAATTAAAGGATAAGTAGCAACACCTAGGAAGAGAAGGGAACCTAATGTCTGCGCTGCCCTACCAAGAATTCACCACCTTACTCCCTACAAATATAAATAGTAACAAGCCAAGTAATTTGAAGATGTATAATTTGGGTAATTAAAGCGTCCTTCTACCTTAGTAATATTACACAGTCAAGAAACCACTTGAAGTAACACAATGTCTCCTCACCTGATTTAGTATCCACTTGAAGCCAACAGTAGCAATGCACTCATTCTTGGAAGCACTCTTCTCTCCTGATTAAGAGAGAATTTATTTGTCATCAGACCACACAACAGTTAGATCAGCAGGACTATGCCTAGAATTGAAGGTTCTTGATATAACATAAATCTTTGGGATAACAACAAAATTGTACCTTCGAACTAAATCTGACATGTAACTTCTAATATGTTTAGGAAAGAACTACAAATCTAGCTTACATATCGTTTCTTGGGTTAAATGAAAACAATGACATTGATCACACGCAATTCATATCAATACATGCAATCCATGGAATTGTTTCCCTTGTTTTTCACATTGATGTTACTTTTTTCTCCTGGAGTTGGGATGCCCCAAAAAAGGATCATTCTTTTTCCAACATCAGAAATCAAGAACTATGGAAAGAACATGGCCAGATGGGCCAAGAAACAGAGAGATCAAGAATGAGAACAAGTGCTTCTCACTGCAATGACAAATTTAGCATACTACCCAACTCCAAATGGCAGTTTGTTGGCACCATCTTTTCTTGTTCTTCTCCTCCTTCTCCTCATTCCTACGGTAGAGCTCCAAGGAAGTCGAGGGACATGGAGCCGCTTTGAGAGCTGGAGGAGGAGGCCTCTTGCTCACCTCCTAGGATCCCCTCGCGAGGCACCCCCCCTACCTGGCTTCCCTCTTGCTCGCCTCCTCACCTCAATTGCTCCCAGCTGCGCTTGCTCCATGCCGGCTCAGGCGCCCCCACAGCTCAGTCGCCGCTCAGGCAGCCAACCGTCGTGCTGCCGCCCAGTGTCTCTATGACTCCCTTGCGTGCACCAACCACCAAGTGCTCCTGCTGCCGGGTGCCGCCAACTGCCAAGTGTGTGCTCTCTGTGGTGCATCTGGTGTGTGCCTGTGGCCTGTGGGGTGGATGAACACATCTCCAATCTGATGGACCGGCCCATCTTGGGGGTTTGGGGCGGGCCAGAGGGTGGGCTCAAGCCTAATGAAACCCCCCCGGTGGCTCCGCCCTGGTGTTACTCCCTTTCTTGTCCTCTCTTGTCATCTGGTGGATTGTTGAGTTATTTTTTTTACTAATATGCATTCTTCTGCTCTTCATTCTTACAGACATATAATTATATATCAGCAACAAAAGGCATGAGCTTTTGTAAACCAAACCAACAAAGAAAAAGAAGAAAAACAGCACGAGAATTTGACTTAGCATTACGAATGAAGGAGGACGCAAGCACGTCTTGTCCAAGGTGAGAAGCCACGAGATAAATCCTGGAAATTCTACAGCAATAACCAATCTAACCTGATCAATTTGGCTTCGGCTTCTGGCTTCTGGCTTATTTTTCACTATTCATAAGTTTCGTCTTTTTCTAAACTTTTGGCTTTTTGTTGAGCTTTTTTGCCGGTTCTTTTTTCCCGTATTTGTTTGTATTATACGTAATGGGCTAACATATTTTTTATATTTTTAAATTTTTTTAAATTTAATTATGCTAAATAAGCCTCTGTCAGCTACAGTCCTTTTTTGAGCCAGCTACAGTGTTTTCAGCCATAAGCCATGAGCTTTTCAGCCGAACTGATCACCACCTAGTCGGTGAGAGTTAAACTTTGGCCTTTCACCGGAAAATCAGGTGCACATAAGTTAGACAGACTGATGGTCGGGGGTAATAATTTGGAACTAGCAGAATTTCTCGTGTAATTGCATCGCTAGATATTGTAATATGTTGTAATGTTTGAACTTGCAAGATACTGTATTTGTGTTGTAACTCTATTGCATTTCGAAAAATATAATTGTATTTATTATACAATTGTAATAGTTGTATTATCTACATGATTAATCTGTACTGTTATAATCTTGACCTATAAAAATAAGTGGTGTAGATCTTCTCTTTTTCTATCGATTAATGAGAGAATTTCTTATTTCTATATGATTAATCTGCACTATTATATTCTGGCTCTACCGAAATAAGTGGTATAGATCTTCTCTTTTTCTCTCGATTAATGAGAGAATTTCTTATTTATATATTATTAATCTGCACCGTTATAATTTGGCCCACCAAAATAAGTAGTGTAGATATTCTTCTTTTCTCTCAATTAATGAGATAATTTCTAAGAATTTTGTTTTTTTTTCGATTTAAGGATTACCATAGAATTTTCTAAACCTCCAAAGTAAAAGAGGTCCCATCAATATTATCAGTTGTTTATAGAAACATTGATTAATCGTCAGGAAATTTAAATGAACGGTGTATCATAGGTCGACTTTTACTGTTTCGAGAGGAATTCCTTTCCCATGCGGCTACATCCCTCTGCGCGCCAAAGTGGGTTGTGAAAACTTAAGGATGGGGTTTATTAGTAAACTAGATGGAGCAAGCTAGCCATCGAACACGGCAGCGACATTTCACTTGCTCTGCGTTCTGACCAAAAGCTAGCTCGTTCCTAACAAAATGCCATGTCGTTACAATCAGTTAACAGGTATCAGTTTGATTCATTGTCTAGGGGTTGAGATGACATGTTAATGTTCATAATTTTCCTTCCTATAAATTACATTGTTATTTCATTTTTAAAGCAACACGGTTTGGTAACATGTCATTAGTACAACTTTGATGAAGTCAGGTTCGCTAGTTAATTACTTAGGGGTTGGTTTTCACATGGTACCGCCCCGCTTCATTGGGCTTCTACCTTGAGCTTTTTCTACTAATTAATACTATTTGAGGCTTATTTTTGTACTGTAATTGCTGTTAACTTTTTTTAGTACAATTAAATTTAAAAAATTGTTACATCATCACGGACAATGCAAAGGAATAAGAGAAAAAAAAATACAAAAAACCAAAAAAACAAAATTAAGAAGTTAAAAGTTAAAAGCTTAAACCCAATGGAGTGGGTAGCTTTTAAAATCTGAAAAGAAGAAGCCCTAATTTTCCTTCCTATAAATTACATCGTTATTTTATTTTTAAGCAACACGGTTTGGTAACATGTCTGAGTACAACTTTGATAAAGTCAGGTTCGCTAGTTAATTACTTAGGGGTTAGTTTTCACATGGTGATTATGTATATCACTAAACACTAAAGTTGCCCTATTAATGTATCCGACGTACTGCCTCCAATCCAAAATAAATTTCGATCTAAAATAAGTGCACTCAACCTTTTACTTCGACTGATGTCGATTCCCACCAGACCTATTCATGGGTAGACTGACCCGATTTTTTTAGGTTTGGGCCCAATTTTTTGGCCCGTAGACCTGGTCCGAAGAAAAAAAAACCAACGAAAATAATATATATAATTCCCAAAATAATTTAAATAATAATACTATATTTTTGAAAATGAATTAAATAAAACTATTTTTATTATGAAAAATGGTATTTCATGCTTGGGCCTAGTATTTCAAAGACTAGCTTTTTCAGGCTAGTCCCGGTACGACAAATGAATAGGTCTAAATCCCATTCCAGCAACCTCTTTTTAGCTGATAATGAGAGTTCGATTTGCACTAACTCTAAGTTGGGTGGCTTATTTGAGTGTGTTTTCAATTATAATTTTCAAGATTTAAACTCGTAACATGTGGGCATGACTACACTAGCTAATTATTTTTCTACCCTATGTTTTACCATTTTTTCTGGGTTAGATTTTTTTGTCTTCATATTTTGTAGTTCACAAAGCATAAAACTTATTTTTGTTTAGGTTAAAATAATACTTTGTTTCAATCATTTTCCTGGAGGTGAGGGGAGGGTTTATATAGGAAGTGAGGGGGTGATGAGAGGGGTTAGATCTTTATCCAAGGGCTGAGAAAAAGCGACAGAATAGACAATCCCATCTGACTGCCATGGAGGTTTGCGGTTTTTTTTTTTTTTGGCTAGAAAGTTCTTCATTTTTTTTGAAGCGATTTTTCTCAATTGACTTTTTTGTATTTTCGCAATTGATTTTTAATCGAATTTTTTCAATGGATATTATTCTCTCTGTGATCAGGGATTGCTATATGAAAAGAATTAATTTTTCTCAATTGTTTTTAATCGGATTTTTTCATAGTTTTTAGATGATTAGGAGTGACGCCCTTAAGATATATAGATGAACCCAAAGATCTTTCTCTGCTCCAAATATACGGCATGTTGCATACATCCAAATACACAGAACATTCAAACAACTCCATACAAAGGATTCCATAGCGAACCCCATACCTAGGGGCCGCCGTAGAAATTAAACAAAGCAAATAGCCGAAACACAAAAGTTGAAACATTTGCCAATTACAACAACAACACATATACACGCTTGCAACTCATGGACGAAACAAATTAACAACCGAGAAATCGATCCTTTACCATGCATGCATGCATCTGAACTTAGTAGTAGTTGATAGCCCGGCAATTCTTTCTGACCTGCCCCTGGTACCCGGCCTTCACCTCGATCCTGGCCAACCTCACCATGGCCGCCTTGAACCTGTCCTCCCACCACCCGGGGATGTTGGCGTTGTCCAGCACCATCTTCGCCGTCTCCGGCGAAGTTAGGAGCGCCGCGTCGGAGGTGAACAGCACCGTGTGCTTCAGCAAGTCCTTGTAGTACTGGTTGTCCAGCGCGTTGGGCGTCACTTCGTCCTGCATCACCGTCGGGTCGTTGCCGCCAGGCGTCGAGTTGGTCGGGCACCGGCTCCTCAGGAACCCGGCGAAGCCGCCGTCGATGTCGGAGGGGGAGTTGAGGCGGTCGGGGACGAAGGACGAGCAGTGCGACCGCCCGACAGTGTGCGCGCCGGCGAGGACGACCATGTCCTCCACGGAGAGCCCCTTGGCGACGAAGCTAGAGACAAGGTCGCTGAGGTTGGACGTCGGCGGGACCAGGAACTTGAGCGGCTCGGAGGCGTTGGAGAAGGTGCCGTCGCGGCGGCCCGCCGGCATGTCGAAGTAGACCTTGCCGCTGCTGAGGAAGTAGGACGAGTCGCGGGCCGCGAAGGCGATGATGTCGGCGCAGGAGACGACGCCGGGGCAGGCAGCTTCTACGGCGTCCTTGATCGCGTCGATCAGCTCGAAGCCGCGCAGGGTAGGGTTGTTCGGCGCGCTGAGCTTCTCCGGCGTCGGGCTGAACGGGGTCGGGTCCAGCAGGACGGAAGCATCACAACCCTAATTAACAATTCGACCCGTCAGTCTAGCTAATCGATTACGGAATTCAAAATTTTTTCCTTGCACAGACTTAAGGTAAAGCCCAATGTTTGTTAGCTAGTAGGTAAAAGAAAGACATTCAGTGTGAGAAACATGCTTCTGACGTTCTATTGACCTTTTATAAGAGAAAGGGTGTGTGTCTACTGTCTAGTAACAATCATCCAAATTTTGTTAACCCTAGGCGCGGAGCAGGATTCTCCCATTGGGCTTCCCAGCGAGGAGAAAGAAGGGTTCGCTAGAGATGAGAAAGAAGGGGTCACCGAAGATGAATATGGAGGTGGTAGCACACGAATCTTCGCACATATCCAAATATAAAAAATTTAGATGATTATTTAAAAGAAAATATCTAGGTGATGTTTATCAAATCCTAAAAGAAAATGAGTACGTATCGAGAGTTCCCTAAGTTACCATTGATCACGAATATGCAGCGTAACAGTGATAATTAGGAAGAGATCATCTTATTGCTAAATATTTTAGTCGGCATGCACGATAACCCTGAAAGTACAAACGTGTTCTGGGAAGAAAGGAAAGCTAGCCTGCATGCATGCTGCCATGGTGCACCTTAATTTATCTTTATATGCGCAACTCATGCATCATGCATGTACCTAATAACCTAAACATGACGCCTTTGCTAGAAGCTGCCAATTAGCCCGGGCCTGATTGATGATCAATACGATAGTAATGACTAATGATCAATACCTCGACGAAGCAGTCGTGGAAGAGCATGCGGATGATGGCGGCGCCATTACCGGGGTTCTGGTAGATAGCCTTCTCGACGACGCCCTTGACGACGGCCTCTGCCTGCGGGCACTTGTCGTGGTAGAACCCTATCTCCAGAGGCCAGTAAGGGCTGGCCTCGCACGCCACAGCTAGAAGAAGCAAGCCACATGTGGCCAGAACGGGCAGCTTACTAGCAGCAGCTCTACCCATGTCTCGGATTTGCTAGCTTGTACGTATCTTTTGCACTCAAGCTTGAGTAAGATAGAAGGACAAGTGATCGGTGGAGAATTGCTCAATAGGAACCTATTTATAGGTGGAAGAAGACCCGTGCACTGACGGACCATGCCAACAACTAATGCACATATATACATATTTATACTGTCATGTGCTTAAAATTAACAAGGGTTTGGTTGGATCTTTTCTTTATTATTACATCGGGTAATTGCCACCAAGCTTCAGTTCATTCATTGTACTTGCAGAGCACGAGGAAATTAAATAGTGTTGCTAATTAATACACAAAGAGCAACAGTGGTTCACTAACCCTGATGGACATATGGGGTTGACTTGGCTGGTTCAGTGCATATATGAATGGGTCTTAATGTCATACATAACCTTGCTCTCGATTCTACGAGAGGAGCAAAATTAATATAGCTCCGACTTTCTTTATCCTAACATCAATTGCAGTTTTGTAATACGATTTAATCCACCAGTTTCAGATGGGGACTGATGTTTTCCGGGTAGTTGATAGGTCATGCAGGACAACTACAACGTTTCCAATTGCGACCGACGAGTTCGCTATATATGTATATACTCCATGTTCAAATCCGTTCTGACCAGGAATAATATACTTGCAATATGAGTATATTTTATGCGAGCACATTAATGAGTTAATTTGTTTTTGACAGCTATGAGCTTTTTGCAGGTGAAACGTACTCTCAGAAAGCGTCACAAAGTAAACACTTGCGTAGTCTTGACCACATCATTTGTCACTTCTGGGTTAGCTGGGATGTTAAAGTTAATCTGACGTTAGGGCTATACCTACATGTGCAAAATGGACAGTAGTGTATGAAATGCGAGCTACACTAAACTTAACGTTAATCCGTGATACGTTCTTTTTCTCTCTTTTTTTCCCTTGCACGGACTACGGCTAGGACAAACGAATGAATTCCCGGTGCTGTCAGTAATGTTTAAGCCAAGCACGTATAGCAAACTAATAGTATATAATCTAGAGGTGATTATAAAAATGATTGTATTATTTCTATATTTATAATTTTTTGAACAATATGTTATTTTGTCCCTTCAATAGATGCCTTTTATATTGATCAACAAATATGTGAGTTGTTCGTGAAACTCTTTATTCACGTTTTAGTGTTAGTTTAAATTATCAATGATCTTATATTATTTTATTGGACAATTATGATTTATAGATCAGCACATGTATTGATTGTTGATTATGTTTCAATGATCATGAATATGAGGATATCAAATCAATAATGTGGACACATATTAGAGAATAAGGTATCGGATTAACCTACCATGAGACACTGCGGGGATTGTTATATTCTTAAGTGTCATCAGCTGGTCTCATATACATAGTGTATATAGGATCTTTAGACCTGAGATCATCATAGTTTTCTACATGCGTAAAAGTTTACTTAGATGTTGCTAAACACTACTCCATAATTGGGTGATCATAATCGGGTATATTATAAAATATGCGGATGAATGTGAGCGATCAGGATGGAATTTGCCTTTCCTATATAACGGGAGAGGTATCTCTGCGCCCCTCAACATGGTTGGTTTAAGAAAGTGCATGGTTGTAACATCCCAAAAAATCAGGATGTTTGAAAATGAGTGAAAAATAGAACTTTTGATGTACCTTGTTAACATTTGGATTTTTCCTAAATTATTGTTTGATGTTTTTTTGGAAATTAAGTCATGAAAATTAACTTAAGAAAAGTTATACAATTAACAAAACCAATTTAAATGAAAAGTTGAATGTGAAAAGATGACCCATGAAGTATTACAGGAGAATTTGTAGTAAAAACTTATTTGAGGGAAACCAAAGGAAAAGCTAAAATTCAAATCTAAAGTATATTTCACTAAAATAAGTCATGACCAAAAATTTAAAGAAAGACATTTGGTTGGAAAGTGGAATTTAAAAATCAAAATCCCATAATCCAAATTTTAAAGCTTTGTTGAAACCTAGAACAAATTAAAATTCAAAATGTTTATCAAACCAAAATTAAGAAATACAAATTTAAAATGAAATTAAGATCCAAAGTAAATAGAAGAGGAAATTAGAAAAAATGAGAAAACAGTGTTGGGCTCAGCCCATTCCTCTCTAGCCTGGCCCAAAGTTGCCCGGTTAGTGCACAGTGCGCCCTCACCGTGCTCTAGAGTGCCAGCGCCACACCCCTGCACACCAACCGTGCCAGGCTGACTCCCTCACATGTACAATCACCCTCCAACTTAGCTTAGTTGTGTGCCGCCACACTTGTTGACCGTGTCGCCGCCCGCCTTCACATGCGTCTAGACCACGTCACCACTGTCCCATCGCCAACTACCGCCTTGAAGAGCATGTGACATCACATGCCACACTGCCACGACCAATGTTACACTATTACATCACTATGACTGCTGCACCGATGACCAAACAGTGAGAGCGGCTTCGCCACTGCCATTGCACGTTTTGTCCCGCCATCTCGCGACGTGTGCACCTACTTCTAAGCCATCCTGTTGCTCCACGGCACCCACACCATGGTGACATCGGCGACCACTGCTCCACCACGTCGATCACTCTGCCAACTATAAAAGCTGCACCAAGCTCGACATTCCCCCACACCCTCCTCTTCATCCTCCTCCAAGCAATCACATTTTCCTTCCTTGTAGATCGCCGGTGCCGCCATCGTTCCCAACTCTAGTCACCTGTCGCCCTCATCGCTCCGGTGAGTCTTCTTTAAATTCCTTTTGGATATACCATCATCATGACCTCCTCTCACCATCACCATGGTCAATTTAGGTCACCGGCCGCCCCATCTCTCTGTTGCCGTGCTTACTCACCACGCTGCCTTGGGCTCTCGTTGCCATACCACCTCACACCTCCCCGAGCCTTGATGACCACTCCAATGAGTTTCCCTTACAACCTAGATGCTCGCCGTGCACTTTAATTGCCCGCCACATCGCTAGAGCCATGGATGCCATGGTGGCTATGCCTCCACCGCGCTACACACCATCATGCCACAACTGTGGCATGCCGCCGCTCATACCACCACCACACCTAGGACCGCTGAGGTCCCGACAACCCATTTTGGATTAAGTTAAGGAGATTCATTAGTTTTAGTTAATTAGTCATAGACATGTGGGCTTGAGTCATTAGGGAAACAGTTTAAAAGCCAGTATAAATCATTGAGTCACTGATAAGAGGGCCCATCTTTATGCCAGGGTTCACCTGTTTGCCGCTTACCTCATTTGCTTAAGGAAAATAATTCAAATGGAAATTAAAAGCCAGAGGGCCCCACCAGTCAATCACTGATATAATTTCCTTTAGAGAAATAAATCTAAAATAAATTAAATCCTGCCTGGCCCCACTAGTCAATCTTTGAAGCCTTTTTTTATTAGAAAAGAAATTAAAAACATATGGGTTCCATCTGTAAGCGAGATGAATTCTCTCTCCTCTATTTATTTTAGGATTTAATCCTGATTTAAACTTTGGAAGACCTGTTCTCACCTATTTTATATCCAAATTGAATGAAACTTGTTTCTAAATTAATCTAAAATCAAGATATTTTCAATGGAAGTAAAATCACGAATGTTGGAGTTAATTTGCACTTTCTTTGGGATTTATTTGTATTTTTGGTAATTATTTGATTCCCCACACGATCGTTTAAATAGACTATGAAGCCTAATAAGTGTAGCACTTCGAGTCAAGCTAGGATTCTCAAGACCAAATAGCTTGTGCGCAAGGGGAGTCAATACTTTGATCATTTTGTACCTACATTTGAATCCAAATTATGTTGATTTAAATTATTAAATTGCATACTTTACTTTATTATGCAAATTTATATTCTCATTAGCTCATAGTTAACTCCCCAAGAATAATTGCTTAATAATACCTCACTCCTTGACTTTGCACACAAACCGTTGTCACCCTAATACATTAATTTATTTTTAGCAATCATAAATACCGTTTAGTGGTGTTTTGGAATTTAATAGAATTAACAAAATTTTATCAAGTATTTTAATATGCAATGGAATGCTCAGAGTTAAATATTCACGAAGAATGATTTTATTACATGCACACTTCTCCTCTCTCTTCCCCTCTCTCTCCTCCCATTTTCTTTCTCTGCTCAACCGAAGCACCCAGGCCAGTCATTCCTTCTTCCTCTCTTCATTTCTTTCTCCCCTTCTTATTATCTTCTCACTCTTCCTCCTCTTCAAACCTTATCCCTTTACCTCTATTCCTTCTTCTTCCCCCCACCTTCTGTGACATCCCAAATTTTCATTTCTTTTTCTGGAATTTAAAGTCCTTCTTTTGTTTATTGCCTTGTTTTAACAGTTAGTAGGATGGTGAGAAATTTTGATCAAAATAAGTTTATTTGCTTTTATTTGGGTTCCTTGCTTTTTCTAGACTTATAGGATTTTTCTGGGTTTTATTTGGATTTTTCTGCTATTTTCTAAGCCCAAAAGTCTTTATTCGGGTTTTCAGAAAATCAAAAAGAGAAAATAAAATTCAACCCCTCTCTCCGGCCGCCGCGTGGACGGCCAGATGCCGCCCACGTCGCCTCCTCCATCCCGCCTCCCCTCCCTCCCCGCGCGCCACGCGTGCGGCCCGATAGCGGCTACGCCGGCCCATCTCGCCGCCCCTCTCCTCCTTCACCCCCACCGCCCGATCCCGTCGATCGCATCGTGGCCGCTCCCTTCCACTTAACGCCCCGCGTTCTTTTCCCGCCGTCCGATCTCCCCCGCCCCGCGATCTCACCCGCTCCCGCCCCTCTCTCTCTGCCCCGGCCCCACTTGTCATCCCCGACCCCCATCCCCTCACGCGGCCCTCACGCGGACGCCGCCGCCATGGCCGTTGGCCGGCTCCGCCCTAACCGGCCCTCTCCCCTTATCTCTTCCGCACGCCGCCTCTCCCTTCGTGCGCCGCAAGCCCGCGCCCCGTCTCCCTCGATTTCCGCGCACGACGCCCACGTCTCCCACGCGACCGAGGCCACTTCCGTTGCAACCGCCGCCCACCTCCTCGCTTTCTCCGGCGAGAGATTCCGCAGCGCCTCCACCCCCTCGGCCCTATAAAAGCCACCCCCGAGCACCACCCTTCCCCACTCCACCTCGCTCCACCTCCCGTTTGCACTCTCCGGTGCCCGAGAGCTCCCCCACCGAGCGTCATCGCTCCGCCGCGCCGCCTTCTCCTCCGGCGAGGAATCGCCGGCGAAGGAGAGCCGCCCGAGCTTCGCCGAGGCCGCCCCGAGCTCCGCCACCTCACGCCGAGCCTCCTCCGCCTTTTCCCCGTGCCCGAGCACCGCCGGAGAGCCCCGCCCGCCGGAACCTGATCACTTCGCCGTCTCCACCTCGTCGCCAGCCACCTCCGTCCGCCGCCGAGCTTCGCCGGAGGTATAGGCCTACTCCCCGTGCGCCCCTCTCCCCGTTCCCGCCCTCGCCGTCCTCCGCCGTGGCCGCTACCGCCGGCGACCCTCGGGAACCGTGCACCCCGCCGGTGGCCGAGCCACATCAACCGGCCCAGGCCCGCGTGGTGTCCACGTCGGTGCCACCCGCGCACCAAGCCGCCCCGTCAGCGCCACCCGCACCTCCCTGCCACGTCAGCCACCGCCCCGTCCGTGGACCCGGTCCATAGACCGAGGCCCACATGTCAGCCGGCCCAATCTCGAGATGACGTCATAATCCTCAATTTCCTATACAAAAATAATTCCAAAAATTCCTTTTATTCTTTTTCTCTGAATTTAAACTTTCCCGGAGCCCGTTCTCCTTCGTTCCAACTCCGATTTAACCCGTTCAAATTTCTAAATTCATCAAAAATTCCCCTCTACCCATTCCTAGCCTCAATTTGAATTTTTGAGTTTATTTGAATTCGATTTGAATTTATTTTGAGTTTGGAGGGTTATTTTCACGTGTAGATTACGACGATTCTGAAGATTTCCTCGACGACGGATCTCACCAATTCGAAGAGCAAGGCAAGTCACCCTCCTTGATCATGTTGATCCCAGAATTGCAAATAAAATTATGTTGATTTAAATTATATTGCATGCGTATTTCTATTCAACGTATTTCAATTCAGTTTTAAATTTAGTTATTACCTACTTGTTAATTCCCCTTTGAATTTGAATTCCTCAATACTTTGTAACCCTAGATTAAAAACTCTGGTTAGTTCGATAGAATGGCTAGAGAAAACTCTATAATATATGCTTAGCCATGCATAGATGAAACTTAGGTTTGGGGACCCCTTTTTGCATAAAATGACAAGCTTTTGGATAGTATTCTCGACTTTGGAGAGTCAAGGAAGTTTATAAAACTATTTCAAAATAAAATATAAAATCTGGTTTAGACTTAGGTTAATGGTTAGAGTGGTGGGTGCAGGCATGCCCTGTTGGTTGGAGCCGCAGAGGTTGACTGTCGTGCACGGGGGTATGTGGTTGAGCCTAAGTCAATTAAGGACCGGTCTCTGAGCTACTGTTGCTGAAGCCTTAACGTACTACCACATGGCTGGTATGGGACAGCCCTGGCCAAATAATTTGCGGAGTCCAAACTCGAGTCAAGTCGTAGGTTGAAAGTGGGCGTGGTTGGTGCCATGCGAAGTCCCACTTGGGTGAGCGTGGTTGTAGCCATGAGAAGTCTCACCTAGGCTCAAGAGGGGGTCCCGGTCTGGTGGATTCCTTACCGGGGTGAAACCTTAGAGTTGGCTTGGCCGAGTTGACGGCTTCGCATTGTAAAGGCCTTGTTATGATTACTCAGTCGCACGCCTAAGGAAGCGTGTATTGGCCGACATTATGAGGACATCATATCTTGTGGGTAAAGCTGTACAACCTCTGCAGAGTGTAAAATCTATCCTGGATAGCCGTGCCCACGGTCACGGGCATGCTAAGCAAAAGTTTTTCATAGATTAGACTTGGTTTTACAAAAATGTTTTCAAAAACCTTATGAATGGATGGAGTCCATGAGCGTATGTTTAATGTGTGGATGGATGGAATTCACATGGACTATTTTTGGGGAAATTGGTCCGGGAGGGATTCCCGTGGTTAGGTTGGTGTATGGTCGGAGCCTGCACTGACGTTATGAATTTCACTCAAGTATTGTTTTTACTTACTGTATTAAATTCAGCAATTTCAATCTATTTATCGTATTTCATAATGCTGTTTTTGCAAATAAACCCTATAAGCCTTCCTTCAAGCCTTTATCATTATGTTGCATTTTTCCCGGGTGACTTGCGGAGTACAAGTTTGTACTCACCTTGCTGCATCTCAACAGAGGAGGATGTCTACGACTACGGTGAGGACCAGGACGAGTAGGACGTGTCTTGCAGTCGTCTGCCTGTGGGGAGGCAGCTGGGCTTCGCCAGTTATCTTATTAATTTCTGCTGTTATTTCCCTTTTATTTGATTTATCATTGTAAGACCTGGCCATAAGGCCGTACTCATTTGCTTAATATATTTGGTCATTTGCGTTCGATATGTATCTTTGTTTGGCTGTGTGCACTAGCTGTTCCTGGACTAGTGCAATTTACACAGAGGGTTTCGGAGTCGTTACTTCGGGATCTGACAATGGTGGTATCAGAGCCGCGATGACTCCAAGACGCGACCATAGGTAGAATAGAATGGGAACCACTAAGGACATAATTTCTTTAAAATAATATTTGAAAGATCTTGTAAAATCTTGTCTGTTCTCTTCCTTTACTCAACATCCTTCTACTCGCTTTCTAACCCCTTTCCTTCTTCAAATTGTAGATGTCCGAGACCCCTACCCAAGTCACTTTTGGCACCCAAGCCGGTCACTTAGCCTCCTGCCTTCAGAGTCTTCTACTAGAGATAGGCTTCAAGGGCCGCCCAATTTATCTGGGGTACCATCAGACCATTGGAGAGCAAGAGTACTGGCGTGTTGAGGTTCGGATTTTCGCCAACGTGGGAGATACAGCCGCCTTCCACATCTTTGATGCCCCACAGAGGCGAGACACCTTCCTTGCCGGTATCCAGGATGCAGCACGGGAGGCCATTCGACGATTGAGAGAGATGTATTCACTCGAGCTCAAGGACTCCGCATTCCGATACTACCCCCGCAGATACCCGGCGAGTTCACGCAGCATCTATGCATCCACCGAGACCGAAGACGACCCCCGGCTCAGGCAGCAGGTAGAGCTCACTCAGGCTTTGGATGGAGCTTGTGAGATGGCCATGGATGAGTTGAGCTACCTCGCCTACAAGCTTCGGAGGGCAGAGGAGGAGCTAGCCATGTTCCGAGGGGCAGAAGATTGTGCTTCTTCCGTCAGCTGGATTAGCGTTGAGTCTGCACCTAAGAGGCGTCGCACCGGCATCAAGAAGCATTACTTAGCTCAGTTCAAGCCAGCCCAGTAGGAGGTTCTTTAGAATTAGGCCTTAGGCTAAATTAGAATGCTTTTGTGAGCTGTATTTCCTTGTCATCAGCCACAAATTGTTAGGACGAAATAAATTAATAAAGGAAGTGTTTTGATATTTTCTTTGGAAATTTGCCTTTTTGCTTGTCTTTGTGTGTGGGATGGAACAAATAGAACCCCTGGTAATCTTTCTCTTCTCTTCTAAACCTTGGAGGCAAACAGATGGTGAGCACAAGGAGCAACAGCAATGGTAATCTCAATGAGACGCAAGAGAGGCAGACCACTCCACCACCCCCGCCAGCTAACGGACCCGCCTGGACTCAACTGATGGCCAACCAAAACCAACTGATTCAGCTGCTGGTCCAGACCGTCTCCAACCCTGCGCAGCCTGCTCCTCAGCCGCAGCAAGCTCAGGCGCCTCAATCCCGCCTGTCGGAGTTCATGAGGATGCGCCCACCAACCTTTTCGAGCAGCTCTGAGCCTATGGATGCTGACGATTGGCTTCGGGGCATCGGCAAGAAACTGGACTTACTGCAGTGCACTGATCGGGAGCGAGTCCTCTTTGCCTCCTACCAGCTGCATGGACCTGCCGCAGAGTGGTGGGATGTTTTCATCACCTCGCAATCTGATGCTCAAGCCGTCACCTGGAAAGAGTTCTCTCGGCAATTTCGCAAGGCTCACATCCCAACTGGTCTTGTCACCTTGAAGAAGAAAGAGTTTCGAGCCCTGCGCCAGGGAGGTCGTACTGTGAATGAATACCTCCAGAAGTTCAACCAGCTGGCACGTTATGCACCGGAGGACGTTGCCACGGATGAGGCTAAGCAGGAGAGATTTTTGGAGGGCCTCAATGACAACCTCGCCGTTCAGCTCCTCTCGAGTGACTATTCTGACTTCCACCAGTTGGTCAGTAAGGCGATCCGCCAAGAGGGCAAGTATGTAGAGATGGAGAATCGCAAGCGGAGGATGGCTACCCAGAGGGCCAATACGGGAGGATTCCCTAAGCCTCGCCACACCCAGCCATCCCCTGGCAGCTCCAGACCAGCTTTTCAGCGCCCGACTTTCCAAGCCAATCGCCCTTCATCGCAGCCAGCGAGGGCTCCCATTTCCGGTGGATCAGTACAGAAGACCCCCGCTCAGCCCGATGGGACGACCTGCTTCTACTGCAAGGAGGCAGGGCATTTTGCCAGGCAGTGCCCCAAGAAGATTCAAGCCAATGCCAGTGCGGGGGGACAGAACTCAGGAGCAGCTTTTAAGAAGCCTCAAGGTTTTATCAAGGGCAGAATAAACCACATTACTGCGGAAGAAGCCCAAGCCTCACCGGATGTTGTCCTGGGTAAGTTTTTGGTAAACTCAATCCCAGCATCTGTTTTGTTTGATTTCGGAGCTTCCCATTCGTTTATTTCTGAAACTTTTGTGGTTCAAAATGGGATGAAACCTGTTCCCCTTAGTATTCCCATGATAGTCCAGTCCCCTGGAATAGAGATAAGAGCCAGTACCCTATGCCCGAGAGTGGAGTTACTCGTGGAAGGAGTACCATTCCTAGCCGAGTTGATCGTCCTAGACTCTCGCGGGTTGGACGTCATCCTTGGTATGGATTGGTTGTCCAAGAATAAAGGCAAGATAGATTGTGCTTCCCGGTCCATCACCATCACCAATGATCATGGAGTAAAAGTGAACTTTGTACCCAAGATACCCAACCAGTGTACCCTATCTCATCTTCAAGTCTTGGAAGAAGTGCCAATAGTACGGGAGTACCCGGATGTGTTTCCGGAGGATCTACCTGGGATGCCCCCGGACAGGGAAGTTGAATTTGTAATTGACTTAGTCCCTGGTACCGCCCCTATCTCCAAGAGGCCGTACCGAATGCCCGCTAATGAGTTAGCCGAACTTAAGAAGCAGATTCAGGAGTTGGAAGATAAGGGCTATGTTCGGCCTAGCTCATCACCATGGGGCGCGCCCGTCCTTTTCATCAAAAAGAAGGATGGTAGCATGAGGATGTGTGTGGACTATAGGGCACTTAATGAAGCCACCATCAAGAATAAGTACCCATTACCTAGGATCGACGATCTCTTTGATCAGTTGAAAGGAGCAAGAGTTTTCTCTAAGATAGATCTGAGATCCGGGTACCATCAACTGAAGATCCGAGAAGAGGACATACCCAAGACTGCCTTCACGACTCGTTATGGTCAATATGAGTTTACAGTCATGTCGTTTGGATTGACAAATGCCCCGGCATATTTCATGACTATGATGAACAAGGTGTTTCTGAAGTATTTGGATAAGTTTGTGGTAATCTTCATTGATGACATTCTCATCTACTCCAAAAGTAAGGAGGATCATGAAGAACATCTCAGAATAATCCTAGGGGAGCTAAGAGCCCACCAACTTTATGCCAAATTCAGTAAATGTGAATTTTGGCTAAAGGAGGTAGCTTTCCTTGGTCATATTGTGACGGCTGAAGGAATCGCCGTGGATCCCTCTAAGGTTGAAGCCGTAATGGATTGGCAGCAGCCTACGACAGTATCAGAAATCAGAAGTTTTCTCGGACTTGCTGGATACTATCGTCGCTTCATACCGGAGTTCTCCAAGCTAGCCAGACCAATGACCCAGCTCCTGAAGAAAGAAAAGAAGTTTGAATGGACAAAGGCATGTGAATAGAGTTTCCAGGTACTCAAGAGCAAATTAGTGTCAGCTCCGGTACTCACCCTACCAGATATTCATAAGGACTTTGAGGTGTATTGTGATGCCTCCCGGCAAGGACTTGGTTGTGTGTTGATGCAAGAGGGAAGAGTGGTAGCTTATGCATCTCGTCAGTTAAGGCCTCATGAAGGAAATTACCCCACTCATGACCTAGAGTTAGCCGCAGTAGTTCATGCTTTGAAGATCTGGCGGCACTACCTCATCGGTAATCGTTGTGAGGTATACACGGACCATAAGAGTTTAAAGTATATTTTCACCCAGGCGGAGCTCAATCTGAGGCAGCGACGATGGTTAGAGTTGATCAAGGATTACAACCTTGGAATTCATTACCATCCAGGCAAGGCCAATGTTGTGGCCGATGCATTGAGTAGAAAGGTTTATGCCAACAGCACTTTGTCAGCGGAGGTTCAAACCCGACTTCAAGAGGGAATTGCCCGCCTAAGTCTGGAGCCCAAGAACCAAGGTAACCTCATGACTCTGGAAATCCAACCTACCCTGCCCGAGCTAATCCGAGAAGCTCAGAAGATAGATGAGGATATTAAGGAGATACAGAAGAACATGAGAAGAGGCAAGGCCCCCGGGTTCAGCGAGGATGAACATGGAGCCGTCTGGTACGGGAGTCGTATCTGCGTACCAAACAATAAGGAGATCAAGGATATGATTCTGAAAGAAGCTCATGACACCCCATACTCCATACACCCCGGTCGTACCAAGATGTATCAGAACCTCAGGGAAAAGTATTGGTGGGTCAGTATGAAGAGGGAAATTGCTGAGTACATTGACGCGTGTGACACCTGTCAGAGAGTCAAGAGGTTCCAAACCAAGGGAAAGCTTGCACCAAGGTTCGTGGGACCCTTTAAGATATTGAGTCGCAGAGGTGAGGTAGCATACCAGTTGGAATTACCATCCACCATGGTTGGGATCCACGATGTTTTCCATGTCTCCCAGTTGAAGAAGTGCCTTCGGGTACCCACTGAGCAGGCAGCACTTGAGGCTCTCGATCTTCAAGAAGACCTCACCTATAGAGAGCAGCCAATCAAGATCCTTGAGACAGCAGAACGTCAGACCAGAAGGAAGACCATCCGTTTCTGCCGAGTGCAATGGAGCAACCATACGGAGGATGAAGCCACCTGGGAAAGAGAAGAAGAATTGAAGGCCAATCACCCCCATCTCTTTTGCTAGCCCGTTCGAATCTCGGGGTCGAGATTCCCTTAAGGGGGGTAGGTTTGTGACATCCCAATTTTCATTTCTTTTTCTGGAATTTAAAGTCCTTCTTTTGTTTATTGCCTTGTTTTAAAAGTTAGTAGGATGGTGAGAAATTTTGATCAAAATAAGTTTATTTGCTTTTATTTGGGTTCCTTGCTTTTTCTAGACTTATAGGATTTTTCTGGGTTTTATTTGGATTTTTCTGCTATTTTCTAATCCCAAAAGTCTTTATTCGGGTTTTCAGAAAATCAAAAAGAGAAAATAAAATTCAACCCCTCTCTCCGGCCGCCGCGTGGACGGCCAGATGCCGCCCACGTCGCCTCCTCCATCCCGCCTCCCCTCCCTCCCCGCGCGCCACGCGTGCGGCCCGATAGCGGCCACGCCGGCCCATCTCGCCGCCCCTCTCCTCCTTCACCCCCACCGCCCGATCCCGTCGATCGCATCGTGGCCGCTCCCTTCCACTTAACGCCCCGCGTTCTTTTCCCGCCGTCCGATCTCCCCCGCCCCGCGATCTCACCCGCTCCCGCCCCTCTCTCTCTCTGCCCCGGCCCCACTTGTCATCCCCGACCCCCATCCCCTCACGCGGCCCTCACGCGGACGCCGCTGCCATGGCCGTTGGCCGGCTCCGCCCTAACCAGCCCTCTCCCCTTATCTCTTCCGCACGCCGCCTCTCCCTTCGTGCGCCGCAAGCCCGCGCCCCGTCTCCCTCGATTTCCGCGCACGACGCCCACGTCTCCCACGCGGCCGAGGCCACTTCCGTTGCAACCGCCGCCCACCTCCCCGCTTTCTCCGGCGAGAGATTCCGCAGCGCCTCCACCCCCTCGGCCCTATAAAAGCCACCCCCGAGCACCACCCTTCCCCACTCCACCTCGCTCCACCTCCCGTTTGCACTCTCCGGTGCCCGAGAGCTCCCCCACCGAGCGTCTTCGCTCCGCCGGGCCGCCTTCTCCTCCGGCGAGGAATCGCCGGCGAAGGAGAGCCGCTCGAGCTTCGCCGAGGCCGCCCCGAGCTCCGCCACCTCACGCCGAGCCTCCTCCGCCTTTTCCCCGTGCCCGAGCACCGCCGGAGAGCCCCGCCCGCCGGAACCCGATCACTTCGCCGTCTCCACCTCGTCGCGAGCCACTTCCGTCCGCCGCCGAGCTTCGCCGGAGGTATAGGCCTACTCCCCGTGCGCCCCTCTCCCCGTTCCCGCCCTCGCCGTCCTCCGCCGTGGCCGCTACCGCCGGCGACCCTCGGGAACCGTGCACCCCGCCGGTGGCCGAGCCACATCAGCCGGCCCAGGCCCGCGTGGTGTCCACGTCGGCGCCACCCGCGCACCAAGCCGCCCCGTCAGCGCCACCCGCACCTCCCTGCCACGTCAGCCACCGCCCCGTCCGTGGACCCGGTCCATAGACCGAGGCCCACATGTCAGCCGGCCCAATCCCGAGATGACGTCATGCTGACGCAAAAACTCAGGTTTTCCCGTAGAAAATTAATTCGGCCAAAATTGATTTTGGTGCTGACGTCATAATCCTCAATTTCCTATACAAAAATAATTCCAAAAATTCCTTTTATTCTTTTTCTCTGAATTTAAACTTTCCCGGAGCCCGTTCTCCTTCGTTCTAACTCCGATTTAACCCGTTCAAATTTCTAAATTCATCAAAAATTCCCCTCTACCCATTCCTAGCCTCAGTTTGAATTTTTGAGTTTATTTGAATTCGATTTGAATTTATTTTGAGTTTGGAGGGTTATTTTCACGTGTAGATTACGACGATTCTGAAGATTTCCTCGACGACGGATCTCACCAATTCGAAGAGCAAGGCAAGTCACCCTCCTTGATCATGTTGATCCCAGAATTGCAAATAAAATTATGTTGATTTAAATTATATTGCATGCGTATTTCTATTCAACGTATTTCAATTCAGTTTTAAATTTAGTTATTACCTACTTGTTAATTCCCCTTTGAATTTGAATTCCTCAATACTTTGTAACCCTAGATTAAAAACTCTGGTTAGTTCGATAGAATGGCTAGAGAAAACTCTATAATATATGCTTAGCCATGCATAGATGAAACTTAGGTTTGGGGACCCCTTTTTGCATAAAATGACAAGCTTTTGGATAGTATTCTCGACTTTGGAGAGTCAAGGAAGTTTATAAAACTATTTCAAAATAAAATATAAAATCTGGTTTAGACTTAGGTTAATGGTTAGAGTGGTGGGTGCAGGCATGCCCTGTTGGTTGGAGCCGCAGAGGTTGACTGTCGTGCACGGGGGTATGTGGTTGAGCCTAAGTCAATTAAGGACCGGTCTCTGAGCTACTGTTGCTGAAGCCTTAACGTACTACCACATGGCTGGTATGGGACAGCCCTGGCCAAATAATTTGCGGAGTCCAAACTCGAGTCAAGTCGTAGGTTGAAAGTGGGTGTGGTTGGTGCCATGCGAAGTCCCACTTGGGTGAGCGTGGTTGTAGCCATGAGAAGTCTCACCTAGGCTCAAGAGGGGGTCCCGGTCTGGTGGATTCCTTACCGGGGTGAAACCTTAGAGTTGGCTTGGCCGAGTTGACGGCTTCGCATTGTAAAGGCCTTGTTATGATTACTCAGTCGCACGCCTAAGGAAGCGTGTATTGGCCGACATTATGAGGACATCATATCTTGTGGGTAAAGCTGTACAACCTCTGCAGAGTGTAAAATCTATCCTGGATAGCCGTGCCCACGGTCACGGGCATGCTAAGCAAAAGTTTTTCATAGATTAGACTTGGTTTTACAAAAATGTTTTCAAAAACCTTATGAATGGATGGAGTCCATGAGCGTATGTTTAATGTGTGGATGGATGGAATTCACATGGACTATTTTTGGGGAAATTGGTCCGGGAGGGATTCCCGTGGTTAGGTTGGTGTATGGTCGGAGCCTGCACTGACGTTATGAATTTCACTCAAGTATTGTTTTTACTTACTGTATTAAATTCAGCAATTTCAATCTATTTATCGTATTTCATAATGCTGTTTTTGCAAATAAACCCTATAAGCCTTCCTTCAAGCCTTTATCATTATGTTGCATTTTTCCCGGGTGACTTGCGGAGTACAAGTTTGTACTCACCTTGCTGCATCTCAACAGAGGAGGATGTCTACGACTACGGTGAGGACTAGGACGAGTAGGACGTGTCTTGCAGTCGTCTGCCTGTGGGGAGGCAGCTGGGCTTCGCCAGTTATCTTATTAATTTCTGCTGTTATTTCCCTTTTATTTGATTTATCATTGTAAGACCTGGCCATAAGGCCGTACTCATTTGCTTAATATATTTGGTCATTTGCGTTCGATATGTATCTTTGTTTGGCTGTGTGCACTAGCTATTCCTGGACTAGTGCAATTTACACAGAGGGTTTCGGAGTCGTTACTTCGGGATCTGACAAAGGTGGTATCAGAGCCGCGATGACTCCAAGACGCGACCATAGGTAGAATAGAATGGGAACCACTAAGGACATAATTTCTTTAAAATAATATTTGAAAGATCTTGTAAAATCTTGTCTGTTCTCTTCCTTTACTCAACATCCTTCTACTCGCTTTCTAACCCCTTTCCTTCTTCAAATTGTAGATGTCCGAGACCCCTACCCAAGTCACTTTTGGCACCCAAGCCGGTCACTTAGCCTCCTGCCTTCAGAGTCTTCTACTAGAGATAGGCTTCAAGGGCCGCCCAATTTATCTGGGGTACCATCAGACCATTGGAGAGCAAGAGTACTGGCGTGTTGAGGTTCGGATTTTCGCCAACGTGGGAGATACAGCCGCCTTCCACATCTTTGATGCCCCACAGAGGCGAGACACCTTCCTTGCCGGTATCCAGGATGCAGCACGGGAGGCCATTCGACGATTGAGAGAGATGTATTCACTCGAGCTCAAGGACTCCGCATTCCGATACTACCCCCGCAGATACCCGGCGAGTTCACGCAGCATCTATGCATCCACCGAGACCGAAGACGACCCCCGGCTCAGGCAGCAGGTAGAGCTCACTCAGGCTTTGGATGGAGCTTATGAGATGGCCATGGATGAGTTGAGCTACCTCGCCTACAAGCTTCGGAGGGCAGAGGAGGAGCTAGCCATGTTCCGAGGGGCAGAAGATTGTGCTTCTTCCGTCAGCTGGATTAGCGTTGAGTCTGCACCTAAGAGGCGTCGCACCGGCATCAAGAAGCATTACTTAGCTCAGTTCAAGCCAGCCTAGTAGGAGGTTCTTTAGAATTAGGCCTTAGGCTAAATTAGAATGCTTTTGTGAGCTGTATTTCCTTGTCATCAGCCACAAATTGTTAGGACGAAATAAATTAATAAAGGAAGTGTTTTGCTATTTTCTTTGGAAATTTGCCTTTTTGCTTGTCTTTGTGTGTGGGATGGAACAAATAGAACCCCTGGTAATCTTTCTCTTCTCTTCTAAACCTTGGAGGCAAACAGATGGTGAGCACAAGGAGCAACGGCAATGGTAATCTCAATGAGACGCAAGAGAGGCAGACCACTCCACCACCCCCGCCAGCTAACGGACCCGCCTGGACTCAACTGATGGCCAACCAAAACCAACTGATTCAGCTGCTGGTCCAGACCGTCTCCAACCCTGCGCAGCCTGCTCCTCAGCCGCAGCAAGCTCAGGCGCCTCAATCCCGCCTGTCGGAGTTCATGAGGATGCGCCCACCAACCTTTTCGAGCAGCTCTGAGCCTATGGATGCTGACGATTGGCTTCGGGGCATCGGCAAGAAACTGGACTTACTGCAGTGCACTGATCGGGAGCGAGTCCTCTTTGCCTCCTACCAGCTGCATGGACCTGCCGCAGAGTGGTGGGATGTTTTCATCACCTCGCAATCTGATGCTCAAGCCGTCACCTGGAAAGAGTTCTCTCGGCAATTTCGCAAGGCTCACATCCCAACTGGTCTTGTCACCTTGAAGAAGAAAGAGTTTCGAGCCCTGCGCCAGGGAGGTCGTACTGTGAATGAATACCTCCAGAAGTTCAACCAGCTGGCACGTTATGCACCGGAGGACGTTGCCACGGATGAGGCTAAGCAGGAGAGATTTTTGGAGGGCCTCAATGACAACCTCGCCGTTCAGCTCCTCTCGAGTGACTATTCTGACTTCCACCAGTTGGTCAGTAAGGCGATCCGCCAAGAGGGCAAGTATGTAGAGATGGAGAATCGCAAGCGGAGGATGGCTACCCAGAGGGCCAATACGGGAGGATTCCCTAAGCCTCGCCACACCCAGCCATCCCCTGGCAGCTCCAGACCAGCTTTTCAGCGCCCGACTTTCCAAGCCAATCGCCCTTCATCGCAGCCAGCGAGGGCTCCCATTTCCGGTGGATCAGTACAGAAGACCCCCGCTCAGCCCGATGGGACGACCTGCTTCTACTGCAAGGAGGCAGGGCATTTTGCCAGGCAGTGCCCCAAGAAGATTCAAGCCAATGCCAGTGCGGGGGGACAGAACTCAGGAGCAGCTTTTAAGAAGCCTCAAGGTTTTATCAAGGGCAGAATAAACCACATTACTGCGGAAGAAGCCCAAGCCTCACCGGATGTTGTCCTGGGTAAGTTTTTGGTAAACTCAATCCCAGCATCTGTTTTGTTTGATTTCGGAGCTTCCCATTCGTTTATTTCTGAAACTTTTGTGGTTCAAAATGGGATGAAACCTGTTCCCCTTAGTATTCCCATGATAGTCCAGTCCCCTGGAATAGAGATAAGAGCCAGTACCCTATGCCCGAGAGTGGAGTTACTCGTGGAAGGAGTACCATTCCTAGCCGAGTTGATCGTCCTAGACTCTCGCGGGTTGGACGTCATCCTTGGTATGGATTGGTTGTCCAAGAATAAAGGCAAGATAGATTGTGCTTCCCGGTCCATCACCATCACCAATGATCATGGAGTAAAAGTGAACTTTGTACCCAAGATACCCAACCAGTGTACCCTATCTCATCTTCAAGTCTTGGAAGAAGTGCCAATAGTACGGGAGTACCCGGATGTGTTTCCGGAGGATCTACCTGGGATGCCCCCGGACAGGGAAGTTGAATTTGTAATTGACTTAGTCCCTGGTACCGCCCCTATCTCCAAGAGGCCGTACCGAATGCCCGCTAATGAGTTAGCCGAACTTAAGAAGCAGATTCAGGAGTTGGAAGATAAGGGCTATGTTCGGCCTAGCTCATCACCATGGGGCGCGCCCGTCCTTTTCATCAAAAAGAAGGATGGTAGCATGAGGATGTGTGTGGACTATAGGGCACTTAATGAAGCCACCATCAAGAATAAGTACCCATTACCTAGGATCGACGATCTCTTTGATCAGTTGAAAGGAGCAAGAGTTTTCTCTAAGATAGATCTGAGATCCGGGTACCATCAACTGAAGATCCGAGAAGAGGACATACCCAAGACTGCCTTCACGACTCGTTATGGTCAATATGAGTTTACAGTCATGTCGTTTGGATTGACAAATGCCCCGGCATATTTCATGACTATGATGAACAAGGTGTTTCTGAAGTATTTGGATAAGTTTGTGGTAATCTTCATTGATGACATTCTCATCTACTCCAAAAGTAAGGAGGATCATGAAGAACATCTCAGAATAATCCTAGGGGAGCTAAGAGCCCACCAACTTTATGCCAAATTCAGTAAATGTGAATTTTGGCTAAAGGAGGTAGCTTTCCTTGGTCATATTGTGACGGCTGAAGGAATCGCCGTGGATCCCTCTAAGGTTGAAGCCGTAATGGATTGGCAGCAGCCTACGACAGTATCAGAAATCAGAAGTTTTCTCGGACTTGCTGGATACTATCGTCGCTTCATACCGGAGTTCTCCAAGCTAGCCAGACCAATGACCCAGCTCCTGAAGAAAGAAAAGAAGTTTGAATGGACAAAGGCATGTGAATAGAGTTTCCAGGTACTCAAGAGCAAATTAGTGTCAGCTCCGGTACTCACCCTACCAGATATTCATAAGGACTTTGAGGTGTATTGTGATGCCTCCCGGCAAGGACTTGGTTGTGTGTTGATGCAAGAGGGAAGAGTGGTAGCTTATGCATCTCGTCAGTTAAGGCCTCATGAAGGAAATTACCCCACTCATGACCTGGAGTTAGCCGCAGTAGTTCATGCTTTGAAGATCTGGCGGCACTACCTCATTGGTAATCGTTGTGAGGTATACACGGACCATAAGAGTTTAAAGTATATTTTCACCCAGGCGGAGCTCAATCTGAGGCAGCGACGATGGTTAGAGTTGATCAAGGATTACAACCTTGGAATTCATTACCATCCAGGCAAGGCCAATGTTGTGGCCGATGCATTGAGTAGAAAGGTTTATGCCAACAGCACTTTGTCAGCGGAGGTTCAAACCCGACTTCAAGAGGGAATTGCCCGCCTAAGTCTGGAGCCCAAGAACCAAGGTAACCTCATGACTCTGGAAATCCAACCTACCCTGCCCGAGCTAATCCGAGAAGCTCAGAAGATAGATGAGGATATTAAGGAGATACAGAAGAACATGAGAAGAGGCAAGGCCCCCGGGTTCAGCGAGGATGAACATGGAGCCGTCTGGTACGGGAGTCGTATCTGCGTACCAAACAATAAGGAGATCAAGGATATGATTCTGAAAGAAGCTCATGACACCCCATACTCCATACACCCCGGTCGTACCAAGATGTATCAGGACCTCAGGGAAAAGTATTGGTGGGTCAGTATGAAGAGGGAAATTGCTGAGTACATTGACGCGTGTGACACCTGTCAGAGAGTCAAGAGGTTCCAAACCAAGGGAAAGCTTGCACCAAGGTTCGTGGGACCCTTTAAGATATTGAGTCGCAGAGGTGAGGTAGCATACCAGTTGGAATTACCATCCACCATGGTTGGGATCCACGATGTTTTCCATGTCTCCCAGTTGAAGAAGTGCCTTCGGGTACCCACTGAGCAGGCAGCACTTGAGGCTCTCGATCTTCAAGAAGACCTCACCTATAGAGAGCAGCCAATCAAGATCCTTGAGACAGCAGAACGTCAGACCAGAAGGAAGACCATCCGTTTCTGCCGAGTGCAATGGAGCAACCATACGGAGGATGAAGCCACCTGGGAAAGAGAAGAAGAATTGAAGGCCAATCACCCCCATCTCTTTTGCTAGCCCGTTCAAATCTCGGGGTCGAGATTCCCTTAAGGGGGGTAGGTTTGTGACATCCCAATTTTCATTTCTTTTTCTGGAATTTAAAGTCCTTCTTTTGTTTATTGCCTTGTTTTAAAAGTTAGTAGGATGGTGAGAAATTTTGATCAAAATAAGTTTATTTGCTTTTATTTGGGTTCCTTGCTTTTTCTAGACTTATAGGATTTTTCTGGGTTTTATTTGGATTTTTCTGCTATTTTCTAATCCCAAAAGTCTTTATTCGGGTTTTCAGAAAATCAAAAAGAGAAAATAAAATTCAACCCCTCTCTCCGGCCGCCGCGTGGACGGCCAGATGCCGCCCACGTCGCCTCCTCCATCCCGCCTCCCCTCCCTCCCCGCGCGCCACGCGTGCGGCCCGATAGCGGCCACGCCGGCCCATCTCGCCGCCCCTCTCCTCCTTCACCCCCACCGCCCGATCCCGTCGATCGCATCGTGGCCGCTCCCTTCCACTTAACGCCCCGCGTTCTTTTCCCGCCGTCCGATCTCCCCCGCCCCGCGATCTCACCCGCTCCCGCCCCTCTCTCTCTCTGCCCCGGCCCCACTTGTCATCCCCGACCCCCATCCCCTCACGCGGCCCTCACGCGGACGCCGCTGCCATGGCCGTTGGCCAGCTCCGCCCTAACCAGCTCTCTCCCCTTATCTCTTCCGCACGCCGCCTCTCCCTTCGTGCGCCGCAAGCCCGCGCCCCGTCTCCCTCGATTTCCGCGCACGACGCCCACGTCTCCCCCGCGGCCGAGGCCACTTCCGTTGCAACCGCCGCCCACCTCCCCGCTTTCTCCGGCGAGAGATTCCGCAGCGCCTCCACCCCCTCGGCCCTATAAAAGCCACCCCCGAGCACCACCCTTCCCCACTCCACCTCGCTCCACCTCCCGTTTGCACTCTCCGGTGCCCGAGAGCTCCCCCACCGAGCGTCTTCGCTCCGCCGCGCCGCCTTCTCCTCCGGCGAGGAATCGCCGGCGAAGGAGAGCCGCTCGAGCTTCGCCGAGGCCGCCCCGAGCTCCGCCACCTCACGCCGAGCCTCCTCCGCCTTTTCCCCGTGCCCGAGCACCGCCGGAGAGCCCCGCCCGCCGGAACCCGATCACTTCGCCGTCTCCACCTCGTCGCTAGCCACTTCCGTCCGCCGCCGAGCTTCGCCGGAGGTATAGGCCTACTCCCCGTGCGCCCCTCTCCCCGTTCCCGCCCTCGCCGTCCTCCGCCGTGGCCGCTACCGCCGGTGACCCTCGGGAACCGTGCACCCCGCCGGTGGCCGAGCCACATCAGCCGGCCCAGGCCCGCGTGGTGTCCACGTCGGCGCCACCCGCGCACCAAGCCGCCCCGTCAGCGCCACCCGCACCTCCCTGCCACGTCAGCCACCGCCCCGTCCGTGGACCCGGTCCATAGACCGAGGCCCACATGTCAGCCGGCCCAATCCCGAGATGACGTCATGCTGACGCAAAAACTCAGGTTTTCCCGTAGAAAATTAATTCGGCCAAAATTGATTTTGGTGCTGACGTCATAATCCTCAATTTCCTATACAAAAATAATTCCAAAAATTCCTTTTATTCTTTTTCTCTGAATTTAAACTTTCCCGGAGGCCGTTCTCCTTCGTTCTAACTCCGATTTAACCCGTTCAAATTTCTAAATTCATCAAAAATTCCCCTCTACCCATTCCTAGCCTCAATTTGAATTTTTGAGTTTATTTGAATTCGATTTGAATTTATTTTGAGTTTGGAGGGTTATTTTCACGTGTAGATTACGACGATTCTGAAGATTTCCTCGATGACGGATCTCACCAATTCGAAGAGCAAGGCAAGTCACCCTCCTTGATCATGTTGATCCCAGAATTGCAAATAAAATTATGTTGATTTAAATTATATTGCATGCGTATTTCTATTCAACGTATTTCAATTCAGTTTTAAATTTAGTTATTACCTACTTGTTAATTCCCCTTTGAATTTGAATTCCTCAATACTTTGTAACCCTAGATTAAAAACTCTGGTTAGTTCGATAGAATGGCTAGAGAAAACTCTATAATATATGCTTAGCCATGCATAGATGAAACTTAGGTTTGGGGACCCCTTTTTGCATAAAATGACAAGCTTTTGGATAGTATTCTCGACTTTGGAGAGTCAAGGAAGTTTATAAAACTATTTCAAAATAAAATATAAAATCTGGTTTAGACTTAGGTTAATGGTTAGAGTGGTGGGTGCAGGCATGCCCTGTTGGTTGGAGCCGCAGAGGTTGACTGTCGTGCACGGGGGTATGTGGTTGAGCCTAAGTCAATTAAGGACCGGTCTCTGAGCTACTGTTGCTGAAGCCTTAACGTACTACCACATGGCTGGTATGGGACAGCCCTAGCCAAATAATTTGCGGAGTCCAAACTCGAGTCAAGTCGTAGGTTGAAAGTGGGCGTGGTTGGTGCCATGCGAAGTCCCACTTGGGTGAGCGTGGTTGTAGCCATGAGAAGTCTCACCTAGGCTCAAGAGGGGGTCCCGGTCTGGTGGATTCCTTACCGGGGTGAAACCTTAGAGTTGGCTTGGCCGAGTTGACGGCTTCGCATTGTAAAGGCCTTGTTATGATTACTCAGTCGCACGCCTAAGGAAGCGTGTATTGGCCGACATTATGAGGACATCATATCTTGTGGGTAAAGCTGTACAACCTCTGCAGAGTGTAAAATCTATCCTGGATAGCCGTGCCCACGGTCACGGGCATGCTAAGCAAAAGTTTTTCATAGATTAGACTTGGTTTTACAAAAATGTTTTCAAAAACCTTATGGATGGATGGAGTCCATGAGCGTCTGTTTAATGTGTGGATGGATGGAATTCACATGGACTGTTTTTGGGGAAATTGGTCCGGGAGGGATTCCCGTGGTTAGGTTGGTGTATGGTCGGAGCCTGCACTGACGTTTTGAATTTCACTCAAGTATTGTTTTTACTTACTGTATTAAATTCAGCAATTTCAATCTATTTATCGTATTTCATAATGCTGTTTTTGCAAATAAACCCTATAAGCCTTCCTTCAAGCCTTTATCATTATGTTGCATTTTTCCCGGGTGACTTGCGGAGTACAAGTTTGTACTCACCTTGCTGCATCTCAACAGAGGAGGATGTCTACGACTACGGTGAGGACCAGGACGAGTAGGACGTGTCTTGCAGTCGTCTGCCTGTGGGGAGGCAGCTGGGCTTCGCCAGTTATCTTATTAATTTCCGCTGTTATTTCCCTTTTATTTGATTTATCATTGTAAGACCTGGCCATAAGGCCGTACTCATTTGCTTAATATATTTGGTCATTTGCGTTCGATATGTATCTTTGTTTGGCTGTGTGCACTAGCTGTTCCTGGACTAGTGCAATTTACACAGAGGGTTTCGGAGTCGTTACTTCGGGATCCGACACCTTCTCTCTCCCTTCCCTATTTATTGCTTCAGCCAAATGCCTCCATGGCTCCAGTAGGCACTACCTCCCAGTGCCTCCTTTGGCTTCCTTCCCCTCTAGCATCTTCCACTCTCAGGCTCTAGCTTCCTTGTGCCTTCGGCTCTAGCCTCCTTGCGCCTCTGGCGGCTTCCTTCGGCTTTGGTCTCCTGTGCCTCTGCCCAGCTTAGCCTCTAGCCTCATAGCGTCGGCTGATAGCTCGGCCATGGCCACTTCCTGGACTCGCCCCTGAGCTCGGGCTCTGGTGGGCTCAACCTCCCAACGCTGCCTCCGATGAGCTCCACCGCCCGCCTGCAGCTTGGTGCCACCTCCTTCTGTGCCACCCTTCGACCTGACCCTAGGCGCCGCTCCTCTAGCCTGGCTTCGCTCCCATCCCTTCGGCCGCTGCGCCTACACCTCCAGCCCGACCAACCACTGCTAAGCCTCCCTACCACCGGTCTCTACTCCAGCCACCCCGCGCCTCAAGCCGACTTGGCCTTCCTGTGTCGCCTTTGGTACTCCCTCTCCTCTCTACTCCTTTCCTCCTCTACTACCCCCTTATGCTCTGTGATGTGGTATACTATGGCGACTGCGGGATGATTGTGTACATGGGGTGGTTGTGAACCTATGATGGCTGTGAGGGCTTGTGATGGCCAGTGGGTACTTTGGCCATTGTTGTGCTATGCCGTGAACGAGCTAAGGGATAAGTTGTGATGGCCTTACTTGGTTCAGTGCAGTTGGGGATGGGAAGGCGACGACGATGGCCCTGGTGGTGATGACACTCTCCATGTTTTTCCATTGGTCCTTCTCGTCACCCCCTTGTCCCGGTCCGATTTGGCATGGTCCCGGTGGTCCTCATCGGCCCTTGGTCGTAACGGCTGTGGTCTTCCCCAACTCCCTTATGGGCTCCCCTCCTCCTGGCTCTACTCTCTGTCCCCTCTCTGGTGGTGATGCCCACTTGGTGGTTATGGGCAATGTGGATCCTTGGGTGGCTATGGAAGTGTAGGATGGCTCTCAGTTTTGGCTTTGCCTTTGGCTTGCTGTTGCTTTGGTGAGGGTAGATGGGGGGAGCGTAGGACTTGGCCTTTGCCTGGTCTTGGTTCTCTGGTGGCTCTGGCTCTTGCTGGTTCCTTCCCTCTGGTGGCTTGCTCAATGAAATGGGAATGTTTGCTTTGCTACTTTCTCTCCAGTTGGCTTTAAGAGGAAGAGGGAGGGCTGGCTCTTAGCTGGTGCTGGGCTTGGTCTTGTCCTTACCCCTCTCTCGTTTTGCTGTGCACTGGGTAAAAATTGGGGCAACACTAACGACCTTCGGTCCATGTCATGGCTTGGGCATTATTCTTCTGGTTTTCTACTGCGTGAGATAAGTTGGTAGAAATAAAATGGGCTATGGGATTTGTTTTTCACTGGGTGATGAGGCCCAATTTAAGTGAGAGGCGCCGACCAGCCCTAGACGGTCTAGAAATCTCAATGAGCACTATTCAATTTGGCCTTCTAAAGCCGGATGGGTTCTGATGGCAAAATCTTTTATCTCTTTTATTCTCTTTTGGATTGTTTCTATTCTCCAAGATTATATCGCAAAAGAAAAGATCGGATTTTGGTTCGGTTTCGAAAGGCTACACTTAGCCAAGGATGCATCAGAAGAATGCAAGGTCCTAAAATGATGCAATTGTAATTTTTATTATTTTCTATTTTAATGTAATACTTGTAATTCATTTATGCTAAATGCGCAACACAATCTTGTAAATATTCAATGGTTGTAATAATTTTATTTTGCTCGAAGAACTGAGTTTGGTTTCTTTTAATTTATTGTGTTGTAATTAACTTAATTACTCATTTAATTAGTATTTAAATTACTTAAATTCCACTGTTGGTGTTGATTAAAAGTTAGGGTTCTTTCAAGGCGGTGGCAGGAGGAGAAGGGGAGGCTCTCCGTAGCTTTTTGGAAGTGGGAAATTTAGGGTTCTTTCACAAATATTTCTTGGATTTACTACAATGTTATCACTTTTACCTCTGATTCATTTTTTTCATTTACCTCCAAACTCTTTTCTTGATGTTCTTTGCTTTTGATTTCTAGGTTTCTTATTTTTACAGGAGTTCCGAGACCCAAGAGATTATTGCCTTACCCCGTCCCCACGGTTGAAGGAGATCCCCACCCCTGACCGCCCCGCTGCCCTCTAGTTCCTAGGTATACAAACAAGCATACACACCTTGCTTAAGGATGGATTTAAAGCCTTTTTGCTTGTGGGATTATTGGTGTTTGGTCTTGTTTGTTGTACGGGTTCAGTATAACAGCCCGATGTAGAGGTATAAGCAGCACCTGGCTAAGTTCGCCGAGGTATGATGGATTGAATAAGTACATGGAAGATTGTACCGAGCGGTGTCGTTTGTACAATGAGCTAATCGAGCTGAGGGGGAACATTAAGGTGTTCTGCTGGTGCCAGCCTCTAAGTGCTCATGAGGTCACCCGTGGATGCTCATCCGTGGTTAAGATCAATCCGTCTCAGGAGACCGAGTTTCAGTATGTTCCTTCAGAGAAACAAAGGAAGATCTTTAAATTTGATCGTGTTTTGGACCGACAGATGATCAAGTTATTAACTGTTGCTACTTTGCTTGGCATTATGTCCATCATGTGCTGCAGAAATAGCATGCCAGGATGCTGGACTTAATGGGTCATATTGTCATATTATAATTGTTTCATTCAGAATTTGTATTTGTGGAGAGCTTGCCAGTCGTGAGGTCTGTGGAGGACGGTTTCAATGTATGCATCTTCACATATGGGAAAACAGGAATGGGAAAGACTTTCACCATGGAAAGGGTTCTAGAAGATAGGGGTGTTAACTATAGGACTTTGGAAGAATTATTCAAGATGTCAGAAGAGAGAAGGTCGTTTGTCACATACACATTTTCAGTGAGCATCTTGGAAGTCTATAATGAAAAAATCAGGGATCTTCTCGATGACAGCTGTGAACAAACAGCAAAAAGGTATATTTCCTTTCTTTTCTCATTTGTCCTGACTTGACAGTGGTTTTTCCAAAGCATAATATCTTATTGCATCCAAAGGTTGGACATACAGCAAAGTGCTGACGGAACACAAGAGGTTTCTGGTTTGGTTGAGGCTCCAATTTATACAATAGATGGTGTGTGGGAGAAACTGAAGGTTGGCGCTAGAAATAGATCTGTTGGATCAACCAGTGCCAACAAACTAAGCAGCTGCTCCCATAGGTGAGTGTCTTGGTGTTTCACCACTTGTATAGCATTCCTTCTAAATAATTCAGCGCATATATTGGAACAGGCTACCATTTTTCAACATTCATGATCGATCGTTAGCAATTAGAGTGAAGTTGTCCACGTGACATAGGAATGGCATTACTGTTGTATTTCCAGGGGCATTTCGGAAATTTTCCAATTGAAAAAGGAAAAAGGAAAGAGGAAGGTGAATTTTGGACACTATTGGACCCCTGTACACACAAAATTCCCGTTTTGGCCCCCCACCGAAAAAATTTCCGGTTTTGGACCCCTTCTAAGCGCGGGATTACGAGCTGCCGCCACGTCGCCCGGTCCACCGCGCGACCCCGCCGTCCACCGCGCGAACGCGCGCCCCGCCGTGCGATCGGCCGCCCGACCGCGCCTCCCCCGCCCGAGCGCGCGACCCCTTTCCCCGCCGCGCGATCGGCCGCCCGACCGTGCCTCCCCCCGCCCGAGCGCGCGTTTCGTCCGCAGACGCGCGGTCAAAATTTGGAGTCGCGCGCTCCGCGGACGAAACGCGCGCTCGGGCGGGGGGAGGCGCGGTCGCGCGGCTGATCGCGCGGCAGGGAAGGGGTCGCGCGCTCGGGCGGGGGGAGGTGCGGTCACGCGGCCGCGCGCGGGCGTTCGCGCGGTGGACGGCGGGGTCGCGCGGTGGACCGGGCGACGTGGCGGCAGCTCGTAATCCCGCGCTCAGAAGGGGTCCAAAACCGGAAATTTTTTCGGTGGGGGGCCAAAACGGGAATTTTGTGTGTACAGGGGTCCAATAGTGTCCAAAGTTCGAGGAAGGTGGGGCCCACCTGTCAATGGCCCGGTCGCAAGAGATAAGGGTTCGTCTCCTCCCGTGCGTGTGCGTGTGCGCTCGCGTGCGGCTTCGACCGCTTCACCCGGGGGCGACCGAGTCTAGCGGCAGCGGCAATGGAGGTGTCACCGGTGCGGGCGCTTCGGTGCCAACCATGATTGCAGCCCCCCGGATTCTGCCCCCTCCCCTTTATATGGCATCTCCTCTTCTCTGTTGGAGGCACTGGAAAAAGCAATGAGTTCACTTTCCCTCTCCGATCTCAAATCTCTCAGTAGTTCTTCAATCTCGAGTCTTGAGAGCCACCGGCCGGGTTGCTTCCTGTTGCCATCGGCTGAGGAGCTCAAATCGTCGTTATAGGATTTTCCCCGTGCAGTTTCCTTGAGCTTTTTCTTTGGATCTAGACGAGAGAAAAGGTGTGGGGTTTACCTCTAGAGGTTGATTTGGCTCAGACATGTGCTGAGTATTTGTGAGAGATTTGTGACTTGTTCTTGGTGTTCACGAGCATTCTCTGCAAGAGCTCTCGTTGGCCTTATGCGGCGTCCACCCGACCCTTGACTTCTACCTTGGTTCTAGCCAGGTGGAAGTGTGGCATTGTATCTCTGATTGCCTTCATCTCCTTGCTCGGCGCAATGGGGTACTTGGTTTTCTGGGACAGCGCAGTGTGCGTGCCTTGCCTTGTTCGGCTTCTCCACAGTGGTTTCGAGTATCATCGGCTTTGTGAGTATGTCAGTTCTCAGCTCTTTGCAATCTGTGATCTGTTTCATATATTTGCGATTAGTCACTGGTTGATTATTGCAAAGAGATGCATGTGGGTTCAACTATTAGCTCAATGAAGATATTGGTCTTATACTGAAATTGAATGTTAAAGCTTGAGCTCTAAGTCTCAGCTGTTTCAGTATAATCCCTACAGTTAGATACTTTTGAAATATTTCTGCAATTTGTGATCACTGTTACCACATTATCTATATACCGTTAGCCATTTCAGCTCTCTGCATAACTTGTTTACTTGTGAGTCTATACTCTGAAACATATCAAGTTACATGGCTGATTTTAGAGATATTTGGTGGTTACTCTATTTTGTGTTGTCTGCTGGCCGAAAGTATATTTTGCAGTTCTAGTCTGTCAGAATTTTATTTAGAGCTCAAGATTTGAAACTCATTTGACATATTGAATTAGTGAAGAGTATAAGACCATAGTAGCGGGACGGCCAAGATTAAACCTTGTGTAACCCTACATCTGAGAGCACTAAACAATAACTAAAACTTGTGTTTTTGCCAAGTTTTATTAATTCCCTGTTCATGAGAATGCTTTACATGATTATTTTAATAGTAATTTTAGTTCATATGATGAGTATATGTTCTTGTATAAATGACATGATAGAATTACATGTTTATATACAATTTATGTCATTTATATTCAGCTGGAAATGTTCCTTAATTTTGCTTTATCTTGTTGGAATTAAAACTAAATATATGCTCATACCGCACTATTTACAACAATTACTACAGCATTGGGATAGGTGAGTGTCTTGTGTTTCACCACTTGTATATCATTCCTTCTAAATAATTTAGCTCATATATTGGAATAGGCTGCCATTTTTCAATATTCATGATTCATCATTAGCAATTTGAATCAAGTTGCCTACTTGACATAGGAATGGCATTACTATAGCATTGGGATAATGGTATCCGGAATTGTGTTATATTTGCAGCTTGGTTAGGGTTACTGTTAGGAGTGAGCGTTTGGTGACTGGTCAAAGGAGCAAAAGCCAAGTCTCGTTGGTCGATCTTGCTGGAAGTGAGTGTGGCTAAAACTGAAGTAGAAGGAGAGAGGCTGAAGGAGTCGCAGTTCATCAACAAATCACTCTCTGCCTTGGACGATGTTATTTTTGTTGGAACTAATCTTGACTCATACTGATTACTTGTGTGTCGAGTACTACATAATCGGTGTTGAGTACTCGTGTGCCGAGTACCATGTTGTAATTGTGTGTCGAGTACTGTGTGGTCGTAGATCCCGGAGAAGGAGACTCCGGAGTAGAGTGCTCGTGTGTCGAGTACTATGTGGTCAAAGATCCTGGAGAATGAGACTTTGGAGTATAGTACTCATGGGTTGAGTACTTCATGGTCAAAAATCCTAGAGGAGACTCTGGTGTAGAGTACTTATGGGTCGAGTACTCCATAGTCGAAGATTCACTGTAGTAATAGTAGCATCACTATAATAGTCAAAGAGTGTTGTAGCAGTCAGTACTCGGTGGAGTACTGTAGTAGTTATAGTGAACCACTCGTAAGTCGAGTGTTTGGTAGTCGTAGCTACCGTGGTCGAAGACACCATGTCGAAGAATCCGTGGTCGAGAAGCCATGGTCGAAGTACTCATAAGTCGAGTAGCAACCGTGGTCGAAGAGCCATCGTCAAAGACAACATGGTCGAACGTGGTCGAAGACAACGTCGTCGAAGATACTGTGGTCGAGAAGCCATGGTTAAAGTACTTGTAAGTCAAGTAGAAGCCGTGGTCGAGCAGGTGTAGTGGTCGTAAGTCGTCACTGGGCATCTGAGTAACATCTGAGTCAATGAGTCATGGTGTAATTAGTGACTGCATGTATGTAACAAAAGTATTAGTGGCTACATATATGTAACGAAAGTATTAGTGGTGTAATTAGTACACCATCAAAGTCTTGTAACCATTTGTTGTGTTGAGTAGTATATAAAGAAGAGAAAATAGAAAAGTTGTATGGCATTACACAGCGAAAAAACTTTGTGCATCTGAGTTGATCACAAGAACCTTGTGTGTTTGAGTTGCTTGAAAGTGTTCGTGTGTGTTGCATCCACTGAGAGTGTGCGTTTTGATCCGTCTGTGCCAACAATTTCTACCCTTGCCTCCAAACAAATTCCCACATCCCATATAGGTGAGTCCTATTCAGCATTCACATACTTCGACATCCACTTTGCTTAACTACTTAAAGAAGCATAGCTTCAGCTCATTCTCACCACCTCCTTTTTCTCCTTTTTCTTTTTCTTTTTGCTGTCAAATAGGAATTCCATGTTGACTCATTTGCTTCAAAATTAATTAGGTAAGTTAAAATTTCATGGTATTAGTTATTGCAAGAAGTGCACTAATTTCTAGCTGAATGACTGATATCTATTTCCTTCTATTGAATTTCAATTCTGTACTGAAATGTCCAGGTACAAAAACGATGAGATGGATTGTTCACAGTATGATTGAACTGTTGCAGGTGGAGATTGCAAGACTCTTATGTTCGTGCAGATTAGTCCAAGCTCGACTAAAGGTGAGGTGAAGCCGAGGACACGAAACAAGCCAATTTTGACAATGTTAACTTGACATACTAAGGTAATATGATAATTTTTTATCCGTAGCAAAATACGAGCAATCATAATAGACAAAAAAATTACATACATATGTATCCTAGACATTCCCTATTCTATCTCATCTGCTTTTTTTTGCTACTAATGTAAAAGGTTTGGATAGATAAATAATTGAAAGACAAGACATTGTGAAGAGGAAAATAGGAACAACGTTCAAATCATAGTATCTAAAAGAAATTGAATCATGGAATATACATTTGATGAACGATGTATGGAAAACTAGCTTTACTCGTGGCAAAAAAAATGTCTGGTGTTGATCTTGAAATCGTGGTGGCTATTCGTATGTTCACGTGCATAGGACATGAGACTACAGGTGCAAACAGAGTGGATATTTCCTAACCATTCGTCCGTCTGAATAAATTTGGATCCTATTTAGAGCGTATTACCAGATATTCAGTTTTTTCAGATAATGGGTTTGAATCTAGATAGTTTTTGCCGGATTCAGAAAGGAGATATCAATTGGATTTGGAGCTATCTAAAAAATAAGTTGGCTAGTTACTGGAAAAGTATCCGGTTAATGTCCGTAACGAATAGCCGATCCTGAAATAACAAAAATATCCTCCTGCGGCCACCCAACTTGACTATTGAGGAACCGTCGCTGGCGAGTCCAGTCCGATCGATTCCTCCTATGCAAAGAGACGGATCAAAACACATAATACAATACAATAATAGATTGAACACAAGAGATGAGGGGGAACTGCTTTCTTTATTACTTTCTTCTCACAAGGTAGAAGAGATGACAATGGGGACCCCCTATTTATAGACTAATGTGGAGGGTGCCCACCAATGGGCTGAACTTACAGGCCCAGAACCAGGTTTCTCAACACTCCCCCTTGAGCACTCATCCGACATGATCATACCTCATCAAAACTCCATAAAAACACAGTGGGAAAAATTTGGAGAAAGAGTATATGATACATGTAATGTTGTGTTGCACGAATTGCCTCATTAAAAAACCTTGGCCGAGAAACTTCAGGAAAACTCGTTAAGGGAAAAAGAGTACAATCCACTCAATTTCATTTAATCTACAGGATTTATTCTTTGGGTACTCGATCTTCATGATCAAGATTTAATAGTGAGAGCTTGAGAAGAGTCTCCCCTTAATTCTGTATTTCTCTAAGTCTCATCATTCCAATTTCTCATACACATCTTTCAAAATTAGATGCTGGAAGTGACTTAGTGAATAAATCTGCAAGATTTTCACATGGCTTAATATGTAGTATCTTAATTTTGTCCATCTTTTGCAATTCATGAGCATAGAAGAACTTAGGGTTGATGTACTTTGTAAGATGACTCTTCACGTACCCCGTCTGCACTTGTGCAACACAAACTATATTATCTTCATAAATAATTGTGGGAGCTTGTATGATGTTCAATCCACATGACTGTTGGATGTGATGAACCATTCATCAAAGCCAAGCATATTCTCATGCGGCCTCGTACATCGCTAAGATTTTCGAATAGTTTGTCGAAGTCGATACAAGACTTTGTTTAGACAATTTCCATGAAAATGCAGTTCCACAACATAAGGAATACATAGCCTGTCTGTGACCTAGCTATATACGGGTCTAATAGGTACTCGGCATTTGCATAGCCAGTCATATACAAGTCTTGGTTTTTTCTGTAGAATGGTCCAAGATCTATGTTTCCTTGGAGGTATCGAAAAATGTCCTTTACTCCCTGCCAATGCCTTTTGGTAGGTTCTACACTATACCTTGCTAATAGGCTTACAGCAAATGCAATGTTCGGTCTAGTGCAGTTTGCTAAATACGTAAGTGCTCCTACTACACGTAAGTACGGGAATTCTAGTCCTAGAACTTCCTCCCCATCTTCTCTAGGTCTATACGGATCATTGTCTTGCTGCAAAGATCTCCTGATCATCAGTACCTTTGAAGGGTATGCCTTTTCAAAGTCAAACATTTCTAACACCTTTTGAGTATATGCGGATCGATATACTAATATTCCTTCCAGGACATGCTCAAGCTACAAGCCTAAGCAATTTTTTGTTTTATCCAAAGCTTTCATTTCGAATTCTGACTCCAAGTAAGAACTGGCCTCCTTTATATCTTCCAAGGTTCTGATGATATTCAGATCATCTACATACACTGAGATTATACAAAATCCATTCTGGGATCATCGTATAAATACACAGGGACAATCCTCATTGTTCGTGTAGCCTTTCTTGCATAGAAAGTTGTTTAAGCGATTATACCACATCTTGCCTGATTACTTAAGTCCATACAGTGATTTTCTGAGTTTCACACTGTACAGGCTTCTATTTGCTCTGTCTTGGTTTAGGACAGGGATACCTTTAGGCACCTTTGTATAAATGTCTGAATCCAAGTCTCCGTAAAGGTATGCAGTTACCACATCCATCAATTTCATTTCTAAATTCAGGTTTACTGCCAATGAGATTAAATATCTAAAGGTAATACCACCCATAATCGAGGAATATGTTTCTTCATAATCAACTCCCAGTCGTTGAGTGAAACCTTGTGCAACAAGGTTTGCTTTATATCTTACAACTATATTTTTTTCATTTCTCTTTCGAACAAATACCTATTTATGCCCTATAGGGTGCACATGGGGAGGCATGCAGCTTACAAACCCAAACACTTCTCTTTTGTTCAGAGATAATAATTTAATTTTTATTGCCTTTTTTCAATCCTCCCAATCTGATCTTTTCTTATATTCAGCGAGCGATGCAGGCTCTAGATCAAGATCGATGATTGTGGTAATTTTCTTTACAAAATAAATATCAACATTTGATGTTGTCCTGTTCATAGATTCTCCCATGTGCACATAGTTTATAGCTATTTCATCATGGGTTGGTTCTTCTAGTGCTTCTACTTGCTCACCACTCCTTCCAATTGTGGGGGGCAAGTCCCTTTAGGTTTTTAGCTCCGATGTGTGCGCACACATCCATGCTGATTTCTCCCTTCATGGGAATGTTCAGATCCGATATGCCTTTTTCTGAAGGTGCCATATTTGTGTCAGGTCTCAACTGGCTCCCCTTTTGGCTCTGGGGAACTTCAGTGATTGGCTGTGTCAAGTCCTTCTTATACTTTTTCACCAGACATCCTCGGTTACTTGGGATTTGAGGGGCCCGAGTTCTCGTCCAATTATTCTGCTGAGGCCTATGGACGGGATTAGTGATACCTTTAGCTTTCTTCAGTATTTCAACCCTCTCCGGTGCATTGCATGCAAGCACATGCGCCATGATCACACTTTTTAAATCACTAAATTGATATGGGAGTTGGTTTGCTAATGTTTGCGGGTTAATGATCTTCTAGACTTCTCTATTTGCTTCACCAGTGTGCGGGTCATGTGTATGGATTCCTATTGCTTGCCACGTAATTTCCCAACATTTTTCATCAAAGGATTGATTTCCTCCCCCTAATGTCGGGAAACTATCCTCATTAAATATACTATCAGCAAAACGAACAGTATGCAAATCTCCTGTCAGGGAGTCTAAATACCTGATTATGGATGCTATCTCATAACCAATGTATATCCCAAACTTTCGAAGATGACCCATTGTTGTACGCTATGGAGGGGGTATAGGTACATAAATCTTGCACCCAAACATCCAGATATGAGAAATTTTTAGTGTTGACCCTTGCGCTAGTTGCATTGGTGAATAGATGTTAGATGTCGATGGTCTAAGGTTGATGAGAGTTGCTGCATGCAGGACTACGTGTCCCCAACATGTAGATGATAAATTACAATTCTGCAAAAGTGGTCAGGCAATAAATTTAATTCCTTAATTAATGCCTCTGCTAGTCCATTCTAGGTGTGGACATGCGGTACAGAATGCTCAACCTTAATTCCCATTACCATGCAATAATCTCGAATGCCTTTGAAGTAAATTCTCTGACGTTGTCCATTCTGATGGACTTTATGTGATGATCAGGGAAATTATTCTTAATTTGAATTATCTACGAAATCAGCTTTGCGAAAGCATGGTTTCTCGTAGATAATAAACATATGTGCGAGCATTTCGGGGAAGCATCGATGAGCACCACAGAATATTTAAATGGCCCTGACAGGGGCTGTATAGGTCCGCAAATATCTCCATGGATACATTCCAGACATGGATGGACTTCATCCTTCATTTTTAGAGCAAAAGGTCTAGTAATTAATTTCCCGATGGCACATGTGGGGCACACAAAATTTCTTGATTCGAAAAAATTCTTTACATCGATATTATGTCCCTGTGAATTGTTAATTATATTTCTCATCATCCTAAAACTTGGGTGGCCTAATCTATCATGCTAGAGACAAAAGAGTTCATAGTTTCTAAATATTGTTTTCATAGTAGTATAAGCTGCGGGTGCCTTAATATTAGTGTAGTATAGCTCAGTCTCAAATGAAGAAAGTCTTTCTAATACCCTTTTTTCCATTTACCTCACGCTTCATAATGAGTAGGTATTCCTTACCATACTCTTTTTTAGTCTCAACATGGAAACCATTAGCGCAAATATCCTTGAAACTTAGGAGAGTTCTAGTCGATTCTGGGTACAATAAGGCTTCTTGAATGACCAAAGTTGTACCCATTGGGAGTATAATTGTGGCTCTTCCTTAGCCTATTATACAAGCATCGCTACCGGCAATTGTTGTAAGGCTGCCGACATTCTTGCTAATCAACTAAAAGAATTTTGTCTCTCTCAAGATGGTATTCGTTGTGCCACTGTCAGCTAAGCATACTTCCTCCATAGGGCGTCACATGCGTTCTAATATAAAGTACTTTATTAATATGCAGTAGAAGACAATCAATCACATAAATAAAATACTTCAAATATCAGAACATATCATGCCATTATTAATTGAATAAATGAATGAATTATTCAATATTATCCAACCATCACGAGAAAAATAAATTATTTGAGTAGTGCAAACTCAACGGCGGAGAGCAGCTACGGGTGATGAGGGCGGCGGAAGCTTGGGACGGGAAACACAAGAGGGGTGGCCAACTATTTATACTTGGACGCCGAGGAGGTGGGGTCAAATCGAGGTGAACATGGCGGTGCACTGACATTATTCAGGCTTCCCCTTACAATGCTCTAAGGTATCTGGTTGCCTTGAGCTGAAGATGTTCCACGGCTTGTTCCTAGAGTTTTGGTAGGGGTACTTCCAAGGTTGAACGGAATTGGCATGATTGCTTGATGCTTCTGTGGACACTTACAAGCAAAATGACCTAGCTCTTGGCACTTTAAACAATTAGATGAAGTTGCAGAGCTTCTGTCCCTCTGAGGTTGATTGCTGATGTTGATAGGGTGTGGTCCCGAAATATCATAATGAGGCATTGGAGGTGGAGTCATGAAATATGACTGTTGTGGTACACGGGCTAGCTGGTATATGTTGAACCTGGCTCTTTGTGACTGTTGCAACTGAACTCCTTGGTGACTCATCTTTCACTTGCAAGACTCTTCCATCTCATGATGAGACTCTTCCATAAGTATGGCATTATCTAACATGTTTTAGAAACTGGTATAATCATTGCTCATGACTTGAACCTTCAATCTAGAATTAAGTCCTCTCTTGAAGTGCTTCTGATGTGCATCATCTGTGGCAACATCTTCCAAAGTATAACGAGCTAACTATGTGAACTTATTGAGATATTCACTTACTAACATATTCCCTTACTGTAGCTCATGAAATTCTTCCTTCTTCATTTCAAGCACTCCATCTAGGATATGGGCATGGTGAAATGCTATGGCGAACTTTGTCCAGGTAATGTTCTCTTGGTCCTCATGCGTGGCGCAATAGTTCTCCCACCATTCTAATGCGACGCCTTCCAGTTGGTGAGTAGCGTATAGAACTTTTTCTTGATCGGTGCAATGAGCAAAGTTTAGTTTCTTTTCTACTAAATGAATCCAATCATCTGTTTCCAAAGGCTTAGATGAATTCGAATAAGTTGGCGGTCTAGTCCTCATAAATTCTGCAAATCTAGATGATAGACGATTTGGCTGAGGTGCAATGGCTGCCTGATGCTATTGATTCATCATATTGGCTAAATTCTGCATCATCGTGTTCATGAGTTGAGTTTGAGCTACCATGAACTGACTCAAAGTTGGATCCATTCCTGTTGGAACTGTTGCTGCCCCTGAGCTGAAGGATGAGGCACATTGCTAGGTTCTGAAGGCATTTGATTGCGACCAGTTGAACTTCGTGTATCCACCATCTGACAGAATGACATCCAGGTTAACAAGGAAAGAGGGAATAGCAAAGACAAGAGGTAAACTCGTCTAAGGGGGATATAACTAATGGCAACCCTAAACTAAAACACTCACTTAGCCGAAAAGGCTAATAAAAGAAGCAATAAACTCCACAACAAGAAACTTGACATGACTGCAACATAATGCCAAAGGCAAAATTGCAGCTCACATCACACACAACGGTGAAGAAAAAGCAATACGATCTACACGATGCTAAAACTATAACAGGGTTCAAATCTAATGGCTTCCAATCTTCATGATAATCTTCAATCTTGTCTTGAAATATTGGGTGCTTCCTTGATCCAAACATCACAGCAAGACTTGAAGAATTCTGTGCCAACCCTTTTCTTTGATTAAGGGACACTCGAGACATCTATGGATATTATGGGGGATAAGAAGTCAAATTAAGTTTTGAAAACAATATTCAAGAGAAAGCGAAGAGTAAGAATTCTAAGAATGTGGTAAGAATAAAGAATTATTAAATAATTATTTGGTTGATTTGATTTAGAAAATAGGTTTTGAAATTTTTCCAATTTGACCACTCTAACTAGGGCTCCGTCCTACAGTCGATATAGCTCTGATACCACCTTTGTCAAGACCCGAATCTGCTGATCCGGACTCTCCTGTGTATTCTGCACTAGTCTAGGATCACGCTAGTGCACACAGTATAAACAAAGATGAAGTATCGACTATATCACGATTTACTAAGAAAAGACTCAAATATTATTGATAATTATCATAGTTGCGACCTTATGGCCAAGCTTATAGAGAATGGCCTGAATGGCTTAAGAAACTTGCAGCGGAAAAACGAAATAAGCGTAGTAGCCATTCAACATGCCTATAGACAATCGACTGAGGAGCAAAGTCCCAATCCGCAAAGTCAACGAAGTACCCTTCTTCTGGTACCTCCTACTGATCTGGTCCTTCTACCTCAACTGAGCAAATGTGGATATAGCCGTGACTACATAGAGTACTCAGCAAATCGTTTGTAACAAAGATGCAATATAGTATGCAAGGCTTACCAAAGGATGGCTAAAGGGTTATTTTGTAGAAAGCAACAATATAAAGTAAATACAATAAATAGATCGAAAGTAAACTTTGAAAATGATTAATAAGTAAATAATCAAAGGAACTGAGACTAACCGCAAGTGAACTGACTATTCACTCCAATGAACCACCCGTGAACTACCATTCATGTAATGAACCACCAGTGAATTAACCATTCACTTCCCAACTTAAACCAACCAAGTTTTTATGAAAACTCTACCCCTCGTGCGAAATCACCAAGCATTGTCCATAACCGGGCACATGGCTATTCGAATAGTTTACACTCTGCAGAAGTTGCACAACTTTACCCACAAGATATGATTATCTCATATTGCCACTAGATTATCACACTTTCTTTGCTGTGCGACGGAGAGATCATGACAAGGCCTTTACAATGCTCAATCCCACCCAATTCTGCCACGCTAAGGTTTCACATCAGCACCCCCTCTTGCGTCTTATGGAAATCAGTAACCATATTCATCACAACGGTGGAACCGAAGTTGAAATATCACAAATTAGTTAGTCAGGGCTATGCCATAGTAGACATGTGGTTGTACGGTAAGGCTTAGATCAATAGTGCACAAAGTTAAGTCTTTAAACATTATCCAGGCGAGACTTCCACATCCCTTGAAGTGAATCCATACTTTCCCCTTTACTGCATGATCACTCGCCCGAGTGAAAACCAATTTTATATAACCAACACCAATGACACCTCCCATGTTATGGGACTCAAATTTTATAACTGTGGCTATAACCATGATTTAATATCTCATTAAGTCAAAATTAATTATTTGATCACATGTGATGATGAACCCAATGTAACTATAAGCATGGCTAAGTAAATTAAACGTACAACCCATGTGATAACTAATATTGCATCACTAGATAATTACCCATGCTATGGTGATAATGGAATCATGGCATTCAAATTATCAAGGAGGAATTAATCAAATAGGGCATTAACTAACAATACAAAGGTTTTATAATAAAATAGTGATGCATGGTAATTTAAAACAAAATAATAAATAATAGATGTAAAAACTAGGTTCAACATGATCAAAGGATATGACTTGCCTTGGCCTTGCTCAATTAATGGCTCTTGATCTTCAAATCCTGCTTCAGCTCCTTCGAATGCGTGATCTAATGAGAGAGAAAATAAAATGATACACAAAATAAAATCAAATAAAATTCAAATGAACTCCAAAAACTTTAAAATCAGAACCAAAAGATAGATCTCAATTTTAGATGAATTTAGGAAAAAGAACCGGGTCAATCAGAGCTAGGATGGAGAAGAGCGGGCTTTCGGAATATCTAATCTAAAGGAAAAGGCTGAAAATTGAAAAAATTACTGTGTTGTGAACCTGGTGCTTGGAAAAGCTGGTCTATGGTGAACTCGGCTTACTGAATAGTGCACATGTGACTAGGCATGCCGATGTGGCTACAAACTGGCAACTAGGGCTGGCGTGGCAGGTGAGGTGGCGGCTGACTCAGCTTGGTTGGTGCATGGGTATACAGAATAGGGGTTCTGACGCACATCAATGGCTCAGTGCACAGCGGACCAAGTCCACGGAGGAGACGAAGGGGCACGCACGAACCAAGGCGGCATCTCGGGCGAGCAAGCGAGAGAGACAAATGAGCGAGCGGCGGTGGACTAGCCAACGAGACGGTGGCAGCTTCAACGGCGACTCACCCGCGAGGAAGGAAGGATGGCCGGGCTATGGGCGACGAGGGCGGCGGAAGCTCGGGACGGGAAACACGAGAGGGGTGGCCGGCTATTTATACCCAGACGTCGAGGAGGCGATGTCAAACATGGCCGAGAGTCCGCGGCGGAGGCGGCGGGCCATGGCAGAGTTCGAGGCGAACACGACGGTGCACTCCCAGGAAGAAGATGAATAGTGCTTGCACCGTTGGATGGACGGTGCGTGGCACTGAGGGAAATCGGACGGCTGAGAAAGGGGCTGGCGGTGGTGACTCGGGTTGGAGGCACGTGGTAGGCACAGGACTGAGTGGCCGGACTAGGCCGAGATGCGGTTCGAGTCGGTTGGGGTTTTAGGTTTCGGCCCAAAAACTTTTTAGGGATTTTGAGGTTTTTCTATTTTCATAAATTCAAATAAAATCTCTTGAGCTCTAGAAAATAGCAAATAAACCCGAAAAAATCCAAGAAAATTTCAGAAAAATCCTTGAGACACAAGGAACCCAAATAAAATACTTTCACCAGATATTAATGTTTTATTTAGTCATATTAAATCCTTTTAAATAATAAAAATTCATTTTAAGCTTTAATTAATTCCAGAAAAATCCAAATGGTGAATTTTATTTTTAAAAGCTTCAAAAAGGCTTTGAAAATCATGATGTTACAATATATATATATATATATATATATATATATATATATATATATATATATATATATATATATATATATATATATATATGCAGCCACACATTTGAAAGACTTAACATAGAAAATATCATAACATAACAGTGCCAACTCACATAGTCTCACTCTCACACAATAAGGCACAGAACCACACAGACTGAATAACTGATAGATATAGACATAGTCTTAAACTCTTAGAAGCAAGCAAAATACCAATAGAGTTTATGATGAATTGATAAGATGACTCAATCTATCAATCATGAGTTAATGTCTTCATCGTTCTCATAATTCTTGGTGGTTACCGCTTCATCTTGGTCAGACTCGAACTCAATGTCGTCCTCCCCCACGTTGACATCCTCTTCAGAATCGGACGAGAAATCATCTTCATAGAGATCTTTCACTCTTGTGCTCCTACGAGGTTGTATGGCTTCACTAGCCCCAGATGCTTCATCAATGAGCTTCCATGTAAGCCCCGTACTGGCCTCAACCTCTATAATTTAATTAGCACCATGCAACAATGCAACATGTCATTCATAAATTTACTGCTTGAGGGATGCTGTCATAGCCAAAATTGCTAAATCCCCTCTTCACCAACTCCTTAGCAAGCCTGCCCAGCCAAGAGTTGTCATCAACTGTTTATCTCATTTCTTCATCCTTCCTCCCCTCTTCACCACTCCTGAGCAAATTGCCCAATCCATTTGTCGCGCTGAGGTTGAGCCGAGCGTCGAGGTTGTCTACATCACGCCAAGGTCGAGACCCACCGCCGAGCTCGTCGAGGTCGTCTGCGTCGTGCCGAGCGTCGAGCCCCACTGTTGAGCTTATGGAGGTCATCCGCACTGAGCTTTGAGCTCCGCCATCGCTAAACTCACCGAGGTTCTCTACGTTGCTTCAAGCCCTGCCACCATTGAGGTAATCCATGCTAAGATCTCTCCAGGAGGGTGGCCAGAGTTGAGGAGGGAGGGAGGTAGCAGGGGAGAGGGGAAGGCAGCGGCGCAAGAGGACGGTGGCGAGGAAGAAAGGGGAGGGGGACGGCAGCGGCACGGGAGAAGTGAGGGGAAGGCAGCGGTGCAGGAGGGCGGTAGCATAGGAGAAGAGAGGGGAGGGCGACGGCGTACCTCGACTCGGCGGCGTATATTCGGTGACAGAGATGGCGTGGTAAGCTTGATTCAGTAGCGGTGAGGTCAAATCGGCAGTGGGGGAGGCCGAACCCTAGCATGTTGCAACGAATCTAGAATGTGGTGGGGGTGTCGGTCGCCGAATCCTCCAGTCCTTCTTATCTTCTGCCTCGACGTCCACCTCACACCGCCTCATCAAGCGCCGCCAAGCTCCACCCAGGACCGGCTTTGACTGCCTAGACCGCCGCCTTGAATGAAATCAGGGCGGTGGCCCTCCGCCGAATACCTAGGCGGCGTCTAGTCACCGCCTAGGTCCGATTTTTGCAACCCTAACTGGCAGACATTGATTATGAATAGTATCATTTGAAATAGCATCTGCTATTTTGAGATGTTTGAGAATTTTCATTGTTCATTTAATCATTTTCATATTTATATGTACTAAGGTGCTACAAAAAGCAGAAAACAAATCAAGCAATGTATATTTCCTTCTACTGCATTTGCTATTCTGTCAGACATACATAGCTGTTCGAGGATCCTTCACATTCTTTCCTGTACATGCTGCTATGATGTACCAAGAAAAAGGGGTAGATGGGGAAAAAATAGCAGCTTCCCATGATGTCACATCCTTGCATGAAAGTCAGAATATGCAGAAGTGATGTTGAGCCTTTGCAATGGAACTCTCTCAAATAAGCTCGTAATGGGAATCATCCCATCTATCAGTTAGGCCATGTACATTATCATTCCAGGAACCCAACAACCATAACATTCATTCACAAATTAGTCAAGCAGTCATGTAAGGCTGTGAACTGATACAGTACAGTATACTGAATGCTGTGGCATGCAAACAAAATTGCGATCATTAAGTTTGAACGAAAAAATTGTGGCCTTCACTTCAATTGCATTTGGTTGACTGACATACAAAATTTGTATTTTCAGACTGACATACAATGATATACACCAGGAGTAGGCTTGACTGACATACAAAAGTTTGAACGACAAAATTGTGGCCTTGCCTTCCCTTGTAGTAGGCAAAGCCTTCATTGTATTTTTAGACTGACAGTAAATGGTTAGAACAACAAAATAGTGGCCTTGAATTCCCTTAGTGGTAGGATTGATTTTCAGCTACAACAGGATAGGAACCACACACACACCCATGCGCACACGCGCGTGCGCATGCACACACATCTATGTATGTATGTACATATACATATATATAGGGCACTGAAATAGGGCACCATGATTTCAAATAATTCAACTCAAATTCGAGTGTATTTTTGAAAATATCAATTTTAGGGTATATACCCATATATAATAATTCAAATGAAACATCTACCTTTGAAAAAATATACTTGATTTCAAAGTTTCAAACGAATTTAAATCACATGCTTCGTTGATTTATATATATAATCAACATATACCTACAATCAAACTATCATCAAATAAGGCAACTACAATTCGAATTTGAGCTCAAACTTGTTTGAACTATTTAGTAAACTAGTTAAACTTGACATCCAAAAAATTCCAAAATTTTTTGCACACGATACATAGGAGAAATATCTATTTTAGATCATAGTGTGCAGATACCATGATATCCCAATTAATTATACATACGTACGTACGTACGTATGTATGTATATGTACGGGTGCACTATTTTGTGCCTATGCGCATTGTGCGTACCGAAAAGTTACTGTCATGCGTGAGTAAAATTACTACCAACTGTGTAGTGTTACAACTGATAATAACTCTACATGTGTTTGACAGTAACTTCATACACGCACAACAGTAACTTTCTGGCACACATTCTACACTTGCGCGCAGAATAATAATTTTATGTATATGTATATCTATGTATATGTATATGTATATACATATATGTAGATATGTATATACATATATATACACACACACTTTCAGGCGTACATACTATCACTTCCAATGTACCACTTAAACGAACATGTTATACTTATTTATCACTCTTGGTATACTTAAATATTAATTCTAAAATAATCCAATGTGTTTGGTTCAAAAATATTTCATTGGAGTCCTTTATTTTTGTTATATACCATTTTTCCATATATAAAAGGAGTATATACACAAATTATATTATAAAAAATGAATTTTGATAAAAAAAATTTGTAGAACTCACTTTGAAGTATCTTATAATCATTATTAGAGTATACTTCAAAAAAATAAAGAGATATAGCAACATCACTTAAGTGGTATATAAAAAGTGGACATAAATACTCCTAAAAGTATAAAATCATTTTCATATAATGCTCGGTCCAGGGAAGCTCTACGCGAGAAGAATCGTATTGCTACACTTTCTTGTCCTCTCTTGTCATCTGGTCGATGGTTGAGTTATTTTTATTACTAATCTACATTCTTCTGCTCTTCATTCTTACAGACATATAACTAAATATCATATAACTACATATCAACAACAAAAGGCATGAGCTTTTGTAAACGAAACCAAAAAAAAGAAAAACAGCACGAGAATTTGACTTATCCAACGTGAGAACTCAAGCACGTCTTGTCCAACGTGAGAAGCCACGAGATAAATCCTGGAAATTCTACAGAAATAACCAATCTAAGTGTAGTTGGTGAGAGTTAAACTTTGGCCTGCCGCGGGAAAATCAGGTAGTATTTCTCACGTAATTGCACAGCTAAATATTACAACATATTGTTTTTTAACTTGCAAGATATTGTATTTATGTTGTAACTCTATTGCCTTTGCAAAATATAGTTGTATTTATTATACAATTATAATAGTTATATTATCTACGTGATTAATATGTACCGTTATAATCTGGAACCACCAAAATAACTAGTGTAGATCTTCTCTTTTTCTATCAATTAGTGAGAGAATTTTTCTATCAAAATAAGTGGTATAGACCTCTTTTTTTCTCTTGATTAATGAGATAATTTATTATGTATATATGATTAATCTGCACCGTTATAATCTGGTCCTACCGGTGTGGATCTTCTCTTGTTCTCTCAATTAATTAGAGATTTTTTTATTTATATATGATTAATGTGCACATTTATAATCTGACCCCACCGGAATAAATAATATAGATCTTCTCCTTTTCTCTCCCGTGCGGCTGCTTCACTCTGCGCCAAAGTGGTTAGAGAAAACTGAAGGACGGGGTTTACTAGTAAACTAGATGAAGCAAGCTATCCATCGAACACGGCAGCGACATTTCACTTGCTCTGCGTTCTGACCAAAAACTAGCTCGTTCCTAACAAAATGCCAAGTCGTTACAATCAGTTAACAGGTATCAGTTTGATTCATGGTCTAGGGGTTGAGATGTCATGTTAATGTTTATAATTTTCCTTCCTGTAAATTACATCGTTGTCTCATTTTTTAAGCAACACGGTTTGGTAACATGTCTGAGTACAACTTTGATAAAGTCAGGTTCGCTAGTTAATTACTTAGGGGTTAGTTTTCACATGGTGATCATGTATATTACTAAACACTAAAGTTGCCCTATTAATGGATCCGACGTACTGCCTCCAATCCAAAATAAATTTCGATCTAAACTATTTGAGTGCATGTGCGTTGCTACGAAATAAAAACATTTAACAGATATGGATATGTAAGGAAAACATATGTCTGACAGTTCATGAAATATTAACAAAGAAAAACATTTGATGATGGACCGTTTTTTAAGAAACGAAAAAAACATTGTTGTAGCCTCCCAATTTTTTTATTAAAAGAAAATAAAGGTAAGTCATCACTTCAGTATGTTCATCTTAACTTTTTTAACATGTATGCCTTGCTCTGAAAATGCCAGTTCACAGCATACTCCAGAGGAAACAAAACAAATATAGATAGCAACAACAGCATCAGCAAAAGAGTCAATGGAACTGGAGGTGCTCAGCATATCATGATACAAATAAACATCATATCATCATCATACGTAGCAATATTCACTTAACAGGAAGCTGTCATTGCCAATACTGAGATTTTGAGTACTTGAGTGTATGTGTATATGCATGCATGTGTGAGAGAAGTATATTGCCTCCCACATAAACCAATGGAGAGAGAGAGGCAATCCTTGTAAAAGTACTCAGATTTGATATAATCCTCACAACAACCTCCAATTCATGTGTGTGTGCACATATGAATGTATGAATAGGCGTACTGTTTCCTAGCATACCGGTGGGAATCGGATCAAGAAACAAAAAAAAACATTGTTGTAGCCTAGGCTACGACCACTAGCATATAAGAACGCTGACTCAAACCGTGTACTGGTCTGATCGTGAGCGTGGTCGTATAAGCCGTGGTCGTGGTCGTAAGGCATAGTCGTAAGCCATGGTTTATGACCACGCTCACGACCACAGTTTGAGTCATGTGCTCCCCCCGACCGCACAGTTTGAGTCATGCACTCCCCGACTGCACCACTGCACACGTGTCGCGCTCGCATAGTCTCGCGCTCAAGGAGGGGGCTAAAAATGGAATTTCAGTGATTCAGGGGCTAAATTTGGTATTCGCGTGATAAACAATGCTACGACCACAGTGTTCAAGCACTGGCTATGACCACCATCTTCGACCACAAGCTATGACCACGGGCTTCGACCACGGGCTACGACCACAGGCTACGACCACTGGCTACGACCACAGGCTATGACCAGAGGCTACGACCACGAGCTACAATCACTGATTGTGACCACAGTGTTCGACCACGGGCTACAACCACGACCTACGACCACTGGCTGCGACCACAATATTCGACCACAGGCTACGACCACGAGCTACGACCACAGTGTTCGAGTACTGGCTACGACCACCATCTGGGACTACAGGCTACGACCATTGGCTACGACCACGAGCTATGACCACCGTCTTCAACCACCGGCTACAACCACAGGCTATGACCACGGACTACGACCACAAACTTCGACCACGAGCTACAATCACTGGTTACGACCACAGGTTGTGACCATCGTCTTCGACCACAGGCTATGACCACCAGCTACAACCACCGGCTACGACCATTGCCTACGACCACGGGCCACGACCGCAGTGTTCGACCACCAGCTACGAACACATAGCTACGACCACTACCTATAACCACAGGCCACGACCATCATCTTTGACCACGGGCTACAACCACAAACTACGACCATGAGCTACAACCATGGGTTACGACCACGGGCTACCACCACAGGCTACAACCACGAGCTACAACCACTGGCTAGGACCACAGTGTTTGACCACAGCCTACGACCACTGGCTACGACCGCAGTGTTTGACCACTGGCTATAACCACCGGCTACGACCACAGGCTACGACCACTAGCTATGACCACAGGCTACGACCACGGGTTACAACCACTGCCTACGACCACACGCTACGACCACGGTGTCCGACCACTGGCTACGACCACCCTCTTGGACTACAGGCTACGACCACCGGCTACGACCAGATGCTACCACCACTGGCTACGACCACAAGCTACGACCACCTTCTTCGACCATAGGCTACGACCACGGGCTACGGCCACAGGCTACGGCCACGAGGTACAACCACTGGCTACGACCACCATCTGGGACCACAGGTTACGACCACTGGCTACAACCACGGGCTACAACCACCATCTTCGACCACAAGCTACGACCACCATTTTGGACCACAAGCTATGACCACTGGCTACGACCACTGTCTACGACCACGGGCTACGACCACTGGCTACGACCACAGTGTTCGACCACTGGCTACAACCACAGGCTACAACCACTGTTTTTGACCATAGGCTACGACCATGCGTTACGACCACTGGCTAGGGCTACGGGCTACGACCATAGGCTACGACCATGAGCTACAATTGCAGTGTTCAACCACTGGCTACGACCACTATCTACGACCTTTGGCTAAGACCACAGGCTACAACCACTAGCTACGACCACAGGCTACCACTGTCTTCGACCACTCGCTACGACCACTAGCTACGATCACAGTTTTCGACTACTGGCTATGACAATCATCTTCGACCACTAGCTACGACCACAGGCTACGACCACTGGCTTCGATCACTGGCTACGACCACAGTGTTCGACCACCGGCTACGACCACCGGCTACCACCACAGGCTACAACCACTGGCTACGACCATGGGCTACGACCACAGGCTACGACCACCGTCTTCGACCACAGGCCACGACCACGAGCTACGACCACAGTGTTCGACCACAGGCTACGACCTGGACAAAGAAGCACTGGAATCAAGCCCCACCTGGTGGTTGCCGCACTGGTTGCAGGTGGCGCGGGGCACATAGGTGAGGGTGCTTCTAGAGTCCACGATCAGCGCGAACTCCTACAGCGGTATCTCGATGTATAGCCTCATCATGTAATACCTAACCAACACGACAACAAGTACAAACCTCCCCACCTCAGATCCAATAGAGCAACAAAACAACGAGAGGGGGGGTTAAGCTGTACTGACCCATTGGTGATGAGATCACCATGGAAACGCATGCAAGCATTAGGGCAGGCACCGTCATCGATCCCGCATCGGGCCGAGGCAAGCCGGCTGGCATTGGGGTAGGAAAGCGTGAGTGGGAGCACCAGCGGCGGCGGCGAGGAGGAGGAAGACGATGGTAGCGAGGGTCGGGAGTGAGCCGAGCCCAGGACTCCAGCGGTGACTCACCATGGTTGCGCCGCGCGGGGAATGGGAGGGCGGAACCATGGAGGCCGTCGTGCCGAGGGGAGGGCTCCAGCGGTGACTCACCATAGTTGCGCTTCTTGCAGTGATGTTGCGCCATCGTGAAGCATCACTTAGCGGGGAGTAGTCGCGTTAGAGAGAGGGGGATTGGGATTTTGGGGGAAAGAGGAGTGTGTCTGAGAGGGAGGGGAGTTGAGACGGGGGGAGGTTCTCTGGTCGTGGGGAGCAGTTGGGAAGCCACGTACATGTGGAAAGGGAGATCGTGAGATCGAATGGCTATGGAGAGTCGAGGAAGAATAGACAGCTATTGAGAGTCAAGGGAGAATGGACCTACTACCACTAACTCAAACTTTTAAGGAGTAGAGATTACGTGCACTCAACTTTTGACTGATGTCGATTCCCACCGAACCTATTCATGGGAAGCCCGATCTGATTTTTTTGGGCTTGGGGCCCATTTTTTGGCCCGTAGACCTGGTCCGAAGCTGAAAAAACCAAACAAAAATAATATATATTTTTATTCCAAAATGAATTAAATAGTAATATCTTTATTTTTGACAAGAATTATAATAATGATATTTTTATTATGAAAAAAATGATATTCAGGCTTGGGCCTAGCCTTGTTAGGCCGGGCTAGCCTTGGGCCTAGTATTGCATGTACAACAAATGAATTAGTCTAATTCCCATCCAACCAACCTCTCTTTAGCTGATTCCATCCCCCACAAACCCTAAATTGGGTGGTTTATTTTGTGGGTGTTTTTCATTATAATTTTTCAAGATTTAAACTCGTAACCTGTGGGTTATGAGCCTTATAAGATGACTACACTAGCTAATTATTTTCCCACCCTATGCTTTATCATTTTTCTAGGTTAGAATTTTTTTTGTCTTCATATTTTGTAGGAGTTCGCGAAGCATAAATTTTATTTTTGTTTAGGTTAGAATAATACTTTGTTTCAATCATTTTCCCGGAGGTGAGGGCTGGGTTTATATAGGAAGTGAGGGGTTGATGAGAGTGGTTAAGGTGGTGATCGGTTCGGCTGAAAGCCTCATGGCTTATGGCTGAAAACACTGTAGCTGACTGAAAAAAGCACTGTAGCTGACAGAGGCTTATTTACCATAATTAAATTTAAAAAAATTTAAAAATAGAAAAAACATATTAGCCCATCACGTATAATGTAAACAAATACGAGGAAAAAAGAACCGGTAAAAAAACTCAAAAAAAAGCCAAAAATTAAGAAAAAGACGAAATTTATGAATAGTACAAAAATAAACTGAAGCCATATTGATCAGGGCCAAATCTTCATCCCAATGCTAAGAAAAGTGACAGAGCAGACAATCCCATCTGACTGCCACGGAGGATGGCCGACATGGAGAAACTCCCAATGAAGAATCTTTCTGCTATAAAACAAGGGGTTGTCTATCGCACAGTTACCTAAAATTTTGTAAGTTTCAGTCAATTTTTTGAATCCCCTACGGTTGTGCTTTGTTGTTGCTTTTGCTGTGCTGTGCTCAATTGTTTTTGGGTTGGGTTGTTGTGACCGTTAAGGACCTGCTTTTCAATAGGCCACCCCTTAAACATAATGATATAGTCCATTGACTCGTACAAGGCCGAAACAAAATCTCAAAGCCATTGAGGAAGATAACTTACAAAGAAAAAAAGTCCCATCTCAACACACAGATCAGGGCTGCGTAAAAAATATCAGAAAATCACAACAACAAAAAAAGAAGACTATTGTTCTGTACTTCTCCACCGCTTCTACTCTCTCTTTTTCTTCTTCTACGTTTGCAATCAAGTAAGAGAAATGTATGGAGATACTATAACACGATCTTGAAAATTAATGATCAAACCAATATATATAACTTTGTGCAGTAAAGGCGCAAAGCATTGGAACCGTACACAAAAGATAGAAAGAAATTAAATTTCTAACCTAGAAATAATATAACCAATTATTTGTGAACTCTTACAGATGACTAAGACATAAAACATAAACTAAAATGTACACAGAAGTTTATATGAACACAGATATCAAAAAACTGCACATAATTTGAACTAGAATTGCACAGTACCTATCACTGAAAGTTTAGTTAAACTTCTATGCAAAGTTTCATACCGGACAAAAAAGTTGCATTCCGGGCTATGACACAAATAAATCTACATGAAGTTTTGATATACGGAGAAAAATAAACACATAAGTTTAGATGAATTCTAGGCCATGAGAGTAATAAATCTGCACGACACAATTCAGAACTATGCCCGGCCCGGCCCGGCCTATGCCCCTGCGAGGCAGCGCTACAAGCCTACAACCTGCTGGGCCCATAATGGGCATGGACTACATGCTTGTGAATGGGCCAACAATATATCGCCTTTCTCAAATGGCCCAATAACGGATCCATTCGGCTGGTTCCGAATGTCAGGCCCATGTCTCAGTCCAAGGCACGTCCTTGCGCACACAATTCGCTCAGCAAAAAAGAAAGAAAAATGCATGCAATGGTCCGAAGTACTCGAGTGCATGAGTTTCTGCTACAAATATATTTTTAAAAAACGAAATAGGGGAAGCGCCTCCTCGACAGATATTTAAAAAAATGAAATAGGGAAAGGCGCCTCCTCGATAGGCATGATAAGAAAGAAACTATAGGATCAAATATGGCGAGTCAAAAGGAGAGAATGACTTTAAAAAATTTTCCCTGATATTAGCAACTTAAAAAAGTGGAAAACTCAAACTTACAAGCTATCCCAAAGTCCAAAGCCAATGATCACAAAGAGTGCCCGAGACAACAGTGTCTCACCGATCTGACCGTGAGCTAGAGGGTGGTTGCACCACTCGACCGATATGACCGCAAGCGTCACTGGCTAGACTGGTCAATGCAGTCTGACTGCTCGGGTCAAGGCAATCTGACCGCTCGCCGAACAAAGGCTGGAAAAATAGCACAGCTCACGACAAAAAAGGCTAACTCTTAAACCAATAATCCAAACATGATGAAATTTCGTACAAATCCGCTCTAGGATGTTAGGAACTTATTTCAATCATAGGTCATGAAGATCAATACCAAAGTTTCTACCTTTATCCAAAACAAGTAAGGTTGCACCAATATTGGATAAAAGAGGAATCTGGTCTTATTCATGAGTTCTTGAAGATCTAGATAACTTTGAATAGATTCTCACATATCATAGCATGCTAGATCACAGCATGAACACAAACCAAAGCACTCTCAAGATCAAAACACCAAGTCGCCCCTCTCTTGAGCAAAACTAGACAAACTCAAGAACTTTCCATATAAAGTGTCTAGATGGATGGGACCTGATCTTTAAAAGATATATTCACCTCTTACACGTCTTTGGCACCAAGAGAGATCAAGAAGGGATGAAATCCAACCAAGAAAACCAAGTAAATCAAAATCACAACGAGGAATTTATAGCACAACCCACTTGGACGAAGTTTTGATATTTATTTCACTTCGAGATAAATGTTTTACAACCACTCATTTATGGAGGACAAAGCCACAACCCTAGAGTGCAGACATAAAAAGTTTCCAACGTAAGGAAACACTAATCTCTCTCTCAACTCAAAGAGAGAGCACACCCAAAACCTCTTCTCTCAACACACACAAGGGCTAAAATAATGGAGGCTCCTCACCTACCACCAAACCCTAACAATAAGCACACACTTAGTAGATACAACCACTTACAAATAAGAAAAACAGTAACTCTCACATAAACAGGTTTTACACTTACACACGATTGCATGCTTTTTAAAGCATGACTTTCACATAGCTCTGATAGTCCCATAAGACGCTCCGTCCTCCAGGATGTGATCAAAACCACTTAGACCAGCGCTGTGTATTGCAAAACGCCTCTCCACTTGTTATAGGACAATTTCCTCAATTGACACCCACCTACCTTCACAGTGCTTCTCCTCGAAGCAATATCCATATGAAGTCCATGATGCCGAATGACTTGCCGCCAAAATCGTGCGTCTACTTCGAGAACCATCAACACCTGAAACACTTAAGTCTAATGGCACATCACATGTATACGCTTGCCTCATCACAATCTTTGCCTTTCTCTCATGCTTTTCCGCTTGAGATGATACACCACCTGAACTTACGTAACACGCCATAGGCTTAGAACACCTCTCCTAGCCTCGGTTTTGCCGTTGACTGCAACAATCACCAGATGCTCTGCGCACCAAGTCACGCGGTGTGGCCATAAAGCGGTGTGGCCATGAAGAAGGCAAGCTACAATGTTACAACTACATCATACATAATTGTGAATTTCCTAAAAAAATAGACATAGTTGAATATACCATGTTAGAAGGGCTCACGATCAATATTGATGAAAGGTTGAGTTCATCATCCATTTCAAATAGCCCAATTGCATGGGTGTCAAATCAATCATAAAAATCACGAGGTAGAGAACAAATCTTCCAATGTTATTATTCAGTGGCAGAGTGTGATAGTAAGTAAACAATTACACATTCTCGATGAACAGAACAAGTTAAGGCACCAACGGCAGCCAAAAGAATGAACGAACAAAACAACAAGGTGCCTGTGGGCAATTTGATGGAAGTTAGCGGCCCCGGCCACTGGTACCACGATCAAAGTGCGTGAGAAATCACAAAAGCAAACAAACCCTGCAGTGAGGTTGATCTGATTAGTAGTTGACGACCCTGCAGTGCTTCCTGATCTCGCCCTGGTAGCCGGTCTTCACCTCGACGCCGGCCATCTTGACGAACGCCTTGTTGAACTTGTCCTCCCACCACCCGGGGATGTTGGCGTTGTCACGCACCATCTGCGCCGTCGCCGGCGTGGTCAGCAGCGCGGCATCCGATGTGAAGAGCACCTTGTGGGCCAGCACGTTCTTGTAGTACTGGTTGTCGAACGCGTTGGGGGTCACCGCGTCCTGGTTCACCGTGGGGTCGTTGGCCGGGGTCTGGTTGGCGGGGCACCTCCTCCTCAGGAAGTTGGCGAAGCCAGCGTCGATGTCGGAGGGGACGGCAATGCGGTCGGGGACGAAGGACGAGCAGTGGGAGCGGCCGACGGTGTGCGCGCCAGAGAGCACGACCATGTCCTCGGCGTCTAGCCCCTTGGCGGCGAAGCTGGTGATGAGGTCGGTGATGTTGAAGAATGGCGGTGGCAGGTTGTCGAGGGCCTCGGAGGCGTTGGAGTGGCGCCCGTCGAGGCGGCCCGCTGGCATGTTGATCTTGACCCTGAACTTACTGAGGAAGTAGGCCGCATCGCGGGCGGCGAAGGCGACAATGTCGGCGCAGGAGACCACGCCCGGGCACGCCATCTCCAAAGCGTCCTTGGCCGCGTCGATCACCTCGAAGCCGCGGAGGCTCGGGAAGTTTGGCGGGCTCAGCTTCTCCGGCTGCGGGTTCGCCGGAGTCGGGTCCAGGAGGACCGAACCATCGCAACCCTACGCGCATAAGCATCGCTCACGCGTCAAATTAAACTCACGGCCATGCACGTACGCACGCACGCTACTTATAGCAAGCATTTCATGGTACATTGATCGCATGCATGTAGGCGTGCGTACCTGGACGAAGCAGTCGTGGAAGAGCATGCGGACGAGCCCGGCGCCGATCCCGGCGTTCTTGTAGACGAACTTCTTCACCTCGTCCCTCACGATGGCCTCCGCACGGGGGCACGTTTTCTTGTAGTAGCCGACCTCCAGGCCATGGCACGCCGAGGCCAACAGCAGTGCGCATGTCACCGCAATGGAAAGCTTAAACGAAGCAGCCATTGTGGTCTTGGCTGCGGTGTACAGTGTTGTACTTGTGTTTCTGCTTTAATTTGCTCTGAGCGTTTGTACACTTGCGCGCGCGCTAAAGAGCTAAGAACAGATGAGAGGTGATGAAGTGCTGTTCGTAGGGATGGCTATTTATAGATGGAGATAAGTTGACAAGATGGCGAGTTCGATGTAGTTAGCTAGATCGATGTATCATGATGCATGGAAGATTAATTGATCAGCGCGCAATGATCTAGCTGTTATGGAACATGGAGGCCACAATTAACTGACTCAGCATTTGACCAGCGGATTTGTTTGCTGTAGCTTGGTTGGCTGGAGTTTGTACATTCTCCTTGTTCGTTGACTGAATTCTTTTTTCTCTCCTTGAGAATGTTCCGTCGCATGATTTGTTGGTAACCAGTTGTACTCTCTCTTCTCTAGATAAAAGAAACTGAAAGTGGAGAGGGATCGGATGATCTGCGGCTTCCTGCTAGCTAGATTATATTGCTCTTTCTTTTCTTAGGATGAAGCTGTAGCTCTCTTTTTTTTCAAAGAAGAAGAAGCAGCAGCTGTAGATAGACGTGCTCATTATTGGATTCCAAATAGCCACCGGTAATTAGCTCATTAATCGTCAGTTAGTTTCATTTACGACTTGTTCACCGGTTGGAATTGTTGGATTTTCTCAAACCCTAGATTAATTATATGGAGGTTTTCGGTCTACCCTCTATTACTCTGCCTTTTCCGTGGTGCCACTCACAATGCATCATGAGGCTAGAGGGTAGAGACCTATTTATAGACTTCACATCTAGGTGTTATAAAATGACCCACCTATTTCCGGCATCCCGTGAGATTCCTGAACCATGTCACCAACCACGATTAGACAGGTCAGTTTTATGAGTCTAAAACATATTAGTCCCAAGCACACATGTGTGAGTCACGTGCCATGATCAGATTGTTTATGATATCAATTCCAATCTGATCAAACAATCTGATCATGTGGGTCAACAGTCTGCAGAGCCGATCCTGCAAAACAAACCCAGCTATTTCGCCGAGTGTTGTACCCGGGTTAAACAAATGCATGCATATTAAATTCCAGTAGACTTGATCTCAATAAATATGTCTACCATATTCCAGCACAGCCGTCCTCGGCACCTCGAGTATTAATTCCTCAAGTTAAATTCCGCATCAAAATATTCTCTATCACTTGCATTAATAATATGAATAATTCCACATTGAGTAAAATAGACAATAACCATAATAAATATTGAAAGCCACATAAAATTCCCAACAGCTCCCACTTTAGCTGAAATATTTCAAGCAATAAACTGAAGTCCCATGTCTTTAACATGCTTAGAAAATAATTCCTGACTAATTGGTTTAGTCAATGGATCTGCAACCATATCAATGCTAGGCAAATAAACTAAACGAAAAGCTTTGAGTCTATTTATTACATCACGAATATAGTGATATCTTCCTTCAATGTGTTTATTTTTGCTATGAAATTTAGGATCCTTTAAGACCTTGATCGCTGCCTGATTATCACAAAAAAATAGTGACAGGTTGTGATGCACTTTCCACGACTTTAAGTGATGCAAGAAATTCCCTCAGCCATACACCTTCCTTTGCTACTTCAGATGCAGCAATATATTCAGCTTCCATGGAAGAGAGAACAACTGAATCCTGTTTCCTGCTGCACCAAGAAATAGCACCTCCTGCCATAGTAAATAGATAACCAGAAGTTGATTTTTGGTCATCCAGATCCCCTTGCCAATCAGCATCAGTATAACCCTGCAGCTGAAGATTATGTCCATTAAAACATAATGAATAATCCATAGTTCCTTTGACATAACACAGTACATATTTGATTTGATTCCAGTGCTCTTCTCCAGGATTCTTTTGATATCTACTAAGAATTCCAATGGCATGGCTAAGGTCAGGTCGTGTGAAGAACATAGCATACATAAGACATCCTAAAACTAAAGAATAAGGAATTCCATTCATTCTAGCTTTTTCCTCAGGAGTGTTTGGACATAATTCCTCACTAAGTTTAGTTCCCTTCGCAATAGGTACTTTAACATGTTTGCTATTTTCCATAGAGAATCGTTTTAAAACATTTTTAAGATAAGCCTTTTAGGATAACCCAAGAATCCTTTTATTCCGATCTCTATGTATTTCCACTCCCAAAACATAGGAAGCTTCTCCCATATCTTTCATATCAAATTTAGAAGATAACCAAGCTTTCACTTTCATCAATGTATTTCTATCATTAGAAGCAATGAGAATATCATTAACATATAAAGATAGTAAGACAAAATATTTACCCATAACTTTTGTATATATATACAATGATCACCTTCCATCATTGAAAACCCATATGACGTGATAGCATTATCAAATAGAATGTACCATTGACGTGAAGCTTGTTTAAGACCATAAATTGATATATTCAGCTTGCAAACCTTATTTTCCTTTCCTTTTTCTCTAAAACCTTCCGGCTATTTCATATATATTTCCTCCTCCAAAAAACCATTAAGAAAAGCCGTTTTAACGTCCATTTGGTGGAGTTCAAGATCATAATAAGCCATCAATGCACTAATAATACGAATTGAAGTAAATTTAGTAACATGAGAAAAAGTTTCCACAAAGTCAATGCATTCCCTTTGTGTGAAGCCTTTAGCAACAAGTCTAGCTTTATGTTTTTCCACTAAACCAGCTGCATTTAATTTCTTTTTAAAAATCCATTTACAACCTATGGGCTTACGGTTGTTTGGTAAATCAACAAGTTCCCAAACTTTATTCCTTTTCATCGAGTTTAATTCTTCCTGCATTGCTTCCATCCATAGTTTAGATTGTGAACCATTGATTGCTTCTTTATAAGTCTTTGGTTCTTCCTCTAAATCTGAAATTTTAGAGTGAACTTCCCCCAAGAATAAATAGTAATCATCTAAATATTGGGGTATACTTAGATTCCTCCCACTTCTCCTAAGCATGTTGGTGTTGGGAGTGTATCCTTTAGTATGAGAATTAATTCCAGATATATCTATCTGTGTTTCCGGTGGGGTTGCCAATAATTCCACCCTCGCCCGCTTAGAACGACGAGGTGTGTTTTCATCCAAAAATATTGCATCCCTACTTTCCACCAGTTTATCTTTTTCTAGATCATAAAACCTATATCCTTTTGATTCCAAAGAATAACCAATAAAAATTCTTGGCATGCTTTTAGGCTGTAATTTTATATGAATTTGATTTGGCACTTTAATTTGTGCATTACACCCCCAAACTGCCAAGTGATGAAGTGATGGTTTCCTTCTAGTTCACAACTCATAAGGAGTAACTGTTACAGCCTTAGATGGTGAATGATTTAATAAATAAACAGCAGCATATAAAGCTTTCCCCCAAAAAGATAAAGGAAGATATGAATAAGCCATCATAGACCTAACCATATCCATTAGTGTTTTATTCCTCCTTTCAACAACACCATTTTGTTGTGGAGTGTAAGGTATGGTATAATGATGAATAATTCCATGATCTTTACAAAAAATCATTTAATATTCCTGAAGTGTATTATCCACCACGATCAGTTCTCAAAATTTTGATCTTTCTATTTAATCGATTTTCCACTTTAGTTTTAAATGTCTTGAACATATCAAAACCTTTCGACTTTTGTTTAAGAAGATACACATCCAAATCTAGAATAATCATCAATGAATGTGATAAAATAAATCTTTTGACCTCTATTGGGAGTAGACATTTCACCACAAATATCAACATAAATAATGGCTAGAGGCTCATTAGATCTTTCCGCCTTTGAAAAAGGCACACGGGTCATCTTACCCATTACACAAGCCTCACAAATACCAAAATCCTCCCACTTAAAGTGCAGAATTCCAGAATTAATAAGCCTCTTAATTCTGTTTTTAGATATGTGACCAAGTCGTAAATGCCATAAATATGACTCTGAGCATGTGTTTCTATCAATTGAATTCCTCACTATGGAGTCATTTTCACCAATTAGGCAATCAATATTGTCATCATTTGATAATTCATCAAGAAAATAAAGACCATCATGACGAGTTCCAGTATGCACTAATTTCCCGTTGAGTAATATTTTAACCCTTCCTTTTCCAAATAGTACGTCATAACCAATAGATTCTAACTGAGCAACGGAGATTAAATTCCTTCTCATGCTAGGTGAAAATAAAGTGTCCTGTAACAATAATTTTTCCTCCATTGGGGAGTTTTAGGACATAATTTCCAATTGCAAGTACATCAGATTTAGCATTAGTGCCTAAGAAGATATATCTATTTCCCCTTGGAATTGTTTGCATAGAAGTGAAATATCTATTATCTCTAGTAATATGAGAAGTGGCACCAGAATCGACAATCTAACTATTTGGAAAAGTAGTAGTAAGTAAAGATTCAGTGCATACAAAAATATTAGACATACCGTTAGGCGAAGAATTGCCTTTACGCTCAGCTGGTTGATTGTTTTGATTCCCTTGCTCATTCTGTTTCTTCTTTTTCCTGCAGTCAGCCCTGAAATGCCCATACTGACCACAGTTGTGACACTTGAAATTCTTGTACTTTTCATTCCTCTGAAAATAGTTATAATTTTCACGATCATCCCGATCGCGTTCTCTCAAATCACCATTAGACTTCCTCTTTTGCCAATTCCTTTTATTGTTGCCTTTTTCCCCTCCAAGGTGTAACTCAGAAGTATTTCTTTCTTTTCCCTGAGAGAGTTTTCTATCTTCTTCCATAAACAAATGATGCCTCAGAGTGCGCATATTAAGTATCCTTTCAGAATGACAAAAAGATATCTTAAATTGTTCCTATGAATTTGGCAAAGAGTTTAGAACAACTATGACCTATACTTCTTCAGAAAAAGGATAGCCAGCATTTTTTAATTCCTCCGCTAAAACACAAAGTTTATTAAGATGCTCATTAACTGAAGTGTGCTATCAGACATCTTAATAGAGAGAAAGCGATTAACAAGATTAAGCACTTTAATAAGAGACACTTCTCCAAAATCATGTTCCAGGCTACACATTATTTTTCGCTCATTCTGTTCACCCTCATATTGAGCAGCCAAAGAATCAGTCATTGATCCCAACATAAAAATCCTAGTCCTTTTATTATCCTTAATCCAATTCTCGTATTCTTCTGCATAATTTTCCTTTTCCTCAACAGTAGCATCTTTTCTGGCTCTTCCGGTTTGTTTTTGGCTATAACATAATCTATGTTTTCAGCAGAAAGTAAAAACATGATTTTCTTTTCCAAACCGTGAAATTTGAGCCATCTAATTTGCAAGATCTAAGCAATTCAGAAAATACACTGTTGGTTGCCATTGTTAGGAAAAAAATTGTTACCGAACCAAAGAACTCCGCGTGCAATCGATCTGCTTCTTTGGTTGCACCGAACAAGGAAAACTGGCGTGCGCGCGATCACCTGACAAATCTTTTCCACGCGGATGTCGCCTGCAGCTTCACGGTTCGCAGTGTCGAAACCTGATGGATATATCTTATTTTGATTGATTTGCTTTTGATTTGGTTGATTTTGATATCTTCTCTTCTCTCTTCTTGATCTTGCTATGTCAAGGATGTGTAAGAGATGAAGATAATCTCATAAAATCAATCTTCACCCATCTAGGCACTTTGGTAGTAAGTTCACCAATCTAAATGATCGAGGATGCCGAGTGAGATGGTGAGCTCAACCATAGCATAAGAAAGGTGAGAAATATTGAAGGGAAGTTCTAACGACAGTTTTGCACCATATGGCTTGGTTGATCTAAGTGAGGCGTGGTCCGGTGGAACCAGAGTGAGAGAGACTTGCCGACGCGTGGTAAGCTAGTGGTACACCTACACGTGACAAGTATGGTGATTCCTTGCAATGGAAGATGAAGACCGGGGTCAATAAAGGGTATTTTGGTAGTTTGGCCAAAATATCGGAAACGGCTTTGGAAGAAAACTGTGGTACGGGAGCAATACTTAGGAAGGCGATTTAGATCATAGAGAAGCTGGTTTGATCAAGATAGATCAAAATTAAGTATGTAGTGGATTTGGGTATATGTGCTTTCAAAAGCGTGCATAAATGTGATGTGAGTTAAAACTCATGTGTAGGGGGTTAATGGGTTTCTCTCTATTGTACTAAGCGGCTAGTATCCACTAAGGATTAGATATGGCTAGTTAGCCCATGTATTTAAGGGATTGGGATGGAGACTTGTGGTGAACCATCCAACCTACCTCTCTTGTGTGCTATCTTGTTTTAGGGTTAGGGTTTGAGAGTTAAGTATTTATGGTGTGTTCTCTGTCCTCCAAGGTGGAGTGACTATAAAACTTACTTTCTTAAGTGACAATACATCAATCTTTGATCATCTCTATGGTTATATCTTATTTTTGATTGATTTGCTTTTGATGTGGTTGATTTGATCTCTTCTCTTTTCTCTTCTTGATCTTCTTGTACTAAGGATGTGTAAGAGATGAAGATAATCTCAAAATCAATCTTCACCCATCTAGGCACTTTGGTAGCAAGTTCATTAAGAAACTTAGTTTTTGCACGATTTTGATCCTTTAAGTGATTTCTTGATCTTAGAATTTTTTACTTGATTTCTTTGATGTTCTAACTTTCTGTGATATTTGAAAATACATCTAGAGCCATCTTAACCATCATCCACTCACGAGCAAGTCGTATTCATCGTTTTAGATTTTTGACCCCTTTTTGTGCAATCTACCTTCAAATGGGAAAAAGGTCAGAACTTTGGCAATAATTTTCATAATTGTTGATTGAAATAAGTTTCTAACACCCTAGAGAAGGTGCATACCAAATTTCAAGTGATTTGGAGTTTTGGTTTGAAAGTTAGCTTAATTTTATGTTTTGGGCCTGTTTTGGTGTAGCAGATCTCTCATATTCTTTCAATTTTTTTATTGGGATAGGTTTCAAAGGTCATGAACTAGTTTTGGTTTAAGTTTCAAGTCTTTTGGATCGATGGATCAAAAGTTATATGATTTTTCGGATTTGAAATAGTGCTGAAATCACTATTTACGGGTTGAAAATTTCAATAGCTTCAAGAATTTTTGGATCTTTGGCTTCTTAATCTTTATAGCTTCTCATATCTATTGAAGTAAAGATTATGGAAATACTTGAAGAACAAATTGAAGGCACAATTCATCCCTTTGTTGCCATATCGGTCTTACATTGGAGAAGCACAACAACTTCAACAAATAAGAATCAAAGTGTGAAAATTGTTAAGATTGTGTGACTTATATCCTAACCTACTAAGTCTTGAAGAGGTATACTATAAGGATTCCTAGGTGAATCTTAATTGAAATATGATACGCACTTCTCTTGGAGAAGGACTAAGGAAACTATATATATATAATCACAAGGTGTGGTCATAAAGAAGGCGAGCTACAAGGTTACAACTACATCATACATAATTGTGAATTTCCTAAAAAAATAGTCATAGTTGAATATACCATGTTAGAAGGGCTCACGATCAATATTGATCAAAGGTTGAGTTCATCATCCATTTCAAATAGCCCAATTGCATGGGTGTCAAATCAATCATAAAAATCACGAGGTAGAGAACGAATCTTCCAACGTTATTATTAAGGCAGAGTGTGATAGTAAGTAAACAATTACACATTCTCGATGAACAGAACAAGTTAAGGCACCAACGGCGGCCAAAAGAATGAACGAACAAAACAACAAATTGCCTGTGGGCAATTTGATTAGTAGTTGACGACCCTGCAGTGCTTCCTGATCTCGCCCTGGTAGCCGGTCTTCACCTCGACGCCGGCCATCTTGACGAACGCCTTGTTGAACTTGTCCTCCCACCACCCGGGGATGTTGGCGTTGTCACGCACCATCTGCGCCGTCGCCGGCGTGGTCAGCAGCGCGGCATCCGATGTGAAGAGCACCTTGTGGGCCAGCACGTTCTTGTAGTACTGGTTGTCGAACGCGTTGGGGGTCACCGCGTCCTGGTTCACCGTGGGGTCGTTGGCCGGGGTCTGGTTGGCGGGGCACCTCCTCCTCAGGAAGTTGGCGAAGCCAGCGTCGATGTCGGAGGGGACGGCAATGCGGTCGGGGACGAAGGACGAGCAGTGGGAGCGGCCGACGGTGTGCGCGCCAGAGAGCACGACCATGTCCTCGGCGTCTAGCCCCTTGGCGGCGAAGCCAGGGGCGGACGCAGAGTATAAGTAGTGGGGGCCTTGGCCCCCACTCAATTTTGTTAATCATGTATACCTCCTGGGATTTAATCCATATGGCCCCCAGTCCGCAACTCAGCAGGCCCCCAGTGGCCCAGTGCGGCAGCTGGCAGGACGGCAGGCCGACAATGCCTTCTCAGCTACGCGTAGCAGCATGCCCCCACTCAATTTTAGTCCTAGGTCCGCCCCTGGGCGAAGCTGGTGATGAGGTCGGTGATGTTGAAGAATGGCGGTGGCAGGTTGTCGAGGGCCTCGGAGGCGTTGGAGTGGCGCCCGTCGAGGCGGCCCGCTGGCATGTTGATCTTGACCCTGAACTTACTGAGGAAGTAGGCCGCATCGCGGGCGGCGAAGGCGACAATGTCGGCGCAGGAGACCACGCCCGGGCACGCCATCTCCAAAGCGTCCTTGGCCGCGTCGATCACCTCGAAGCCGCGGAGGCTCGGGAAGTTTGGCGGGCTCAGCTTCTCCGGCTGCGGGTTCGCCGGAGTCGGGTCCAGGAGGACCGAACCATCGCAACCCTACGCGCATAAGCATCGCTCACGCGTCAAATTAAACTCACGGCCATGCACGTACGCACGCACGCTACTTATAGCAAGCATTTCATGGTACATTGATCGCATGCATGTAGGCGTGCGTACCTGGACGAAGCAGTCGTGGAAGAGCATGCGGACGAGCCCGGCGCCGATCCCGGCGTTCTTGTAGACGAACTTCTTCACCTCGTCCCTCACGATGGCCTCCGCACGGGGGCACGTTTTCTTGTAGTAGCCGACCTCCAGGCCATGGCACGCCGAGGCCAACAGCAGTGCGCATGTCACCGCAATGGAAAGCTTAAACGAAGCAGCCATTGTGGTCTTGGCTGCGGTGTACAGTGTTGTACTTGTGTTTCTGCTTTAATTTGCTCTGAGCGTTTGTACACTTGCGCGCGCGCTAAAGAGCTAAGAACAGATGAGAGGTGATGAAGTGCTGTTCGTAGGGATGGCTATTTATAGATGGAGATAAGTTGACAAGATGGCGAGTTCGATGTAGTTAGCTAGATCGATGTATCATGCATGGAAGAATAATTGATCAGCGCGCAATGATCTAGCTGTTATGGAACATGGAGGCCACAATTAACTGACTCAGCATTTGACCAGCGGATTTGTTTGCTGTAGCTTGGTTGGCTGGAGTTTATACATTCTCCTTGTTCGTTGACTGAATTCTTTTTTCTCTCCTTGAGAATGTTCCGTCGCATGATTTGTTGGTAACCAGTTGTACTCTCTCTTCTCTAGATAAAAGAAACTGAAAGTGGAGAGGGATCGGATGATCTGCGGCTTCCTGCTAGCTAGATTATATTGCTCTTTCTTTTCTTAGGATGAAGCTGTAGCTCTCTTTTTTTTCAAAGAAGAAGAAGCAGCAGCTGTAGATAGACGTGCTCATTATTGGATTCCAAATAGCCACCGGTAATTAGCTCATTAATCGTCAGTTAGTTTCATTTACGACTTGTTCACCGGTTGGAATCTCAGTGAACATCAGCTCACCTGTTCCACGAAAAGATGTACTCATCGTGCACGCATAATGCACATAACCAATCGTGCCTTTCCGCTGTTGCAAAGAGCTATCCATATGGACAAGCCTCAGCTTTACTGTGCATACGATATGGGACTGACGTGGCGAATAAATGACCATGTCTTCGTGTTTTGAAACCCGGTGTACATCCATCGCAACTCGCAAGCATTCCCTGATTGTTTTGACCTTTGGAAACCGTGATGCTTGCTGGTGCGGCTGCGATGACTTTGCTTGAAAAATATACATATTCTGACACTGCAGTATGTACATGTTCGATAGAGAATTAAATTGGTCACCCATTTCTAGCTGTAGTCAAGTTGGGATTATTAGTGTCAAGTGGGATTAAGATACGAGCAAGTCGTGAAAGGTTTATGGTGAGTTTTTTTTATGCTGATGTTTTATAGTTTATAGTTTGAATATTTAAATTTTGATTGTTTGTAAGAGGTAATACGTATAAAAAATAGTTGCATGTGATTTTAACTGATACAACTAAACTCAGCACACTTTTTACGATAATCTTTCTATTGACCTTGTCTTGAAAAAAACGCATCGTTTAAAAGCTAGCTAGTAAACAGTACATGCATCTTTACTATTATAGAAGTGTGAGTTAGTAATTGGTCCATTCTCCCTCCTCTCTTCTCAGCTATCCGATTTGATCTGGACCATTCGTCTCTCTCTCCTCTTCCCTCTCTCTCAGGATACAACCGCCCACCCCTCCACTTTTCGTATCTCCTTGTGTATTCTGGCCACCCTTCTTTCTCTATCGTTTGCTCTCTAATTTTTGATATGTGAAGTTGGCCAGGCAGTAAGTTCTATCTCATTATTTTTATGACTCTATTGTAATACACGAGTCTCTAATTAGTATACAAAAAATAAGACTGGCCGAAGCCATCGACATATATTACTAGTGTACACCTGGCAGACCACAGCATTCGTAGCTGAGAATTTGGGGGCGGTGTGTCTGTCTTGCCTCTCGCGCAAATGGTTTTAGCTTCTCTTTCCTTCGCAAACCGGGCGGTTTGCCTACTCATTTGCTATTTTGGGATGTTTATGAAAAAAAAATCGTCCAGCAATGGTGAGTTGGTTGCAAGGAAACGCATTATAAACTCTTCCCACTGAAAACTTCATGAACTGTATCCCCTACCGAAAATTCTGCACCGTGCCACACGAAACAGTTGGGCCTCAAGACCTTTTTTTCTCTAGAACCAGCTTACAGCAATGCATTGCTAACACTTTTCCCGTGAGTATTTGTTTGTTCCTAAGGACATTATAGTGCTCAATAAGTATTATAATCAAATCATATGAAAGTAGCGTAAATGATTAAGCATTTTCTTCCATGCAAAGTGATCACATCATGACTCATGGCCTGATCTGCAGCGAAATTTTGCTCAAAATTTCGTCGCGCACAGGTAGCCTAGATAGCATCGTAACCGTAGGCAGTGATTTCCTCAAGCTTTGAGCGTAACATGCACCGTCATAAAGTTGCATTGGATATTTGGACAACTGGACCACATGAAAATAGACGCTCTAATCAGCCTTTTTCTACACACTTTGGAGCACACATGAATGTCATGAATGAGATTGTACATTCTTATTCACTCCACCTATAAAGGTGTATCTTCAAGACAAATGTGACGGCCTACAAGCAGACAACCAACAATGCACTAAAGGCTTGTCACTTGGCCCTTCCTAATAAAATGTGAATAAAGAAACCTTTGGAAGTAGACCCGCCATTAGATTACTGTTCCTATTTCAAGCAAGCAAGACCTTCCAGAAGGGAAGCAACAAAATGCATCTGAATTTCCTTATCAATCGTCGAGAAGAGGGGGACATGAACAAATAGAGACTTGATACCATGCTGCTCTGCAAACCTAAGAGAGTGGTAGTAGACATAGTTGCATACAAATCGACCAGCGTCATCTGAAGGCATCACATCGTAGCCCATCTGTCGGAGAGACTTGGCCATTTCATTCACTGGCAGGGTAGTCTGCTTGATCATGAAAAAATAGAACACAATGCAGTTCAGCTGATGCACATGAAGACAGTAAACAAGTAGCGGGAAACAGAAGGATGTTCAAATAATCTTCCGGATGTAAACGCTGGAGAAACTTCATGAACTTTTACTCAAGGAGTGGGGTAACGAAGGCTAGGATGTTCACCCAATAGCTCTACGTGAAACAAATACTTACAGTGACTTAATTGCAAACATATGCAAGGATGTATATTCACTGCTTCGTTCATTTACTCTTTCTACAAGATGTCTTGAAAAAGAAGTAAACTTACAGTTACGGAGGAGTTTGCAGACAATGGATTCGTACAAAATTGTGATCACAGCAAATTGTGGGTTATGAATGTACAGCCAAATTGTTTGCTACCAGGTGCTATTTTCATCAAGGTCACAGGCTTACAGAAGCCACCCACAGCACCATGCTAAAATGTGTCAAAGGCCACCATAACAAGCAAATTTTTGGGGTACAATCTATGTGCTACAAACTCTTGACACCAAACCTGGCCAAATCTATCAAAGCAAGCCAAATTTTGAGTGACCCAGCAGAATTTGTCTACGAATCAACTAATAAACAATTTGGTGTGGTAAAGAGTCACCAACCAAAACCTAACCTATAATACCAAAAGGTCACACGGTAAATGAAAACAATTTCCCGTGGCACCCTAAAATGTTGGCGCGGTGCCGAGTCACCAACCAAACATAACCTATAATACCAAAGGTAACAAGGTAAATGGAAACAAGATTTTCCAGTGACAAGATATTTTTTAACAGGCAGCCATAATCCTTTCAGAAAACAACAATTAAAATTTACCTGTCTTGTATGTGAGATGCTTCCATCAGATGGCAAGATAGGGACCCTCTGCAATGTAAAATTTTGAAACAGATATGACGTAAAGCAAAGACTTTTCCATACATATGGAAAATAACAAAGGTTAAGTCACAATGAGGCAACCTGCGGTTTCCATCCCAGCTCATCGGGGCAACGGAAAGTAGCTTCATTGATAGCTTGATTCTCAAGAACAAACCTTGTTGCACCACTGTTGACTCCAAAATGGAGCTGAAAATATTCCATAAATAAATTGGTTTGAATGGAGCCAATGGGAAGCTAAAAATCTGGTTCTTTCCAAAGGGAAACGTTACAACAAAAAGGAACCTTGATGGACATTAACTCCTACATAATGTGATTGTAATCAGTAGTGTCTTGATATCCCTTGTAAGTCAAAATTGACACCAACTCCTATGTAATGTGACTAAATTTCAAATAACAAGATTAATGAAATTCTGTAGACATATAGTTCCAAGTTTCCAATTGCCAATGCAGGAAGATGGAATGTACTTTGAATTCTAATGTTGACCTCATAGCTGAACGAGGCTATGTAGGATTTATTTTGACAACTTCACAATGTGTTTTCATGCCAAGTTACTCTTCTTTTTAAAACTTAAGAACATAGAAAGCTTGTAAAATCACCATTCCAAACATTTAGCTGAATTATGGAGTTGTAATAACATATGGTCTAGTAAAGGTGAGAACTGACCAAAATCACTTGCCCCTGATCGGGTACTCCATGCTCTCTGTCTATGATAGTCGATTCCATCAATTCATACAATGGACCGAGTGCACCCTGCCCGGCGGTCTCAAGAACAGTGCAACTTCCAAGTACAAGGCCTTTCGGCAACCCTCTCTTTTCCATGAAGGGTTGGAGATTGCGTACAATTGTCTCAGTTGGATTCTCAGCAACTCCATGAAACTTCTTGAATCCAGTAACATGGACAGTCACGCAAGAAGGCGCTTCAGAACCCATTTATCTTCTTATGCAATATTGACCAATTGGGCAAAATGGGAGTATCTGTCTCAGAACCTGGATAGAGGTCGCTGATATCAGTAGATAATAAACATGCCACAATATGCACAGATAATAAATAAAGCTTTATCCCCGGGGAAAAAATAACATGTTGGTCATAGGAGATATAGATGTCAAATACAAGGTGCTGCAGAGTGCAGACAGGTCCAACTGCCCAACACGAAGACATTCACACATACAACATGTGGGTAATACTACTATTAAGCAGGTAATAATACAGCCCATTGAGCAATATCTGTGAAGGTGGTCCTAACTCCTAACTTAAAAAAGAAACAATAAAAAAACAAATAAAGTGCCTAATTGTTTACATGTGTGACAGGCAGAAAGCCACGGAGCAAGAAAATCATCCTGCTAGACCCTTCGAAATTGATTGAAGCAAACGTCCCCCTCAATATTTAACTAAGAAAGTAAGATTTGAACAAGTAACCAATCAGCGTCTACACTCTACAGGAGGACCAAATTCTGGACTGAATCAGAGGAATGGGAACTCATCCAGAGTAAGTTCGAACAAGCACTCCAATCTAATAGGCAAGACCAGCTAAGGCCTAAGTATTTCGATTCTATCTTAGCACGAACAACTCCTAACCACACGAAAAGATAAGCTGCATCTACTCAGAAGCAAACCTCATATACCCCAGAGGAAACTAGAAGTGAAGAACCTTCAAATTTCACCGCTTTCAATCTCATACTACAGTACCACAGTTCAGCAAAAAAAAATCTTTCACAAATAGAACGAACAGTGACGAAGAATCATCAACTATGGTACGACAGCACGAACAGGGCACGAGCAAAATGAAACCGAAGTGCTCCCACAAGAGAAGTGTAAAAACACACATACAAAAAAAATACTTGATTTGGGGTGTGTTCTATGATCATCGATCTACTCTACAGCATCATCATCAAGAAACCTCAGTACGCCACTCGGAAGGCACAACTCCTGATTCTAGCAGCCACACAAAATCGCAAGAGCGAGAATCCGCATCCACGAAGAGGCACCACCTTTGGGCCCTTACCCCCCTCAAAGATCCCCAGAAGCACACCAAGAATCACGGCGAACAAGAGAGCTTCCCCTGCGCCAGCATGGACGGACGCATCCCAATCAACCGTGCGCGCGCCACACAACACAACCTAACCTAACCACCCCGCGCATTTGAAGGCCGCACTCACCTTTGAGGACGGAGCGGCAACCGAAAGGATCGGAGCAACCAACTCCTCCTCGCTGGGCAGTGCGCTGCAATAATTTGCTCTCGGGGGTGGGGAAGAAGCGTATGCACGGATGGATGGAAGAAAGGGAGAGGAGAAGCCAGGTCCAAGTAGCTCGTCGGCCGAGGGGATTAGCGAGGCGACGGGGCCCGCACGACAGCAACCCAGGACATCGGCGGGTGGGGCCTACCTGTAAGCGGGCAAGGTGGGTGGGCGGCCGGCCTCCGGGCTCGCGAGACGGATGGGGGAAGCCGGCCAACCTAGCGCACGAAGACGTCAGCGTCGCCTCTTCGTGTTGCGGCTCTCTGCCTTTGCTTGGCCCTGCCTGCAAGTTTTGGGTGATTCTCTGCGAGAAATTTCGATATTTGACACTGAATATGTGTGTCTCTCAACTTTTAACCCTTAATTCGCACGCCTTTGAAAATTTAACCCTGTCACTGCGAATTCTTTTGATTCAAGGTATTTTCTTTATTTTCGCAGTGACAAGTGTCAAAATATAAAAGAAGAGAAAATGAGGAGAATCCCTTGAATCAAAAGAATTCGCAGTGACAGGGTTAAATTTCCAAAGGCGTGCGAATTGGGGGTTAAAAGTTGAGAGGCGCACGTATTCAATGCCAAATATCGAAATTTCTCATTCTCCGCGGCCGGTCTGGATGTTTCTGTTAGAGATAAAATAGGATCCTAAAGTTAAACCCTTCTGGAATAGAAAGCATTGTATTAGGATTGGAAAGGGTATATAGATAGAACTCGGTATCCCTCTCAACCACGTTTGCTCATGTAACAACCGCCGGTATTTCTGGCTATATAACAAAGCTACGCGGCCTCTAGCGAGGTGAGAACGCTTCTGCAGTTTTCATGGTATCAGAGTGTCCTCCTCATAGATTCATCTACCAACCGTCATGATTACACCGTCTTCTTCAGCTTCGGTCGGAATCTCTCCGTTTGGGGTTCCGGTGACAGAGAAGCTTGGCAAGAACAACCATCTGCTATGGAAGGCACAGTTTGCCATCAGATGTTCGGCTACCTCGACGGCACCATCATCGCACCCGCAAAGGATATCGACGTTAAAGATGGCAACAAAATCGTCAAGACGCAGAATCCAGTGTACGCGCAATGGGTTGCTGCGGATCAACAGGTTCTTGGATATCTGATGTCATCTCTCTCGCGTGATGTTCTGACGCAGGTAGTGTCAGTTGCAACGACGGCGCAACTCTGGACAGCTCTCGAAGAGATGTTTTCCTTAAGAACTCGAGTGCGGGTGATCAACACTCGCATTGCGCTCTCCACCACGAAGAAAGGTTACATGATTGTTAATGAGTACATTACCAAGATGAAGGCTTTAGGTGATGAAGTTGCAGCCGCTGGTAAACCTCCTGATGATGAAGACATGGTGTCTTATATTCTCGCTGGTCTTGATGCTGAGTTTGAATCGCTAGTATCAGCGTTGGCTGCCAGGGTCGAACCGATTACAGTGGCCGAGCTCTACTCGCAACTGCTAGGTTTTGAAGGCAGAGCAGATCTACGGCAAGGTACGTATCAAGCTTCGGTGAACTTGGTGAATGCTATCTCTTTTGGACGAAGTAGAAACCAACAAGGCCGAGGCCGCGGCCGTGGGAATACGTTTGCTTCCAACCCTAGCCGAGGTCGCGGCGGAGGCCGTGGGCAATCTGGAGGCCGAACATCTGGAGGCGAGCGCCCAGTATGTCAACTTTGCGGCAAGATGAGTCACACCGTGAGCATCTGTTGGCACCGCTTCGATCTAGGGGCGGAACTGGGCCTCAGGCTGGGTAGCCTATAGCCCGAGGCCCAGCAATACTAACCAATACTACCCCACTATAATATATACCCAAAAATTAGTAGCCTAGCAGCCCAGCCCGAGGCCTCAAAATTATCAACCTGGTAGCCCAAACAACAGCCCATACATGAGACAGCCCATTGCAGACAAATCAGCCCATCAAGTCAACAGCCCATACAAGAATCATTCACAACACCAAGAGAACTAGAGAACAAACCCTAATCCCCAGCTCCCAGCTGCCCAGATCAGATCTCATATTTGAGTCCAGTCCTCTCCTGCACGAGCCCCATAGCCGGCCGCCGCCTTGCCTGCGCCGCTGCGCGTGCCTCCACCGCCGGCCGCCGCCCTCGCCCCTCACTCCCCACGCGGACGCAGACACGCAGTGTCGCCGCGGTCCGCGCGCCCCCACCGCCGGCCGCCGCCTTGCTTGCGCGCGCCTCCACCGCCGGCCGCCGCGCTCGCCTGCGCCGCTGCTCGTGGAGTCGTGGTCGTGGACCTGCGCGGTTGCGCCTCCGCCGCTCCGCGCTTCGGCCTCCGCCCCTCGCCTCGTGGACCCCAGGGCGCAGGCTGCCGCCGAGCCCCGAGCAGAGAGCCGAGCACGGCGAGCGCCAACCGAGCGGCGAGCGGCGAGCAGAGAGCACCGGAGCAGAGAGTGAGAGCCAGGGAGCACCGGAGCAGAGAGCCAGAGAGTGAGATGAGACGAGGAGACGGGTTGGGGGCGGAATGGGCGGAATGGACGAGGCGACGCATTATGGCGAAATGAGTCACCGAAACGCCGAATGGGCGAGGCGATGCAATGACGCATCATGGCGAAATGCCATGGATTCATTTAACTGACCGAGGCCAAGCGATCGATTCACTTTCAAGAATCCGGTTCAACTGACTACCGAGGCTGCGCAACAAGTAAATCTATGGAATTTCCAAGTCCACAAAAAATTCATGGTACCTAGACTTAAAGTTACACGTCAGTTCGTTATACTTGCTTCCCCATGTCACAGTAAGAAATGAGAACCTTGTTTGTCTGTGCAATTTGTAGATCCTGAGGAGAGTAAATCAAAAGTTACTTCTAATTCTAACAAGCCAGAGACCGGCAAGATTGAAGTGGCAAGGAATATTGGAATATATAGCATACATCAAGGTAATATCAGTTTTTTGCTCTCTCTCGTAGTCTATCTATATTTTTAAAATTTTTAAATACATATATACTCGCCGTATCACTGTATTCTTGTTTTTGCAAAATATTGTATCACGGTATGTCATATCCTTGTTTTTAACATGTTTTTCTTATTACGTTGTGTGTTGAAACATTGAGTTAAAGTTTCATGTCAATGATACATTTGCGACATACTTTTGTTACGCTGTTGTGTGGGTAAAAATTGGTGTTACTTCTAGGCTGTTAGCCTTTTAGCATTCAGCCCGGGGCGCGGCGAAATCCTGGATCCGCCACTGCTTCGATCTAGATTTTGTCCCACAAGAAAAGAGTGTGTCTGCTGCTACACAGTCCTACGGGATTGACACGAATTGGTATGTAGATACCGGTGCAACCGATCACATAACAGGAGAACTAGATAAGTTGAGCGTTCGGGAGAAGTACAACGGTGGAGATCAAGTTCATACGGCCAACGAGATAGGTATGTGTATTAGTTATACTGGTCACACTCAAATATGTACCCCTGATCGTCCACTTTATCCTAATAACATTTTGTATACTCTGAAGCCAAGAAAAATTTGATATCTGTTTCACATCTTGCTGCTGACAATCAAGCCTTCTTTGAGATTCATGTAAAGTTCTTTTTGATCAAGGATCAGGTCATGGCGACGCTGACGCCTTCGTGCACTAGGTTGGCCGGCTATCCCCCATCCGTCTCGCGAGCCCCGAGGTCGGCTGCCACCCACCGTGCCCGCTTACAGGTAGGCCCCACCGGCCGACGTCCTGGGTTGCTGTCGTGCGGGCCCCGTCGCCTCGCTAATCCCCTCGGCCGGCGAGCTACTTGGACCTGGCTTCTCCTCTCCCTTTCATCCATCCATCCGTCCATACGCTTCTTCCCCACCCCCGAGAGCAAATTATTGCAGCGCACAGCCCAGCGAGGAGGAGTTGGCTGCTCCGATCCTTTCGGTTGCCGCTCCGTCCTCAAAGGTGAGTGCGGCCTTTAAATGCTCGGGGTGGTTAGGTTGTGTTGTGTGGCGCGCGCACGGTTGATTGGGATGCGTCCGTCCATGCTGGCGCAGGGGAAGCTCTCTTGTTCGCCGTGATTCTTGGTGTGCTTCTGGGGATCTTTGAGGGGGAAGCTCTCAAGTTTTGGGTGATTCTCAACCCACCGGTCCCGGACGGAGAAGAGTTTTCTACTCTATCTTTTAGGGTTAGATCTTTAAAAGGGAGAGTTTCGTGAGGTGTCGTTCTAATTAGATATATATTAGTAGATGTATTTATATAAGTGAGTTAGGATGTACGTTAGAGTATATACGTGTGCGCGTTCATTGTTGTACTCCAATGGTAGAGCCACATTGTAGTATCGGGGGTATAGTTACACCTCTAAAATTTTTGCGTAAAAATTCGATATATATCTCGCTTGATATACAAAATATATGCTATACATACTAACATACTTCTAACAGCCTATTATGCCCAATAGACAATAAGTAGCATATTAACCCAAGTGCCTAAGCCATTCTCACTTCCTCAATGGATCTACCAAGAAGTGTTAAGAGCAGTGGCGGACCCAGGATTTTTGGGATGGGGGTACGAAGTTAAGAATCTACAGAGTATATATATAAGATAGAGAATTTTGATACACATAATATATATATCTCATATAGTTAACCAAATAAACAATCACACATAAGCAATAAATGCAATTTCCAATATAAGTTTGATTGACTTAATTTCTAGTGAACACTGAACAGAGTACATGAAACAACATCAATGCAAAACTGACCTAGATGACCTAGATGCCGCCGTTGAAGATGGAATAGGGGAGGAGCTGCCGCCGTTGAAGCTGGCCATTGGGTGTGCCAGTGTGGGCGCCCGGCGCCGCGCCGCCGCCGGTAGCCGTTCGCCAGTCGCCGCGTCGCCGGAGACGAGGAGGGGAGCCGGGCGCGGTTGCGCGCTGTGAGCTGGGGCGCGGCGGCTGTGCAAGAGAGATGGAGAGGAGGCGGCGTGAGAGCAAGGCAGGAGCGGGCGCCGCGCCGCCGCCGGTAGCCGTTCGCCGTTCGCCGCGTCGCCGGAGACGAGGAGGGGCGCCGGGCGCGGCTGCGCGCTGTGAGCTGGGGCGTGGCGGCTGTGCAAGAGAGATGGAGAGGAGGTGGCGTGAGAGCAAGGCAGGAGCGGGCGCCGCGCCGCCGCCGGTAGCCGTTCGCCGGTCGCCGCGTCGCCGGAGACGAGGAGGGGGCGCCGGGCGCGGCGGCGCGCTGTGAGCTGTGGCGCGGCGGCTGTGCAAGAGAAATGGAGAGGAGGCGGTGTCAGAGCAAGGCAGGAGGCGGCGTGACTCGTGAGAAGCAGCCAGGCAGCAGGAGTTAGGTTAGGAAATCAGGAAATGCCAATTGGGCCATTGGCTAGTGGGCTGAATTTGCTACATTACCTTCATTTCTAGTTTTTTTCCTATATATATGAAATATATATTATATATAGTTGATTTTTTACAAAAAATTTTGGGGGTACAACTGTACCCCCATGTCCCATTATGGGTCCGCCTCTGGTTAAGAGCTCTCCAAGCAACTCTTCTACACCCGCCTTGCCAAGTCCCCTATGCTTTTGACTTATTGTGTCTTGTTTTTTTACCGTCCACCTCTTTTATGCATCCGAGCCATCGATATCGATTAGCTTCTTAAATGCTGGTAGATCGTTTCCTAATGTTCATGTGTGAATTCGATGGTGCTAATAATGCTTCTAAATCCTTGTAAATTGTCAAAATTAAGATATAATTAGAATGTTATGGGGCTATAAGATACATTTTAGAGAGTTCTATGGTATTAATTTAAGTTTCGGTATATCAATTTGTGAATTTATATTAAACTTCTATGCTATGTTATTTAAACTTTTTAGAAAGAACATATATTAAAGTCATACTCTCAATATTAAAATCCTGACTCCACCACTGAAAAAAATGATCCCTGTGATTAGTATCCTGCGTAGGCACGCAGTCGATCATCCCTCTTTCTAGTAGTGGTGTATATGGACAAGACATGCATATGGTGTCAGTCCCACAGTTTGGCTCGCTTAAAGCAGATTAACTATTTTTTCAAGAGTAAATCAGAGTAATTAAATGTATCACTCGTCTAAATGATTCGACTTTTGGGCTGTTCATTTTAGTTTATTTCAACTTATAGTTTATGACTTTTTTAAATAAATAAATAGAACAGTTTTTCTATCACCGTTTCGAAACGATTTATCAGGATAGTCTTTTACAACTACTTATTGACTTTCAATTCATTCGTACGAACGCTCGTACTAGAGTCATAAACTACAAGACATAGCAAAAAAAAACGCTTTGTCCGCGTCTTCACCGGCTACGCAATCTGTGGACTTCAAATCAAACACTTGGTATATGTGCGTCGCGTGTCACTTCATCGATGATGATTAGAAGCTGCAGAAAAGGATTATGCAGTTTTATGACATGAATATGCCACACACAGGCGTTGCAATGTTTATTGTTATCCTGATGTCGATACAAGATTGGCATTGTGAAGATAAAGTTATTTACCATCACTTTGGATAATGCAAGCAGTACTGGTACAATGGCCAAGTTCCTATTGATCAACTTGCTGGATAAATACATGCTACTTGGGAAGGGAAAATTGTTCCACCAACGCTGTGCATCTCATGTGCTGAATGTGATATGCCAAGCAGGATTTAAGTTTCTTAACCCTCTTGTCAGCAAGATCTGAGAGTGAAATATATCCGAGTTTGAGGATATTGTGGCACAGTTGGGAATTCATGGAAAGAATGAATATGAATTGTTCAATCTTTGTGATCCAATGGTTCAGATTAGTTATGATTTAGTTGTACTATCACCCACACTACTAACAGTAGAATCTCAAAATGAGTAAAATTGTAAAATAGTGGTCTTTGCATGTGGTCGTGAGTGTTTCTTAGAATTGTGCTGAAATAATTCTGCCTGCGTGGATGTAGGTTCAATGGGTTGGCACTGCTGACGAGGTGGACAGGAAGAACATCATGTTCGTGGGCGACTCGCTGGCGCTGAACCAGTACGAGTCGCTGATGTGCATGATTTACGCCGCCGTGCCCAACGCCCGGACCACCGTGTCACCAGCGCTGCCCATGAACACCAGCGAACAACTGAACAGCTTCCCCGGCAAGGATGACTTCAAGGTGCTGTTGGTCATCATCCAGATGGCCTCGACCATAAACAGCAGCTTCAACTAGCTCAACATCAGCGTGATAGCCAATGGCAACCTCGACGCCAAGAGCCTAGAGCTTCTCCCGATCTTCCACTTCGCCGAGCTCAACAATAGCAGCCCGAACCGATGGTTTGATATCTACAGCGAGGGAGAGATGCTGTTTGCCAACTACTCACCTCTGCAGCACCGGGTGGATTGCGCAACCTGAGCAAGAGGTTTACCCTGCGCAAGGTGCCATGAACACCAGCGAACGGGTAGTACACCACTTTGAACGGCTGCCCGACGGTGGCCATCCTCGCCGTCGTGACCATATCCTCAGCCGGGACATTCCCCTTGGGGCCTGTGCCCTGCCGTAGCTCGAGCTTGCATTGTCCCACATCAGGCCCCTGTGGTGGTCCCATCCGGGCAATGCGGAGGCGCCGTCGTTACCCCAACACTGTAGAATCCGCAATTGGCACGTCGGATGTTGATGTAGACCTCGCCAAAAAAAATAATGTTGAAAAACAAAAATTTATAATATCTTCATAAATCAACGATCAGATTTTATGTATACTTTCATATTTTTACTATCAATATAATATACTGTAAAAAAATCCTCCATGAAAAACGTCCCTCCCTTGACGTTCCTACGTGATGGAACTCAACATTTCTAGACGGCTTCGCAATTTTTAGGAGAGCTTTTGACCGTTGGGACTACAAGATCCACTTTATACCTACACTCCTACTTTCGAGGATTGGGAAGGTGCAGAAGAAGTGTGCAGACTGTTCAAAGTGTTCTATGACGCCACTAAGTTTATTTCGGGCTCTAAATATCCCACATCAAATCTGGGGTTCCATGTGATTTGGTAAGCTAAGTTGGCCTTGGAGAATGCAGGTTCCGACGTGGACTCTATATCCATGATATGGTCAGATATATGCAGAGAAAGTAAAAGAAATATTGGAAAGTGTCGTGGCTGGAACTTTCATTTCTTGTTATTCTTGATCCAAGGTTTAAGTTCGCATTCCTCGAGTTTCGTTTTGAAGCATTCGGGGATCAAGCTGCACTTACTAAAGTGATGAAGGTGTTCCAGGGGCTGTTTAATGAGTGTTCTGAATCAAATGATTGCCATGTTGAATGCTATTCATGGCAGTGGTCCCAAACTATCCAATGCATGTAACGTTTCAGCTGCTGCAAGCAACAAGGCGTTTCTTCTTCAATGCAGAATGCAATCAACGAAGAGTTATCAACCAGTTTAATGGTCTGCATGTGTGAATGTTGCATGTGTGAATGCATCAGTTTCTGCATGTATGAATGCGTGAGTTTCTGCATGAGAATGTAAAAGGCCATAAGATGGCATGATCTTTAAGCTTCCATGTTCTCTATAAATAGCAGTAGCTAGAAACATTGTAGCAAGTAAGTAAGTGTTTTGCTTCAAAGAATAGAACCAGAAAATTGCCCCAAGCTTCCATCGAGAAGAACGCAACGTGGACGCTCACCACGTTGCCAGTCGGACATAAGGCGATCGGGCTCAAGTGGGTGTACAAACTCAAGAAGAACTCAGACGGCGAGGTCATCAAGCACAAGGCCAGGTTGGTTGCAAAAGGTTATGTGCAGCGGCAAGGCATTGATTTTGAAGAGGTTTTTGCACCAGTCGCTCGCCTCGACACTGTACGTGTCATTCTTGCTATTGCGGCCAACCGCGGGTGGCAAGTACATCACCTCGACGTCAAGTCAGCGTTCTTGAATGGCGAACTCAAGGAGGAGGTTTATGTGGCCCAGCCGGAGGGGTTCACAGTAAAAGACAAGGAGCACTTAGTGCTCAAATTGAGCAAAGCGCTCTATGGACTTCGGCAGGCACCGCGCGTGTGGAACACGCGGCTTGATAAAAGTCTAAAGCAGCTTGGTTTCAGAAGGTGTGCACAGGAGCAAGCCGTGTACACAAGGGGCAAGGTCAATGCCGGCATCATTGTCGGTATTTATGTGGATGATCTGATCGTGACTGGGGAGGATCCAGAAGCAATTGCAGACTTCAAGCAGCAGATGATGGGTGAGTTCGAGATGAGCGACCTCGGCTTACTCACATACTACCTCGGCATTGAGGTGGCACAAGGAGATGGTGGCATCTCTATCAAGCAGACTGCATATGCCAAGAAGGTATTGACTCAATTTGGCATGTTTGATTGTAATTCCACCAAGATTCCTATGGAGCCGAGAACCCAGCTGCACAAGGATCCAGAAGGGCACCCGGTTGACGCCACCGAGTACCGGCGTGTCATCGGATGTCTACGCTATCTTCTTCACACCAGGCCAGATCTCTCCTATGCAGTTGGCGTGGCGAGTAGATTCATGGAGAAGCCCACGGTGATGCATCACAAGGCTGTGAAGCAGATCCTCCGATATCTCAAAGGTACAATTGAGTTCGGACTGGTGTATGGGAGAGGTGGTGGAGAAGAGGAGATTACCGGCTTCACAGACAGTGATTTGGCCGGTGATATTGATGATCGGAAGAGCACAGGCGGCATGACGTTCTACATCAACAACTGCCTGGTTATGTGGAACTCGCAGAAGCAGAAGACAGTGGCTCTTTCATCCTGCGAGGCTGAGTTCATGGCGGCAACTGCGGCAGCATGCCAAGCACTTTGGCTCAGGGCTTTGTTGGCCGAGCTAGTCGGGACAGGATCAAGGTCGGTGAAGTTGTTCGTCGACAACAACTCCGCAATTGCCCTCATGAAGAATCCGGTCTTTCATGGCCGGAGTAAGCACATCGACACAAGGTATCATTTCATTCGTGAGTGTGTCGAAAGTGGTCAGATCTGCGTCGTGTTCATCCGCACTGATGAACAGCGGGCCGATGCACTGACGAAGGCATTGCCGGCAGCAAGGCTGGCGACTATGCGGCACCTACTTGGTGTCCGCGAACTCGGACCACGCCAAGACTATGGGGGAAGAATGTTGAATGCTATTCATGGCAGTGGTCCCAAACTATCCAATGCATGTAACGTTTCAGCTGCTGCAAGCAACGAGGCGTTTCTTCTTCAATGCAGAATGCAAGCAACGAAGAGTTATCAACCAGTTTAATGGTCTGCATGTGTGAATGTTGCATGTGTGAATGCATCAGTTTCTGCATGTATGAATGCGTGAGTTTCTGCATGAGAATGTAAAAGGCCATAAGATGGCATGATCTTTAAGCTTCCATGTTCTCTATAAATAGCAGTAGCTAGAAACATTGTAGCAAGTAAGTAAGTGTTTTGCTTCAAAGAATAGAACCAGAAAATTGCCCCAAGTTTTTTTTCTTGAGCACTCTTTCCTTGTTTTTACTAAGCTCTGCTAGTTGGCTAGTTGGAACCTTACCACAACAAGTGAGAGATCGGGTGTGCGATCCTGAGCCTATTTGCCAACATGCCATTCAGAATCTGCCCAACAAGGAGGTGGTGATGTTGACATGGCTACAAATGATAGTGATCCTTCTACAGACTGGGATCGATAATGTTAGACAGAGGTTCCGTTCGGCAAGCGACGCTTCAGCAGAACTCGAGACATATTTGGCGAAGCCTCCACAACCTCGAGCTGATCACTTTGATATTCTACACTGGTGGCAGATGAACTCTAAGGAGTATCCTACTCTTGCCCGAATGACACGGGATGTCTTGGCGGTGCCAGCTTCTACTATACCATTTGAGACGGCCTTTTGTACAGGATCAAGAGTCCACTCTAATTTCAGAAGCAGATTGGCACCAGAGACAATTGAAGCACTTGTATGTCTGCAAGATTGTATCAGATCATTTGGTAATCTCTTTGCAATTTCTCTTAGTATTTCAGCATTACAAGAATTAGTTCATCTGTACTTAATTTGGAATTGTAGGTTCTTCTCATCTTAGTGTGGCATCAATTCATGATTTTGTGGAACATGATGATCTCCCTGAATGAACAGTGGATCAGGTAAAAATGTATTTTTTGTAATCTGATTAGCCTTATTTCTGTTTGTGGTTAAATTAAATCCTGCATTGCACTAGATGTACTGTTGTCTGCGTGCTTTATACACACAATGCATTTGTACTATATTGGTAGCATCTAATGCTAGCATTTCTTCTTGTCTATTTGGCAGTTGGTTGTGAAATTGACAATGGAAGGAAATTGAAGTTTTATTTTCTCAAGCTACAGTGTGCTTAATTACCATCCTTGTTGCCTGGTCAGTGGTCATTGAACTTTTTCTCTCGAGCTACAGACCTACAGTGTTCAATTCCATTAGGGTCTCTGGTGATTTTCCTTTGTCCTATAGGATTTGTCAGTTATGCTTGGTGTGTTCATATCATTATACTTCAACACCTTTTTTTGTTGATGTTAGAGTATATTGACATATCTTTATATTTGGTAGTTTAGAATTTGTAATCCCGTAATACCTGCCTTATCTCTAAAAGAGGCTTTTTGCCCTCCAAACCTTGTACTCTATATAAACCACTCTCGAGGCTCAATACATCCATCCATTGTAGTATATTCATCTTTCTACATGGTATCAGAGCGGCGTCGCTCCTGAACTGCCGCCTCCACAGCTTCCACTGCGCCGCCCCTAGTAGATGATCTCGTCTCCATGATCTCTCCTGGGGACCTCGCAACCTGTAGTTTAAGTCGAGTCGATACCAATTAGGGTTTTTCTCGATCATCCTCAGATCAGTTTTTCTCTACCTTTTCCGATCATAGATCGGTTTGCGTCGCCCTACTGACCCATCGACATTCCTTAGCTCCGGACTTCACCACCTGGCTTCGACCTCTCCGACGCCTCCTGTCCTCTGATGATGTCGTGGCGTGACACGGCGCGCTCGCCGACACGACCCTCCCTCCACGGCCTTCCGAGCAACCCGTCTACCATCGTCATCACACCGTATCAGCATTGCCGGCCCATCGTTCGTGAGTATGAGCCGTCACACCACCGAGAGCCCGTGGTCACCATTGCCATCACTGCCTGCCACCATCTTCATCAACTCTGATCAGATCCTTCTCCGCCTGGATCTAGAGACGGCTCTCTCCGCCAGATGTCTCCATGGCCCTAGATCATGGCTCCCCGGCCGACGGTGCCACTACCTCCAGCTCGCCCTGGCCTTCTCCGGTGCCACCGGTCCTGGATCCGGCCTCCTCCTTGCTAGATGTCTCCACAGCCCCAGATCCAGGCTCCCTGATTGATGGCGCTGCTGCCTCCAGCTCGCCCTGGCCTTCTCTGGTGCTGCCGCTCCTGGATCTGGCTGGCCCCCTCTACGACCATGTCTACGACTGCGCCTCCAATCGTGCCGTCGATCGCGTCTCCGACCGTGCCTTCGACCATGCCTCCTCCTCACCGGATCTGGCCAGCCCACTTTTGCTTCATCTACAACCATGGCCGATCGACCTCCTCCCCGGATCCGGCCAACCCCCTCTGCTTCATCTTCAACCATGGCAAAACGACCTCCTCCCCAGATCCGGCTGTCCCCCTCTGCTTCATCTTCGACCATGGCCGTTCGACCACGTCATTCGATCATGGCCGTTCGAACACGGCCGATTTGACCACGATTGTTCGACCCCGGCTGTTCGACCACAAACAGACGACCACGGTGGCTCCGATCGATTCCCTATAGCTCCGACCTGTTCCCTCAGACGACCACTCTCTACTCCTTTCTCTCATCTTCCCAATTGACCACAATCGAACAACGTTGGCGACCTCTTCACCGACCTCGACCACGACCTCCTTTACATCAACTCCACTACCCCGATCACAGCAACGACCTCGGCACCAGCTACCTCAACATGACTCCCTCCTCTATGGCTACGACCATGGTCACTACGCTCTCGGCTACCTCAGCAACAAAGGGCTATCATCAACTTGGGCAAACTCGTCGGTTCCCTCTACAGTCATCGCGTTCGTAATGCCACAGCAATCCCCGACACTCCCGCTGCGATTGCGGGGGATGTAAGTCCGATGGTTCCTAACCTTCGGCTTCCTCTACCTTCGTCTTCCTCTCCAATTTGACCATCTGCGACGCCCCTGCTGTCCGTGACGATTTCCTCTCTAGTCTGACCATCCGGTCCTGCTCCTACTGTCCGCGAAGCTACCACTACAGCTATGGGGGATGTTAGAGTATATTGGCATATCTCTATATTTGGTAATTTAAGATTTGTAATCCTATGGTACCTGTCTTATCTCTAGGAGATGTTTCTTACCCTCTAAGCCTTGTACTCTATATAAACCGATCTCAAAGCTCAATACATCTATCAATTGCAGTATATTCATCTTCCTACAGTTGAAATATCTTAACCAGTTAACTGTTGGCATGATAGAACAGGAAATATGAATGGCTTTTTAGTTTGTAGCTTTTCATTAGAATTAATATAATTTTCTACTCTTGTTGACTTTTCAATATACTGACCAATTCGATTTAATTTAGCATGGTAGTTTGTGGCATCAATTCATGATTTTGTGGAACATTCTTGCTTTGATGGAAGGAGACTGTATTTCGATGCAATATATATGTAAAGTGGGGAAAGCTTGTTTTAACTGTTGGTTGTTAGGGACATGGGTAGCCTGTTTCAATGCAATAGCAGTTGGTTGTGAAATTGTTTTATTAGACTATAGTATGTCCATCTGTTAACATGTCAACTTTTTCAAATGAAATGTAGGATACAATGTACCAACTTTGTTCATACCAGCAAGCAATGGAGTAGTAGGACACTTTAATTCCATGTCTTTTACTCGAAGTGGTCTGGTGTTTCTTTTTCATTTTTTAAGTTATATCTGTATAGCTTGCCATATATGTTGTGGACTTAGTAAGGAACTGAAGAATGCCTGGTTTTCAAAAGAAGAGGGTCCTAAATTGTTGCAGACAGTTGCCTTGTTTAAATTATGATGTTTTTACATTTGTCATCTGAGGCATTGTCATCAGATTTTCCATGTACCTATCTTGTGATTTGTGAGTACTGAGACGATGAATGGTGACAGTGCAAAGATTTACTGACACGAGGTTGTTGAATGGTGAAAAAAGCTGTGCATCGCCATTGCCAGTATGGCTTACTGGTTTGAGGTTTATGCGTGCATTGTATGCATGCAGCAGCGCACAGGAGCATAGGTGGTCTTGGCCGTGCATGCAGTAGTAGCACCATTTTTGTAAGGTCGTTCATATTAGTTTTTACTTAGAAAAGTCAAAAACTAACACGAGCACTCAGTTTTTCAAAGTGGCTTCTCTATTCTTGCTATCGTCTCACTCCGGGGATAAGGCAGAAAGTCATAGATGCATAACACACTCCACTCCTCTCTCTCTCTCTCTCGTCGCGCACACATCTTTCTCCTTCATTTTTTAACTGCTTGTATTCTCTTTCTAAAAGTCACTTCTTTTAGCTATTACTATTATTTTTAGTCAAAAGCTATAAATTCTAACGCTATCAGAAAAAAATCAATATGAACACCCCGTAGTGTATGCAGCTTATGGGCCCGATCCATATGACCCACTGGGTCATGGGGGTTATGGCAGCTTCGGCAAAAGAGTCGATTTGTGGCCTTTGAAATGAAAAGCGGATAGTAGCACAACAGTTACATAAATAGTACATTCAACATACATACATCAAATGTTGCAACTAACGAGGTACAGATGATAATGCACAATGATTTATAGTCTTGGTGCCACTTTGCACACTCGAAGAAGTGGTACTGCAAACCATACCAGTGTGCCTACTCGTTAGCAGGTACCTTGTATCGTTTCGCTGTGTGACCCTCCTGGCTGCAGTGCCCGAAGCGTCTACTCAATGCCTCAGCTTGCGTTTCGTACATATCATTGGTAATACAAGAACTCAACCGACGACCCTTCCCAACCTTCAGCATGTCAACATCTGGAATCCAGGTCCTCTGTGCAATATCCAAGGTGACGAAGTTGCCCACAAAGCTGCTTCATCAACGGTTGCTTCAGGAACTGCTTGAAGAAGTTGGCCTCCATCTGACGAATGCATCATCTGTTCCTCATATCTGGCTAAGAGAACGACTCCTCGGGGTCTTGCTAAAGTTTTCTTATGGCCTTCAGTATCCAGCGTGACGATCATGAATTACACACATACCAGGATGAGCTCTAACAACTCCCACCCTCAAATGTGAAAGGAACCACAACCAATTATCGTAATTCTCACTTTCAACAAATGTGATGGCCAAGGGCAGAATTTGATTATTGCCATCAATACCAATGGTCATAAGGATCTAGCCCTTGTATTTCCTGGTAAAAAAGATCCCATCAATTGAGATCACGGGCAACATATGCCTGAAAGCCTCGATGCAGACACTAAATGCTAAGAAGGCCCTTTATAATACCACAAAATCTGACGGCGTTCTAGATGGCTTGTCCTTCACAGCAATTTATGTGCTCGGGTTTATGTTATTCAGCACTAGAAGTATACGAGAAAGGTTATCGTACGCCACCTTGAAAGACCCGAACTGTCTTTCCAAAGTCTTCTGCTTCGCACGTCACGCCTTCGCGTAACTAATCTTGTACGTAAATCTCTTCTCGATAGCCACCATGATGTGCTTGGCCTCCATGTCCTTCTTCTCCACTATATATCCATACATCAAATTGGCTATGAATGTGGACGTTAGGTTACGATGACTCGGCAAAACACTACTGAGCATGCAGGAGTATGGCTGCACCTTCGAGCCAATTCAGTGAGTCTCATACTTCAATCTATGTGTGTGCACCTGCCAAGGACAACCAGCTTGCTTGGACTTGACGTTGTACTACTCCTGGATAGATTTCACAATCCAAAACATCCGCTGCATGGACAGGGCCTATAACTTAATGGCATCCTGCAAGGATGCCTTGTCAGCAAACATTGAGTGCAACTGAATATCTGTACCATGGTACTCCCACGGTGATTCGTACTCATCATGCACAACAACACCCTTAGCGTCAAACCTGTTCTATTCCTGGGGGATGGGAGCTTCGTCCTCATTGGAACTGCCTTTGTCATCCTCATGTACAACTTCCTCTTTAGCCCAGGCCATCTGGTCATCGTTTTCCATTTGACATACTATGTACTCTATATGCTCCCATTCATCAGCCTGCCCTATAGGCTCAGTATGCGGTGACCGATCTTCCTCTCCTGCATCTACCGCGTCGGCCTCGTCACAAGCAACATCCTCTGCACCCTCCGTAACACCGGCCTCCGGGTCCACTTCTTCACCAACATGCTGGGCTCTCGAGCTGTTCCCACCACCCATATGATATCTATCAGCAGGACCTTGTATAGCTTCTTTTGGGCATGGTTGCACAAGCACACGCACTCATATCCACGATGTCGGTAACCTTCAAGAAAGCCCTTCTACACAACCATGCACATCAGTCTTCTCAACTCCCATCTAGTATGTGTGGGAGACCATCTCTAAAGCCTTTGTATGATGATGTTGCACATCTTAAGGTCCAAGGAGAAGCTGCGGGTGAGCCAGTACATCATATCTGTGATTTATGCATTCTCGCCATCCAGGTGTACCAAAGTGGCCTGCAGAAAACTAATCATGTCAACACCGTACGAACCTTCGCAAATAGTGCCAACACCTTAATACACTTTCAATCTAGTTGGTATCAGCATGCCTCATGTCTGCCTGCAAATATTTTCAATATTGCAACTAGTCAAATCGCATCACATGATATGGAAGTACTAATGTCAACCCCTCCTTATTCGTACCGATATCGCTCCCTTTCCTTTGCCCGAATACACATCGACTCCCAATTTGCTCCCACGCAAACCGACGCAGCTTTTCTCTCTCTGCTCGACCTCTGTCCTACGGTAAATAATTCCTAACAGGTTTAGAGAATTTATGTGACACTGCCAAAATTAATTAAATAATTAAGTACATGACATACTGATTTAAATTGCAATAAATCGGTTTTTACAGTATGCATGAATTTTCAATGTACTTACGACATTCCTAATTAATCATAAATGTTGTCTACTAATATTTTGCGTTTTAACATCAATACCAAAACTTTTCAAAGTAATATAACATGCCATGGGATCCTCACAATTAAATATTCACAACAAAAAAGTTAACTATGCACACGCTTTTCTTCCCTTTTATTTTCTTTCTCGTCTCTTCTTGCTTTTTCTTTCCAACCATCTAACCGAAACTATACTATTTTTTCTCTAACTATAATTTTTTATAGATACTAATTATACTATTCTTTACACTAAACAAACTATTTACTTACTACAAAAACATAGACTAAAAGTTACGAATTTTTTACCAAACGAACAAATCACTCCTCGCAAAAATAGATGAACCTCCTCTTCTCCTTCTCCCTATCCTCTTCTCTTCTCTTATCCCTCTCCTCTTCTCCTTCTCCCTCTTCTCTCCTCTTCTCCCTCTCTTTCTATTCTTGTGTGCGGCCGGCAATCGCTCGGGCGATGGGCTGCACGACTTATATAGCGCATCTAGTCGCCGAACAGTTGGGCGATAGCATTTATAGCCTAACCGTTTGGCTACTTCATTTATGTGGCCCAACGGTTGGGCAACTGCTTGCTTGTAGCTTGGCTGTTGGGCGACAGGGATCAGTCGCCCAACGGTTCGGCTACAAGTGTTACTTCTGTAAAAAATAAAAAACAGGTATAATTTTGTATTTTTAAATAAAAATATATTATTTTAAAAAATTCTCTACCTAGCTCGGACAGAAGGCAGGAAAGAAAGAAAGAGGAAGAGGATTGTTGTCGTCTGCATTTGTTGATTAAAATAACTAGGTTAGCTAATTTTACCCAGCTAGGCTACCTTAACCCATCGTTGGTGTTTGGCAACAAGCCTAGTATAGCCTTAAATATTGTTTGGCTGATGGTTAGCCCGGTCAGTAGTAGAAGAGAATTCATATGGTTAATTGTGGTAGATTACAACGTATGGCCTTTTTAACAGGTTAGTTTAATCATGGGTTGGGGTTAAAAGGATTTTACCTCTACAGGTAACTGACTGGGATAACGCTCAATATTCGGCATTGTCATCACCAAGGTCTATTTCTTTTTAGCTTATGAACTATGGTTTATAGTTTTTCTCAAACAAACAAACAAGACAGCTTTTTCACCGTATTTTCGAAACGATTTATTAGGATAACCTTTTTGAAGCGTCTTATCAGTATTCGGTATGTTCGTACAATCACTCATACTAGGGCCAAACACCATCAACCACATCCGAAAAGAACCTAGCCCAACTCCCACAGCATAAGAGTAGCCAACCGAGAGATCTTCTTCTTCTTGCTCTGATAGTGTTCAATAAGTAATAGTGCGTATAAATTATACTCCGCAAGACTTTAAGCAACGATATTATACATGCAAACTTAATCAGAAGAGGTGGTTGTCATATCTAATTTTTTTTTCACAAAGCGAGCTTATATTTATAGTAGACATAGTACACTCTATAGAGCAAGTTGTAAGAATATTTGATATTGTTAAAGATAATCAATAATAATTCAAGTGACTTTCATGTTGACGATCATTTGCCAAAACTTTTATAGCATAGATTCACACCATCCATATTATTCCTAAAATCATTTTAAAATCAGAAAATATAACCAAGTATGGTATTGCCAAGTGATGTTTATGTACGAGAACATAGCTATTCAAATAAATTTTATATTATGCAGAGATTATACAACTTTACCCATATGATATGATCAATTTATACTGTCCGCCCATACTCAAAATTAAAGAATGTGAACGAGGCATTTACAATTAAAGGACCAAGAGGAGACTAAAAGAGGGTTGAATAAGAGCCACACTCTCATGATTTTTCTCTCTAGATTATTAGAGTCTTTCACTCGAATAGCTATGATAAACAATAAAGATCAGACCCTAAGCAACTGCAGTAAAAGCACTAAAAAACCAAACAAAACGTGCCTTGACAAGTTGACATACCCTGAACGGTCTGACCTCTAACTAATGGATGATCTGACCGCATAGGGCAGTCTGATCGCTTGTTGATTGGTGGTCTGACCGATGCTCCGTATGTCTTTTAAACCTCTAATGCGTATCTGGAATAGATTTCTTTGGTACATTAGCACCCTATTTGCTCCACTAGAAGTCTTGAAAAACGAGTTAAAATGTAAAGCTAGACAGAATCGCAAACACGATTTCCTTGTCTTCGGTTTTGTTTTTTCCTTTTGGAATGCAGGTGAGCAATTTAATTCATGTGTTCAGAAACCAGGCAATTAATTAAATGTACAAACATGACAAAATATGTACGTATACGTAGGGATGCAACATCAAGCCACTCATTCGACCATGGGACACCACACCGACCCCGAACTCCACACACGGTCACATGCATGTCCATGCAGCCCTCACGCGTAGGAGGCCGGCGCAAGCCGCGGCTTCACGACGGCCCGGAGCGGCACGGCCTTGGGCAGCGCCAGCCCGAACATCTCGGTCATGTCCATCTTCTCCTCGCCGTCCGGCAGCCGCCACTCGAACGCGTGCACCAGCGTGCCCAAGAAGTACTGCACGAACACCATGCCGGCCAGCTTCCCGGCGCAGATCCTCCGGCCGGCGCCGAACGGGATCAGCTCGAAGTAGTTCCCCAGCGGGTCGACCTTCGCCGCCGGCCCGGACAGGAACCGCTCCGGCCGGAACTCCAGGGGATCCTCCCACGCCGACGGGTCCCGGCCGATGGCCCAGATGTTGATGAGCAGCCGCGTGTTGCCGGGGACGTAGTAGCCGTCGACCTCGCACTCCTCGAAGGAGAAATGGGGGAGGCTGAGCGGCGTGGACGGGTGGAGGCGCATGGCCTCCTTGCAGACGGCCTGGAGGTAGGGGAGGTTGGGGAGGTCCGACTCCTCGAGGCGGCGGTCGCGGCCGACCACGCGGTCCATCTCCTCTTGTGCGCGCGCCATGATGGACGGGTTCTTGATCATCTCCGCCATCGCCCACTCCACGATGATGGACGACGTGTCCGTGCCGGCCGTGAACATGTCCTGCATGCACGCGTTTCAGTAAAAAAAAAGGTATTTTTACTGCATCGTTACGTACATTTGTATATATGCCATATGGTAAAAGGAGGTGAGTGTGTGTGTGTTTCTACATGGGTAATGGGTTAGTCGTACTTCGTCCTAGAATGTCCAACTGCGGTGCACTGTCTTGATCAAACGGTTAAGGATTGATATTTCAGTTCAGGGTGAGGGTGGAGTGGTCCTAATGGTGATGGAAAATTTCAACTTATGGTATTGATTATCTCAAGGCCGTCTCAGATGATCAAAGGTGCAATTTCAGATCGATGATACATGGCGCCGTAGAACTTTTCTCTATATATATATATAACACTAATTGTGATAGTATAATATATCAGGCAAACTCGTTAACATTCATTAATTCAAAAAAACATTAATTTGAAAAGAAAGTTATTGATTTAGCATGCTGAAGCAATCATGGATGAAAAGTCGTAATCATGAAGTCTGCGCACCATGATACCCCTGTTATTTATATATATATATATATATATATATATATATATATATATATATATATATATATATATATATATATATTAGTGCTTATGGCTATTTCATCCATCGTGATACGACAATTCGGTTCCATCGTGAAGAGAAACCGTGCCTTGGCTCTGACGGCACATTTGGTCCTCTAGGTGCATCACGAAAACACATTAACACGACTCTGGTGTACTCTGTAGTCCACTTTGATTGACAATTTGTTTAGTTTGGTAGTTTAGTCTACACTGTTGTGCTGAGAATGACGTATTGTTTTCACGTGTTTGGTGGTACAACATAATTAAGCATGTAGTTGTCTTCATCATTTCAAGAGGAAGCAAAGCAAAATAAGGTAGCTTCTCTGCACCAACCGAGCACTGGAGGTCAGTGAGTAGGTCACCTTCTCGCCAACCCAAGTACTAACTAATTCATCCCTCCAGGTATCACGATTTGTTTAATTACAATGAAAATGATGATTAATTGCTTGACCAAATATCTGGTTGTAGTGCCGTGTGGACGATGTTTCCCTTTATTAGACGACGTATTTATTGTTCTCCTGTCGCTAATCCGTTAATTTAGGTGAAAGTTGAAGCATCGCATCCCACCAATAATACACCCATGCATGAATGACCGATGGGCTGCTTCATATTACCAACATATTTAGGAGCCGTTTGGTTAGGCTAAAATAAATTGATTTATGATTAAAATTGTATTGTATCTGGATGAAATTACACTGTAACTGATGATGGTTTATTTGACATAACTAAATTTAAAAAGTTTTAAAAAATAAAAAATATGTTAGCTCATCACAAATAATACAAACGAATACGGAAGTTGGATAAAATATCTAGGCTTGCAGTTCAAGCATCTCTCTCACCCTCACAGTTGGCTTAATTATCCGGCGTCTAGAATATAGGTAGGCGGTAGGTAATTAAGTGGGTGCGATTAAGATAAAATGTCATGACTCATGTTTAAGTGTGGTTTTCAGTACTGCAGGAAGCTGAAGCGAGGAACTTATCGATCACATGGTTCATATCATTTTCCCTTTTTCATAATTGAAATTGTTATTCCCCTTTTTTCTTATGGGAGTGTCTATACAATATTCGACTGTTTTTTAGGACAAAAACAGTCAGATTTTGAGTCGTTAGATGGAGATCCAACGTACTAGATTATATGTTAAGATGTCACCCAACTTTTTTTGCGGTTGTCGTCAGGGTTAAAAAAATGATTTTCTAGGGAGATCAGTAACTGCATATGTCCAGTCCACAATTCTAAATAAAATATTTTTTGCTAATATTCATGCTAAAGATCAGATCAAGTTTGTTCGCAAGACAGAATAGCAAAATTGGTGGGCTATCTACTCTCAGCAAAGCGTGTATACGTACTTTAGGCTCTGTTCGTATTGATTTCTAAAACCTATTTTTTTATAGTAAATTACTTTTTTATAGTATCTAGTTTTGAAACAGAGTATCTTTTTAAAGCGGACTTTACTAGTAGATTATAGTAGACACTGTAGTAACTTCATTTATATCAGCCAAAATCGTACACCAGCGTCTCTCTTCTCGTATAGCTTATCTACAAGCTATTACTATTTATCAGTTAAAACTAAAAGCCATTAGTAAAATCTAATACGAACAGACCCTAAGTTTTGAATTAGACTATTAGCCATTCACCTGACCAGTTCAGAAGATGGTCCTGCAGCCACACTGCCATCATGTAACAAAGCAACAAAAGATAATAGCGTTTGGTTTATGGCTTCTAAATTCTAAGTGTTCGTAAGAGAGAGTATGGAGAGAGACACTCGCGTATAATTTTGATCGATATAGATAAATTCGGTATAATATCTACTATAATTGACATATAGACCCTATCTTTAAAAAATACCATTTAAAATATAATTACTATAGTATAAACTAAAAGCCACAAGTAATAAATCCAAAAGAACCCAGCTGTTAATATTTGTTCCACTGCTTTGCTCTCTCTCTCCCCAACCACTCCACTAGCTTCCCATGAACCACCCCACAATTGCACCAAAAGAACATACTACATATGAGTTGCTTGGTTGTTAGCTACTACTTGCTTTTGATAATGGGTCATTGCATTTGGTGTTGGTGGTTCCCATGTCATGCACACGAATGCTCGACGCATTTTTCGCATCAGCGCAGATTTGAAGACAAATCAAAGAAAAGGATTGGGGAAAAAAGGTTCAATGAACTGATCGATCAATCGATCGGTTGCGGTGATTAAATCAATTAGAAAGGAAGGAAGAAAACGGAGCTTATTAGGCCCCGTTTGGCACAGCTCAGCTTCACTAGTGAAGCTGTTTTTTTTAGTTTTAGCTTCACGAGCAGCTTCACCGGTGAAGCTAAAGCTGTTTTAGAAAACTGTTTGGCAAAACAGCTTCACCAACAGCTTCATGCATGGCTGAGAGAGGTCAATTGTCCAAGATGCCCCTGTCTACCTGACCTGTTCTAACATTTGGAGTTGTATATTTGTATATGATCATATGAATTAAAAAATAATATATTTGAATGAATATGAATTAAAAAATTAAAATAATAAAATAATATTTGTGAACGGGATTTGTGAATAAAAATTAAAATAAAATAAAATAATATATTTTTAAAATAATAAAATAATATGAATATTTGAATTAAAAAATTAAAATAATAAAATAATAGCTTCATGCATGGCTTCATGCACGGGATTTTTGTGAACTCTCGGTGCGTACGCTGAGTGGCAAATGCGTGTAAATATTTGTGAACTAGAGGGGTATTCGCTTCCTAGGAATATGGGCCTGAGGGAGAGAGCTGTGAAAAGCTACTTTTTTCAGCTTCACCTCTTCCTATTCCTTTGTGAGAGCACAAAAAAAGGAGCTTCATGGGTGAAGCTATTTGCAAAATGGGTGTTTGGCAAAAAACAGCTCACAACAGCTCATGAAGCTGTTGATGAAGCTGTGCCAAACAGGGCCTTAGTTGGGACGGAACTTACGAAGATGAGGCCCTTGATGTTGACCTCGGTGATGGTCTCGCCGTCCTCGTCGTCGTCCTTGCCGGCGCGGAGCCTGTCGACGAAGTCCTGGCGGCCCTCGCGAGCGCGGTCCCCGGCCGTGGCGGCGTGCTCCGCCAGCAGCTTTGTGATGAGGCGGTCGAACTGGCTGTGGATCCGGCGCAGCTTCGCCTGCACGCCCTGCAGGTCCAGCCACGACAGCGCCGGCACGAAGTCGCTGATGTTGAACAGCCCGACGCCCGTCAGCAACGATACGATCATGTCCTTGTAGCTGTACATGCGCGCACGTATATTTACACATAAGAAAAATGCAATTAGTTTCTTAGTTTCAAGCATACACGAGCCGCCAAATCCAAGCAAAATGCCCCTGATTTTTTTTTTGTCAAGCACGCACCATGGATTTCTCTCACTTCGGCGTATTTTAGCGGGTGAGTACTCACTGGGACTTACCGGATATCTTTTCAGTCCTAGGCGTGCTGAACCACACGTTAGCATGAAAACAACTTGTACTACGACTAGTCTCCAAAACGTTCCAAATTCAACCGGAGGTCTAAATGTACTAAAATCGAAAGGAAACACTAATTTTATTTGAACAGAGAGACTACCACACTGAGGCTTGGAGTTCGATCCTAGAAGATGGCAATCTGTTTTCTATATGAACTGTCCGTCCGGCTCCTAGCTATGTAGCGCTTACTAGTTTTCACGCATTTTTTTAGAGGAAGATTTTTTTTTCTTTTAGAGGAAGATGCTCATGAATTTTGAAAAGATAAACAATCTTACCGAGTTAATTCGCAAGCGTTCCATTGACAAATGGATAGTGGAGATTGGGCAAGAAATTAAATCCACCAGCAGTGAGCTCCCTGCTGGTGGATTTCGTGAGATCTCAGCTCATGGTACAGCCCCTTGGCAGGGCGATGCATGCAGCGTTAGTGCCGAGAAGGAAGGGAAGAAAGCTAGCGCGCTATTGCAGTTGCACGTACGGTTCGTTGCAGCTCACCTGTTGGACTCGTCCCCCTGCGCGTCGAACACCCGCTTGCTCACGGTGATCTGCCCGACGATGTTGGCGAGCGCGCACACGAGCACCTCCGGCACGACGACGGGGCGCCCGGCCTCGGCCGCCTCCGCCATGCAGCGCAGGGCGCGCCCGGTCTCGTCGCGGCGCACGCACGCCCAGTCCGCGAGCGCGCGCGCCCCGAGCAGGTGCACGCTCGCCAGCTTCCGCATCAGCTTCCACTTGGGGCCGTAGTTGGCGAACACCATGTTCTGGAACCCGTACGTGATGTCCACGGCGCTGGCCACCGCGGGGCGGTTAGCGAACCGCGCGTCCAGCGCCTTGAGGAACGTCCGCGCGGCCGATGGCGACGACGCCACCACGGCGCCGCAGGTGCCCATCCTGAGGTACATAACGGGGCCGTACTTGCGCGCCAGCGCCGCGAGGCCGGCGTGCGGGGCCGGGCCGACGAGCGGCATCGAGCCGAGGAGGGGGACGCCAGGCGGACCCGGCGGGAGGCGGCGGCCGGAGGCGGAGGGGTGGAGGGAGCGGAGCGCGAGGTGGAGGAGGAGGCAGAGGAAGGTGCAGGAGAGAACGAAGGGGTCCGTGCACAGCGCGGCGAGCTGCATGGCGGTGCACTGCGGTGGCGCGCGCGCCGTGGGGAGAGATCGAGGTGGACGTGTCGGGGCGCTGCGGTTGTGTTGTACTGTTGCGCAAGGGTGTCCGCACTCGGCTCTACGCCTTTATATTCGTGTTGCGTTTTATCGTGCTGCCTAGCTAGTATTTTCTACACTGTTTGTAGAGTAGCACTACTACTACTCGCTAATTGCTAATGCTGGCCCATATATAGGCAATGTACCATGAGCTTAGCCATTCCTTACTGCCACTAGCATCCAGTGGCGAAGCCAGGATTAAAAGTAAGGAGGACTAAAGTATTTGTCGAATTAAACTAAGTTGACACAAATATAGTCTTATACTCTTATAGAATTTCAAATTCATACAGAAAGTATACAGTTAGAGTTTTGGAGACAAACAACGAAAAACAGAGAAATACAAAGTATGTACCTCGACAATAGAAAGCGCATACCCAATAATATATAATTATTCTGCTATGAGTACGGAGTAGAAATAAATCACATGCGTATGAAACATATAAAATTAGTTATATAATAGAAAATTGTGAATAATAATGAAAATTTAGTTCATATGAATTATGAAACATACCACAAATAAGCTAATTTGAACCACGAGATAAATTTGAATTACTTACGAAATAGTTGCACAAAGTTCGTTTCTCCATTATAGCAAAATCTATAAATAAATTATTAGTCTAAAATCTAAACTCTAAAATACTAAATTGATAAAAAAAAAGGTGCAGAAAAATTACCTTAAAGCAGTGAGTCGGCCGGCTCTATCCTCAAATACTCTCAATTCTCTGTTCTCACAATCGAGTACTGGACAGTGGTGAGTGGACACTCGTCGGCAATCAATTCGTCCGCCCGACACCCCGACAGGCCGCACTCGCCCCGTCGCCCGACTCCCTTATTATCTTCGGTTCGCTCGCAGCAGCGCCAGCGCAGCTCCTTTATTCCCCATTTCCCCCGCAGCTCGGCTCGGCTCTCTCTCTCACTTCTCAGATGTCGCTCGCCGGCCGCCGCCTCGCCTCGCTGGCTCGCTCCTCCGCGGCTCCGCCTCCTCGCCTCGCTCGGAGTCCGCCTCTCCTCGGCTCCTCCTCCGCCTCGCCTCGCTCGGAGTCCGTCTCGCCTCGCTTCTCTCCTCGGCTCTTCCGCTCCTCGCCTTACTCGCCGGCGGCGCCTCGACCCTCGCCGCCCCGGTCCGGCTCCCCCTGCCCCGGCTCGGCCCCCTCGTCGCCCCGCTCCTACCCTCCCCCCGCCGGGTCGTCGCGACGCCGCCAGATCTGGATTTGTGAATGTGGTTTGTGTCTTGTGAATCTGTATGTCTCCTCTGGGCTTTGGGTCTACCGCCGGCCGCCGCCTGGGAAATGTTTGTGAAGTGGATGTTTTGGGTGCCTTGGTGGGCCAATAAGATAATTTGCTGGGCCTTTTTACGGGCTGCAACTTGAAGTTTAAGTTTTTTGTTGCTTGTTGGGCTTAAAGCTATCGCCGGGGCTTGTGGGGAGGCGGCTCGCCGGGGGGGGGGGGTCCGCCGCCGGGGGGAGGTGAGGCTCGAGCCTTACTAAGCCTCTCCCTTGGCTTCGCCCCTGCTAGCATCCAAACCAGATATGCCATAATGGACGGCACGGCACGGGTCCGATATGGCACATGTCTATTAGGCACGGCTCATTTAGCCCGTTAGCCGGAACAAGCCGTGTCGTGCCGGCTCATAGGCCAACGTCTCAGCTCAAGCATGGCCAAGGGGGTTCGTGTCGTGTCAGGCCGGCACGAAGCACGATTGGCTCATTGAGCCACGGAGGCACGACACGTCCGTGTAGCCCGATTAACCAGTTCGGACTAGAAAAATTTGAAAACACTGAATTGTTAAAAATGTAGAATTTGGAAAAGACATAATAAATTATAGAAATTATACAAAAGACACATTAAATTATAAAAATTGTAGGAATATAATGATGAGCTTTTATTGATGTTAAAATAGTTGTCTCATTAAAAACTTTGCCAAGTAAAAAACTCAACTCAAGAAAATCTTGACAAGGAAAAAGAGTACAGCCTGTAACTTAGCATTATAGATGAAAAACATGAAAGTACAATGTATAGATGGATACTCTAAGAATCGTTCATGTCCTGATTGTCTTCGCCGCCATCTAGATACAGATTGTTGAATGTGTGTTCTAACTTTATATCTACAACGCAGTGTTGAGCTTGCGCATTATCTTATTCGAAGTCTTTCACTGTGAGAAGCACTTCCACCATCTCACTCGTGAGTTTTGTTCTTCTCTTTTTCAATATTCTTCTAGAAAGACTGAAAGTAGAGTCGGAAGAAACCGTTGAGACAAGAATGGTTAACATATCATGTGCTAATATAGATAGCACCAGATAGGTTAGATTGTGCTTACACCACCAGTTCAAAATGTTGAAGTCCTCTATGTTGTGATGCACGGGATCGCTGTCCAGAAAGACTGATAGTTCCCCACAGGCGCTGGCATAGATTGTTCGACATCCACCACTTAACAAAGTAGAGCTTGATCTTCTGGAGGATCTTCCAAAAGAAAAGATGGTACCCCACATGTTTGTCTTCTTATTTGTAGTGCGTGCTAGTGGATGTCGTTGCAAACGAGCTCCCTAAAACTTATGCTCATACTTCTGGTGAACTTCAGACAGTTGTGAACAAACAGCTATAAGATAGTTGAAATAATCTATCTCTATAGAATCACCTATAATTAAAAGAACATTAGTGAATCATTTAATTTTAGCTGTTGAATCTAAAATAAATGTAAAAATGTATAAATATGGAATTTCATTCTAATATTTTAAATATTTAGCTTCCATCGCACACATAGCCTCTCGTAATACTATGTCATTTAAAATTTTCAAGTGAAAGGTAATAACAAATATATGATGGATAATTACCAGAGATGTTGGATATATAGTACACTCCAGATAAAGCAACAATGTAAAAGAGTTTGAGAAAATTATAATAACTTCTTAACAACATACCAGTGCTGCTCTGTCAGTAGTGTGTTACCAGAATGCTATGATAGTGCGTGTGAATGAAAACAGAAGATGTGGGCTTATAGGGTAAAATATTTTATAACATGAGATAGGTTGAATTCCACCGTACCGGCATGTCCACAGTGAACTTTTATGAACGTGCACTCATCGCAATGCAGTAGGTCTTATATGTTGTAATTCGTTGGTTACAATTATTTACAAAAAAAATAGCATCGCGGAAATCTTGAAAATATAGATCCAACCTCTTCAAAACAGTTTTAACTATAAGATTAATAATATGGCAGGCATAGCACTGATGTAGCAAGAAGGATTTGACATATGTACCAAATAAGCGAGTGAGAATATCCATTGCCTTGGAGTTTACTACAGCATTGTCCAGGGTAATTGCAAAAAAATTATTTGTAAGACATTGGACGCACCAAAATTCAAAGAAAGACATTGCGAAGCAATTAAACGGGCTAAAGATTCCCGAGTTACCTCAGGATTATAATCCCAGTTACGTATTGTACTGTTGGAATTGTACATTAACTATGTCTGCCTTATGGGGATGTCTTGTTGTTCCACCTGTAGATTCTGCAGACAATTTATGATGATATATTTTACAAATAGTAACTCTTACCTGATCTCTAGACGGCAATTACTTCATGACCCTGTTGAAATCTTCCCACACGTTCGACGTGCTGGGTCTGGCCGTCTGGAACTCTTTGCTCCAATACTTGCTAATGCAGAGGCACTTATAGAGCCTGACGATGGTACAGTCACGATATGCTCGGCGGCGTTGGCCTTGGCCATTTAAGGTGGAGATGAAGCCGTCCTGAATGATGCAAGATCTTTTGGGTTAATTCCATACTCACTTGTAGCAAATTCCTCAAAATGTCCCACGAAGAAATTTGGAAATGCGGAAAATTGCAAAATACAAATACAAAATTAAACTAGTACCACAAAAAGCTTCGGAATTTTCACAAAAGAGTAAGGAGAGAGGAGAATGCTAGTTTGAGTGTGGGTTCATGAGGGGGTATGCTAGTTATTTGTAGAAAAATTTAGATTTTTTGAATATTTTTGTATTTTTAAATTCACAAACAGCCTCAAAATAGCTATATGTTTAGAAAAATCAACCGTTCTCGTGCTAAATGGGCCACATATGCCGTGCCCATGCACAACAGTTAGCTTTCATGCGAAATGGATCATGCCTATGGGCTACGCGTGCTAAACTGACCACGTCATGCCGATGGGCCACACGTGCCTGGTTGGTCGTGCTGTGCTGGTCCGTGCCATGCCATGCTGTGCCTAGGCACGACACTGTTCATACCGTGCCATGGTAGCACGGTGGGCCAAGGCAGTGTCCTAGGCACGGCCCACGCCTTTGTGGTGTGCCATGTCGTGAGCCATGCCTACAATAACGAACCGTGGGCCGGCCTATTAAACACAATCCATTTGGACACCACTAATCTAAACTGCATAGCGAGCCATTTGATCACTACATGGGGATTATCCAAAAGCCGATACAAGCGGGGCATCTTCTCCAAGCAACTTCTGTAAACGACTTTCCGAGCTCACCGACGAGTACGCCGTCCACGTCAGCATCTCCGTTGTTTACCATTGTCTCAAAAAAATACAGCTAAAAGCCATCAGCCATACGCTAAAAGAAACAGGATTTGACGTGCGCTGCTAGCTTCCCAATATCAGACGAACAATAATTTTTTTTTATTTTTTTGTGGCGAGGAGACGAACAATATGTTCTTCTTCATGTCAGTTACACGATGCACAACGGAGTTTACGCGTTAAACTAGGAATGAGGCCATCGCCGACGTTGAGAGCGACTGAAGTTGATAAGTCCCTGGGATGAAAATATGTTGGCTAGGTCAAAAACGAGGTGTTGACTATTGTGACGTCGGCGTATTTTGTAGTGCACTCTACACTAAGAGGGTGTAATTGGTTGGCGTATAGTTGGGACTTTGAGCCCTCCAAGTCTCCAAGAAGTAGAAATGAAGCTAATCAGCAACGATTGTGCAAGCTGGACTCCTGTGATTATTGATTACTTGTGCACATCTTATCCTGGTTCGATGGTTTTATATGTGTATATTAAACTTCCCCATATCATAGCTAGATTATATTTACAGGTAAAGCTACACCCCAAAACACGAAAGAATATTTGGTGAGCTTGACACATTAGCAGGACAAGTCGTTGAGATGTTGCTTGTGTGGTAATCTCCTTTTCGTTTTCATGTGTTACGTACTGCGTGCGTATAGGGAAATAATGTGTTCCTTATTATGTGGTCGGATCGATGTGGCTGGAGTGAATAGCCCAAGTAGAACTGAAGCATATACTCCTATATGTATAGTTCATCTCTCCACCAACACTGGAACTATTATTGTACTGCAAATGTTTGTAAGGTGGACAACTTATACTGACACTATTTTTTCAATAATGTTGTTTTGAGATTAGGAGACGGTGATGAGTAGAGAATAAGAGAATGGGTACGTATCACACATGATTTATTTAGCCCTACTGCCATATGAAAGGTGTGTCAACGTGTCACGTCAAAGCATTTATTTGTAACAAGTAGATCCATGCAGATACAAACGGATATCGTTTATCATGTGTTATATTCCATATTTTTCCTTTAGAGTTGGAATTGGACACAGATAATGCCGGATATCTATTTCTTCATTCTGTATCCGTTCCATAATCTTTCGGACGGAAATTATTCGCTTCTTTGCACAGGACATTGGACAATATGGTACAATCAAAGCGAACATGAAGAGACTAATTACTGAGATGTTGAAGGAAGAACGCTCAGTACTCCCACCTATTTAGATGTGATAATCTGCCTATATGTTATCTTGTTCCTAGGTGAAGTCACAACAAATTTCCTTATATCACTTGACATACAGATATATATGGACGGATATTATTTATCCCGTATCCTATTTCATATTTTTTTCCCCGGAGTGGAAGTCGAAGTCGGACATGAATAGTGCCGGATACCCATCTACTTCTTCTGTATTCATTCCGCAAGCCTTCGGTTAGTCAAATAGACAGAAATTATCTGTTCTATTTGCACCCCTAGTAACAACTAGTCTCAATGCGTGACCCAAATTTCATACGTGTCTTAAAAACAACAGAAAGGAGCCCAAAAAATATCACTGTCCCAGCAAATATGGACATGTTCCACAAATCCCCTTCAGCCTAGCTTCTCCGATAAGGCAGAGACAGAGGGTTGATCAGTTCCTTGTACAGAGAAGGATTCGGCTATATACACTCGCGAGGGTTTTAGGTATACGTAGTTTTCCTGTGAAGCTAAGGTTTTATTCGTATTGACTTTCGAACATCTAATTTCTCAAAATAGTTTTTTTATTTCTCTCGTTTCGGAATAAAGTAGGGAGTCGCAGACGTATCACGCACGCCACTTATTCCATTCCAATCACGTGTATGTATCTCTTCTTTACTTCCTCACGTTCGTCCTTCTTCTTAAAGTTACTTCTTTCAACCGTTTCTATTTATTTTCAACCAAAAACCATTAGCTGCAGCTAATCCGAACACGCGCTAATGCTCTCCCAAATAGGACACCAAATCATTCGGCTGCGTCACTGTGTGCAGGCTTGGTTTGCAGCACACATGACATATCCAAAGTGATTAGCACTGTGCTATCTCCTCTTGGATACGCTGATCACACGGAAAACAGCGAAACTCCCGCGCCATTTTCAGGGGAGTAGGTGAAGGAGAATGATGGACAATCCACGGGGAACGCCGGGGACCGGCCGATGGATAGATGGGCGTTGGCGTCGTCGCTGTCACGGTTTGGTGAGAGCTTAACCACCGCCCGTGGAATCCCACAGATATGACAATTGGATTAGGAGGCACGACTTCATTCGCTGACTGCCAAAGGCAGATGTGGCAGCTGAGTGCACGTCTGAGCGTGGGTAGGATGTTATTATTTGTGAAGGTCCATCGTCCGATTCCGCGAGTGAGGGTGGTCACTGCCCTGTCCAATTTCGATTGGTCACATCCCAAAGTTTCCAAAAATAAATTAAAAGTATGTTTGAAAACTCATTTTCTGCGTTTTGGTGAGTTTTCAAAAATTTTAAGATTTTCTAAATTGCTTTATTGATCTTCTGTAGCCAAAGATGAATTTTATAAAATAATTTGAGCAGGATAAAAACCTGAAAATATTTTTCTAAAATTCTGTATATTTCAAAGTGCATTTCTAAAATTTTTCAGAATTTCTTGAGCTTATTTTCTATTTTTCCTAGCTGAAACCTAATTTTCTAGAAGTATTTAATTCAAAAATAATTTGAAAATTCAAAACGTGTTAGCGGGCCAAAACAGTAGTCTCAGCCCAACCCATCTCCTGTTCTAGCCCAGCTGTGGTCCGCACGTCGACCTCTCCGAGCCGCTTTCCCCTCTCCGCTTTCTCCACGCTAAGGCATAATCTCGCACATGTGTTTTCTTTCTCGCCCGACCATTGCTGTCGCTGACAAACTAGACCCACCCGTCAAGCATAGCCTTCCACCTCACGCTGTCGCCACTGAAGTTAACTTCCTGGGTACTTTAGCAGCCTGAAGCCCCGTTTGTCCTCTCACGTGCGCATTGACCATAGGCGTGCTAGAGGCACTGCCACTCACCATTCTCACGATTTCTCCCGCACAACCAGGAGTTCGCACCGAGCATAGTGCCACCCCCTCCTCACCACCGACCTTCTCCACCATCACCGACCTCACCACCATGCTTTTGATGAGCCCCTGATGCTTGAGAGCCACTCGTCTTAGTTTCTAGTGGTCGCTAGCATCCTCTACGCCGTACCTATAGCTAGCGCTACCGCCTTTCCTCACGTGTAGTGACTATACCGATGACTATTGGTCCAAATGCCGCTGCTGTTGGCTTCAAAACACACCTAAGAAGTGTTTCCAGCTTTCCTTCGCCCTTCTCTGTCAGCCGTGAGACTGATCCACTATGGACCAAACACCTTTCTGAGGACCCGGTCCATAGAGCTAGCCCAACATGTTAGTGATTCATTTCCTTGTTGATGCCAGCTTGACATAATAAATTCTAATTTTCCTTTAAAAATAAACTAAATATTAATTTGTAAAATCTGAAACCCTAGCACAGTGTTTTCTCTCTTCTTTCTCTCACATTTTCTCTCCCGGCAAAACTTTGGAAGGTTCATTATCCCTCATACGAACTCCAATTAAAGCTATTTTGGTCTCTAAATTTTTATGAAATCATGAAATTTCATTCTACACAAAAAAACATGAATTGTTTAGTATGTTTAAATTTATTTGGAATCATTTGTGTTTCTTGACTTTCCCGCTTAGTTACCAAAGTACCAGAAACATGCAGGTTTGATCTAAAACAAGACCAAGAGTTCAACAAGAAAGACAAACACCCTCATTTGACCATATTAATCCCATATTTCAAATGTTATATACTTTGTTGATCAAACTATTATGCATACTTTAATTTAATAAAATGGCTATGTTGTTGTTTAGCAATTAATTATCACCGATTGTTTGCATAAACCCTACCTTCAAAACTTAATATCCTTATTGTTGTCACCCTAGGAACAATACCCACTATGGTTAGAAATATTTGTGGAATTTTAGGATATTTTTTAGTCATATGCTTAGCCAAACTTAGCCAATATTAGTACACATGTTGTATTTTCGTAAAAATTCAATTTGATCATTCTAAGAAATGTTTTAGAACATTTGGGGCAAAGAGGTTACCTCTGTCATTTGTGGTAAAAAAATGTGAAAACAAAATGGTTTTAAACTTGGGCAAGTGGTTTGTGGAGACTGGTGATTAGCACGAGATCTCTGTTTGTGGAAGTCTTGCTTGGGTCATTAAGGACCGAACTTTGGTGTCGTTGACCCAAGATTTTATAGTACAACCATATATCCAGGATGGGGTGGACTTGGCCAACTAATTTGTACCATCTCAATTTTGATTTCGCCATTCGGTGGAATTTGGGTGTGGTTGGAGCCACTAGAGACCTGCACGGTATAAGAGGGGGCTTCCGATTGGGTGGTTGGCCCTTCAGAGGTGAAACCTTAGCGGGCAAAATCAAGTAATGATGGTGCATTGCAAAGGCCTTGTTGTAGTCGCTCAATCACATACTGTTGTATGGCGAGTCATGGTAAACCATGATGGGCTGATTATATCTTATGGGTAAAGTGTAAATCTCTACAGTGTGTTAATCTATTCAAATAACTATGTTCCTAGTTTTCTACAAATTGCTCTTTACAAAGTATTATGTCTATTGCAAATAAAAGGTCGCTTTGTGCAAAACAAACGTAGTAGGATAGCCATTTCCTTGACAAGCTTGCATGTATAATAACTTTGTATGAAGTCTTGCAGAGTGTATTTTGTATTCACTGTTTCTTGTTGAACACCTACCAAAGCAAGAGGATGAAGACCCTTCAGCTGGCTATGACTATAGCGCAGGTTTTGAGGCTAATGGTGCCGAAATATAGGGCGTTAACCCCAGTCAATTGCTCATGGGAATGTGCCATACCACGAGAACTCCTTTTGTTTATCTTACCATTTATCTTCCATTGCAAAACTCTTTTGAGTAATCAATTTGGCTGGTTGGCTGCTTGTGTAAACTTTGGCCAAGTAGTCCTATGTTAACCATTAAGATTGTGCAAAATGAAATTTACTCTATTTTTATTTCCCAATAAAGGCTGGTCCATTTGTTTTCAAAAAGTTTCTCTAAAATGAAAGGATAATGTTTACATATCGATCTTACTTTCAACATCATCTTAACGTGCGACATATTGGTAATCCAAGGCACACCGGTTTATGCAGTAAATATAAATGTCCAAATCATACCACTTATCCCACAAAAAAAACACACCTGTATAATGAAGTGTAACGCCCCCGTTTTTGGGAACAGGAACATCATTACCTTCCGTAATAGTCCAAGAGTTCAATTATGGATAGAATAAGTATCATGCCTGCTCACGAACATTTAAAAGGAGTTAATTTCATTAAAATAAGACTTAACAGTCAATTTTAAAATTTTTAAGGGCGTCCAAGCCCAAAACTTAACTTGCATTCAAAAGAGCCAAGGAAAACTCCACAGGAACGCTTGAGTGAGATCGTAACCCTAACACGGAAACTTGTAACATCTTTTCTTCATCTGATCTCTGTGTTGGTGGAGAAAATAAATTAAGACTGAGTACAACCAACCGTACTAAATAAGTCACACGGGAAATGCTATTTAACTATATGCAAGAGATTGCCATGGAATGGGATATAGCAGTTTATTATTTTATGTGGATGCAATTTTGTTTGTAAACACTTTTGCTTTTAAACATAAAATATCAAATCATAGACTTCTTAAGGAATTTGGGGGTTTTCCAAACTTGATTAGCACACTTTCACATTTCCAAAACTATTCCAAATCTACTTATGCTTCGTTATTGCAATCACCCATTAAACACAGTTTCATTTACCGGAAGCACGATGTATTCGAATACCATTTATAAATGACTCTGCAGAGTTGCCCAACTTTACTCACAAGGTTCCTCAACCCTCATGACTGAGTTGAGAAAACAAGGTCGTTTCACCACTCATCTCTTTATATAGGCTCTACCCAATAGATCTCCAACTCAAACCCGGGTATCTGCTGACACGGCCAGACTGCCCATCCTGATAGGAATCCACCATTGTTTAGTATGGTTTTAGCGTTTCCATACTTTCCTATACCCATTAGATCTCCAACTCAGACCCGGGTATCCGCCGACACGGCCAGATATTTTGCCCATCCTGAGAGGAATCTACCATTGTTTAGTATGGTTTTACCGTTTCCATACTAACTTTTATGTATTCCATTAGAGGTTCAATCGATTTGTGAGAGACCATATGGAGGTATCTCCATTTTTGTGATGAGTAATTGACTTTTGTTTTGGAAAATTTGAGTTTGATTTGAGCTCTCTGTGCGTTGTTGGAACGGACGGGCGCGGGAACGATCGGAGCGGTCCGAATGTTCTCATATGCGGTCGGACGGGCGTGGGGAGTGATCGGCTCGGTCCAAACGCACGCGGGAACGATCGGAGTGGTCCGAACATTCTCGTATACAGTAGGACGGGTGCGGGGAGCAATCGGAACGGTCCGAACGTCCCGTATGCGGTCAGTCGGGCGTGGGAGCGATCGGAACGGTCCGAACATCCCGTATGCGGTCAGTCGGGCGCGGGAGCGATCGGAACGGTCCGAACGTCTTCGGTTGTGATCGGCTCGGCCCGAATGTCCTTGGTTGCGATCGGAAGGGTTCGAACGCACCAGGCTGAGGTTGTAAGCGGTTGGAAGCGTCCGAAAATCGTGAACGTGGTCGTTTGATCTGTAGGATTGATCGTTTGAGCTGAGAATCGGTCGTATGGCTTTGTGGTGAAGTCGTAGACCTCGTGCATTGGATGGTTCATCATTTCGACCGATCGGAATGCAGTTTTCGACTTTGTGGTTTATTATTTGAGCTATGATGCAGATGTTTGTACAAATTGTGTTGTGCGGTGTTATGTGATGTGTTTCTTGTCTGTGTTGGCTGCAGGACGTCGAGGCGGAGTCGTGGTGAGACACGAGGTGACCGAATTAGACGCAGGTGGCGTTGAGGTCAGAACGGTCAGAGGTGTCGAAGACGGCGGAGACTCGAGGTGGTTGCGAGGCTTGGACGACAAGGAACGCGGAAGCTTCCAGGAAGGTACAGGAGGGGCGTTTCGGTAAAAACGCAAAGCTGCATACGTGGAAGCGGGTTCCGTTCGAGTTGGCGAGCGTAATGGGTTGGAGACCCGTTAGCCAAGGCCTATATAAGGAGAGGGTGTCTCCTTGAGGGCTGTATGGATTCAATGGCTATGGGAGAGAGTTAGGGTTTGCTAGAGTCAAAAGAAGCTTTGGTTGTTTGTTTTGGCTTTAGGCTTTAGTTGGTGAGGAGTTGGTGCAATGGACAGAGGTGGTCTGTAGCTTGTCTCCCGTAGTGCTCTATGTGTGTCTCCTCCAAGCATGTAGAGAGTATATGAGTTCTTGGCTTGGGGAGAGGGAGAGATTGGAGTGATGTGCATGTAATCTTCCTTGTTCTAATGTCCATGCGTATCGGGACTCCTCTGTATCCCTTTTGGTTCAATGAATGAAAATATGAAGTTTGATTCTCTCTGTTCGTGCTCTCTGTTCTTCATTTCCTCCTTCTAGGGCTTAATGCAAATATTGATTCTCTTCGCGAGATGGCATGAAACTTGGCATGAGAAGTCCAGAGGCTATTAATTAGCTATCCTTAAAGTTTCATGGCCAGAGGATCAAAGGCTGGGGAGAAATTTGGTTTTTGGTGTTGGCTCTGTATCTTTTTCAGATTTTGGGCCAAATCTGAAATTCTTGTTCTTTTCTTTGATCTCTTGGTTTCCTAGAGTCTCCATGTTATTTTGTTTGTTGTGATAGTGCTTTAAGCTAAAAAGATTGAGAAGAAACCTTCAATTTCTCAGTCTTTGAAGTTCTAAAATTTTCAGGTTTCAGTGAGCTGTCTTCTGTTTTGTTCGTGCGGTACTACCGCTCCTCAAAAGGTACTACCGCTCGACTCAGCGGTACTACCGCTCGACTCAGCGGTACTACCGCTCGTCTCAGCGGTACTACCGCTTGCAGTCAGACTTGCTCTGAAATTATTTTTCTTGACTGCTTCTTTCTGGATCTGTTTTATCCTTGTTTCTGTGACTTCCAGTAAGTACATATCTTCTATCTTCATAGCTTCCATAGCTATTGGAGAAGAAGCATAAGTGTGGACACTTGAGGGGGGAATTTAATTTTAGAAAGCGACATTCACCCCCCCCCCCCCCTCTGTCGCCATTTCGGTCCAACAATTTAAGCAGCTACTAAACCAGGTTTGAAAAGTCAATGCTTGTGGTTAAGCGATCACTATATTCTTTACATGGCATAAGGTTTTAGTCCTTGCTTTTCACTGAAACAACCTTCATCTACAAATTCACATTTCAGCGCCCGCGCACTGCTATCAATTCACAAAGCAACTTTCATTATAGGATGGGCTCAGCCAACTCATGGCTTTCTGTGATATCTTATTATTGAACCTTTTAAAATTCTATTGGCAAAATATCAAGACCTTTAGTAGTAAAAAGTTTATTGAGTTTCTATACTACCATGATTACATTAGTAATACTTTTAATATTACTAGGTTCTATCAAGGTGAACATGGCTATCAAATTAAACATGGCTTTTTCGGGTGGTAGGACATTAACTAATAGCGTGTCATTCTAAACAATCTTTATACATAAAATAACAACTTGTAAATAACATAATGAAAATACCGATAAATAAATAATTAAAGGAATGTAGATTCAATATGATCAAAGACATGTGACTTGCCTTGCGGATTTATAACTTCAATAATTTCGTATTCTTCTATCTCTTGATCTTGAGCTTGATCCTGAGTTTCTCCTTGACTTGGTCGATCTTTGACGTCGTGTGCTAGCGCAAAGTAAGAAAACTAATTTAATTCCACGCTCGAAGAAAATGAGCTAGGAATAAAGAAACAAAATAAAGACATAAAATCCAAGAAAAATCAAATAAAATAGGTTTTGGGCTTTTAGGAGGGTCTAAAAGGTGAAATGGGCCTGAGAAATGGGTCGGTGGGCTCGAAACGGTCAAAACGGGTATAAATATGCATTTTCGGTTTCGGGTGAATACTAACGGGTGGGTACTGTTCATTACGGGTTTTTAGTATTCACTACCGGTTCAGTCGGTCAGATCCGATACTGTTGATGCGGGTCGGGCTCAGGTTAGTGGGTCGGGAGGAACAGTAACATGCGGTTACTATTTTTCTTCCTTAGCCGAACACGTGCGCGCGCTGGAAACAGAGGAAGGAGGCAACGGCTACTGGTAGAGCTAGGGTGCAATGCGACAGGAAAGAAGGCTATGGCTGGGTTACTGGTGCCCTAGGGATTCCATTTTAGGGGTCAGCAAGGTCGGGGAAGTCAGCGATCATCGGCGGCGAGCTCAAGAACTCGGCACGGTAATTTAGGGCTTGGGAGCTATAGCGATGGTGGTCCTTGAAATTGGTGGGCATTTGACCATCTTGGGGCCGTCAGGGAGGTTCAAGTGGTGGTGGTTTGCGCTGGGGAAGCTCCCAACAAGCTGGCCACGGTGAGGCACCATGGCTGAGTGGCGAGCTTCGGCGGCAGAGAGGAGGAGGGCCTGGGGAGCTATAGCATTGTCTCGGTTGTGTTTTTAGGTTCATGAGGGAGGTACAGGAGCAATCAATTGAAATTCCATTGGGTGAATCGAGGGAATTGGTTTAGGGCTTACCTTGAAGCTTCTCGGTGATTGTCGGCAGTGGGGGCGGTGAGAGAATAATTGGGTGTGTAGGGAGCTTCACGGGGAAGTGTGGAGAGGTTCGGGAGCATCCGTGGCTTTTATAGGCCCCCGAAGGCAGTTCGGCGCAGAGAGGGGATCAGGGCGGAGGCAAATTGTGGCCCGTCGACGCTCTGTAGGTTAAGGTGAGCTGGCAAGGGTTGTCAGAGGAGGAGGTGCGGCTGTTAGAAGCTTGCAGCAGGTGGCAGTGAAGGGAGAACGTGAGAAGGCGTGAGAGAGCTCGGGTAGCGGTAAAACCAGACGCGGCGGCGGTTATTTTTAGGACGGTGGCGAAAAATATCTGTCGTTGAGTAGTGCCAGCGCAAAGCAAGGTGGTTTGGCAGGGGCTGGAAGGCGCGGGAGAGCGCTGGGACTTGGTAGTGAAGAAAGAAGTTGGCGGCGGAAAAGTTCGAGCATCGGCACGATTTTTCGGTCGGTGAATAGTGCCGGCAAAGCATCCGCTTCATGAGGCAAGGTAGCACGAATCTCACGGCTCGGATGGCTAAGATTGGAGGAGAATTGGCTAGGGAAGCTCAAAGAATCAAAATCAAAATGAAATTCTCAATTCTTTGGAAATTTGGTTCGTTTCATGGAGGGCTGTAAGGTGGGGGTTCATCATTGCAGTCCTGATGATTAGTCTTTAGAGACAGAAATCTCACTTTATTATATAAATTTAATACAAAGATAAGCAAGCCTATCTCAATATATTTTGCATGGGAATATAATAAAGGTGCACGCTTGGAGCATGAGATTTGAGGCCGTTGTCAAATTACGTTGGCCAATCGGATCCTGCAGACAAATGAAAATTTGTACAATAAACTGTGAAATGAAGCAGTTGTCGGATAATAATTAAATGCGATGACGCCGTGCTGTTCCACACCAAACCCAGTTACCATCACCGATTCTTGGATAGATAAAATAAGCGAGGATTCAGCATCACCGACGAACTGCTACAGTAATCGATCCATTCCTGTCGCGAATTTTTTTTAGAATAATCTATTTTTTATTCGAAATAACAGAAATATATCCGCGTGAAATTTTTTTATAAAAATAGGCTCCAGTCGCCGAGCAGTCAGGCAACTGGAACCTATCGCCCGCGCAATACGCAAGCAATTCATTGACTGTTGAGCGAATTGATTGCAGTCGCCGAACTGCTAGGCGACTGCTTTCACTCGCTCATCGGTTAGGCGACTATGCTTCCTGTCGCTGAAGGGTTAGGCGACTGGAAGTGCATATAAAAGGACCGCGCGTTCGAGCGGGCGAGCCCACTCGACCGTGCGGTGAACAGACGTGACAGAAACAAAAGAAGTGGAGAAGAGGAAAGAAAAGTAGAGGAAAGAGAGGAGAGGGAGAAGAAGAAGAGGTTTTGCGATTCTTGGGAGATTTTTTTTTTGTTTGTTGTAATTTAAATTTTGTATATAAAGTAGATAGTTTATTTAGTGTTAGTATCTATAAAAAATTGTAGATATAGAAAAGAATAGTACAACTTTGGTATAGAAAATTTAGTCAATGTAGTTTTAGAAAATTAGAAGCCGTAGTAACATGTAGTTGTAGAAAAATTTAGTGAATATAGTTGTAGAAAATTTAATTAATGTTACGTAGAAATTAACATCCTTATAAAATTGTAGTTGTAGAAAATTTAGTCAACAGTAATCAGTACTTCCGTAACGTGCGATGCGATTTGATTAGTTACAAAATTATTGAAAATATATGTAGGCATACATCAGTAATGTCGATACTCACTACATTGAAAGTGCATTACGGTGTTGGAACCATTCGTAAAGGTCCAAATGGTGTGGACTTGAGTGGTTTTGCGCAAGCCACTCTAATACACCCAGACGGCGAGAATGCTCGAATCGCACATGTGATACACTGGTTTACCCATAGTTTTTCGTTGGACCCAAAGTTGTGCAGCGTCGTCATACAAGGGCTTCGGGGCCGGTCTCCCACGAACATCAGATTGGAGTTGAGAACATTGATGTGCACTGTTGCATGGAAGGGGTTTGTGCAAGGGTGTCGATGCCATAGATACGTGTACGTGTGCGTGATGCTTATGCAACCATGCCTAATCGAAATTGTGCAAGGTCATGCAGAAGGCCATCATCTAGGAGGTGTGAGCAGCTCGGGCGCCCCGCATATTGGTGAAAAGAAGGAAGTTGCTCGTGACGAGGCCGATGCGGTACATGGAGGAGAGAGAGAACGGTCACACCATAGTGAGGGTATAGGACAAGCCAATGAAGGGGATCATATGAAGTACATAGTGCATCGAATGGAGAGCGATGACCGGACGGTTTGGGCTGAAGAGGAAGCTGTACAGGAGGACGATGAGGATAGTTCGGATGGGGATGAAGCTCTCATCCCACAGGAATGGAACCGGTTTGATGCTAAGAGTGTGCAACACATGACAAGCATGAATCATTGTGGGAGTATCATGGCACAGAAGTTTGGTGTATTTAATATTTGTTGACAAGGCATCGCTGCGGGATTCCATCAAGCTATGGTCCCTATCTACGCAGTGGACTTTTTGAGTCGTGAAATCTAGTCAGGAGCAGTACACCGTGAAGTGCGAATAGGCCGGTTGTCCTTGAAGGGAGCACACACGTAGATCGAAGTATGAGACTCACTGGATTGTGTCGAAGGTAGAGCCACATTCTTGCATTCTCAGTAGTATTTTGGAGAGGCATCGTAACCTAAACATCCACCTTTATAGCCAATCTGATGTACGGAGAGATAGTGGAGAAGAAGGATATGGAGGCCACACACATCGTGCTAGCTATCGAGAAGAAATTCAAGTACAAGATTAGCTACGCGAAGTATGGCATGCAAAGCAAAAAGCATTGGAAAAACGGTTCGAGTCTTTTGAGGCGGCATACGACAATCTTCCTCATATGCTTCAGGTGTTGTAGGACAGAAACTCGGGCACATATATCACTGTGAAGGACAAGCCATCTACAAGGCCGTCGTATTTTATGGTTTTGCAAAGGGTCTTCTTAGCATTTGGTGCGTGCATCAAGGCATTCAAACATATGCTACCCGTGATCCTAGTTGGCGG